>JARCFY010000001.1:58850878-59458378 GCA_029233225.1 Lepidodactylus listeri
TTAGAAAAGAAAGAGGGGGGAAAGTGTTCAGTCCTCTCTTTTTTGTTGGATCCGCAGATCCATTGTGCTCTGTATCGGGGGGGAGATGCTTTTAGGTTTTCGTGTGAACGCAGTCCACGGCTTTGCCAACTAAAAATAGAAGGCAGTCCAACGCTAGCTTTCCCAGAAGTGCCACCCTAGAGAAGGGAACTTTCAGGAATAGCGTCACAGCTGCGAATGGAGCTGATTCGCCAGGAATGTGACGTCACTCTGGCAGCACAGCTTTAGCAAGGCGGTCTAGGAGGGAGGGGAACGTTCCTTACCTGGGAGCCTTCCCTAGGAAAGTGTGGGGTGTGTGGCGATAACCCAAGCAAGGCCACTAAGGGATACAATTGTTAATATGAACGGTGGACACAGCCATGGATTTAAAATATTACATACTTGTAGTCAGTTCAGTTTAGCATACTGGGTTGACAATTAGTTTATAAGCCGTAATCAAAATGATAACATTTCATGTATAGTGGCTAGACTATCAGACCAAGAGCTGGGAGACTCAAGTTAAATTGCCTTTCTGCTATGAAGCTTGCTGAGTGACCTCGGGCCAGTTATTCTCTCAGCCTTACCTACCTCGCAAGCTTGTTGTGAGGGTAAAATGGAGAGGAAAACATTGTTCCAGCCCTGAATTCCTTGGAAGAAAGGCAGAATAACAAGGTGGTAGTGGAAAGTGCAGTGAAATCACAGCCGATCTATGGCAACCCAATAGGATTTTCAAGGCAAAAGATGTCCAGAAGTGGATTACCAGTGTGTACCTCTGCGTAGTGACCCTGGACTTCCTTGGTGGTCTCCCATCCAAGTACTAACCAGGGCTGACCCTGCTTGACTTGTAAGATATGACTATCAAGGTACTAAATAAACATAAACAAGGTTCCTTGCCTGTTGAGTTATAGAAACATATAGAATTAGAATGGATTGCCATGTGTGATCCAGTTTGTTTGCTTTTTACACTAGGATTTCCCTGGTCCATTGATGTGTTGTGATGTCAAATTAGATAAATTTACAAACCAAGAGAAAGTCCCTGCTTGAGATCTTCCAGTATTTCAGGTATAACTGCCAGTGTTCGGTGATTCCAAATATGCATTCTTGCTAAGGAGTATGAGAAGTGCTACACTGGATTACAGCAAGATCTACTTCTTTCAGAATCCTATGTAAGAAGCTCAGCAACCGGCAGACAATGGCGGTCCACCACAAATAAGCCAGTGTTCTACATTTACTCACCCCAATATGAACGATATGTAATTCACAATCCCATTGCTTTTGGAATGTCAGATTCGTGTCCTACTTTATCAATATTAAGCCTTGTTTCTCTGAGATTATTCATTACTTGGACGGAAGCCTCTCTGAGTTCAGTGGGATTTACTTCCCAAGTAAATGTTCCTGTAATGCAGCCTGAAATTGCAGTATTATCCACACTTACCTGAGTGCAACCTCCATCCAAAACAGTGAGAAATTTATGATGTTGACCTTTTGCTCCATATTACACTTAAAACAGGAGTCCCCAACCTCTTGGAACCTGTGGACACATTAGAATTTTTGAGAGCAGGTAGTGGTGAACACCTCAACAAAATGGCTGCCGCGGGGTGGATGTAACCATTCACAAAATGTCTGCCACGGGGACTGTGTTCAATCTGAAATTGTTGTGAGGTTCCACAAAATGTTAGGCTGTTCTAACCTGAGTATCTTCCTATCATGGAGGCATCTGATTCTGAATCGGACACAAAGGCCCTTCTAAAGCAACTTCAGCTTGTCCATGAGGTAAAAGAAAAAGAGGATGGGGTCTTTGCTGTGATGAACAGATGCTCTGAGGAAGTAGCAAGCGGTAGCAAAACATATCAACAGGTGCCATGATGCCTTTGTTCACACTGTTGGTGGACCACTGTCTTAGAACATGGCTGCATCAAAGTGCTGAATCCTCTCCCTGAAATCAGTTAAATTTAAAAGTCTTTGCCTCAATCATACCAACGCTATGCACACAATTTACAAAAAAGTATTATTACTGCAGCGTTTCTAAAAACATCAGCAGCACATGGAATTATCACAACACAGTTAAAATAATACCACTGTAAATTTTGGGGAACAACTTTTCCTTCCCATCAAAGTTAAGAAGGGCTACATGGGGCTGCCCTCGAAGACAACCTGGAAACTACCACTGGTCAATAATGCGGCAGCCTGGCTGATGTCAGGGGTTGGCCACCAGGAACATATGTCGCCCATTTTGAAACAGCTACATTGCCATTCTGTTTCCAAGTTTAATTCAAGGTGCAGGTTATGACTTTTAAAGCCTTTCATGACCTGGGACTAAGGATGCCAGACCCCCGTTTTCAGGCCCTATGCCACCAGCAAGCTGGCCAGAAGGAGGGAATTACCCCTCCAAAAGGGAAGAACACCGGAAATTAATGTGATTTGCCTATATGACCTGGAAGTGACGTGGGCACACTGGGGATGTTGAGAGACAACACTGTGGTTTTTGGGCAAAACTCTATGGTAGAAGCTAATTCTACCATAGAGTTTTTGCCCAAAAGCCAGAGTGTTGCCCCACAACATCTCCGGTATGCACTTCTGGGTCACGTAGGCACATCGTGTTAATTTCCAGCATTCTTCCCTGCTCCCAGTAAGTGCACCCCCATTCCCCACCAGCAGCTCCAAGGGACCTGGCAACTCCACCTGGGACCCACATATTTGAAGGACCGTCTCCTTCCATATGTCCCTGTGCCCAGCTACAGACGTCAGGAAGCCATCTGTCGCCTTTCCCACCATTTAGTGTGGCCCGTCTGGCATCAGTCAGAACCCAGGGCTTTCGTGTCATGGCTCTGTGGATTGCACTCCCAGAAGAACTGAGGCGGGGGGGCTCCTTGGAGGTCTCCAGGAGGTGCAGCAAGGCCTGCCTGTTTGTCAGGGCTTTTGAAGGGATCTGAATAGGGTTGCCGAAGCTTACTTTTCTTTCAGCAGGGGGGAGTCCTCGCTGCCCCAGGAGTCCTCTGGCATGTGCACTTTGTGCAAACACTGCAATGACATCACCCAGAAGTGACATCATTGCGTTGGGCACGTTGGGGCGGGACCTCTGTAATTTGAGGGAAAACCATAGAATTTTCTCTTGAATTATAGAGCGTTCCTCCCCCCCCCCCCCAAAACGTCCCTGACGTGATGACGTCTGCGCGCCAGGCACGTCTCCGCAGCCCGGCAATTTGGGGGTGGGGTTCCCCCTGGTGGCCCAATCTGGGCTGGCGGGTAGCGGGCTGCTCAAGCGGGTGTTTCCCCGCCCCCCGGGGGGACTTGGTAACCCTAGATCTGAATGACAGGCTTCTTTCAAGGGGGGAGGAGGAGAGATTTGGGGCTTGCTGTTTTATTTTTGGCTTCAACTGAAAAATTTTAAACTATTATTGTAAGCTTCCTTGAACCATGAGGAAAGGCAAAATATGTTTTAATAAATAAATAAATAAGACATTTCTCTTGCAAATAGGGTTGCCATACTCCAGCTGAGGCCTGGAGATCTCCCGCTTTCTCAACTGATCTCCAGCTGACAGAGATCAGTTCCACTGGAGAAAATGGCTGCTTTGGAGGGTGGACTCTACAGCATTGTGCCATGCTGAGGTAGCCTCTCCTCCCCAAACTCGGCCCCTCCTGGATCCACCCCCAAAGTCTCCAGGTATTTTCTAATCCAGACATGGCAACCCTACTTGCAAAACTGGCACTCCAATCCTATTTATGTTTACTCAAAGATATCCTTGTACAGTGGGAACATGACTTATTGGGTAAGTGTGCTTAGGACTATAGGCTTAGGACATGATCTAGCCAAGATTAGCACTTTCAAGTTCCCTTAGTTTTATTGGGAAAGTTTAGCACCACTAGATTCTGGGCAGTCAGATCCTGTAGTTTAGGCATGCCTAACTTTACACAGGATAGGCCTATAAATCTTCCCAGTTAAACCCACTGGGCTTTAAAATCCATTGGGTACTAATTTTGATTCGATGCTGCCCTCAGTATTATATTTCTTGAATACATATATAAATATAAAGGGTTTTACTCCTACATAATGTAACAGGTAGAACATATCCAAAATGGTCAGTTAGTTTCTGCTCAATCACTTCAGCATCCTGTGATTCTAATTCAGCCTGACAGTAACATAGCTGCTTTTCTCACTTAACTGGGTGACTGCTGTATTGTCAGTGACACTCACTAAAAAAAACATTGAGAGGAGCAATTTCAAAATTGGAAACAATTCCACATTCTTGTTCTCCATGCATCCAGTGTTCACAGGATATTTTGAATACTCAGCCACAGAGAAACAATTATTTATTGCTGTTACAATTATTATTTTATTGTAATAACACCCCGTCTTCTTTGTCTCAGGGACACTACAGTAGTAAATGTGCATGTAACTGAGGACTGGTCAACACAAAATTTGCTCCACATAGCAGTGATTCTTTACAGCAAGCTGTCATGCCTCATGTTGGACAGTAGTTTACGGCTCCCCCCACAATTGCCTTTGGGGAGGGGGGGGGGGTTCATTAGTATGGTGAGCATTGCTAAATTCATGTGGTGAGCACACAAATATCTCAGTATATAGAAACCACAGTGATATATAACAGTATAACCCTGCGTGTATATACTCTAAGCTAGGGTTGCCAGCTCTGCATTGAGAAATACCTGGAGATTTTGGGAGTGGAGCCTGAGAAGGGCTGGGTTTGGAGAGGGGAGCGTCCTAAACAGGCTATAATGCCATAGAGTTCTCCCTCCAAAGCAGCCATTTTCTCTAGGGGAACTGATTTTAACCATCTGGAGATCAATTGTAATAGCAGGAGATCTCCAGGTGCCACCTGGAGGTTGGCAGCTATAGTCTACGCTCATCAAAATAAGTGGACTTGGACAAGAGTAATTCTGCATATAATTGTTGCACTAAGCACTTTAGCCATGACTACATGAGGCTACAGTTCTATGCACTTATTTGCTCATAATATCCCTAGCTACTCTACACCTCCATGGGAATATTTTATTTATTTACTTACTTAATTTATAGCCCATTTTTGTTCATAATGGGGACCCAAAGAAACTTACATCATTCTCTCCTCCATTTTATCCTCACAACAACCCTGTGAGGTAGGTGAGGCTGAGAGTGTGTAACTAGGCCAAAGTCACCCAGAGAGTTTCCACAGCATTGTGGAGATTTGAGTCTGTGTCTCCTAGATCCTGTTCTGAATATCTCATCACTATACAGCACTAGCTTTCATGGGGTCACTGCTAAGTGAAAAGTTGCAAGCAGCCATACCTGGATGAGTCATATAAGTCACAAGATAGTGGGTCACCTGGTGGTTGCTGCCAGGCCTGGCCACAATGAGTCCTCTATCTAAGGCCAAAATGGCCCTGATCATTCCCTCCACCATTTACTATCTGAAACCAAGGCTTGAAGGTGGGCAATATACTTGTGGTTGCCTAGTAACAGCCACAGGTCATCTACAGGCTTGTTTATCATTTGGGGCACTTATTTTGCCTTTTGGCAGATTTCAGAATTCTTGTGCAAATCTGGGGCTTTTCTCAGTTTGTAGAAAGCTCGGTCTTGTCTGTCCATGCTAAATCTCGGGATTAAGTATCCACAGATGAGAAGATAGATAATGCATAATGCATGGTATCGTTATAACAGGAATAACAGTGCAGACATTATGTTAGCATGTTAGCTCTAACAATCTGTTAAGCGACCATAGTTAAAAGTTGCTTCTTCTTCTTTGATACAGAAGTATTATTTTATTAATTTCTTGTGGGTAAAGTTCATTGTTAGGCCATATGCTCCTTGCAAAATCTTTTTCCACAATAAATAGGAGTTTCATGGCAAGCCACCAAATGAGCAGTTGCACAAAGTAGTTGCTTACTCAGTTTCCTGTGCACCGCTGAAAGAATTGTTTTAAAAAAGCACTGCAAGGGCAGGATAGGCAGGTTCTACTTATGGCACAGAGCAATAAGCAACACTAAGAAGCCACAGCTTGCATTAGAAATAATAGGCAACAACAATATTTGATATCCAAAATACGCTGCACAATAGCCAACTAATAATGAAGCATGTTTTGCTTTCAGCCGGCTGTAGTGGCTGATGTAAATAGACCTTCTATGCTACAAAAAGCAAAAACAAATCATGGAAACACAGCCTCTCCTTAACCTATCTACTTTCAGATGCTGGGAGCACATTTTTAATCACTTTTTTGAAACACAGAACAGTTTACCGTCTGCCTCCGTTTTGTGTAAAAATGCACGATCCAGACTGATGTCATCAAATACACAGGCTCAAGATGTTTATGCACCTTTTAACATTCCCTTCTGTTGAACTGAAGGACCAGCAGCACGTTTCCTTTATCACACGCATGCCACTTAAAATAGCCCCCGTGTGGGATCTCCTAACAAAGCTCAACAACAATTTATTGTTGCAGGGAACATTTCAGTACAAACATCACACATTCCAGTCTGTAGCTTTAAAAAGTGTGGAAATGCCTTTCCTCTTCTTAGATGACACAGTGGGGAGACACTGGCCCTAATATCCTCTACAACTCACCAGGGAGTCGGGACCTCTAAAAAATAGTCCATTTCACGTGTCAGAGTAGCCCAAGTTGACTTACTTTTTTCAAAACAGAAACAAACCCCAAAGTAGGCCACTGTGATCAAAGTCTAAATCAGAGGTGGAGTCGAGGGAGGCAGGTTTCCCTCCTTCTGTCAACTGGCAGCGCAGTACTACAGAGAAACCATCGATGTAAAATCCGCTATGGACTCATTACAAAGAATCTGGCTTTCAAGATGTCCGTGCTTTCACAGCAGCAGTTTTCAAGTCTGAGTACTGTTTGGCTGTTCCCTGCTTTCCCAAGCAACAGCAAATTCCAGGGGCAGCTTTTTGAAGCTCAGTGTCTTTGTGAGGAAGAAGTGCTGGGACCTTATGGTGCTTTTTGCAACATCTGTTTATCTGCATGTCTGCAAGCGTAGCATGGGGAGAGAATAGCAAGCTCGGGAGTCCCGACAGACTGTCCTAAAGCAGCATCAGGACCCTTGGAAGACCTCCTCCCCTAGGCTTCTCCTTGTCAGCCAGATGCCAAGTTCGTCCACGTCTCCTTTTCTGTATCCATCCCAACTCCCAGTTTGTTTCTCTCCTGCTCCCATATGCATACAGCTGCAAGCCATCAAAAGCCAACAATGCTCATTTAAGCAAGCAGCTTCAACTTGGCATTGATCACTAAAGCAACATTTTGAACTATTAACTATACAGAAGCCTGGAGCAAAAGTCATAGCATTTGATGGCCATACTATGATGATGATGATGATGATGTTAGTATAGCAGAGTTCTGCCCAGTCATGGAAGCTTTATCTATCTATCTATCTATCTATCTATCTATCTATCTATCTATCTATCTATCTATCTATCTATCTATCTATCTATCTTTTATCCTGCCCTTCCAGCAAAGTTGGCTCAGGGCGGCTTACAACAGCAGTTGTCAGCAACCTGTTTTGCTCTGCCACACAAGTGGATTTAAAAGATGCCTCAGAAAGTCCAGTAACAAACAGGTTGCTACAGGCCACAGACAGACTTTCCTGCGTCTGATCGCTTCAGTGTACTCTCATGGCGTCGGGATGGTCTGATCAGGCTATTCCGACTCCGTGCTGTTGTTTTGTGCCCCTTTCAGTATGAGCATCATCGCACACTCCATAGGGAGCCCTCAGGGCTGAGGTGCGAATCATCGATCCATCGTTTAAGTGCATTGGAGACAAACGGCAAAAAAACCCAACAACCCCAACTCACCCATGGTTGCGTCTGATCACACAGTGGCAGGCTGTGCCCACAGCTTCAAAAGATTGTGTGATTACGCAACTGCAGGTCAACTTCCACCAGAGGAAATAGCCTCTCCCCCCCCCCCCCCCCACTTTATCTTGCACGTGTGACGACAACCTTAGAGTGATGTAGTGCCACCCAATGCCCAGGCATGCTGAGTCACCCACTCTGACAATTATTGTCATCTGAGATGTCCAGGTTTAGAATCCTCGCTCTGCCATGAATTTCGCTGGATGACCTTGGGCAGTCACATACCCTCAGCCTAACACAGTTGTTGCTGCAATCATATACAAGAGAAAGGAACAATTGTTGTTGTAAACAGGTTGGGGTTGCCATTGTGGGAAAAAATGGTATAGCTAACTAAATAAATAAATGTCAGTGGTTCAGCGTTGTATGCCCACTGAACATCAGTGTAAAATAATCATTGCATCTGTTTAAATGTATTCCCAGATTTGCTAGGTTTCTCGGTTTGGTACTGTATCAGTGAGCTATTTTGGCCTTGCGTGCTCTCAAACTCCAACTTCCAACACCTTCCTCATGCAATCTGCTTCTTTGTGATGCTCAGGCTGTCAAATAATGTGCCTGGGAATCATGAGCAGACAGTGGTTTTGTGTCTGGACAGCAAGTAGAAACTATGGCTATCGCGACTGGCTGTAAAACAGGAAGTCATGGAGAGAATCAGAGTACAAGGGGAAGGAAGGATTGCCCAAGCCCGAGGCACACTGATATAATACCAAACCCCAACGAGAGCTGCAGTGGCTTTGAAAGCAGCAAAGCAACTTACAAATGAGAACAAAGGCTTGACTTCATGTGTCTACTAGATCCCAGGTTGTTTCAAGGAAAGTGAGAAAGAACAGAGAAATCCACAACATTGCTCTATTATTCCCGTCCAATAGAAAAGACAGAGTTGAAGAGCTACTTTGGGATAAATTTGAGTGGAGCAATAAGGCAGGACAAAAATGTGGTAAATAGAAGCACTAGTTTTGAATGGGAAGTGCAACCATTTTGGATTTAGTACAAACTAGAAGTTCGAAAGCAAGAAGTTGCAAGTAGATAAACATATGGAGCAGAGGTCCATCAGTGGCTATTAGCCACAAAGTATAGATAGGAACTCTCAGTCTGGGGCAAGTGATGCTCTGTATTCTTGGTGCTTGGGGGGGGGGGCAACAGTGGGAGGGCTTCTAGTGTCTTGCCTCCACTGCTGGACCTCCTGAGGGCACCTGGTGTTTTTGACCACTATGTGACAGAGTGTTGGACTGGATGGGCCACTGGCCTGATCCAACATTGGCTTCTCTTATGTTCTTATGTTCTTAAATAGGTACCACTTTGGTGGGAAGGTAACAACATCCTCGGCGTCTAGTCATGCCGGCCACATGACCATGGAAACGTCTTTGGACAGCGCTGGCTCTTCAGCTTGGAAACGGAGATGAGCACTGCATCCCTAGAGTCGTATTCGACTGGCTTTTGAGCAAGGGAAACCTTTACCTTTTACCTAGAAGGCCTTGTGTTAATGAGAAAACAAGACTCACTGGGACATAGGCGTCAACTACGGGGGGTTCAAGGGCTCGAGCCACCCTCAAAATTTCCTGGGGGGACTGAGCCCCCTGGCAAAATGGAGCGCCCGCTGCCGTGCCTCCCCACCACGCCTCCTCGGGCCCTTCCTAGGCCCGCCTGCCACCGCCACCTCTCCCCCCTGCCTGGCCACTCCTGTCTCCTTTCTTCTCCCCATCCCTCCCTCCCTCCATCCGGGGGCCAGCTGGGAAAATGCCCAGTGTGATGGCGTCACCCAAAAGTGATGCTATCACGCTGGGCACATTGCCGGGGTGACGCTCTAGCAATCGCCCCAAAACTCTATGGCACCATAGAGTTTCGGGGCGATTGCCAGAGTGTCACCCTGGCAACATGCCCAGCGTGATGGCGTCACTTCCAGGTGACTCCATCACACTGGGCACTTGCCCAGCTGGCCCCGGATGGAGGGAGGGAGGCAGGAGTGGCCAGGCGGGGTGGCAGCGGTGGGGACATGGTTCCAGCATGCGCACACGCTTTGCACACACGCGCAAGAGCCCCCCCCCCCCGAGATTTTAAAACTTGACACCCCTGCACTGGGAAAGACAATAATACTAGGAAAAGTTGAAGGCAGCAAGAAAAGAGGAAGGCCCAGCATGAGATGGATTGACTCAGTTAAGGAAGGCACAGCCTTCAGTCGTGAGATCTGAGCAAGGTTCTTTGGTGTAGTGGTTAAGAGCGTGGACTGTACTTTGGAGAACTGAATTTGATTCTCCACTCTTCCACATGCAGCTGCTGATGTGACCTTGGGTCAGTCATAAGTTCTTTCAGAGCTGTTCTCTCAAGGACAGTTCTCGAGAGAGCTCTCTGATCCCCACCTACCTCACAGGGTGCCTGTTGTGGGGTGGGGAAGGGAAAGGAGATTGTAAACTGCTTTGAGACTCCTTTGGGTAGTGAAGGACAGGGTATAAATCCAATCTCTTCTTCTTAATAGTAGGATGTTTTGGAGATTATTAATTTACTAGGAATAAGGCCCGTTGTGGAAATAAATACAACGGGCTCTAGAAAGAGGCTCTGGGAGAGTGCCCCGGCCTTGGGCACTCAGCGTCAATTTGCTGTGGCGACCTCAGCAGGGTATAATGACACAGAGTCCAAACCAAGCACAGAAAAGTGTAGAGGGGCATTCTGGCACTGGCACATTGTCCCCAAGTCTAATCCACTTACCTGGTCCTGTAATGTGCAGTGTGTCTGTTCACACTGGTCTCAGTTTCCTGTGATGTTTGTGGGTCTCGGAATATGAAGTGTTGTCTGTGGAAAGTAAAGCAGTAAGTACTGCCAGCTTCCAAGGATGGATGCTGCATGTATGAGACAGTGGTTTTCTTGTTCTAAAGATGCTGTGTGCTGTGGCCGAAACTCAGAGATAAAGTGAGAAGGGGGGAGGTCTGTCCATTTTTTTTTAGTGCCCTGATGGGACAAATCATAAGGAGGTGGCTTGGCAGTGTTCCCTCTAAGCTGAGTTACTGGGGAATTTCACACTACATCTTTAAAAACATTACTGAACCGACTTGGAATAAACTGGTACAGTGACTGCTGCTTCAGACAGCCCTTCCCCTACCATTTTGGAGCCGTCTTCGAAGCCGTTTGCCATTTCAGACTGCCGCTTTCTTTTCAAGCCTCTTCATCACACACACACACACACACACACAAACACACACACAAACACAAACACTCGTCATTGGAGGAAGCGCTGAGGTCCCATTCCTCCTCAGACCTCACTGTCTCAAGGCTCCATCCCTCAAGTCTCCAGAAAGTTTCCACCTGGAGTTGGCAACCCTATCTCTTTCCCAGCCAATTATCAACCTCACTCTTCAAGTTTCCATTTCCTTCCCACGCAGCCTCCACCGTGCTCTGAAGCCCTGACTGCTATGTCATATTGGCTGTCATAAAGGGTCCATCTCAGCAGGGTATAAGGACATAGAGTCCACTATTTTCTCCAGGGAAACTGATCTCTGCCATTTGGAGAGCACTTGTAATTTTGAGTGGTTTCCAGCCCTTGCCTGGAGATTGGCAACCATACTTCCCCTGGTGGAAAAGTAGTCTTTCTCTGCAATGGGGACCGAAGCAGCTGACATCATTCTCCTCAACCCCTTTTTGATTTGCACAACAACCCTGTGAGGTAGGTTAGGCTTAAAGTCTGTGACTGGCCCGAAATCGCCCACTCAGCAAGAACCTGAGTCTAGCAGATCCTGCTCTGAAGCACTGACTGCTATGCCTAGGGTAGCCAACCTCCAGGTGGAGCCTGAAGATCACCAGGTATCACAATTGAACTCCAGACAAGAGATCCTCCCCCCCTCCCTTGGAGAAAATGACTGCTTTGGAGGGTGGCCTCTATGGCATTCTGTTCAGCTGGCCCCAATGAGTTTTCTCCCAAAGGCCAACATAGGTGTGGAAAGGGGCTTTCAGAGAAGCAAGCTTGGTTGCCTAGCAACAGGCACTGAGGGGAAAGTTGCTGGCTCTGATGGTGGAATAGGGTTCCCAACCTCCAGGTGGGGCCTGGGGATCTCCTGCTTTTACAATGGATCTCCAGCTGACAGAGATCAGCTCCCCTGGAGAAAATGGCTGCTTTGGAGGGTGGACTCTATGGCATTGTACCATGCTGAGGCCCATCCCCTCCCCTCCCCAAACCCCACCCTCTCCTGGATCCATCCCCAAAGTCTCCAGGAATTTTCCAACCCAGACCTGGCAACCCTATGATGGAAATACCTGAAGATTTGGGGGGTGGATCCTGTGGAGGGCAGCTTTTTTTGGGGGGGGGAATGGAAGAACTCAGCAAGCTATAATGCCATAAGGTCTACCCTCCAAAGCAGCCATTTTCTCAAGGGGAACTGATCTCTGTCATCTGGAGATCAATTGTAACAGCAGGAGATCTCCAGGTCCCACCTGGAGATTGGCAACCCCAGGGGAAAAGTCAGCTGCACCGCAGGAGGTTGAAGGGAATGGTTTGATGGTTGTTGGCCCACCTCATTAGCCAGCCAGCCATGGTGGAGCTAAACAGGAAAAAGAGCCTGAGGAATTTCACACAGCCATTATGTTCCGCTTCAGGAACTCTTCAGTAACAGTTTCTGCGATCACACGGACGTTTACTGCGGGCTTCGTGGCTGCTCCTTATCGCAATTAAAGGGGCTGACCAGACGGCCGCATCTGTCTCCCGTCTCGAAGCCCCCCCCCCCCCCCCGCATTCGAGCCCGCCTTTCAAACCACCTTTCAAAACAAGTACCTTCCGTTTGAGCCATCACGCTTGAAAGAGACCCGGGTTTAAATGCCTGTGTGATCGCACCCACAGACATCTTACACAGAACCATATTAGTACCGGTTCCCTAACAGAACATATTGGCCCTTTCACACAGAAACGTGCCTCTCCCATTGGGGAAGCGTTCCTGAGCCGGTTTACCTCGAAACCTCCTCCCAAGCATTCTTCAGTTCCTGAAGTGCTATAGGGTGCTGTGTGAAATGCCCCTTGTTTCTGACAGTTTATTCTGACAGTTTATTCTGGGCACGCTGGCAGTGTGGGGGGGAGGGGGTTATGCTGATTATCTGTTGTCTTTTCACTGAGGGAACAGTTAGACCCACCTGGCAGTGTGCTGAGGCATAGGCGTCAACTACAGGGGGGCTCGAGGGCTTGAGCCCCCCCTGAAATTCCCCGGGGGGGCTCAGCCTACCCTGGCAAAATGGAGTGTCCACCAGGTCCGCTCGCTCGCTTGCCTGCCTGCCTGCCCGCTTGCCAGCCGCCGCCTCTCCCCCCCGGGCCTTGCCTGGCCACTCCTACCTCTGTGGGGCCAACTGGGCAAATGCCCAGCGTGCTGGTGTCACCCGGAAGTGATGCCAGCACGCTGGGCACATTGCCAGGGCGACGCTCTAGCAATCACTTCCGGGTGACGCCAGCAAGCTGGGCATTCGCCCAGCTGGCCCCACGGAGGCAGGAGTGGCCAGGCCCGGCGGGGAAAGAGGCAGTGGGGACATGGTCCCGGCGTGCGCGCGTGCGAAGCGCACGTGCACACAAGAGCCCCCCCCCGGGATTCTAAAAGTCGACGCCTCTGTGCGGAGAAGAGTGGACCTAGCTCCCAGTCGGTCCTTCCCCTATGCTGGCTCCCTCCAGACTGAGGCCGGGACGCTGGCCAGTGGCTCTGTGGGCGGGACTGAGGCAAAGCAGGGAGAGAATGCAGCCAGTGGCCAGGGACCCTCTTTTGAGTGGCAGTCCGTCCAGCCTACTGATTTTGGCGCCCCATGGAATCTTGACCCTTGGAATCTTGAAAATGGCTTTATATAATAGGAAAGATAGGGTCTCATAAGTTGGAAGCAATTTGACAGCACATAACACACAGAGAAGACCTGCTAGTCCATGGGGGGGGGGGGGGGACCTAGTCTATAACAACATATATCAGTTTTCTGTACCCATACTCATAGTCAAAGAATAGACATTCCCACAAAGTACCTTGGCAATCCTACTAGAGCTAGATGAAAAGCTTGATAGTAATTCTAGGCAAACTGTCTTTCATGATGAAACTGTCAAGACATCTTGCCCAATTTCTGATATTTAGCAGGTCTGTTTACTATAACACACAAAATATTCATGGTATTCATTTAAAACAGAAAGGTAAAAATGAGAAATGAAGCACCACTGTTTATAAAGGCATTATTACTAAATTAAAAGCAAATCCTCTTGTGCTATTTTTCTCCACTGTCACACTTAGTGAATAACCTTGGTCACATATGTGGATGTAATTGAGCACCTCATCTGTACAATCAATTACTGCTGTAATTAATTAGCAGTGGAATTAACTGAAAAACATAGTCTAAAGAAATGATAGCGTAGGGCTGCAATTGATATTGCCTCCTAACACCATTGATTTAAATTTAAATGGCTAATCTAATCAATGAAAAGGTATGAATATATCATACTAACAAGAGAATTACAGAAAACCATTTGGTCAGATACAAAGGTTTTTTTGGAAAAGGCAATGGAAAGGTTTGTAGTTTAGGAAATGAGGCACAGGATAAATGTCTAGTATCAAAAACTATGAAAATATTTATTAGAAATTATTAGCTTAAATCAAGGAAAATTAAAACCATTCAAAAGGGTAAACATTTTCAACAATTATTAATTGTCTGATGTATCAATTTATTACCTTGAAAGTGAATTCAACCTTACATCGAGCAGTCATGGGAGGGAAATTCAATTAAATGACGGGGCTCTGCACAATATGGCTACAAAATTGATTTTTAGAGCTTCTCACTAGTAAAGCCTTTAGTTCATCAGTATTCATTCCATCTAGATTTCTACATTTCCTGATGAGCAGCCATACTTTACAGATTTTAAAAAAACTGTATCTGGCAATGACATACCTGTAGGAGCTCTCTAGACAGAACAAAGTAGACCTTGCAATATTACTGAACAGCTGAAAATAGGCTTGCCAGTCTCCAGGGGGTGGCTGGAGTTTTCCTGGAATTACAACTGCTCTTCGTGTTACAGAGATCAGTTTCCCTGGAGAAAATGGTTGCTTTGGAAGGTGGACTCTATGGCATTACACCCCTTGGAGGTCCCTCCCTCCCCAAACCCCCTCCCCAGGTCCACCCTCAAAATCTCCAGGAATTTTACAACCAGAGCTGGCAACCCTAGCTAAAAACCACCCTCCAGTGCTGCATCTAGCTGAGCTGCTGTGTGGCTGCCAGCTCTCTTGCTCTGGTTTGGCTCCTGCATACCTGCAAGCAGTTTAGCAGACAGTTTGTTGACTGCTACGTAGTTGCTCTTGTTATGGGCATGCAGTTCTAGGGACAGCACTGCTTGTGATTGTGTTGTCTGTCAGTGCAGCCTTTAAATCTATAGGAACCCTGCTGGACCAAGAGCATTGACAACTCCATTCATCAGTCTTGCTGTTCAGTCAATGAGTGTGTGGCAGGTAATCAACATGAGCGGCCTGTCTTCAGATATTGGGTATGATTGTGCAAAATCTCTGCAGTGGCCAGAGCTCCTTCCGAGATTATCTGGGAGCGAGCCACATGCCGGCCTTAAACCAGGTGCCTCAGGTAGGCTAACTCCCTGCTAGGTCTTTCTCTGTGAGCTTTTCCTGCCTGGGTAGATCTGATGAGTTTTCACACCACAGCCAATGAAGGATTCCAAATGCCTCATGATGTGTCTTTGTGTGGTGTGTGGAATTGTCTGCCATACATGAGCTGTGGTTTCTAGTCATGCCTCATTCTCCCATTTTGCTATGGTTAATCTTGTTGCTGGTCAAATCCCCAGCTTCTGCCTCGGTGGAACTTGAACCCATCACTCCTATTTCTTACATCAGTGCTTTCCCCAAAATTACACAGATGTCTTCTGTGAATTTTCGCTTAAGAGTTTCCTTATTGTTGTCCTAGTCCAGGGGTGGGCAAACTGTGGCTCGGGAGCCGCATGCGGTTCTTTCACATATATTATGTGGCTCCCGGCAGGGCGGCTGGGGAAGCTAAATATCATTAGCAAACAAATATCATTGGACAAATTAATATCATTATCAATATCTGCTTTTACCCCTTTTGTTATTATTTTTGGCAGTCTCATTTAATGTTAATAAAAAGCAAATTTGCTTATTTTCCAATAAAAACAGGTAATATTTGTTCATGTCTTGTGGCTCTCAAACATCTCCTATTTTATGCAGCTCTTACATTAAGCAAGTTTGGCCACCCATGTTCTAGGTGGCTCTTACGCTGAGCAAGTTTGCCCATCCCTGTCCTAGTCTCTCTGTGTGACCATCCACTCCTTGGTTGCTAAACTCCAGGTGTGGGCTTGAGTTCTCACAGAATTCCAACTGATCTCCAGACTACAGAGAGCAGTTCCCCCTTAAGAAAATGGCAGCTTAAGAGGGTGGGCTGTACGACATTACATCCCACTGAACTCCCTCCCACCCCTCCCCAAACTTTGTCCTCTCCAGCTCTGTCTGCTGATGGATGGATGGATGGATGGATGGACTCTGCCCAGCAGGTACTGGACAGGGCATGACAGGCTATGGCTGAATGGCTCAAAGAGAGCAGACGGAAACTGAATCCAGCGAAGATGGAGGTCCTGTACCTGAGCCGTGGGTAGTTGGGATCAGGAATCCAGCTTCCATCCCTTGGTGACACCATTGGTGCCAGCGCCCAGGGTGAAGAGCCTCAGGGTGCTCCTGGATCCCTCTCTTTCAATGGAGGCCCAAGTTGCTGCCATTTCTTGATTGGCCTTCTATCCTCTACGGCTGGTCAGGCAACTGGTTTCCTATTTAACACCCCAGGACTTAGCTACTGTGACCCATGCAATGGTCACTTCCAGACTAGGTTATTGTAACTCACTTTATACACGGGGCTGCCCTTGAACTTGACCCGGAAACTGCAGCTATTGCTGAATGCAGCAGCATGTATGCTGATGCCAACGCCTATGCGGGCTCCGCACTGCTGCACCAACTGCACTGGTTGCTGATAGAATACCAGATCCAGTTCAAGGTTCTGGTGTTAACCTTCAAAGCCCTATAACCGCCACGGACCTGCATATCTGCAGGATCCCCTTTCCCCATATGGGCCCTGATGAGCGTTGTGCTCAATCAACCAACATTTACTGGTTGTTCCCGGGCCCAAGGGTGTCCCACTAGCCTCAACCAGGGCCAGGGCTTTTTCTACCCTGGCCCCAGCCTGATGGAACGAGCAGGATTTATTACAATTCTGCAGGGCCTGTAAAACGAGGCTGTTCTGCCGGGTTTTCGGTAGAGACGGTGGACATCCAAAACCCACCTCCAGGTGATGTCATTGCACCAGGCACATTGGAGCCATGAAGCTCTTCAGGGGTGGAGCTCCCCCTGCTGGTCAGCTGGCCAGTGGGCAGACTGGGGCCCTGAAATCCGGGGCGGGCGGGGGAATCCACTCCCATTGGGGGGATGGCAATTCTATTTTTCTCTCATTGTGTTCTGTGGTTGGGTGAGGCTAGATGATGCCAAGGAAGATGATGTCAACATATGTCACTATGTATTGGTTGGCTGTTTTCATATATAGCCATTGTTAACATGCCCCTCCATTACTGGTGAGTGCAGATGATATTTCCTCACACTCCAGTGAAGAAGCTATGTTCTCAGCTCCTTGGAGTTGTGTCTTTTTGGCATTTTTGTTTTCAGCTGAGGAAGCATACAATAAAGATGGCCTCTTGAGAGCAAAATACTACTGACGAGCTACACCAGCACTGTGCCAGTATCAGCAAAGTACCAGTGTCTAGCACTTATGATTGAGCTGCCTTTCCCTTAAACATTCTGTTAGGTGTTGTAAGTGACCTGGTTTATTGCATAACAATGACTCAGTAGAAAAGAGTAAGGGTCCAGTGGCACCTTAAAGACTAACCAAATTTGAGGTAAGGTATGAGCTTTCATAGACTACCTCAAATGTTGTTAGTTTTTAAGGTACTACTGGACACTTACTTTTTTCTGCTACTACAAACAGGCAAACACGGCTATCCATCTGGATCTATCTCCATGGAACAATGACACAGTCATAGAGGGGCCTATTCTGTTCACAGTTCTTTGCAGAACAAGTAAAAAAAGGGATTTGTTCAGCATTTAGCTGCTGGTCCCAGTCTCAGAAGCTAACACATGGCATCAGCTTATAGCCCAGCCCTCCCACCGGGGTTCCACCAGGCCCAAATTAGAAATCATAGTCCAAGAATACACTGCCTGGAAGCTTGTCACAAGACTCTGCCAATCTGCTGATCTGTACTGGGACTCACTGGCAAGGCTCTCTGAGCTATTCATCATACATACGAGCGTGTGATGTCACGAATATGGGATACATAAGATATCTGATTCTTAATATCAGTGGCTCAAACATTTGTGAACCTTTGGCCAACAGCGCACTATTCTGAACCACCATAAGAAATTGTATCCTCTTTTGCCTTGTTGTTCCTGACCTTCTTGTCAATCTGCACGTAGTTCTGCTCCGCAGAGGACAAGGTCTGAGAGTAGTAGGAGACTGGGACCTCCCGGCTGTTGGGCAGACGGTGCCCCAACACAGCCCCCACCCCGTATGGAGAGGTGTCGCAGGCCAACACCACAGGAAGGGACTCATCAAAATGAGCCAGAACAGCATTAGAAGTCAACAGTTTTTTCATGGCCCCAAACACAGCTGCGTGACGGGGGCCCCACTCCCACCTAGTGTTTTTGTCCAAGAGTCTATGCAGCGACTCCGCCACCACTGCCTTGTGGGGGAGGAAATTGTGGTAAAAATTTAATAGTCCCAGAAATGATTGGAGCTTGGCCTTGCACGTAGGAGCTGGAGTGTTGGAGATGGCCTTCACCTTATCGGGTGTGGGGTGGATTCCATGGGCGTCTACGGTAAACCCAAGGAACTCCACAGACGGGACACCCAGAAGACATTTTTCTGGTTTTACCTTTAGCCCGGCGTCCTGGAAGCATTGAAGGACTGCCCGGAGCTGCTTCCTGAAGGTCTGGGCATCCGGCGCAGCAATCAGGACATCCTCGAAAAAGGGCTGGACACCTGGTAATCCTTTTAACAAACAATCCATTAGTTCCTGGTAAAGCCCCGAAGCCACACTGGCCCCGAATTGGAGCCGCTTTACCTCGAAAGCCCCTTTGTGAGTCACTATTGTTTGGACTTCTGTTGTGGCCTCGTCTACTGGCAGCTGCTGATAGGCTTGAGCCAAGTCCAATTTGCCTAAGACCTTGGCGCCTGTGAGGGTGGCTAGCACGTGACTGCTCACTGGCACAGGATAGGCATGCACTTGAAGCACCTTGTTTAAAGTACATAATCGCCACTAGCTTCCTACACATCTTTGGTTCCCGGACAACACCAACAAAAGTCATTAAGAGCATTTTGTCCATGTCTCCAAATTCGCAGCTGACTATGAGCCGGCGGAGCTTGACCAGGAAGGTGGCCACAGCTTCACTCTTCTGCTGGGTGTGGCTGAAAAACGTCACCCTTTGGGTGAGTTTGGATGGTTTGGGGTTGAAGTACTTGTTTAAGACCTCCATGATATTGTCATAGGAAACTTTGGTAGGGGTGCAGGGGGAAAGTAAGCTTCTTACCAAGCGCATGGTGGTGACGCCGCATGAACTCAGCAGCCATGATCTGCGTTTGCTGGCATCCATGATTCCCTGGATGTCAAGGGCGAAGGCCACCTGGTCAGACCAGGCCTCCCAGAATTCGGGTTTGGAAGGGTCGAAAGGCTCAATGCATTGTCCCAGAGCAGCAGCCATCTTGGCGATGCCTGGATCAGTGAGGCGAGGAACCTGGTTCTCTGGAGTGGCAAGGTGGTGCAGGGGGCCGAGCAGTGCCGGGTGCGGCTGACGAACCGGTCTCGAGCGGTGCTGGAGTCACAGGCCGGTGAGTTGCTCATCGGGATCCCATCCTCGTCGCCACTGAGGGTCCATAGTTCTCTGGGAATGAAGCTCAGGCAGGTAATGCTCGGCTTACAGGCGACATGCCCAGACATGTCACCAGGTGCAAACAGGAAGTAAGTTTACAGTAGGGAATCTTTAAGTTCAAACTAGAAAATCATGTACAGAACATAACAGCTCTTCTGTACAATGTATAGTTGACCTGGCTGTTTGGTACTATTAAATCACTTTCTCGTGCTTCTTTTTTGGCCATGACTTTTTGAAGACGAAAGCTAAAAAATACTGGCCTATATCCAACCATCCGTGGAATTCATGGAGTGAGATTCTCCCACTTTATCCCTCTTGCTACAGCTTCCTTAATTTTTGTTTCTCCAGGTCAGCCAGGAACAGCACAAAGAGCAAAGTGGGCGTCTGTGGTGGTAAGAGGCAATTGGTCCAACAGATGCAGATTCTGTTAACAAGGGAGGAATGGCATAGATGAATACAGGCAACTTTCCCCATCTATTTGAGATGTTCCAAAACTTTGCAGTACATAACACAGAATTGGCTTTCTCCTATAATCAGCATTTATTGTTTATACTGGACCTGACTTAAATTTTTATGGGTGTGACTATTTACAGCAATTATAGCACGCTCATAACAACCTCAATGCGTGCATCCCAGCCCCTGAACCAACTAGATGCTTTCTGAGCATATTACTTAACTGAACAAACAACAAGTGTTGCCACAGTGGATCTCCTGTGCAGATTTTTTTATATATATACAATTTTTATTTTCTTTAACATATTATTAATCCATATTCTGATCACATCAAGTCCAAATATATATTTTCTTAAACATAAGTATACAGGTTAGAGATATCCTTATAATATGAAAATATTACCTCATATATTTAATTTATCCCAAAATTATCCTGTATGTTTAATATAAATATGTGTTGAGTCATTCATTTATTTTTACACCATTCATAAAATTTCAACCATCTTTCTTTCAAGTTTTCCTTCCTTCCTTTGTATATTGTCTGGCTTAGATTTTCCATTTCAGCAAGGTCCATTAGCTTATATATTATTTACAGCAATTATAGCACGCTCATAACAACCTCAATATGTGCATCCCAGCCCCTGAACCAACTAGATGTTTTCTGAGCATATTACTTATCCGAACAAACAACAAGTGTTGCCACAGTGGATCTCCTGTGCAGATTTTTGGAGAACATTTCAGTTGCTTCCTATCCATGTGCTTCACAATCTGTTCTTACCTAAAGAGAAGCCATCACTAAAGTTGAACCTACTGAGAACAAAACATTTTTTCCCCCAAAACTGCACTCAGTGCATGAAAAGAACTCTTTCAACCATTTCTCACAGGTTGAAGGGAAATCAAGAAATTGGGGGACAGGTAGCATAAGAAAGTCTGTGGCAGGCATTGCACCTATTCACCAGGCATGGCAGCTGGTGTTTGAAGACATTGTGCAGAGTGGATGCTATATGTTGGGGGAAATATTCCCATCTGGCTCAATAAGGGAAGGGGATGAAACTGGCAGGGACCCTTTAGTTTTAATGTGCGAGAGGGGCAACTGTTCCCAAAGAATCTCTTATTTATTGAACTTTGAAAACCATAGTGCAGAGAATCTTGGAATGCTTCCCAGAGTAATCTAATAAGCAGGGCTCATTTTGTAGCAGGAGCTCCTTTGCATATTAGGCCACACACCCCTAATGTAGCCAATCCTCTTCTTACAGGGGCTACTGTAAGCTCTTGGAGGACTGGCTACATCGGGGTGTGTGGCCTAATATGCAGAGTTGCTCCTGCTACGAAATGAGCCCCGCTAATAAGTGTTGGAGATGTAAGAACAATATAGGTACCTTTTCCCACATGTGGTGGAAATGTGATAGAATCCAAAAATTCTGGAATAAAGTGCGGAATATGATTTTGGAAATATTTGATATTAATTTATTTTTGTTTATTTATTTATTTATTTTTCGATTTATACCATGCCCTCCCTGCAAACAGGCTCAGGGTGGCTTACATGGGCTCATAGGCCAAGAAATAGTACAATAAAATCACTAAAACAATTAAAACACTTTAAACATTTAAAATGAATTCCTAAGACTAACAAAATTTGGCAAGCAGCTTCCTATGATATATTGTCAGATTATCACGCGGCGGCTCAATGGCAGAACTCCCTATCCCCTCTGCCTCCCGCCAGTGTTGATTCAGGCCAGATTACATCAAGGATGATATAGCTGATGGATGGAATCATCGGTGGCGGCTCCTATTCGAAGCCTGGCGGAAGAGCTCCATCTTGCAGGCCCTGCGGAACTGCACAAGGTCCCGCAGGGCCCTGATCTCCTCTGGGAGCTCATTAATATCCCAGTGTCACCAGAAATATTCTTAATATGTTACCAGATAATTTGAAAGTGGAGAAATATGTAATAACTTATATATTGACATCAAAATGACAAAGAATCATGATAGCAAAAAACTGGAAATCAGAAACATCTTCATTAATGGAAGATTTAAAACACAAGATACTAGAGTTGGCAGAAATGGATAAGTTAAGTATAGAATGGCAAACTACTAGAGAAGAGGTATTTTGGAAAAGATGGAATAAAGTGTATAACTGGTTGGAGATCAAATTAGTAGTTTAGACTCAAAATTATGTTTGTTTGTTTTAGTATTTGCTGATTGAGATAAATGTAGTAAGGTACTATTATATACTAAAATAATAATGTGATGTTTTGTTTGTGTTTTCTGTAAACTAATAAATTGTACAATAAAAAAACCCCAAAACCATAACGCAGAAACATTCAAATATATACCGTTCTAGTAGGCAGCATACAACATTAATTCAAAATTCAGTACGTAAATATTGTGCAGAGTAGTTCTATAAAGGATATCCTTGGTTGCTCTGTCAAGATCCATCAAGAGGGTGGTTGGCAGAACAACAAGAGTAAACCCAGATATTAAGTACCCTTTCCCATCCACAGGAGCTAATGTAACTGTCAGTCAGGTCTGTGCTGAGCATCTGATGTACTCGACAAAACCCAGCCCCTTTCACACAGTAAGGCATGAACTTTACCTATAGTAAGGATAGTTTCTGTGAGGGCAAGAAACCCTGACTGTATTGGCATCTCTTCAAGTGACAATCTGTATAGGTTCAGGATTACTCTGGGTAACTTCTCTGTGTCAAGGAGGAACCATGCAGACACATACCCCATATCTAGAAGTTTAGATTGTCACCCTGGTCTCTGGAAATGGAAACCATTCTTTCTAGGATCCAGTTTGGTATAGTGGTTAAGTACATGGACTCTAATCTGGGAGAACTGGGTTTGATTCCCCACTCCTCCACTTGCACCTGCTGGATGACCTTGGGCAAGCCATAGCTCTGGCACAGCTGTTCTTGAAAAAGAGCAGTTTCTGTCAGGGCTCTCACAGGGTGTCTGTTGTGGGGAGGGGAAGGGAAAGGAGTTTGTAAGCCACTCTGAGACTCCTTCGGGTAGTGAAGGGTGGGGTATAAATCCAATCTCTTCCTCGTCTTCTTCTTCTAGGACAGAGTGCATTGTCTCTGACAGTGCTTGCCTGGGAGCAGCTAACCACAAAGCTGTATGGGAAAGAACCAGAGATTCAGCCATAGAATTTAATACAAAATGGGTTTGCAAGGGACTGCAACTTAGTTGAGGCCACAATTCCACAACAGTATGTCAGTGTGGATCATGAGTATAGGCCTTCATACTAGGGATGGGCACGAACAGCATTGTTGCAGTTGGGTTCAGTTTGTGGCTGAACCATGAACTGAATCACAAACCTATATGACCTGGGAGGTTGGTTCTAGGGATGGGCATGACAGTTTGGTTTGGTCCGAGGTTTGTGGCTGAACCACAAACTGTACCATGAACCTATACGAAATGGGAGGTTGGTTTGCAAACTCAACTGGTTCATATGGGTATGTGACCCCCGCTTTCTGCTCCCTGCCTGCTTTTCATGGGAAGCAGAAAGCAGGGTTTTAAATAGCTCTGAGCCATTTAAACCACTGCTTTCTGCTCCTTCCAGAAAGCTTCAGAGAGCAGAATGAAGTAGTTTAAATGGCTAGGTACCATTTAAATGTTAAAACTCAGCTGTTTGGTTTGAATGGCTAGGAACTTAACCCAAGAAATCTCCTTTAAACAGCTGAGCAGCGTGGAGCAAACTACTCTACCTGGCTCAGCTATTTAAAGGGGCTTTCTTGAGCAGCCAGTCCCTGGGGGTGGCTGTCAAAGAGAGTCCCTTTAAACAGTTGAGCTGCGCTGAGCAATTTGCTCCCTGTAGCTCAGCTGTTTAAAGGGGCTTTCTTGGGCAGCGAGTCCCAGGGACTGACTGCCCAGGAAAGCCCCTTTAAACAACTGAGCGTGGGAACAGGCTGCCCCCGATTCAGCTGTTTCTGAACTTAACCCCTGCTTTTTGCTCCCCATTAACCCACAAATCTCCATAAACTGCCTTAAAAATTTGTGGAGGTTTGTGGCTGGGCTGCAGTTTCCGCACTTCATTTCACAAACCACAAACCAGCCAAATTCATTACAAAAAAAAAGTTTGTGAGCTGGTTCGTGCCCATCCCTACTTTATACCATCCTATGAAAAACCAGTAAACTAATGGTTGCATGCATAGTTTTGCCAGCTTAATCAGGTATCCTGTCCTCACATGCAAAATAGCCATCAGAATTATAGTAACAGTTATCAGAGGCATTACCTTTGCTTGTTGTGAACAGGACTGCCTTGCCAATTTTCCACTGAATGGAAACTTTCAGTGTGCCTTTGAAAGAATATGCTAGATTGAGTGCATAATGGAAATGCTATGTACTGCCAGTAAAAAAAAAAAAAAGACACGCAGAGAGAAAGAGAGAAGTGGAAAATAAAATTAACTCTAAAAAGGCCTGGGTGAGCATCAGCTTAAGAGAACTGAGAAAACAATTAGAACTAAAACCACACTGAATATCACTATATTTGGTACTCCCCGTGTGGTTAGCCAAATCTGACCCCTGTATGGTTAGCCAAACCTCTGCTACAGAGCCAGCCACAGAGACCACTTAGGGAAACCCTCAAGTTTTCAGGACAAAAAAGTCTTTACAAATATAATAACATAGGGTTAACCCCCCCCCAAATGTAAGGCCACAGGAACACAAAGTGGTGTGGAGAGAAGAGGATTCTCCCTCCTCCATAAGTCCTTATGGATTTCCCAACCTGTGAAAGTCTTATTTAGATATTACCTTTCACCTAGGGCTTCCAATATTCTTATTACAGCGGTTTGACCTGCAGAAATGAGCACGTGATAATTTAACTCCATTAAAAATTCTACTTGCAGATTTTTGCTAAAGGTATAAGACCAGGTTAGGAAAAAGACATTTCTGTCCAGTTGGCTTCAGCTATGGAATACAGAAATTTCTTGTGTCTGGTTCACAATCCTGAGATGAATCGAGATGGGTAGCTGTGTTAGTCCATCTGCAGCAGTAGAAAAGAGTAAGTCCAGTAGCACCTTAAAGACTAACAAAATTTGCGACAGGGTATGAGCTCACGAAAGCTCGTACCCTACCACGAATTTTGTCACTGAAGAAGTGAGCAGTGACTCACAAAAACTCATACCCTACCACAAGTTGTTACTGAAGAAGTGAGCAGTGACTCACAAAAGCTCTTACCCTATCACCAATGCTCCCTTTAAAGTGTGGAGTCTTGTGAGCAAAAATTCTACTTTCTGAGCTACTGGCATTAAAGTTGTTAGCAGGTGATTTGGCTACTACATAAATCAGTTTGCTTTGGAGCCATCCTTCCTGAGTGAAGACAAAAATATGTGAGTCAGAGGTTAAAAAACTGTGAGGTAGCTCACACTAACTCGGCTTAGAGGGAACACTGCCTACCATGAATTTTGTTACTGAAGAAGTGAGCAGTGACTCATGAAAGCTCATACCCTACCACAAATTTTGTTACTGAAGAAGTGAGCAGTGATTCACGAAAGCTCGTAACCTACCACGAATTTTGTTACTGAAGAAATGAGCAGTGACTCACAAAAGCTCATACCCTACCAAAAAATTGTTACTGAAGAAGTGAGCAGTGACTCACAAAAGCTCATACCCTACCAAAAATTGTTACTGAAGAAGTGAGCAGTGACTCACAAAAGCTCATACCCTACCAAAAATTGTTACTGAAGAAGTGAGCAGTGACTCACAAAAGCTCATACCCTACCAACCAGGGCCGGCCCACCTGCTAGGCAAATTGCCTAAGGTGCCCACAGGTGGTGATCACTGAATTGGCTTCCCCTCCGACTCCCCCCTGTGTCCATGCCCCTTTAAGAGAAGTGACTGGCCCGCCCCGCACCCCCTACCTGCTGAGCCCATTGAAAGCTCCCACAAAGAGCACCTGGCACCACCCACAGGGAGGGAGGGAGGGAGGGAAGCTGGCCGGGACCATCCACATTGCCCCCTGCCCGCCCACCTGCTGGAGTGCTGGCTCTCTCTGGGCCTATTTCTACGAGCAACACACCAGCTGCTTCCTGGGCACCCTCTTGACCAGCGTGGCAGTGGCGCTGTATGCCCTCTTCTGCACCTTGCCGCTCCTGGCTGGGCATCTAGGAGGCAGGGAACTTGCAGTGCCCCCTCCCCTTGAAGTGGTAAGGGAAGCTCCTCCCTCGTCCAAAAAGCCACTTTCGTTTTCCCTCCCCTCCCTGGGCCTTGCCTCGCTCGTCAAAAGCCCTGCTGCTGCTGGCGTGCTCACCTCAGCTTTGCCTGCAAAGATCTCCCCCCACCTCTTCCCTCCCTCCTCCTCTGGGGCAGTGAGGTGATGCCACTGTAAGCGCCCAGCTCTGCAAGTCCTGAGCTGCTTCTGCAGCGGGGCATGGACACCTTGGCCAGCCAGTGGGCTCCTGATGGGATGGGGAGGGACAGATGCATTGAACTAGGGCTGCTGCTGGCAGGAGGGCTTCTCCCCTCTTGACTCTTCTTCCTTTTCCAGCCGTCCTGTCTTTTCAACCCCCCTTCCCCTGGTGGGTGCCCAGAGGCATTCTTTGTGGTGACCCAGGCCCTGGCACTGGAAATACCGCCCAGGGGTTGAAGGAGGGGAAGGACTGCTGTGGCAGCATCAGGATGCACCTTTTCTCCCCCCCTCGCCCTTTCCATTCGCCAAATAGCCCTCTTAAGACCCAGCCCAGCTAAAGAAACCAGAAAGGTGTGTGTGTGTGTGAAAGAGCTCAGAGCTGTCATTGATTTGGTACTTCTGTGTCCAGCTTTGACATCATTTGCAAAAGAGATGGTGTTTGTGTGTGCGCACGCGTGCGAGTGCGCGCACACCTGAAATGGAAACATTAAAGAGACTTAGATTTCAACATCATAATTAACAGGATTTTTCAAAATGCTTTGTGATTTGTGTTTTTCTGTTTGAGAGAGAAAATCAGAGATTGTATTATTTGTTCTCACAATTTTTTTAAAAATAGCAATTTCAAATTTTGTGTTTTTTCCTAAATTTTTCCTAAAATGAATTTATGTTTGAAAACTGGTGGGCGTATGGGGGGGGGGGGGCCGCCAGAACGTAGCCTCACCTAGTGTGCAAAAAAACCTAGTGCTGGCCTTGCCTACAACAAATTGTTACGGAAGAAGCGAGCAGTGACTCATGAAAGCTCATACCTTACCATGAATTTTGTTACTAAAGAAGTGAGCAGTGACTCATGAAAGTTCGTACCCTACCATGAATTTTGTTAGTCTATAAGGTGCTGCTGGAATCCTGAGATGATAAATTATATGATACAGTAAAGTTGGATACAAGAATACTTGTACCAGCAGACCCCCAGAAGGCAAATAATTTCCCCATGGCTGTTTTAGGTCAAGACATTGGACCTTACACTTAATTCAATAAGGTCAAAGTGATACCATCCAGACGCATTTCATCTGACTGTCAAGGACATCTGCTTTCTCAAGTGGCATCATTCCCATCTTGTTTAGATTCAATTTCGCTTGTTCTTTTTCATACACTTGACCACAGCTCATAGACACCAACAACAGCATTCCGACAATGAAACAGAGAGCTATGTATCATCAATATATTTAGATAATCCCATTCAGTGATCATACATACACATTTCAAACCATGATGGGGACTCGCAGAACCCAGGGGAAGAGCTCAACTTAGCACCCAGGGTACCGAATCATGACTTACAAATGAAACTTTTTGCCACTATTCTAATGGACTGAAACCAGCCAAGAAGAGTGTTGTGTATCCCAAACCATGCTCTGACAAATTCATCAGGCAACTGATGGATCTAACAGGACTGAAAAGAACAAAGTGCCCTT
This sequence comes from Lepidodactylus listeri, assembly GCA_029233225.1. Lineage (NCBI taxonomy): Eukaryota > Metazoa > Chordata > Lepidosauria > Squamata > Gekkonidae > Lepidodactylus > Lepidodactylus listeri. The sequence continues at coordinate 58,878,931 of JARCFY010000001.1, forward strand.
ATCCATGGGTAGCTGGAGACAAGGGTGTAGACTTTCCAATTTCCGGGGGGGGGGGGGGCGCTGGGGCTGGGCCAGAGACATCACAGGCCATTGTCTCTGGGGGAGGCTCAGCACGTCCTGGAAAAGTTTTTTTGGGGGGGACTCCAGCTCCCCAGCCCCCCTGAAGTTGACGCCTATGGCTGGAGATTGTTCACCAGTGCCACTCAAGCTGTTTCCATCCCATAATCAGGTGGAAAGCCAGATCAAAAAGGGTTACGAGAAGAAGCATCACTGGGGTGTGCCTGAAGGAGTTCTGTCACCACCTGTGCTGCCACCTCGCTTGAAAATGGCAAATTGGAAATAATTATCCAGGTCATTTTTTAAAAAATCAAGAGTAGGCTTTTCCAGCACAGGTTGTCAATTGCCTGCATCCTGCCCCAGGAAAATGGCCCTAAACGAAGGAGGTGTTAATTAGCCTTGTCCAAGGAGCTCTCAGACTCTCCAAGCAGTTTCTAATTAATCAAACAGACAAGGATCAAGCCGTGGCTTTCACAACAAAGACCCTGTGGGCTGCCTAGGCAATCAATCTGAAATGACCCATGGAAACCAGGGAAGCAGGTGCTCAGCCTAGAAACTACTTCCAAATTAGCCACTCACTTGGAACATTTCTGGGAGAATTATTTCCAACAGCTCCTCTGGACAAGATGCAGCTGACACAGTGGAAGTGAGGAAGGAAGTTATTGGCATGCTTCCCTAAGCACCTATAGTTACATGTAAGTCTCCCCAGCTGGGCACCCTAGAGCCATTTCAGGCTGACAGCATGGCACTACTAGGGGAAGGGCTTAAGATCCCTCCCCCTGTATGCCATGGTCCTGGTGTAAGTCAAGCCCCCTCTGCAAGCTTGAATGAAGACCTGAGTATAGAACTCCAGGTGCACAGAACTTTCAGAACACGCCTGATCAAAATACATTGATCCGGCAGCCAGAAGGACTTTACAATGTGTGAGTCAGGCCTTGGTGTCATCTTCCCTGATAAAGGTGATAGTCCTTCAATATCTAGATGCATCTACCAGTTTTTCAGATTCCTGGTTGCATATTTGTCGTTTTAGAACTTTCAGTTGTACACTCAGCAGCAACTTCCACATTTAACACGATAAATATCTCGGAAGACAACTGGTTTCCATAGTGAACTAAGGAATCAAGGGAATGCAGACAAATTATTGTTTGGATCCAGGCAAATCACAGTGTGCAAAAATTAAAAGGTCAGCATTTGGGGGCCAAAACCTTGAAAACACTTCATGAATATCTTTTTTTTTAACCAGTTTTGTTGTTAAAACTTTTTTGTGCTATTTGCCTCAAATTGTTTCAGAGACAGCAGAATATGAGTTTAGTTCAGAAAGTTGGTATGGGGGGGGGAATGCTCTTTATTTTTAAATTCTTTTTGGGTAGAGTTTGGTTAGAATTTGAATCTTACCAGATTTTCCACTGGCAAGAGAGGGAAAAGCAAATATCTTGTTCAGTTCCCCTGTTCAGTAGCTATAGATGCAAGAGTAATTGGGTTATGATGGACTGGTGGGACGAAATAACGGAATACTTGGAAAAAGCATTGGCTGCCTGTCCCATTGCCCTGTAGTCTTAGGATGTAGTTTGTGGTAGGTAGTTAGTGGCAACTTTGGTCTTCTTTTGCTGCAGTTTAACACAAGACCAGTGCTAAATAATGCATGATGATATATTCAAAAAGTGTAAGGCCTCTGTGATATGTATTACAAGAGTATGTGTGAAGCATCTATGGTAATCTGCAAAACTTCTGGGTTTTAACATGGTGCTGTTTACTTATTGTTCATTCAAACCAGTGCAACAAGAGTTACGGCTTATTGGTAGTGTCTGCTTGGCATGCAGAGGGCCCCAAGTTCAGCTCCCAGGCCCTCTAGGTTCAGACAGTAGGTGACGTGAAAGGCCTCTGCCTAAGACCCTGGAGAACATCTGCTAGTCTGAGTAAATCATACTGGTGGGACCAATGGCCTGATCCAGTATAAGGCAACTTCATGTAGATCCCGCATGGTAAAGTGAACATATTACCAGGCAAAATTATATCTAGATTGAAAGGTCTGATATCCTTGTCTCATACTTTGGTCTCACATAGAGATATCTTTCCTCCCAACAAAGTACTTAGATGGTGAAGACAAGGTTGCCAAAGGGGAAACTAGAGGCACAAAGTTCTGAGCCACCTGTCAAGCTGGGAGCCCAAGGAGACAGGCAAATAATAGGATTTGTGTTCATACGATGCTTTGTTGGGTCTGGATAGCATGGGAACTCTGCCTGGGGGGTCCAGAGTGGCCCAAAGATTACCAGTCTGAATGTAAATGTGCTCATGGGTCTATCAGTGGCAGAACAGGCGAAGAAAAATTAAATGAATGTTGTGTACTTTTGTATAGAAGGGTTGTTTTATGTATAAAATGGATAAACATACCATTAGGAAAGTGTTTCCCAAGCCAGCAATAAACACAATGCTGCTATTAAATGCAATTTTTCTCTTTGCACCTTTGGCTTCTGAAGAACGGGATAGATTAGTTGTCAAAGCAGCAAATGAGATGTAAAAACGACTAAAATTGAATTTCTCTACAACTTCATAATTCACCCGCAAGCTGTATAAATGTTCATTCTTTAAACAAAGATCTGCAGGCAGACCTTTTCCCCTTCTCAGTTTTTCATTTTCACTGTTTTGAGTTATGTTGCAATTTTCTAAGAACTTCTGCAAACTACCTACATATATTTACATGTTGTGCAATATCTTAAACTGAACTTGGGTTTGCAGTTACAGAAAATGTCACACAGTGGTATGTTTAAAAATAATTTGGCAAGAAGAACGCACATGCGTCTCATTGGAAGGGACACATCTTGAGAAAGCACCAGCCTTTGTATGCCTTTCTGTGCTTAGTTTCTGCAAAAAGTGATCAAATCTATTACAATGGGAAGTTGGTCTTTGCCACAGAATTCCTTATTCCTAGAATTTATGCTTTCATTTTGAAAATGTTAAAAAAATGGTTTCCAAGCTGTAGTTCAGAGGTAGCCTAAACCTGAAGAGATATGCAGTGGGTTGGATCCAACCAGCTTTTCCACTGGTGTTGAGAGCCAGTTTGGAGTCATGGTTAAGAGTGGTGGACTGTAATCTGGAGAACCAGGTTTGATTCCTCACTCCTCCAAATGAAGCCAGCTGGGTGACCTTGGGTCAGTCACAGTTCTCTCAGAGCTGTTCTCTCAAGGGCAGTCCTTGAAAGAGCTCTCTCAGCTCCACCCACCTCACAGGGTGTTGGTTGTGGGGGGGAGGAAAGGAAGGAGATTGTAAGCTGCTCCAGGACGCCTTTGGGTAGTGAAGGGCGGGGTATAAAACCAACCGTTCCTCTTCTTCTTCCTGTGCAATGCCAGTGACGTGGCCTGGCCTTCCTCTTTATTCTGGTAATTCCAGCTGATTGGCTGCTGGGGGGTCAGGGCCAGGGGGTGGGGGACTCCTGCCTCCACTGGAAGGTCTAGCAGCTGCCTTTTAAAGAGCTGCAAGGGCCCAATTCTGCATGCACAGCTCCAATATGGGACACTCTCTGCTCAGGAAAACTGTACAGGAGGAGGAGGGAACCCTTCTTCCTCACACACTGCAAGCCTGAGCAGAATTGGGACCCTGCAGCTATAAAGTGGTTCTCCAAAGCTCCTGTGTGACTGCAGGGAATCAATGAGTTAGACCCATAGGACCCAACCCCAACCCATTAAAGATGGAGGGACAGATGTAAACTAAGTACTCATGGGCACTCAATGAAATTACTGAGCAGTCAGGTTAGAACAGATGAAAAGAAGTACTTCTTCACCCAAAGAGTGATTAACACATGGGATTCACTGCCACAGGAGGTGGTGGCAGCTACAAGCATGGACAGCTTCAAGAGGGAACTGGATAAACATATGGAGCAGAGGTCTATCAGTGGTTATTAGCCACAAGGTATCGATAGGAACAAGTGACGCTTTGTATTCTTGGTGCTGGGGGGGGGGGGGGCAACAGTGGGAGGGCTTCTAGTGTCCTGGCCCCACTGCTGGACCTCCTGATGGCACCTGGTATTTTTTGGCCACTGCATGACAGAGCGTTGGACTGGATGGGCCATTGGCTTTATCCAACTCTGGCTTCTCTTATGTTCTTAAAATATATGCCAATTCTATTATGCTCAATGATTCCAATCACTGTATTTGGTTCAGCATTTCAATATTATTTTAACACTGAGTTTAAACAACCCTGGAAAGCTCAAACACACATCTGTGAGCATCGCTGTTCATGACTGGCTTGGACTGAATGAATGAATCATGCATAAGTTTTTTGAAAACACAGAGGAGATATTAAGTTTCAGCTACTACTTCAAAATATTATCTTTTGGAAGTGCAGCATGAATAAGAAAAGATTCCCATGGGATATGCATATGTTTAAAAAACTATAGAAAAGGCTTTTACATCCATTGTAGCCCTGTTCTAAAATGCAGAGATTCTGCAGAGTTTTTAAAATATGATCCTAGCTTTAAAATAGCTGAGCTCCTTGGAGGATCTATACTCTGCCTATTGTAAGAATGGGAGTGTTTATTTAGTAGCTAACTTCTAAAGATAGTTCTACATTTGTGATTAACAACAATTTTGAATGAAAGGTTTCAGTTTATTATTATTTAATTTTTTTAAAAAATTAACTGGTGCATAAACCGGGTTTTGGAAATGCAAAAGCAGTAGAATTCTACTGTGGACATGAACATTGGACACAAAGAATGAGTCACAACATGGCTGAAAGCTTAAATAAATGCTTTGTAATCTCCCCTGTAACAGCCCATGAGTCACTGCTTGTTATTTTGGAATGTGAATGTAATATTGTTCAAGAGCTTGTTCCCCTGAGGCTGGGCACTGCAAGGGATGTTCTGACCTAGCCTCTTGCCCCTGGTCACAAAAGAAGAACTCATCCTCTTCTGTGGCATGAATTCTCACAGTATAAGGGGACTGCAGGCCTCTTGCAACAGAGCCATGGTTTTCAAGCTTGCTGACTTGTGGAACCCATTCCTCTTCAATTTGTCTGCGAACCCTTGCATATCTGCTAGCAAACCTCTCTGTGTCATAGAGGATTCTGGGAAATAGTTTGGACTGCATGCTGAGTTCACAGATGGTGCCGCTTCCTTCTGCCTGTGTAACAGAATTAGGCAGTGCAATCCAGTGTTTCTGCTTTCCACCCATCATTGCACACTGCTCCCTATTTCCTGGAGAACTTTTTTGACTGTTGCATTGTATGTTTTGGAGCTGCAGCTGCCTGTCCATCAGAGCAAACATTTTGCTTGTACTCTCTGAAGTGTGTAGTTGTGGACTAGGGGGGGAGGCAACAGAGGCAGATATAAGATTTAGGCATGGAAGAGAAGAAACCCATTTTGCTAATATCATCTGGAAGGCACTGTGCAAAGACAGAGGCAGAGACTAAGCCACACTCCCATGTAGATCCACATGTCTCTTTAGACCATGCACCTGAAAGGGGGATATATATACCTTTTCCTTATACTGTTTTTCTTTTGAGGATGCGCATAAGCACTTATGGGAAGCAGTGGTTCAGACTCCCAGCAGAATGGTGGCAGCTGGTGGGATTGTTGGAGGAGGCTGCTGGGATATGTAGTTCAGAGAGGGGGAAGTGTTTTTGAAACTGTTGTTTTGATTAATTCAATGTTTCAAACATTTCAAAGCCAGAAGGGGGAGAGAACAGAGTTTTAAGAATCTTCTCTGTGAGAGAGGTGTATGTATATGTGAATATGCAGTTATACACACCTTGCTAACTGCCTCTCACACACAGCCGCCCTAGTTCAGGGAAGGGACAGCCAAGGTGGTGGTTCCGAAGGGAGTAGGGGTCTCTGTCTAGTTCAGCTGGAGGGAGGGGTTAAATGGAGCAGGTGGGAGAAGGGAGACAAAACATAGAAGTAGTGCTTTGCAGCACATATCCGCTTGTGCGCATATTGATAACTTGGGAGAATGATGGCAAAACACGAAGTGAGCAATCTGACTTTCCAAAAGGCTTTACCCTGCAAGAGAGTGATCAGACATCTGCAGAAGCTCTGTGAAATTGATATGGTACATAAAGACCAGACTTTCTGTGGTGTTGGGAAAGTCGGGGTGAGCATGGGGAGGCTGACGACTGCAGGATGGGAGCCAGGTTGCCGTCTGATCAAGCACTTCGAATCAATTCAGGAGGAGCAATGACAATGGATCAAAGTGCTCATCTGACCGCACCCTCTAGGTCATGAGCTTTCCTAGGTAATGGGCAACAGGGGCAGCTGCCCCAGGTCCTACACTTGGGAGGTGACCACCTACCACCCCACCCCACAAAGAAGGGAGGAAGAAGAGCAGGCTCCTGCTGGTTGCTTGTGCTTGCCCTGCCTGGAGCCCAGGAGGCTGGGTTCCGGTAACAGCAATGGTTCATGCCACACCTCTCATGGGGTGAGAGCCACTATTAACTTAGTCTTGGGGGGGGGGCAGTGATTCTGGGGTCCCATCCTGGACTTTTGCCCGGGGCCCAGGAATTACTGACCACCCCTGCTCTAAGAGATTGTCTTACTTCTGAGATCTCTCAGTGTCTTTAATTTCATATAAAAGTATTTGTGCCATTTCCCCAACACAGATTTCACAATCACAGCCCCATATGCTATTAGGCCTGGTAACCGGCGGGGGGGAGACAGACAAAGGAAGCTCACATCATGCTGCTGTTAATGTGTGAGAGAAAAATGTTTAAACAAAAGGATAAAGAAGCTGAACTCTTCTGCATTTTATTCTGGTTCTAATTTCTGGTCTTGGGGCCTGGCTAGGGAAAAAAAATGTTTCAAGTATCAGAGCACAATGACACCAGATATGGGAGAGGACAGGGTTTCATTCCCCTTGCCTGGCTTCTCTGTTTTTATTTAAAAATAGATACCTACCGCCACATGCACCACCCTCTTGAGGATCCCCTGGAAAAGGAAGAAAAGCTCACATGCTACTGTGTAGACTTGTATCCCTGTGTCTGTTCTGCAATCAAGCCTATTTATGGCCTTTAAAGTGGAGAAACTTTATTCCACTGGCCTGAAATTTGGCTCAGAGAGAAACTACTAGTGAAGGGTACAGTTTTTGAGAATTTCTTCCTCAGTGGGTTGGGGGAAAAAGGTTATCCAAAAACTCTGAAACCAATGAAAACAAGAATGTAATAAAGAGATCGAACAATGACAAACAAGAATGGGTACAATGATTAAAACCACAAGGAACCTCAAATGATCTGAACACAATTTCAGTACACATCCTTAGTTGCTATGCATGCTCCCTGCCTCCAAGTGATAAGAAGTTCCAGCTATAGCATTACAGGATTTAAACCAGGCCTACTTGAAAGTAAATCCGATGTTTCTCACTGGAGCTTACACCCAGGAAATTGTCTTTAGGATTGTAGTCTTACTTTCTGTTGGAAGTGATAGCACTGTGATTTATTAAAGGTTTGTACTATATGTCCTGTTTACAAAGAGAACAGTGGATGCAAAGAGACTACTGAAAGGGGACAGCGGGTCAATAGAGAGCAACAGTCGTAGACCCTCCCTTCCAAACCTGAACATCTCAGTTTCACGGAGCACGTTCGGAAGCTACAGCTGGTACAGACACGGTTGCACCCTGAATGCTGACTGAAGTGTGTCACAGGTACCGTACACTTCAGTCTTGTTCTACCTGCATTGGCTCCCAGTCAGCTTCTGGGCCCAGTTCAGAGTGCTGGTACTGACATTTAAATCCACATACTGCTTGGGACCACTAAACCATAAGGATTGCCTACTCATATATGAACCTACCCGACAACTGCAGTTATTTTCAGAGGTTCTTTTCTTTTAGATATCTTGACTATGGCTGCAGTCAGACGATGGGCTTGGCATGGTCTGGTTGCACCAGTACACCATTGTGTTTTGTAATGAAAAGGTTTGCTCAGACATCCCACTGGCTTCACCATGCGCCGGCTCTGAGGTTGATCGTTCAGATTGTGATTGCACATCAACCATGGAGCATGCTGACCCAAGACTACTTGGTCGCCTGGTGCACAAGTGTTGACTGAAGACACTAAGGGTGATTATCAATGTTCCCTCTAAGCTGTGGAGTCTCGTGAGCAAAAATTCTACTTTGTGAGCTATTGGCATTAAAGTTGTGAGCTGTCAGGTTCCTGACATTGTTCCCGGGCGGGAGTTGGGTGCCTGCTGCTCTCCACGTCATTGAGTGCTCTCTCGCTCCCTCCCCCACACAGTTTGTTCTCATGCCTGTATCTGTTTCTCTGAGCAACTCTTGTAACCTTGAAGTGTTTTTCTAACGGCACTGACTCCAGGTGGTGGGAGTGTGGGAATCAGCGGGGAAGTTTAGTGGGAGATGGGGAAAGGCTGCCAAGTCTGAGCTGACTCTGTTAAGCGCTTTTTCGATGGGAAAACAACGGCTAGTATTTTTGCGCCTTTTTGCAACTCACCTGATTGGTGCCAGGTTCTTGTTCTGGTGTTTGAATATAGTGTAACTTACCCTCTGCCCTGTAACTGTCATCACTAACAGTGAAAGCGCTTACTGAGTAGACCATTAAGAAAATAAAAGGACTTTATTCAACATAAGACCTGACTTATTGGATCTTACAAGATTCTCACATGAGCGAGCGATTTGACTGCTGCATAAATTAGTTTGCTCTGCAGCCATCCTTCCTGAGCTAAATCAAAAATGTGTGAGCTGGAGGCTAAAAAACTGAGCTAGCTCACACTAACTCAGCTTAGAGGGAACACTGGTGATCATGCATTTACACACACATTGCTAACAAATTAAAAGGGGGGGCAGAGACGGACCAGAAGGTTCACACTTCCCAACTGGCTTGAGTTCACAATGGAGGAGTTCAGACATCCGGAAATGTGGGGTGAAAGCACTGACATCTGTAAAGACTGGAATTTCCCCGGTGTCAAATAACTTCTAAGATGGGTCAGAACAGGGTGCCAACAGCTGGGGAATGGGAGGGAGATGTTGCTGTCTGATTGTGCACTTTAAATCTGGAAGGGAACAGCAACAGCATCAGATCAAACTGCTTGTCTGACCGCAACCTATCTGAGGCTAGATGGGTGGTAACTCGAGAAAGAGCCTTTTCAGTTGTGGCATCAAAATGATGGAAATCCTTCCTCAGGGAAATTTGTCTGTCCTTCTCAATCATTGTCTTCCACCAAAAAGTGAAGATTTGTTTAATTTGCCATTCCAAATAAATAAATGAATAATCTTCAGGGAACTCCAGGTTTCCCCTGTTTTTATCTAATTTCTATCCAGACAAAAGTGTGTCTTAACACTTTATTGCAGATTACTTACTTCACACTCCACCCTAATGGGGGAATTTCTATCCAAGACAGCATTCGTTGGCATTAAGAAATAAGAGTCCTTGACCACTCATTCATAGTAATAAAGGCAGCCAGCATCATAGCACAGTGTAAAGACATGGAGACTTTGGGACTGTATTGATTCCCATGTGTGTTCCTTGTAGTCAGCTAGAGTTACCAACTCTGGGTTGGGAAATACCTGGAGATTTGGGGAGTAGAGCCTGGGGAGGGCAGGGTTTGGGGAGGGGAGGGACTTCAGTGGGGTATAAAGCCATTCACCTTCCAATCCAGCCATTTTCTCCAGGTGAACTGATCTCTATCACCTGGAGATCAGTTGTAATCCCAGGAGATCCCCATCCACCACCAGGAAGTTGGCAATCCTACAGTCAACACAGTGGAAGATTATCAGTTCAGCATCAGTACAGTAGGCCATGCAGTTTTCAGAAACAGCTTTCTACTTGGTTGAGGCTAGATAAGGGTGAGGTATCTCCTTTATGTGAACAATGTTTTCCAGTGGTAAGTGCTGTACTGATAATAATGGAAGCTGCTGTGGAGCTTACTTACAGTATAATCTGAACAGAGTTGCACCATACTAAGCCAACGGAAGTGAAGGATGTAACTCTGGTTGGGATTGTATTTCAAATGTTAGGGTGCATTCAGATGGCTCTTTTGAGCTGTGCCAGGCACAAGTGCCTGGTGAATTTAAAGTGCATGTCCAGACCTCAACATCTGGGAATTGTGCCACTTTCGTTAGTAGCCAGTTGATCCCCATAGGGGATCCGTACTTAAAAGATAGTGGTTAAAGTCTGGTCTAAAGCTGGCCGATGGGCCAATGCTGGACTTTCCACCATCAGGTCGTTCCATCAGCGTGCAATCAGCCTGTAGGGATGGTTTCCAGACCATCCCGAACGGCTGCCATTTAAAAAAAACTTAGCAATGCGCGCATAACCACTTAAACATATGCACATGCACAAACAGGATTTTTTTTAAAAAAAAATCTGACTGCATGGCTTTTTAAGGTGGATACTGTGTAGACTGTCCACCGTGGGGTCATGCATGGTAAAGCGATTCACGGGAGAGCTGTCTAGTTGTGCAATGCTGGATTAAAAAGAACTAGATCAAATTACAGCCGTGCCAATGGCAGGATTAGCTGCCCGTCTGGATGCACCCTTAAGCTACTACATACACGCCACCTATTATACAATAGTTACTTTGCATATTAATATAATAGCAAATATTTATGTCTATGCTGGCTAGGCTTTTAAAATAATTCATAGAAATTAATTGGAGATTTTGATATTTCATACGAGGCAACATCTAATGTCTTGGGTGGCATATGATAGGTTCAGACTTTAAGGCATTTCACACCAATTACTTTCTCTTTTTGGTTTTTTGCATGTGGGTTTTTTGCATTTGTGTGTGCATGCGTGTATACGTCTGTGCCTGGAAGTCATGGCAACCTCTGGCAACTCCTCCTGGGCACAGAGGACATTCAGAGAAGTGGCTTGATGGTCTGCCTCTGGCCTCCTGGCCCTGGTATTCTCTGGAGGTCTCCCATCCAAGTACTTGCCAGGGTCGACCCTGCTTAGCTTCTGAGATCTGACAAGATCAGGTTTGCCTGGGCTATCCAGGTCAGGGAAAGGTATTTTGCACCAATTCTTTTTTTTAAGATTTTTATTGATTTTATCTATTCATCAATTTTGAGTTGACTTTCAGTTTGAGTGAATTAGAAACAAAATCACATATGCATATTAATTTTGGAATTGTTGTTGGGGGAAAAAAAGAAATCAAACTACCTTGCTCTAAGTAATAATTTAAAGAGCACCCCAGGCTATTGTTTATCCTATAAAATATTTAGGCGAACACCCGCCCACATAGTGAGCCTGATTTGTAGGGAATTATGTATGGGCTTGCATTCCTAAATTGTTTGTGCAAAATTAAAGCTGTGGCCCTGCTAACTGAGCATGCAGATAGCTGAAGCACACACCATTATTTATGATCTATTTTTCAATACGGATTCACTGGGGGAGGGGAACCTAAATCCACCTCTCCTTGGCTGCAAACAATAATTATACAGATGTCCACTGCAGACAGGACTGCCAATTGATTAAAGATTTTGGGTTGATTAACTGTCTTGCTCCCATCAGTTTAATGGACTAGTTTGCCTCTTTAAGCAAACATTAAATTATCTCAGAACAGATGATGTTTTAAGGATCATGGGGTTGGATCCAGGGTCATGTTCATGCAGCAGGTGGAAAGGATTGCTCACTGGCTCCTCTTTCCTCTGACAGTCTTCCATGCCCTCCTAGAATGGTGTTGCCCAGGGCCAAAGGACTCTCCGGATGTCATGCATAGTGAGAGCTGCAGTGAGGAGGCAGCTCTCCCAAAATCCTCCTGAATCTAACCCCCACTAGGACAACCTTATCCCGTTTGCATCATAAAAATAGCATTGTCTCTTGACAAAATGTAAGAGGAGTCTTGTTTGGAACATCAACAATATTGTGCTTTAATGAAATATTGAGTACTTTCTCAGGCAGGAACACTACAAGTCTAACAACATCTATGAATTAAACAATTAAATGTAACTATTCATCTGCTGCTACTTTTGAACTGAAGTTGTGGACCCATACAAAACAAGGGCTGCACTCAGGGTTTTTTTTCTGTGGGAACTCGCCAGAACAGAGTTCCGGAACCTCTTTGACAAAATTACTTTTAAAATGATTTAAAGTTCATGGCTTTTCAGTATATGGACTGAAAACTTCATTTCCCTCTTGAGAGTTCCAGCACCTTTTTCCAAAAAAAAAAAAAAAAGCTTGTTTGCCGAATTGCACTTACCTGTAACTGTTGTTTGTCGAACTGTCTTCGGAGGTGCAAGCACACATTTGGCCTGCACATGTGCAGTCCCAGTGTGGGGCTGCACCAAAGACAAACATTCCAGTTTCAAAGTATGCATGCATGATGAGATACTGTGAGAGAGCAATCCTAAATAGGACTACTTGGAAGTCTCATGCAATTAAGTTCACACCCAGGAGAGTGGGATCGCAGCTGGTGTATAATCTCCCCCCCCCCCCCCCCATTGACTGTACAGTGCAATCCCAAGCAGAGTTGCAGCATTCTAGGTCTGTTAAAGCAAATGGGTTTAGAAGTCCTAAAGTGTTTAGGACTGCACTGTAACTTGTTTTGCTGGTCTCCGTGAAACAACTGATCCTAGCCAGATCAGGGCCTGTGCAGTTCTGAGATGGCTCCAACCAATGCAGAGGAAAACAAGAGTGAAATGCAAGAGCCCCAGTGCCACAGGGTGAAGAACAGTAGCACATCAGATATTAAAGGGGAAAGGCATTAAGGCATATTTTTAAAAGAATTCCAAACATACTTATTTTTCTTGCAACATAAATGCTTTTCTAGTGGCCCTCCAATGTACGTTGACTCATTTTTTGGAGGCATAGGAGTTGCCAAGGGAAGACTTTAGGAGGAGCTGGCTGTGTGTAAGAAAGAAATGCAAAGAGAAGGTCATGTGTATCTTTCCTCTGCAACTGATTGCCTGTGTGACCTTATGAAGGGCATTAGATCTCACTCTGCTGGGATGGCCAGCTATTTAAAACGGAGACTCACATAGAGTCAAATACTTGTAATTAAGCAGATGGAAGCTATTAGCAGGTTTGTCATTATGAGGGCTGCTGTAATGTTGAGTAAGAAGAGTTCAAGAAGAGAGGAACTTACTAAGGTATCCTTTCAAATCTAATTGCTAAACGGAGGCCCTAAAAAGTGTAGGTGAAATGGGACAAATAAATCCATGCTAGGCGACAGGTAATAGGAACCACCCTTGGATGTAAGCATGGATACAGCATAGTTCTCTTCTTTTTTTTAGACATACATCGCCACATGACATGGGACTGCCATCCCCCCCTCCCCATATGGTTTGTGTTGACAAAATGGATCTACATGGTTTCTCTGGAGGACAAATCTTAGTTTAGTATTAGAAAGACGCGACCTATCCAGCAGTGTGTGTTCCTGGCAAACAATTTGGATAACATATTCAGCACACGCCCAATCCAATCTGGACAAAAGGGAAGAAAAACACCTGTCCGTATTGAGACTGATGCTGTGAGACCGCAGCAGCTGAGGTGGCCTAGCTACCTTTCTGCCAGATACACAAGAAAAGCAAATAGCCAGTAGTCGCTCTCTGCCCAGATTGGCTTGTTTCTCTGAAGCTAGAATGCATGGTTTGGAGGTGCAGATGGCACGTGCTATTAGCTTTTTCCAATTATTACTCATTTGCAATTTTTTCTTTCTCTCTTGGCACAGAAACACGGTGCACTATCGGGAGCAGTTTGTTATTTCATTAAGACCTGAGGTCTGCTTTACTAGCCCGTACTTGATATAACTGTTACTTTCCCTCCTCAACTAATTAGCAAAAGATTTACTTCCTCCTGTCTGTCTCTGCATTTCCCCCTTTTCTTCATGTTTTCAAAGGGGGGAAAATAAACATTGCTAATTGCTACTTAATTCTACTGATGCTCTACAAAGCCTATGATCAGGGGTCAGATTTGCTGATTAACATGCATTTATTTTTTTTCCTGATTATCTACAGCTACAGTTTTATTTCTTCCTAACCAAATACATCACTTGCTCTTATTTTCCTTCCTCAGAGCCAGCACGATGTTCGAGCACCGGACTGTGGTCATGTTCACACGGGCAATTTGATCCATTGCCCTTGCTGTTCCCTTATGGATTTAAAGTGCATGATCTGACAGCAGCATCTGTCTGTCGTCCCCCAGTTGTCAGAGTTCCATTCCCCCCTCCCCTCACCCTGTGTTTCTTTGGTACCTGATTAAGTCTGGTCCTGTTGGTCTGAGCCACTTCCAAAATGGATTTCCTGTTGTCTGGTCACTCTGTTGCACACCCAAGGTGTCAGGCAGGTCTCGCTGATCTCTTGTTTTCCGCCCGCCATTTCCCCCCCTAGTTAGCGAGGATCACATGACTGTATATGTGCACCTCCCCCCCTGGAGGGGCTGCTCAAAACCTTGTTTTCTTTTGAAAAACTCTCAAAGAAAGACACCCTTGTTCTGCAGCTTGTGCGCATGTTCACAGGCAGGGCTATTTTGGGGCAGGAACGCACAGGAATGGAGTTCTGGCTGGCTCCTGAGTTGGCCACACCTACAACCAAAACCTCTGGCATGCTTGGCTACAGAGCTCGCTGCCCTCCCCACATTACACACAAGAGGGAAAGGCGGCATGTTAAAATGCCCTCTTTCCCTTTGGGGAGCCCCTGGCGATTTCCTTGTCAATTTCACTCCCTGCCAGTCACCTGAGAGTGAAATTGACAAGGAAAAGCCTCTCTCTGCCTTCCCTTCTCTAGCTGACATGTCGCAGCTGGAAAAGGGCAGGCAGGGAACCCAGGCATGTTGAAAATGCCTTTCTTTCCCAGCCCCCCATATGCCAATGAGTTTCTGCCATTGGGTGTGGCCTATTATGCTAATGAGTTCTTGCTGGGCTTTTTCTAAAAAAAACCAACCCTGCTCACAAGCAAAACTTTTTAAAGTAACAGCTGACAGCCCCATGTACTACATATCCCAGCAGGTAATGCCTGCTTCTGGGCATGCTCCAAGGACAAAGTTCTAAAAAAAATGGCCGACGGGCTGACTCCGTGCTTGGCGCTTTCTGGTCACTCCACAGCCAGTTAAATTTCTTTGAAGAGTGCTGAAAGGGGTGAGTCTGGTCAGGATTCTCTGTAACAAAATAATCTGGCTCTGTTAGAGGCGGGGCAACAGCAGATTGAACTGCCCATCTGATTGCAACCTAAGATCTGGAGAGACTCAGGTTCAAATCCCTACTCTGCCGAGGAAGCTTGCCAACTGACCTGGCACCAGTCACATTCTCTCAGCCTAACCTACCTCACAGAGTTGTTGTTGTGAGTAGAAAACAAAAAAGAGAATAATGTTATAAACTGATTTGCATACCCACTGGAGAGAAAAGTCAGGTGCAAATAAATCAGTCCTATTTGAAATGGCCTACTACCTCGATCATGATCATCCATTCCATTTGTTTCTCTTGAGCAATTCGTGTCTTGTTTTAGACCAGTTTGCCTGTTTGCTTAGCGTTTGTTTCCTTTACTGTCTTTAAGTGGTTCTTGAAGCCCTTTTTTCTGGCATAGGCTGACATTCATACAGAGCCTAATTGCTGCCGCACAACTAGCCTTCAAAAGGCTGAATAAGCAAACAATGTTTTCTCATCCTTTCTGCCATAAGAAACAAATCCAAAATTATAATTACATAGACTTGTAATGGGCAATTTATGAATGTGTGTGCATGGAAATGAGTGTACAGATGCAAATGAGCAAATTGCTGGGATTTGCCGTATGTTCGGTGTTGCCAACTGTACTTAAGAGGTTTTAGATCATTTCTTTGTTGTATATCTCTCTCTCTCTCAGTACATCTGCAGACATGGAATAAAAAGACAAGGCCTTTGACCAAGGGGCAGCAGCTTTACCCACTGTGCTTACAGCCACTTTGCAAGCTGCTGTTGGCGTCATCCCAGCCAATAGTGAGAAGATGCAATGACAGAATCGCATCTTACCAGAAATGTGGTGACTGAGTCTATAGAACACTGCAAAACAGTTTACCTAGAGGTTACTTGCCTACGGGGGTACACCACCACTTGTTAAATGGTTATCTGTATTCACTCATAGTTTGATATACTTTGTGGACATTCTAGCCTTGTTTGTTTGTTTGTGTGCCACCTCTCCAGAGCGCCACTTGAGATGGCTCACAAGTAAAAATAGTATCTCAGACCCATAAAACAGCAACAATATTCAATATTAAAACCACAACAATATTTTATTTTGAAAAAAACAAGCAATTGGCATTAAACTATCATGAACCTACCACTGAGAAAACTAACAGATATCTATAAACCAGTTTAAAAGCCTGGGTAAAAAGAGTAATACCGATTTTCCACTAGTGCTGCCGTGGCATTCTTCCTCCATTTGCCCCGGTGCTGTGCTTGAATTTCACACTATTTACCACAGGGCGCATTTTGATCTGCGGCTCTACCCAATCTTCCCCGCGGCTTCAGTGATCCTCAATAAACAGGATCACTAAAACTGTGGGGAAGATCGGGCGGAGCCGCAGGTCAAAATGCACCCTGCAGCAAATAGTGTGAAATTCAAGCACAGCACCCAGGCAAACGGAGAAAGAACGCTGGGGCAGCACTAGTGGGAAATCGGTCTAAGAGTCCAGTAGCACCTTAAAGACTAACAAAATTTGTGGTAGGGTATGAGCGTCTGTGAGTCACTGCTCACTTCTTCAGATATCTTAAGAAGTGAGCAGTGACTCATGAAAACTCATTCCCTGCCTCAGATTTTGTTAGTCTTTATGGTGCTACAGGACTCTTACTCTTTTCTACTGCTAGACAGACAGACTAACATGGCTACCCATCTTGATCTATCTCCATGAGTAAAAAGGAATGTTTTGGTCTAGTACTTAAAAGACAGGAGGAAGACATTCCTAAGACAAGGATCGACTGCTGAAAATGACCTATCTCGAGTTGCTACCTGCCTCACCTGTGCGATTGGAGGCAATCCTGAACATACATGGCCATTAATTATGCCATTTAACTACTATGCACTCTCTGAGGGTGTAAAAGAGAAAATTGTGTGGACCACTCCCTCTTCCATGCCCTGTTAGGGGAGGGACTGTGGCTCAGTGGTAGAGCCTCTGCTTTCCATCCAGAAGGTCCCAGCTTCTCCAGTTAAAAAGATCAGGTAGTATGTGATGTGATGGATTTATGGTCTGATTCAATGTAAGCCAACTTCATGTTATCAAGCCCCCACCAGCTAAGGAATAGAATAGCAAGGGAACCAAAAATAGTAGCTGAGTTGGCAACCCTTCCACTGGAAGTGAAATTGAGGCCCTATCCATTGTACCACATCCCACATTAATGAAAACTGCGCTGTGCTTCTCAGAAGAAAATCTACTTCAGGTTCTAGAAGGTGCCCTTCAAGAAAAAAGAAGAAAAGGCACTATGGGCTGTGGTTGATGTTCCTGTAATGAAAAAAGCCAGCCTAAGGCTGCAAGGCCAATTGTGGCCCAGGATTTTCTTTTCATTACCTTTCCATCCTATGACTCTTCTTTCATAAGGTTAGTTGGGAATAAGATTGTCGGCCAGGTGGTGCCCGAAGATCTCCCAGATCTCCATGATTACAGATCACTTCCCCTGGAGAAAATGGCAGCTTTAGAGGGGTGAACTCTGTGACATTAGACCCTGCTGAGGAAAGAGTGAGCATGCTATTAGTTACATCACGCCCATAAAAAGGAAGGTTCAAGATCCAAGGATGTCAGCTAAGGTAGCTCTCTTGGTGAAGATGGCATGGAGATTCCTTACCTTCCCCCCCCCGCACCCCCAGGACACCAGAGCCCAGTGGAGCAACAGAGCCCTTTTTTAGGTGAGTCTACTTTATACGAGTGGTTACATATGACAACGAGTCAGGTTGGGCACCCATGTCCCTTATAGTACTTAGCTTGGCTCTTAAAGAGAGGTCTTTAGTGGTAGCAGCCAAGTAACAGTCCAGTGCGTATGATCTGAAAAGGCAGCTGGAATACACTTTAAAGTAGTCAACTGGAGCTAAAACTGAGCAATCTAGTTGCTCTAAGGGAAAACGTCACGTGAGCTTGTGTTTGTGCGTCTAGTGGTGTGTCTGATACTGCATATCTAGGGGTGGACACTGTTCTGTGCAAATAGGTCATTTTAGATGTGGGACTTAATGGTCTTTTGGAGGTCCCCTTTTGAAGGTACTGTACCTTTCAAGTGCAAAGCTGTATTCTGTATTCTGTTTCGGGGGCTCCTCTGGAGCCCCTGAGTTAGGGCTCTGAATTTCCATCCCAATGCCCAGCTGTGATGACACCACTACACAAATCTAGCTTGCTGCAGTAGGAAGTAATTGTTCTGTAGCAGCACTTCCTGTGTTTCAGTTTTCTAATATCTAGGTCATAGTGAAACCCTGAAACTAGTTATAAGAAACGTCTTTAATGATTCATATGTAGTTGTAGTTTTCATTCCACAGATGTTTTGTCAAACTCCACAAGAGTCTACTGGTTTCAGCAGTTTGATAGTTAGTCTAAGGGTTTTCCCCCCAGATGTGTTAGTTTCCAGTTCCTTGAGTCTGCAGCAGCTGCCCACTGTAGTTTCTTCATTGTGTTTTTTCAGCATGCCTGACTCAATGAATCTTCCCCCCTCCCATCTTTCTCAAATCAAAAGGCAGCTGTTTTCAAGATGCTGTCATGATCCAGGTGTTACAGCCAATTCACCCTGCTACCTGTGGACCAAACACATTTTTTTCCCCTGGAGTGTCGTGATCTACTCACCAAAGGTAATAAATCCTGTGGAACATGGCAGCTATGTTTATTTAACATTTGTTCATTCAATCAGGCTCCTTTCCCCCAACCCATTATACGTTAGCACAGTAGACAAGACTTCTGAATTATCTGGCAAGCTTAACCCAAGACTGTATGCAATATGACCAACTGCAAGTTGAGAAGAGATACGTATCATTAAGCCAATGACTCTGCTGATAAAAAAATTATAACTTCTTCTGGAAAATTAAAAATCCTGGTCATGTGAGAATCAACCAGTGTCGTGAGAAAACTGTTTGTCATATGCCTATCTTACTTTTAGAATTACCCTAAGCAGGCACACCATGAAACTCCTGTTTTCAGTCAGCAATTAGCTGATGATCACAGATGCAGTGAAGCAGCTATTATACTGTTAAATTTAGAAGATTCTATTATTATGGGCTGCAGTCAGCCTCCACTCTTGGACTTTTTTTTGTCTTGTTATTTTTAGTCTCTCTTCAGTGTTCTTTCCAGCAATGTTCTTCTTGGGGCTGTAATAACAGGAAGAGGTTTTTAAGCACTAGTAATACATAGTCCTTCCCAGTTGGGATCTCCATAGTATTGGCAGTATAACTGGCAGAGAGCCATTCTGGATCCCTGTTTTCCAATTGGGAAAGATTCTGGGGAAATTCGACAATAACTTCAACTACCACTATTGGTCTGAAGATGAAGAAGCATTTAAATATATCTAAGGCTGCCAGTTTCAGGCTGGAAAAAAACAGAAGATTTTAGGGGTGGAGCCTGGGGAGGGCAGGGTTTGGGGAGGGGGAGGGACTTCAGTGGGGTATAATGCCACAGAGTCCACCTTCCAAAATGGCTGTTTGCTCCAGGTGAACTAATCTTTGTCACCTAAGAAGAGGGAGGAGGAGGAGGAGATTGGATTTATATCCCGCCTTTCACTCACTTGGAGTCTCAGAGCGGTTTACAAACTCTTTTCCCTTCCCCTCCCCACAACAGACACTCTGTGAGGTAGGTGGAGCTGAGAGAGCTCTTTCTAGAGCTGTCCTTGAGAGAACAGCTGGTACAGAACTATGGCTTGCCCAAGGTCATCCAGCAGGTGCAAGTGGAGGAGTGGGGAATCAAACCCGGTTCTCCCAGATTAGAGTCTGCGCACTTAACCACTACACCAGACTGGCTCTCCTCGGGATCTGTTGTAGTAGTGGGAGATCTCCAACCTCCACCTGGAGATTTGGCAACCCTAAAATATACGCCACCCCAAAAATGCATTTGAAGGCAACCAGTTAGGTTACAGCAAGATTACCAGATAGTAGAATGAATTCTTTATAACTTAAAGTAGGAATTAGCTCTTCAATATACTGGAGTCCGGCACTGATTATAGAGAACAGTAGCAATAATAGATTCTCCTGTGTTAGCAGACTTGCATATATAGCAAAAACTCTTACACTGGAAAACCAAAAATCATTGTGGAATTGGTTTTAATGCAAAGCTATGCGGTTGACAGTAGGACAGAGGCTAAGCAAACTGTCCAGGTTTCTCATACAGTGGGCAACTAGAAGCCAGAAAATCTTTATTTCCTGTCTTCATAATGAAATCTTGGCAATACAACGGGTGCATCGATGGAGACTTGGAAGTGGTGTATCTAATAGGTTCCTTAATTTGCGTACGTAGTCACAGGATGTACTTAACAAGGGCTCATTATATGCAAATAAGGTGCAATACTTAACTCAGCTACCTATGCCCCCGCATAAAATATACAAGGTATGTGATGAAACACCGTTACATAATACGCATACATACTTTTGAAGGGCAATATGATCAGTGCTTTGAGCAACCTTGGGAGTACATTAACTATTACAAACCACAGCTCAGTTCAAGCCAAATTTGCCATTTGCAAGTATGGAGAGTCTTTCCATCCTGCTGCTTTGGTGGACTACTTGGCTATTTAGAATATGGCTATCTACTAAGAAGGAGAAGAGATTGGATTCATACCCCACCCTTCACTACCCAAAGGAGTCTCAGAGCGGCTTACAATCTCCTTTCCCTTCCCCTCCCCACAACAAACACCCTGTGAGGTAGGTGGGGCTGAGAGGGCTTTGATAGAAACTGCTCTTTTTCAAGAACAGCTGTGCCAGAACTATGGCTTGCCCAAGATAACTCTGGGTATGCCTTCTCTGGGCTTTAGAGTCATGAGTATTTTTATGTTCGTTTTTAATAGTTGTCAGCTTTGCTCACTTTATGGACTCTCTGCAAACCCAACTTGCAGTTGCACATTAGTCCAAGTAACTAATGTTCCCAAGTGCCTCGGTGTTCGAATCAGATTGGGTAAGAAGGGCTTCAGCCTTACCTCCCATGTCATTTTCCTGAGCCAAAATGTCCACAGGCGGGGGAACTGAAGCCTCTTCCCCCAGTATTATGCTCCCCAGCTGATTCAGGCTCCGGAACACTTGGGAACGTTTGTTCGTCAGACTCATGTATCACTGCGTCAGCCTCCATCCTGATGCATGTCACTGGTTTGAACCTCAGTGTAAGGTAGTTTTATTTGTGTTCATTCGGTTTATTATAAACAATATTAGAAATGTTAATATTTGGTATCAAATCAAGATGGAGGAGAGGAGAGGAGATGGGATTTATATCCCACTCTTCACTTCCTGAAGGAGTCTCAGAGCAGCTTACAATCTCCTTTCCCTTCCCCTTCCCACAACGGACACCCTGTGAGGTAGGTGGGGCTGAGAGCTCCCTCGAGAATTGCCCTTGAAAGAACAGCTCTGAAGGAACTTATGACTGACCCAAGGTCACACAAGCAGTTGTATGTGGAGGAGTGGGGACTCAAACCTGGTTCTCCCAGATTAGAGTCCGCGCACTTAACCACTACACCAAACTGGGGAATGGTGAAAATTCACACCGGGGTGAGGGACAAAGGGTCAAACAAGTAATCCTTTCTCTGTGTCTGAGCTACGCCTTTTTTGTTTTGTTTTGTTATTTGGGGGGCAAAAAGCTAAACATAGCTATCATTTGAAGACATACACTGATGATATAGCCCTTTGTGAATCAAAATTCAGCTCCCAGCCAGCCCTGAAGTTATTGAAATATCTGTTCTGTACCATCAAGGAAACCGTCGTGTCTTTAAATGTGTAACTGACATTTTGAATAAAGTCTGCATGAGCATTTTCCCCTTAATTAAGCAAAGCAAAACAAAAAAGCCACAATGATATTTGTCACAGGAGAAGGAATTACAGGTTTGTGTGAGAGTGGCTCAGGGCGGTTCCCATATTAGATTTCTGCAGTTCAGGAGTGGCTCAGCTCCCGTCGCTAAAATGCTCCTAAAACACGATGACTGCACAATAGAGTCCTACATACACAACTCCAGAAAGTACGTTGGGTTCATAGAAGGTCCTCTGGGTGAATAAAAGAGAAATTGTGTGGAAACTGTTAACACCCCACGCCTCTCAGCTTCTTACAGTGCCAGCTGCAAGGTCATCTCTCACAATCGCACAGCCTGAAAGCTTGCCAGCTGCAGACTCTGAGAAGATCCTACACACCTTTGAGAAGAAGAGTGGAAAAGCTGCCAGGTGCAGCGTCTCTGGCTGCTGCAACTCTGTGCTGCTGCATCTGGCAAAGTTTCCCCCTCTAAGCAAGACAGAGCAGAGTTTTCAGAAGTAGCACCTGGGAACTCTACTTGTTGGGTCAAATCAAGTGCAAATCTCTCTCCCACGGGTGGCAATGGGCATGTACGTAATTGGGCTCCCCTGGAGACAAGGCATTCTGAGAATGTTCTACCCAAAGGAAAACATGGGCACTATTGAGATGATCCTGGAATCTTGGCATGCCCACATCTACCTGTGTCTTTAATCCTTCCCATTTTAAGAATATTTTAGACATGGGAATTGCAACATACAGGAACATTACTGATGTAACAGAGAAAAAAATAATAATGCAGAATGATGTGGCCCCAAAGCTATTCAGCTGATAGGATGTTTACAGAGCACATCAGTAGCTGGAGGGAAAGGGCTATTATTGGCTCTCTAGCTGTTGCTTCTTTTCAGATTTCAGATTTTGTTTGGAGCAATTTGACTCTGTTTTAGAAGTTACCTTTGAGAAACAGATCTGTACTGTGGAACTGCAAGCTCTGAGCACATGGTGAGTTGCTATGGTAACCAGTTGGTGGGAAAGTGAGGGTGGGTGGCAGAGCTTTGGGGCCATAGTTCTGGAAAGGAGATAGATGACAGAACGTGGTCTAATAATAATTAGCAGCCCCTTGTCCTCCAGGTAAAAAGTCAGAGGAGGGTAGCTTGCAGCGCGGGAGACTGATAGATCCAAGTGGGGCACGAATTCAGCTGATTTAACTCACTGTTATTACTCATAGATCCAGGTGGGGTAGCCATGTTGGTCTGAATCAGCAGGACAAAGTTTGAGTCCAGGGGCACCTATAAGACTGCCAAAGTTTTATCCAAGGTATAAGCTTTCGAGTGCAAACACACTTCTTCAGATACAATGAAATGGAAATTACCAGTCCATACATATAGGTAGAGGGTGAGCAGTAAATTAGTATACAGCATAATGAAGATGTTTAACAGATCCAAGGACCAAACAACAATAACAAGCTTAGTTAATATGGTTACCATTTGTTTGTGTTTCATTCTGGGGGGAAACATAGTGAAGGAAATAAATATGTCAGAATTGGAGATTGATGGGCAGATGTAGCCTTAATGGTGGAATGCTGAGAGTAATTAACTGAGACCATGGCATTATTATTCCACAATTAAGGCTACATACCAGGAGAAAGCGATGTGCCTTGCAGGTTCCCCACCACACAACTGGGCCATAATTTTCCAGTGGTAGCTGCCAGGGAGAGTGAAGGAGGGAAAGCTGGAAATAGCCAGCAGATAAAATTAGACTGCCTGGTCAGTGGGAAGGAGAGAAAGAAATTGGGAAAGTTAAAGATATGAGGGCTGTCAGGGAAGGGAAAGAGGAAAGAGCGGGGAAGAGAAAATGAGTTGCCCCCTGCATGTCCTTGCAGGTTCCCTGTTTGTTTTAAATCTAATGAAAATGACAACATTTGTTACCCGGGTTCCCCAAGTACCAAGGCACAACCTTGTTTTGCTCCACTCACAACCACCAGGTTCCACTGACATTTACAGAGAGAAGTTTACAAGGTTAATTATCCTGTTCTTGAAACTGCTAATTCTGGGCCCTTATAGTACAGCCGTGTCTAGAACATCTTGCCTCACCGAGGGTGCTGTCAAGCAGTAGTTCCAAGCGGAATTGATTAAGACCTGTTCACTCCTTTTCACGGGCGATTGATGGATCTAGTCACCTGAACTGCACAAGATGGATCGATCGACCAAAAATGATGTAACGACAAAGCTTCCAAATATACGTCTACATTCATCAATGCACACTAACACTCGGAGACAACATATTCAGTTACACTAATGTCACTTGATGGCGTGCTATTCCCAAACCTCTGGGTGAGCTGGCGTCTCTGCACAGAACACATTGGGTTATGAAGATGACACAGACACAAGGCAATGGTCATTTTCCGAAGTAGCCCAGGACCAGTTCAGATGCTGCAGTGGGAAAGGGGGGAAGGGGAACTGCCTTAACTCTCACCTGGTGCTCTGACCACTGTAGGTGTGAATTCATGTGTATCATCTGATCTGGCAAGCACAGGCTCACTACAATCAGCTGAAGCCCTACATTTGATTTATAGTTGACTGCCCGTACAGTGGCATACCAAACCACACTACACAAGGATGCTGTAGGTGGAAATACAGTGCAAATTTAGATTCCAAAATGCTATAGGTAATGGGTGTTGTGTAACAATTATGTTGGGCTTGTGGCGTTTGAGATGGGTTCAAAATCAAGTATCCTCTAGGGCTGTTTTGCTCCACCGTGACTTCCTCATGGTCGTGCTGCTTTCGGAAGCACCCACATGACATCATCCTCCATTCATCCTGTTTCCATATTTTATCCCGTTTTGCAGCAATCTTTCCCAAACCTGGTTTGGTATAGTCAGGGGTCATTTCGTAGAAAAAGAGGTGCAGGAGTTCATTAGCATAACTCATTAGCATAACTTATTTGCATATGCTACACCATCTGACATCACCGAAAGTATGTCAGAAGGCGAGAGAGAGAGAGAGAGAGAGAGAGAAAGAAAGAAAGAGCTGGCAGAGAGGGGACAGTTACTAATCCAAGCCTCAGAAATACCACTATTCTGGCAGGATAGCTTCAGTGGTGGCTGAAGCCTTCAGAAGGCTGGTCGGAGGAACAAGGACCTTTCCAGGGGACAGGGTCATTTTGCTGCAGCCATGACACAATCAGGCATATCCCCGGGGGGGGGGGGGCTGGCACCAACTCCCGGAGCTGCGCTCCCCCGAGCTCCTGCTCGAAATGACCCCTGGGTATAGTGTTTTTGGAAACATCTTCACCTTTGCATGCCATGGAGATGGGAAGGGGTGCATTTTTTCAGGTCCCTCTCACATCAGTGCCATTTTCTTCAGCCCTACAGCCAACCTTTCTCTCCCACACTGGAGGGCTTGGGGGGGGGGCTTTTGTTTAAAAACTGGGAATTTATAGTTTTCTACAGCAATGTAACATAACAACAATATATTGTCACGATCGACTAGTTCCCAGATTTAGTTCCAAAAGAAAGATTAATCTTGAGCCCTTTTCATTCATTAACAACAAGAGCTGGGAACTAATATATTGTTTATAATGTATAAGTGATAGCTAACAAATCACTGTTTGTAAAGCCCTCTGGTGGAGGTGGGGAATGGTGGCCATAAGAAGCTAAAGCAAGAAAAGTTTTATGTACTGATGGTGCTGGAGTCTGAGCGAAGGCTCCAAAAGCCTGCAAGACTATTGGTTGTGTTGCCAGTAATGGCCAATCATATTCGTTGCTTATAATCCAAGAGCTGCACTGTCAATAGTTACATTGTCTATGGTGCATGCAAATGAAGGATCCCAGCTGCCTACTTGGTATTGGTTGTTGTTTAAGGTGGGTGTGGTTTTTACAAGTCTGAATTGGTTCCTGTTGAGCATGTGTTTTTTGGTTTGGAAGGTCAATAAAGAAGCATCATGAAAAGAGCTGCCTCATCTCAATACTTAATAAAAAGCAGGGCTCTTTTTCAGCAGGAACGCACCGGAATGCCGTTCCAGCTGGCGTCCGAGCCTGCCCCGCCCCCTCCCTGCCGGGCCTGAGCCTTACACTTAAAGGAAAAGTTCCTGCAGAGAGCCAGCAGGAAAAAGCCCTACCGGGTGCTTTCCCTTTAAGTACAGAGAGCCCGCAGGAGAAAGCCCCGCCCAGAGATTAAGCATGGGG
This sequence comes from Lepidodactylus listeri, assembly GCA_029233225.1. Classification (NCBI taxonomy): domain Eukaryota; kingdom Metazoa; phylum Chordata; class Lepidosauria; order Squamata; family Gekkonidae; genus Lepidodactylus; species Lepidodactylus listeri. Next base: position 58,904,960 of record JARCFY010000001.1, read on the forward strand.
CTAGGCTCTTTGCACTGAAAGGCTGGCTCTGCATTTGGCTTGCCGACGTCGCGTTGCTCTCCCTGCTCTGGTAAGTGCCTCCCCCATCTCTTTTCCTTCTCTCTCTCTCTCTCTCTCCCCCACCTACCTTCCTTCCTTCCTTCCTTCCTTCCTTCCTTCCTTCCTTCCTTCCTTCCTTCCTTCCTTCCTCTTTCTCTCTCTCCCTCCTCTTCCTTTCTTTCTCTCTCTCTTCCACCTTCCCTCCTTCTCTCTCCCCTACATTTATTTATTTACTTATTTATTTCTCTTTCTCTCCCTCCTTCTTCCTTTCTCTCTCTCTCCTCCACCTTCCTTCCTTCCTTCCTTTCTCTCTCTCCCCTATCTGTCTGTCTGTCTGTCTGTCTGTTTTTCTCTCTCTGTCCCCTCCTTCCTTCCTTCCTTCCTTCCTTCCTTTCTCTTTCTCTCCCTCCTCTTCCTTTCTTTCTCTCTCTCTTCCACCTTCCCTCCTTCTCTCTCCCCTACATTTCTTTCTTTCTTTCTTTCTTTCTTTCTTTCTTTCTTTCTTTCTTTCTTTCTTTCTTTCTTTCTTTCTTTCCTTCCTTCCTTCCTTCCTTCCTTCCTTCCTTCCTTCCTTCCTTCCTTCCTTCCTTCCTTCCTTCCTTCCTTCCTTCCTTCCTTCTTACTTTTTCTTTCCTTCCTTCTCTCTCTCTCTCTCTCTCTCTTTCTTTCTTTCTTTCTGTTTCATTTTGTTCTTTGTGTTTTTATTTTAAAAATGATTGAAAAAGGGGGGATGTAAAAAAGCAGAGAGCCCAGGAAATGCTGCTTTTGACAATATCTTTAATTTTTGAGCATCTCTTTCGTTTTCTCATGGCATCTTCTGCTTAAGAAAAGTAACTTTGAAGCCTGAGTTCATTGTTGTGTCTTGTTGGGAATGGCTTGCAAATATATGTGTGTCTAAAGTCTGTATTAAAGTGGTTTGGTGCTTACTGCCATGCAAGAGAAAACATCTGAAAAAGTAGCTTCATTGTTGTGTGTGTTGGCAGAACACTTGACTGTTGTATGGGGGACTTTGGGGGACATCTGAAGAGAAACAGAGATGTAACTAAAAATGAGCATGGTCAGCAGCACTTTGGAGATTGCCTGTTTTGTGAAATTTAAAAAGTGGGCAGAGTTTCTGATGAAGATGATTGTCCCTCTTCTCCTACCACTGGGCTGACATCTGCCTTTAATGGGCCAGCAAAGCTGATGTTCTTAAACCTCCTAATAAGAGAGATTTCTGCTTCCGAGGAGTTGACTTCCAACGACTGGTGATCTTGTGATGGTAGTGATATTTTGATGCGGTAAAGACCACCTGTTCACAGGATAATTTTACCTGTGGGACAGATTCTGCATGGTAACCACTCGACTGGTACATAATTGCTTGTAAAAAGTATTATAGTGTAATAATTCAGGTGGGTAGCCGTGTTGGTCTGAAGCAGCAGAACAAAGTTGGAGTCCAAAGTTTCATCCAAGGTATAAGCTTTTGTGTGCATGCACACGTCTTCCATCTGAAGAAGTGTGGGTGGCACATGAAATCTTATACCTTGAATAAAATTTTGTACCTTGAATAGAATAGTCCACAAACTACTCCCGTCCAGTGCATCCACAAACCTAGAAGAAGAAGAGATTGGATTTATACCCCGCCCTTCACTACCCAAGGGAGTCTCAGAGCGTCTTACAAACTCCTTTCCATTCCCCTCCCCACAACAGACACCCTGTGAGGTAGGTGGGGCTGAGAGAGCTCTGAGACAACAGCTGGTACAGAGCTATGGCTTGCTCAAGGTCATCCAGCAGGTGCAAAGTGGGGAGTGAGGAATCAAACCCAGTTCTTCCAGATTAGAGTCCACGCACTTAACCACTACACCAAACTGGCTCCTAGCGTTGTTCTGCCAGTGAACTAGGGTTGCCAACTCCAGGTTGAGGAAATCCCTGGAGATTTGGGAATGGAGGGTGGGGTTTAGGGGAAGGAGGGACCTAAGCAAGGCATAATGCCATGGACTCCACTTTCCAAAGCAGCCATTGACCTGATCTCTGTAGTTTGGAGCTCAGTTGTAATTCCAGGAGATCTCCAGACCCCACCTGTAGGTTGGCAACCCTAAAAAATTCAGCGTACTAGTTCTGCAGGAAGGCAAGCTGATTTCCATGGGACCCTAACCCTTAGGAATTGATTCCAATCCAGAGTGGGAATAATTGTTGGACATAAAATATTGGTTCAGGCAAGAATTTGTATAGATGGGACAGAAAATAATGTTTTTATTGGTTTTGTCAAAACTGTTTTGACAACAAGGTAAACAGAATAAGAAGCAAAAGAAGAAGAAGAAGAGATTGGATTTATATCCCGCCCTTCACTCACTTAAGAGTCTCAGAGCGGCTTACAAACTCCTTTCCCCTCCCCTCCCCACAACAGGCACCCTGTGAGGCAGGTGGATGTGGCTGGATGACCACACTTCTGGTAACATTGGGTGTGGCCTAATATGCTAATGAGTTCCTACTGGGCTTTTTCTACAAAAAGAGCCCTGATAAAAAGTATGACGTAAAACTGCAGTGTGGAGGCTCCATGTGGAAAGCAGCCTAGCCCTGTCATTTCAAGTGCCTTTCTGTCCAGAATTTTCTTTGATAGAGTTTTTGAACCCTACCTTTTCTGTCACAGAGTTGCATGAATGTGTGATGGCTACATCTGTTGAGAAGGGATTCTGTACCAACTTTGGCCCATCTGAAGGCTTGACAAACTTGTAATATAAACTCAAAAGGCACATGCATATCCAATTAGTTAATTTTTAAAAAATTTTAAAATTTAACTAACTTCTGCAAATAAGGCGTTGTGAGTCCACTGCTCAATCACCACCACCAAGAATCTTTTATTTCCCTTCCCCAAAGGAAGCATTTGGAATTGGAGTTATGGTGGAGACTGGTATTCCAAGGTCTGAAATGCCTTTTTAAAAAGTTTATCTTCTGCTTCTCGCCCAAAGGGCTCCCCTGGATTTTAATAAGTATTTCTTAAGATGAAAATTCAGCTCCCTTAATAAGAAGTTACTTTCTCCTCCTTCATTTGTGGTTTTTCTTGGGTTTATCACCTGAAACCACACTGGATTATGCTGTCAATGAAGGAAGCCATTTCTCTCCAAGCCACTGATATTAAACAGTTGTGAATCAAAGCCTGATAGAAATAGCTCTTAATTGCGTGTGTGGCTCATGCATACTGCTTTAGGTGACACTAGATTTTGAGCAATGGCAATTTTTAAACCCTGAAGCTAACTCATGTAATTTACAGGATGGAATTTTTGTACTAATCCAACTGCTGCGGAAAGTTTGGCTCTGTGACAAATGTTTCACACAATTGCAAAGAGACATTTAAATGGGGATTTTACTACCCATTCCCCTGGTAGTAGACCTCCTTGGCTTCCATATTCTCCCACCCCCACCAATTTAAATTAAAAGGCACACTATTAGACATTTAGAAGAAAAGAATAAACAAGAACCTCCAATGTTCGGAGGCAGTATACTTTGGAATTCAGGGGGCTGTGGATAAGCAATAGAATAGAAGAGCACCATTGTCTTCTTCATGCACTGCTTGCCAGCTGTTGAAAGTGAAGGACTTTGCCCTGTCTCTTAGCCTCCGACTTCAGAGAGGGACTATAGAGGGTCAGAGAGAAAGACAGACCATGACTCTTATCATCCTTCCCTTCTATTGCTCTAATACTATACTATTCCTTTGATGTTTAGATTGTCACTATCAGGGAATCTTCCTTCCTTCTGGTCTGACACCTTCTCTCCACACTATGCTACACTTCTGCATCTTGGCATACTTGCCTCCTGCATCTCTATCCATCCTAGCTAGTTAGACTAGATTAGAATCCTATCTCTACTCTATCCTGTCTAGAATGGAGTTCCTTACAATAAAGGACTCATATTAGTTTTGCAAAGATGAAGAGGCTCTGTGTGTAACTTTGTTTCTTGTCAGCACCCACAAACCAGATAGACTCTGCTGCGTCGTGTGCCTTGAGCTAACCCAAATAATCCTTCACCAGTTTCCCTGAAACAATTATCTGGCTGCTGTTGGAAACAGGATGCTGGGATGAAGGACTATTGGTCTTCTCCAGCAGCAACTAGTTCATGTCCTTGCTTAGGTTTCTAGGGGTTCCAAACAGAGGGAAGAACTTCCCCTATTGCAACTACCCTTTTCTGAACTGCACCAGACCTCAAAAATAGTTCCTCTGATGTCATTAGAACTGCTCTGACAGAATGAAGTAAGAATAGGAAAAAACTGCTCCATGCACTGATTTCAATTTGGTTAAAGGCAAGACCCACTGAAGTACTCTACATTTATGTTTTGCAGTGTATTTGATTTGTATGGTGCTCCCACAAGGAAACTAGAAAGAGTGGAAGTAATCCAGGAGCAAGAAATTGGTTCAACCTTAGGATTTCACCATCTCTCCTCACATCTTTCTTTTAAGACAGGTCACGCCTCTTATCCATGGATATTCCTGCCATTTCATTTTGAGAGACAGCAACAAAAAACTAGAACTGTTTTCAGTGCTATCACCTGTCAAGGGAGAAGCCCTAGTTTCGTATAACCCACAAATCATGTGCAGAAATGAGTTTTTGAGTTGAACATTCAACAATTCAATGCCTTTGCTGTCAGTTGGTATAAGCCAATATGTTACAATCAGAGGTAAATAAAATAAAATGAAAGCAAGTTGCTGCCGTCTCTTAAAAAATGGTAGAAAGCACTTGACATTTTGCAGTTTGCTTGTTTACAACAGCTTTTAATTCCTGCTTCAGTTAGCGCCAATACAGCAGCTAGCGTAGTCAACCTCCAGGTAGTGTCTGGAGATGCAGCCAGAGGATAAGACATTCAATGAACAATGCAATTGGATTAGGATTATGGAGTTAGAGAGCAGTGCAAATAGTCTAAGGCAAGATGCGCCATAAACAATGCGGAAAGTGGATTACAGAGGCGAAAGACAATGCAGTAAAAACAAGATCGATACCTACAATAATCATTACAGTCGACTACTATCCTGTTCTCTTATAAATGTGCACTCCTGGGCTTTTCCATTCTACTCCTGTTTTAGTGCCTTTATGAAAATGTGCTCCTGGGAAATGTTGCACATTCTGTGGAATGACGGACGTGTGAGAGCCTTCCGGACCTCCTCAGGCAGGCCGCTCCTCAAAGTGGGAGTCACCTCACCACAGAGAATGCAGGGGAACAGGCAGTTGCTGATCTTACTCTTTCGCAGGGTGGCACCTTAGTGGGAAGTCAGAATGATGTACCTGGAAGCCACAGTGGTCATGTGCTTCGAGTGTAATGCCAGGAGTCTTTCAGTTTGACCTGTAATTAATAAAATAACCTGATTTATTAAACCAGCTAATTAAATTAAAGGTAGGCAAGTTTTGCATAGCCTTTCACAATGATTCACAAATAGGTGTAACTATCTCCATACAGGAAAACAGTATTGGCTTTGTGCTTCTTTGTTCAGAAGTACACACCTTAACTTGTTTGGTGACATCCCTGCAGAGCAAAATCCAGTCTCTAGACGACCAGTCATCCTCCTTCCCAGACTTGTCCCCATTTTCTTAAGAGGATCTGTGTCTTTAACAAGCTATAGTAAAGGTGGCGCAAGATCCACAAGTATAATTTTTATCATTACCCATTTTTTTTACCAGGGATAGTTTTCCCTATCGAATTTCTGCATGCCATGCAACTGTTAAAAGGTTTAGATCCTCAGACAGAAAACAGAAGGTAGTAATTTTATTTGTGAATCTTATTTCATGTAAAATTTCTCACCTGTACTAAGGCCCTTAGCAGGCTCTCAAGATGAGGTACAACAACCAAATACTATGCTTTTTACTTAACTTTCTTTGCCTAAGGAAAATACAGTGTATTAGAAGAGTTTGCTAAGCATTTTTAACTGGATCAAAACACCTACAACAACATAAAACTCTGTCCAGCAAGTAATTTTTAACAGGCACTCAGGTAAGAGGCTCTAATCACTGCCCCCATGTAAGCACAGAAGGGTTTTCCACATTGTGTGACTTTTTCCTGCTTTTCTTACCATTCAGTCTAACAGCACTGGAATTGTGTTGAGCTCAGGAATTTTGCACATCTTCCATCCCTCAGCATATTCCAAGTTGTTGTGATGGTTTATTTTGTTACAGACACACCTAGAAAAATCAGATTTTTTGAGCCAAGCTGCTGTTGTCCTCAATGGCATCACTTCTTTTTGCTGCACATGCGCTAGAAAAGGGGCTTGCCATCAGGCCCGTAGCTACAGTGGGGCATTTTGGGGCCTGCCCCCCTAACTTTATGCCAAGGCCCCATGACTTCCATCCAGGCCCTTGGCTCTCTGGGCCGCCTGGAGGACTTCCCACTGCTGTTCCTTCCCCAAGCATGGCTTGCTTCCCCATGTAGGCAGGCAGAGTGCAAACACTGCAAAAGTGAATTTTTTATTTTGTGATTTCAGTGCCCCCTGACTTATTTCAAGGCCCCCTAAATTACAAAATCCTGGCTACAGGCCTGCTTGCCATGTGCATGCATGAGAATTTCCATAGCATCCCTGGGGGAAAATGTGGGAAACTGCCCTCTGCTCAAAGTTACATCTCAATATTTGGATGTCTGGAGCTTTTAAAAAGTTTTCCTGTCAACAAAGAGTAGGCAAACGGAGAGGCAAACGAATTGCTCACCCACATAGTCAATTGCTTTTAGGCAGCTCTTACTGTTTAATCGTGTAAGCAGAGCCAGCCCACCCGCTAGGCAAACTAGTCAATGGCCCAGGGCAACCCCTGCTGGTGAGCACCTGAACTGGCCTCCCGTCTGACTCCCCCATGCCCCTTTAAGATAAGTGATTGCCTGGCACTGAAAGCGTCAGCGGAAGTGGTGTGTGCAGAAGAGAAGGAGTGGCGGCGCCCCCCCCCCCCCAAACCTGTATCAGAGAGAGCGAGCCCGTTGGTCGGTGAGGGAGCCAGTGGTGGGCTAGTCCCTAGACTCCAGGGAGGGAAGGGAAGAGAAGGACTGCCCCCCCAAACCTCCTGTATCAGAGCGGCAGCCCCCAGCCCCCTCCCCCATCTCCCAAACCTCCTGTATGTGTGTGTGACCACAGCCTAGGATGTGTTCTACAGTTATGATGCCGGTTTTATTTCGTTTCACCGTAAGATCATATGAATTCCTAAGGATCCCTGTAGATCCAACTTTTACTCCCCCCCTTCCCCCTTTTCCAGAATGAGCCCTGTCTCTTAAGGGTTAAAGAGAGGCATATAGTGATGGGGGGGGGGAGCCATTTCCTCCTCCTCCCCTCGCAAGAAAGCCGCTCTGATTCTCCAGGCTTCAGCTTGAATGGCTGGCAAAAAATCTGGTGAGCCCAAAGAGGCGTTGGAGAGGGGAGAAATATGGGGCACCATGAAATAGCAAGGAGGGGGGATGTAGCAGGGGGTGAAGGTCCCCCCCTTGCTCCTGCCCCATGGAGAGCCGCTTGTCCCCTTTGTGCAGAGCCACATGGTTCCTGCAGCTGACTTGAGCGCAGGATCTGAATCCAGCACATTTGGAGGCTGGAGGATATTCAAGTGGTTTCCAGGGGCACATTTAGGAAGGACCGGGAAGGGGAGGTGCTGAAAGTGAGATTTGGGGTTGGGGAGAAGGAGGGAGCAGATCGAGGAGGGGGAAGGAGTGGGGGGGGGTGCAAAGAAGAGTCTCAAGAGTGCAAAGGGGGATTTTCAGAAGAAATCTTCCTTCTCTGTATCAAGTGACACGGGAAGGCTGCCATTTCAGTCTCCCCTGCCTCATTGGCAGCTGTTTTTCATTCCCCAGGTATGGGGTGTGTGAGTCAGTTTATTTTTCTAATATCCCAGTTGACTAGTGTAACGGTATAACCACAGGTCTATTAGGCTATACCACTGTATTAATATAGAATTGATGGTTTTTAAAACACTGGAACAGTCCACTGTTGGGAGGGGTAGTTTGGGGCAGGCAACGTTTGGGGCAGGCAAAATGCAGGGAAACCTGTCCCCCTTGGGGAAGAGACATGAACCAATGGAGAGGACAGGACTGATTTGTGCTCTTTTCTCCTGCTTTGTCCATTCATGGATTCAAGGCAGCTTCGCTTGAGACTGCAGGTGGAGGAACACGTGGGGGGGGGGGGGGCTTCCCTCTGCTGAAATCTCCCTGCTCCAGAAAAGCATAATGGCTGTCTCAGGTAAAGAGTGCAAAAACTTTTTCCCTGCAGGGCTAGTTTTCTGTGTGCAGGGAGAAATTAATTATGAGCTGGAGTCTCTCACCTGCCACTTCCTTTTTGTTTTTTGCAATTATTCATTTCGTTTTTGCATTTATTTTTGAAAATTGGTGGGCGCATGGGGGGGGGGGCACCAGAAGATATCCTCGCCTAGTGTGGAAAAAAACCTGGGACCGACCCTGTGTGTAAGTGTTTTTAGCTGTCATAAACCCCTCCAATTGGTTCTCCCTGGCTGATTCTGCATTGGCTTTTCCCTCCGGTGTTTTACAAAACCCACTCTGGAACAGAAATTCCCCTCTGCATTGCATGCTGCTTTCACTTCCTTTGATCATCGGATTTTATGGTAGCCTCCACACTCCATGCCACTTTCAAGTTCTTTGACTGTCGGATTTTATGGTACCTTCTGTATAGATTTATGGCTGCTCAGGGGTTACTTTGCAGTCAGTAGAGCATTGCCCCAGGTATTTGAATGTGGTTTTAAACTGCACTTTCCCCTCCCTGTTGAGAAAATGTGGAGCGAATGCTAGATGCAGAATCGCCCTCTGACTCCAACTCAGAGTCCAGAGTCCTGGGAGTGGGGAAAGAGCCTGAGGATGAATATTTTGCCTTTAGCATTTATGTTGCTAGCATGTCAGCCACTGGGCTAACTGACATCAGAAACATGTGCAGTTGTAGCTGGCCAGAAAAAGGCCACAAACCTTTAACAGAATAGCAGCCCATCAGCATTTAGTTATTTCCCAGAATGCATTTAAGCAATGAACCAAAGTGAATATCCTGAATATGTATTCATGATTAATTTCTGTTTCTGTGATTAGGATAATCAATGGCACTTAGCATATCTGTATGTCTATGTCAAAAAGACACCAAGTGTGCTCACCAAGCCAACCTGCTAAGCCAGTGGCAAAGTATAGAGTGTATAACAGTGTTTCATAAACTGTGCGTACAACAGTTACAACTGGGGGGGGGGGGGGGGGGAGAACCCAAGACACACCGTGCAGAAAACCCCCTTACAGATTAAAGGACTATCCAGATCTCCTCGATGTGAATTCCCTTCTGTGTTCCTCAGATGCTCACTCTGTCTTCACCCAGGTACTAAAGGCTAAACTACACAGGACTTTTAAAATGAGTTCTTCAGGTTCTCTGCTTTCCCTGCAGCCACACAACATCTGTGGAGAACCTCATTTTTTAAAGCCTAGAGGGACCCAATTTCACTTGGAGTCACAGTGTAGAGGGTGGAGGGACTCCTGACTTCTCTCACCATTTCCCCAACCAGGCAGCTCCAAAGTTATGCATAGTTTCAGGGGGCAATCCATGCTGGTCTGCTTTCAAACAGCTAGATTGGAGTCCTGTAGGGTTTTAGAGACCAACAAGATTTCCAGGGCATGAGCTTTCGAGCCAGAGCTCCCTTTGTCAGATGTGGGCCAGCACGGAGAGTCCTACAATCCCAGTCAGAAGGTAGGAAGGGAGAATTTCTCCTCTGCACAGATCAAGCTGATTACAATGTGCACGTACTTCTGCATCCTGAGTTTCTCCTTCTTTGCAACACCCCTCCCAACATCTGACTGGGATATAAGAACTCAAGAGATCTCCATTCCAACTCATATCAGGGAAGTTACGATTCTTGAAAGTTCATACCCCCAGAATCCTGTCAGTTGTGAAGGTGCTATTGGACTCATATTCAAAAGTTATGCATATAATAGGGCCGTTTAAGTTCAGGAAAATGCAGAACCTAGACCTAATCAGTTAAAAAAAAGGTATACTTTGGTATACCTGCTGGAGCCCCTGCCTTTCAGATTAGGGCTGAAATGATTCATCACCCCTCTCCTCTCCTCCTTCCCCGAGGTCTTTGCTCTTTTAAAGGTCCACATGAACACATGAAGCTGCCGTCTACTGAAACAGACCCTTGGGCCATCAAAGTCAGGATTGCATACCCATAATGGCAGCAGCTCTCCAGGGTCTCAGGGTCTTTCACATCACTAGGTCTTTTAACTAGAGGCAACGGGGATTGAACCTGGGACCTTCTGCATGCCAAGCATGCAAATGGCAAAAGGGGGGGAGGGGAAGAGGAGGAGATTGGATTTATATCCTGCCCTTCACTACCTGAAGGAGTCTCTGAGTGGTTTACAATCTCCTTTCCCTTCCCCACGTGAGGTATGTGGGGCTGAGAGAGCTCTTTCAAGGACTGCTTGTGAGAGAACAGCTCTGAGAGAACTATGATTGACCCAAGGTCACACCAGCAGCTGCATGTGGAAGAATAGGGAATCAAACCCAGTTCTTCCAGATTAGAGTCCATGCTCCTAACCACGACACCAAATCACGAAAAAGGGTGATTTGTAGCTACTCAGTAGTATCACAGTGCATGGCGCCGACCCCCTTCACTTTCCCTTCACTTTTCACAGTTTCAGCTCAGGGGTGAGCTGCCACAATCATCGCTCCCACACACCCCTTCGTCTCCATGCTGTACTCTCCTCCCTAGTTGCTTCCTCTCAGAACTTGCCAGCAAGATACTGATCACAATGAAGCTGAGGGAGTTAAACAGCCTTTTGCGTCTATCTGGGCAAAAGCAGCTGAGGAACATAAGGAAGTGAGTATTTTGAAGACCATCTTAGGGACTCCTAAGGCTGGCTATGGCCTTTAGGTTATCCAAGGGCCCTCACGCAAACTCCAGCATGAAACGACTAAATAGAGAGAGGGAGAGCAGGTGCAGCACCATAATGGTTTATGATCATGGCACTAAGAAATGAGAAACGACAAATGCAAAGTTGACTAGAAGAGTTGGCAAAGCTCATTTGCAAGGGAAATGCAACTGACTGTGTTGCCTTAAATGGAAAAATGTGTGAAACCCGATCAAGCCATCCTCCCACACACTCTTTTCCTCAAGTGGCTTTTCGTACCTATCTCTACAGTGTGGGAGGAAGCCAATGCTTTTCTTAACAATATGCATGGGAAAGAAGCAATTTATCTAGATGCTGAAAGAGAACAAACCATTCTCTAATGCCCAAAGCAAGCCTCTGGTTTGAAAGATGTTCCGTATATGCTCAGTCTTGCGCTTAAAAGATGCCCCCAGTTCATTCTGGGGTGCTCTTTTTTGAAAAGCTTTGTCCAACTAAACATGGATATGGAAAGCCTTCTGGGAAGCTGATAAAACAAAAACAATGCATTCGTAAAAATAACATACTGAAAGCAAACCCCCCTCCCCAATCAATGCAATCAGTACAATCCACAGCAAGACATTCAGTTGCCCAGTAAAATCATACTGAGGCCTGAACCATAATTAACCTTGACAGGCCTGCTGGAATAAAAGAGTCCCTACTAATTTCGTAAAGGCCATAATCAGTGGAGGAAACTGCAGGAGACAGGGGCTGCTGCTAACAAGACCCTGCTCCTTTTGCTAGACAATCTCACCTCAGACAGAACTGGCATTCTGAGCAAGGACCCATTTTATGATCTTAGAATGCAAAAGGGTCCATATGTTCCAGACTGCCAAGCCACTGAGGGTTCACAACTGTGCTTTAAAGTGTGCTGGAAACAAAAGGAGAGCTTTTGTTCTCTCAGCAGAGATGGGATACGCCTCTGTGGACTATTTGTGTTAGCAAATTCTAGACCAACTGCAGTCTGTTGGATGGTCTTTAAAGATCACACACTGGAGCTTATCAAGGCATCCATAACTGTGGCCAAGTTATCCTACCTTTCAGTTAAGCATCTGTAAGTGTCCTTGAGTTTACATAAAAGGCATCTGTTGTCTGCCTTTGGGCACAGAGAATGCTTGTGGCAGAGCACAGCAGCCAAACAGTGAGTATTAACTGCTAGTTTTTAATATATATGACATGAAATATATTGCACCATATTTCTTAAAACGCCTTTATGTATAGTGATAAGCTACTTTCTGCCATTTGTTTTACTAGAACAGGTATGACAAGCGAACAGATGTTTGATCATTCTTTTAACTTTCTTCTAGAAGCCACCTATCAAATCGCTTCTAGTCTAGATTACTTGTATAAATACAAATGAACCCGATAAGAAGATCTAGTGTAAGGCTTTAATAAACTGTGCCATCATTAAACCCTTCAAAGTAATGGGCTTAAAAGGTTGTAACTCTGCTTAGAATTGCACTCTACGTTTCTGAAGAGTTCGAAATTTCATGTAGTGTTGGAGGCCAAATCAAGTGTCTAGAGAACCAGTTACAGCTTAGCGGCTGAGAGCGATGTCGGTACTAAGAAGGAACTCTCTGGACAATTTAAGATTATCCAATAATAATACTAATTTAGATTATCCAGTAGTAATACTAATCTACTTTAGAGGATGGCTTTAAAGATGTTTGAGATAATATATATAAAGTGCTTTGAATGTTCTAAAGGGTATTCTAAAAATGCTACGGAGTGCCTTCTTGATATGTTATTATCCCTTCTTTTCAGACTCATTTGTTTTAACAAATTAGACTCAGAGTAGAGGGACAGCCCATGCTATGAAGCAGATGATTTCAGGAAATTGTGCATGTATCTGTGTCGCCAGCAATTGGCTGTAAAATGCATCTGTCTCTGCATAGGCCAGTACTGGTGCTTCTAGAGCTCTTGCTCTGTTGAAATTTGAAAAATAAGTATCAGTGTACCAGAGTTCTAGATACTTGGCAAAAGGCTTAGTGGTTTATTATTAGATTATTTAACAAAGCTGCATGAATGCATGCCTGTTAAATTTATCTGTCTGCATTACTGATTGACTTAAATTCTGTTGGCAGTAGGGATGCCAGCCTCCAGGAGGATCTAGTAACAAATAAATATACACTGCAAAAAACTTAACATGTTCTATTTATAACTATCGTTCTGTAAAGTGCACAGTGTGCTATTATAACATCCTTATGAGGTACATGTTTTCAGTACATTCAGTTTTAACGACTACCAGTCAGTTTTGCATCAATATTTTAAAAAGTCAAGCCCCAACGGGAGTTTCCAGAATTACAAGCCCGCTTCTACTGGCACAAAGTCTTCCAAAAAGAGGGGGGGGACCTTTCATTTGTAGTTTTGTTGATGCTTATTGCTGGTCCTACAAAAGACACATTATGCAACTAAAATTCATGAACAGAGCGCTCCTGTCATTCTCAAGGCTGCAAGTAGAAGCGGTAGTTGTTAAAACTGAATGTACTGAAAACGTGTATCTGATAAGGATGTTATAATAGCACACTATGCACTTTATAGAATGATAGTTATAAATAGAACACATTAATTTAAAAAGTTTTTTGCAGTGTATATTTATTTGTTACTAGACCCTCCTAACACTGCAGCTTGGGTTGCTACAGCCTCCAGGCGGGACCTGGGGATCGCCCAGAATTACAGCTCATCTCTAGACTACAGAGGTCAGTTCCCTGGAGAAAAGGAATGCTTTGGGAGGCAGACTGTATGGCATTGTACCCCACTGAGGTCCCTCTCTTCCCCAGGCTCCATCCCCAAATCTTCAGGAGCTTCCCAGTCTGGATCTGACAACAATTCTCCCTCCATCCTTCTGCTGGTGGCCAGGGGGGACTCAGCAACCCTAGTTGGCAGGTGCGTGCTAATAAGTTAAAGAATATCACTCGGCTCCCACCTGAAGTAACTGCATAGGACTACATTGTCAAATACCCAATGGGAAGCATTTTTCAGTATCTCATGCACCAGGTAGATGTTTCTAAATAAATATCCTCATTGTACAATTTCTAAAAGTGACATTTAAATGTTTCCATATTTGTTGGGTGCTCACAGAACTGGAGCATTACATACATCACATGGCCTTAGTGACACAGAATGCATGGGACAGCAAAATTTCTTAGACCTGTATACATTCAATTGGTAGTGGAACCAGTTTTTGCATTTAATAAAATTCTCTAGTATCATGGAAGCTATCAATGATGAATGGGATCATGACATGACTCCCTTACGCAAGGTTGGAATCCGTGACACTCTTCAACTAAATCTTCCTTCAAAAGAGGAAGACTTCCTCCAATGGAGAATGGCCCCATGGGTGGACCTCCTGATGGCACCTGGTATTTTTGGCTACTGTGTGACACAGTGTTGGACTGGATGGGCCACTGGCCTGATCCAGCATTGGCTTCTCTTATGTTCTTATGATGGGTGGAGAAAAGTCTTTGTTGAAGCAAGTCACAAGGGTATCATGGGATCCAGCCCAGTGGAAGAGAGTCCGCCATACCCAACACAAAGCCTTTAAACTGTTAGACTATAATAGTTAGACTACAAAATGGCCTGTTTCCCATTTATAAGTTATAGTATGTATTGTTAAAAAAGAAATGGCAAATTCAATATGAAAAAGAGGAAGGCAGTAGCTGGTTGATCCTGACATTTCCCAACCTGCAATAGATTACAGAAGAGACAACACTCTGCAACTCGGCTGGCAGAATTCTTGAGCAAATTAACTTCACCCCTCCCCCCTTATTTTAAGAAATGTGTACTATAATGTCATACAAAATTACTGAGATTAGTCAAATCATTGCCTTTAATGAACTTTAATGAACTTAGAAGGGTGTAACTCTTTCTAGGATTGGGCCGTTAATGTACAGTAACGTAGCCTCATGATTTACAGTCATATATTCTTATTGCCTGCTTAATGTCTATCTCTTTTCCTAGTTAGTGAAATATAGTGAAATATAGATATTTGAACAATTTATTGTTAAAATGAGCTGGGGCACATTTCTCAAGCAAACTTCTCCAACAACTCATTCAGTCTTTTAAAAATTCAAATTCATATTGTCTAAGATAATTCCAAAAGGTACATATGTACTAAATTTGTGAACATGGTAGCTAACAATTCCTTTAGGTTGATCAAAAGAATTTTAAAGATTTTGTTTTTAAATGACATCAAAATTAAATGTGATTTTTGAAGTTTTTTTTTTTAAAAAACCGTTTTGCATTTGCACAAAATTCTGTTTCTTCTGTAAGATAAATACAAACAGAGCCATATAGATTACTCACTGTGTCTCCATTGTGTACATTTCTGGTCCAGATCTCTTGTTTTTGTCTTACTGAGAGCTTGTTTCTAATATAGATTTGGATTTCAGACAGTACACGTAATTATAGATTTCTTTCACTCTCTCTACAATATCTCTTGTGCACTTTGCTTGCTAGGGAAAAAAGGTAATTGTTAGCTTTCAAGGGTACCGAAAGCTAGTCCTATCTGTGGATGGAGCAATCTCTGCCCCTACCTCCCTAGGCGTGTTTGTTCTTCTATCCTCCTTTGCAGTTCTCTCTCCAAACATCACAACACAGTTAGCAACTTGTTCTTCCTCCTTAATATGTCATTAATTGCCAGAGCAGGGGCAGGGCACATTTATAGCGAGACACGCCATCTGTCTTCATTTCTCACAGTGTTTTAAATGTCTCTGTGAATTCGCTCACTGTCGTTCACATAGGATGCCGTTCTGTCAGCTGCAGCACTCAGAAAGGTCAGGCGCTGAAGACTGCCTATTTCAAACTCTGTATGTGGGATGCAGCACTTGGCAAAGCTGTGCAATTAGAGACCTGAAAATCACGAACGCAAAAGGATTTCAAATCTGGCAAGATTCCTGCCACATATCACGTTACAGCCGGTGGAATTTTGGCCTCATGTCGTTTGTAGGTTTCTTCTCTCTGCAATTGCACAGACAGGTGAAATGTCACTCTTATCTTCGAGCTCATCTCATACAAATGTCTCGCTCCTGTGGGCGACTGGAAAGCAGTCTCATCATAACAGGACAAATATGGCCACTGTACAAAGGCCTAGGAGGAATCTCCTTCTCAGAGTGAAATATGTAAAAAAACTGTTACAAAAGGAAAGTACAAATCTATGAACAAGAAAGCACTTTGCCTACCTTAACAGTGAAATCCTAACAATGCAATGGAAGTGAATGGACTTAGGAGAACGTAGCGCTCTTAGGAGGTTTGACTCCTGAAAGCTTATGCCCCCCAAATCTTGTTGGTCTCCAGATTGCTGCTGGACTTCATTCTAGCTCTTCTGTTTAGGACTATTTAGGACGCTTTTAATCTATTTATGTCCTAGAATGATTAACTCCAAACCACTCTTAAGAACATCTACACTTTCCTGCTGAAATGCATGAATCACCAAATGCCTGTCATCATGGAATGCATTTCTAACACAGCAGAACTGGAAGGAGTAGCCAGCAGGATGCAATTATGCTGGGTAAGCAGCACGATCCAATGTTGTACTGGAAAGACTTAATGAAAGGAGTGGCCTACAGAGCAAGTATGGCCAAATCTTATTGTCAGTGTTATTGTTTTTCCCTTTAATGCCATCCACTGCACGGTTACTATCAGAAATCAGGAGAGCCAGAGCAAATGTAAATCACATTTTTTAAATCCACCCCATCCATCCATCATCAGTTGTGAAAGACAGTTGTGTCAGATGCTGGCTGATTTCATTCCTGTGTGGTCTACTTATCCCCATGTCAGTGTGCGTGCATTAAATTTGCAAAACAAGTGTGCACAATCCTGCCTCCACTGTTGAGAGATCCTAACAAATTTGGGATAAAGTGGTTTTGAGCATGCATTCCTGTCCAAGAAAGTTATAAACACGTTGCTAGAGCAGACCAAATTCTACTTAACCCAGAAGTCTTTGCAAGACTTCCAGCAGGAAGTAGGCAGTATGAGACCACTGAAAACTGGCTACTGTCATGTGTCAAGATCTATTCATGTATTTATCCATTCGTGTCTTGCTTTTAAGATGAGAGGGCTTTATATGCTTTCTGGCAGTTTTCTTTTTTTTTTATAAATTTTTATTGATTTTTCTCTATAACTACAACTATAATGCTACAATCTAAGCGACATATACCTTATGCAGAGAGTACTTTATCATTTGCTTAATACTACCTTATTACATAATATAATTATGAAGCATTTAGAACCTTGGATAAATTTCAATTACTTGTTACTGCTACTATAAAAAATATCAAAACTATTTGGCAGGCATGCCCTCCTAGAGAAATACGGTTAATTAAACAATTTATAATACATAAGTGCAATGCTTAATAAAACAGTTTAATCACTATTTCTTCTTTCATCCTCTTCTTGTCTTAACAGTCTCAACTACTTTTGGAGCTGCAGCTCCTTTTTCCGAGTCAGACACTTCTTCTTCACTCTTTGAGCTATCAAATCCATACATGCTTTCTTGCGAGGCCAGTGAACCATCTGAGTCTCTCCCAGTTTTCTGTTCTTTGCTTTTTTCCAGAAATTTTTTTGCTTGTTGAACAGAGTCAATCTTATACTTCTTATCTTTGATGCTGAAGCATAGGCCTTCTGGAGTATTCCAACGATAGATGATAGACTCAGACTGGAGCCAAGATGTCAATTTTCCATAGGCTTTCCTTCTTTTCCTTATTTCAAATGGGATATCCTTCATCACTTTTACTTCTTCTCCCAGGATCTTCAGAGCTGCTTTGTTTGTGGTCCTAAGCACCACATCTCTTGTAGATTTTTTGGAGAACCTTATCATAATTTCACCAGGCAGGCTTTTCTTTTTAGTATAATCTGGATAGGTTCTGTAAACCATATCCATATCGCTTTTTATATCCGCTGCTTTCATGCCTGTCACTGGTTCAAGTGCTTCACTTAGCAAATTTTTAAGGTCTTCTCCTGTGTTTTCTGGCACATTCTGAAGTCTTAGGAAAAAATTCGATCTTTCCATTTGTAATTTCAAAAGCTGATCGTGGTGGAAGGCCTTTTCCTTCTCTGCCTTTTGTAGTCTTGCGTCTTGGTTTTTTACTGAAGTTTTTACTTCCAGAAGTTCTCGCTGCAGCTTCTCTGTAGATTTATTCGACTCTTTTAGTTCTAGCTGCATTTTGTCCATCTTAACGTTGAGAGCTGTCATTTGGTCCACTAGAGGTCGCAATAACGAGGAGAACACCGCACTCATCTCCGTGGTATCAACCTTTGAACTCGGAGCTGTACTTCCTAGTTTGGGGGAAGGTTTCGGTTTCCCCATCATTGTTGAGGCTACACTCTTTGTTTATAGATAGATAAGATGAATGAAAGGAGCAAATTTTCAAACAGCACTTATGTCCTTCTAAAGTTTATATCTCCAAGTGAGCGATGCTGCCATCTAGCAAGGCGGATGGGCTTTTATTCCTGCAGTAACGCCACATAAAGAGTCTCGTAAGTACGCTAGTCCTGGAGAGGGGGTGGGTGGGTTTCATTCCTCCCGCTGTCTTCCCGCTGTGTTCTGCTTTTCTTACTTCAGACTCACATTTTCTCCATGCGTAACTGTCAGTTCCAGCCTCATTGCTTCGCACTCTCTGCTGCTTCACGGATTTGCGCTTTCAGCCATACGGCTCCCACGGCGGGGGAACCTATGGGGGTGATGAAAAGAGATCTCTATCCCTCAGTCGCCACCGTAGGGAGAGATCCCCTTCGGGCCACCCCAGGCAAAGCCCCCTCACTGGGGTCTCTGGGGGCTCGGCACCAGTCCGGAGCCCCTTCTTCCCGCCGGGTACGGATCGCGCTCCCCGCAGATGCGGAGGAGCACGTCTGCCATGATCGCAAGTCTTGCCGGAAGTCCGCTTTCTGGCAGTTTTCTATATAGGATGAGGCCCTCTTAGCTTCACACGAAAGTTTCAGTAATCAGTATCATACGATCTGAAATCATTCTTTTGTTACCGTTATGTAAAATGAAAAGTATCAACTTCATTGTTTTGGGTGCCACTCTTGTAACCAGCCTCCTGGGCCCTGAACCCAGGGTGGTCTTTCCCGAGAGAGAGAGACCCCAAAACAACCTCTGAACCTCCACAAGCAGTGCCCTCATAAAGCCAGGCTTGGCTTAAACAGTGGCTTTTGCTGGGAGACTAGAAGAACCACATCTTGGCTGGGAAAACTCAAGCCAAGTGCAGATTCTCCAGGCTGGCTGCACTGCCAAACACCCTCCATGCAACCCCCCTCCCCAACTCTTCTCTCCTGTCAGCTCAGTCCAAAAGGACTAGAATGGGCAAGTCTCTGCTCTCGCCTCAGGCATCTTCTACTGGCCAAATGGCTAGTCTTTTGTCTGTCAAAGGTACAGGCAGGCAGGGAGAAAGAGCCTCTGCTCTGTGCTATTGTCATGAATGAAGTACGTTGCATGTTTCCAGCCCCAACTTCTGTTTCACTTGTATGTCAGGAAATACTTTTGGAATAATCCTCTCATTTCTGTCTCCATATATTTGTCTAAAATATCTGCATTCTTACACCTACATCAGACCTATCAAGATAAACATTAACTCTCCATGTCTAGTGAATGGTCTCCCATTCAGGTTCATCCTGCTGCACATTAAGAAACATCACCTTTTTTGTCTGGCACCAGGGAAACGCCACACCATCCTATTGTTCCACAATGGACACTTCCAGCCCAATCACCCTGCACCTGGCTAATCCCATCATAGCTATTGTTAATCCAGACTCTGCCCCTCTGAGACCTCATTGGTCCCACCTAGGCTGTGCCCCTCCTGACAACTGCACCCCCTGGGACCAATAATTGGCCCAGGTAATCTTTTCACCTGGGGCAAGCCCCTCAAGACCTCCCATTGGTCTGCATTGTTCTCTAAAGTCTATATCCATCCATGCACATGGTCTCAGAGTATGTGCCTCTGCCCTGACACCAACTGGAAGTCCACCCCAAAACTTTTGTTTGGGCCACAATCCCCTCTTCATGGCCCTCTGCACATCTGGACAGGTTGTATTACCTCATAACTGACCCCTCTATTTGCTATCATCATCTCTGCTTTCTCAGTTCTGTATTGCTTGCTCTTTTTGAATGCTTAGTATGTTTGTAATTAGGGAAATTTTTCAATAAAACCTATTTAATTTACTCTTCAAATCTGGAATCTTCCTAGTGTACTTGGTATACAATTGGTATACAATTCCTTGGTATACAATTCCTTGGTATACAATTGGTGTGCAGTCCCTGTACCCCTCTGGTCTTTTCTGCTGCATAGCTAATTTCCCCAAACAACAAGGCAGACCATTGGTGGTAACACTCTTTTCTTAAGATAAATGTCTGGGCCTGGAATCACTTAAGTCTAAGGAACAAAGTTATGGAGGATATGATCTTATATGAGGGCATCAGCTCAAGGAATAAAAGTGCCTTGAAAGAATCCAGTCAGCAGACAGACTGGCAGTAGTTCTTTGCCTCTTTTCCAGAATAAGATAGAGACAGCAATATGAAAACAGTTATGGGTGATGAATACATAGTGTTTTATTGCTTTCCCCCCTATACTAGTTAAACTATGGACAGAATGATGTATTCCAACTTGGTTAAAATCAGTAGGACACTACCAGATTGGGGGTGTTCCTTTAAAGCAGGTGTAAAACCAAAGCCAGAAGCCCCCTTAACATCGGAGTGAGAGGCAATGGGAGTAAAGCTTATTCCTTACACTCATGCTATTCTGGAGGGGGTTGGGGGGCTGACATGTCCCACAGTCATACTAATACGTGTCTAGTGTACTCATGACTGCCTGGACAAGACTAGAAAATTAAAACAAGCTTTGTGTTGTCCCCCTGCCCTGCAGTGAGGAAATGCACAAAATTACACATCAAGAACATTTGGAAACTTTTTGAAGGTATGTAATGCCTAACGTTAGGCCATATACATCAATTTTTGACATCATTAATTCTTTTCTTGGTAATAAGTGATGGAGTGGATCCAATCATTCTTTAAATGAGAGCCAGTTTGGTTTAGTGGTTAGGAGTGTGAACTCTAATCTGGGAGAACCGGGTTTGATTCCCCACTCCTCCACATGCAGCTGCTGGTGTGACCTTGGGTCACTTACAAGTTCTTTCAGAGCCATTCTCTCAAGGGCAGTTCTCAAAAGAACTCTCTCAAACCCACCTACCTCATGGGGTGTCTGTTGTGGGGAGGGGAAGGGAAAGGAGATTGTAAGCCGCTCTGAGACTCCTTCAGGTAGTGAAGGGCGGGGTATAAATCTAAATTCTTTTTTCCTTCTAAAGATCCCTTTTCTGGTCTAAGAAGCCTCCCTCCAATTTAAGTGGCTTTTCTGTTGGACCAAGAGCCATGTAAATTGGAGGAAGACTCCTTAGGCTGGAGGAATGCTTCAAATGAGGGTTGCCATATCCCCACTGGCACTCAGCGGAGTGGTGGGGAAAAGTGGGTGAGGAAACAGCAAAGCACAATGCCACAGTGTCACTTCTGACTAGGAACCTGGAAGAGACATTGCTGTGTTGCTTGATGTTCTAGGAATGTTCCTGATCTCTACCGTGACGTGGATAGCCCAGGCTAACCCAATCTCAGCAGATCTCAGAAGCTAAGCAGGATTGGCCTGAGCTAGTATTTGGATATACCATGGTCGTGACAGAGAGGCAGACAATGGCACCTCTAAAATGTCTCTTGCCTAAAGAACAAGACTAGCTTGCCACCTAGTGGTGCATAATGCTAAAAGAGCTAGAACTTTTGGCTGCCAGACAATCTTAGGATCTCCTGGTGATACTACACACGTGGCCATACAATAAATTATTATTGTCCTGATCTCTATGATAAATTTTTTTGGGGGGGGAGGATTCCAGAATGCTGCACGACACAGTGATGGTACTTCTGGGTTCCTAGCCAGAAGGGATATCACAGCATTGTTCAACACTGTCTTTCTAGTCTCTGCCCCCCAAATATTTCTGCCAACATAGGGGCTGGGGCTGGCAACCCTACTTGAAACTTTGCAGAGCAGAGTGGTAGGGTACGGGTAGGATTCACCCCAATAGCTTATTGTTTCATCAGGTGAACACCCAATTCAAGTTTGTATTGGAATATCTGGTTAATATAACAGAGTTTTGCCCAGTCATAGATGTGTGATACTGAATGCAGTAAATGAATCTCCCAAGAAGTATATTGCAAAAAATTGTAAACTTACATTTATTCAAGTAGATCCAGTTCATATTCAAGTTGCAGTCAAAAGTAGAGAAATCCTGTATTCAAGGGTCATCAAGGAACATTAACACTTTTAGTTTACATCCAGCAATCTCATCAAGCGCCATTAACACCACTCAGGCAAACCTATTATGAGTTTCCCAAAGTCTTTGCTCACCTGGGAAATCCAATCAAGGTATTGGTTTAAGGGCAAACATGTCAGACCGTCCCAGGGAGAATTTTTCCTGTAACCGAACACACTCTGCCTCATGGTAGTGTGTGTGTTTTCAGCGCTAAACATCGCACCTCCGCTTACATGTGGGCTTCCTTCTTCTCTCCGGGAAATGCTGGCCATTTCTCTCTCCATCTTTTGCAGACTTTGCTCTCCAAGAACTTGGTAAAAATTGCCTTTCCCGAATCACTTTCCCCACTACTCCCGTTTATTTTCCTCTTAGTTTGTGTGTTCCCTGTGTGCTTTATGTGTATGTTTTTGCTCTTTTATTCTTTTTATAATAAAACACCTTTCCGGTTGAACTGCAGCCTGGTTTGAGCGTTCTCTGAGGGAACAATCCTAAGGGAACAAAAAACATTGGTGGAAATCCCTAGCTACTCCCTCTCACTTGTCTTCAGTTATGCTAATTCCTCCCTTCCCTCATTAATCAGGCGACTTCCATTTGGGTAACAGAGTTCCTCACTCTAACAGTTTGTTAGGAGACAATTCATACTGCAGTTATACACTTAAATATAGGGAAAGACCAGAAGACTAAATTTGTAATAAAACTGTCTGGTTTCTTCCTCATTTTAAGTACTATGTGTTTCTAAAGTCCATGTTAGCATGAAGCAAATGGTTCAAAATGGTAGCTTGAGAACAACCTGTGTTTGGGTGAAAGAGCTGTGCTGTGGCCATGGAAATTAATGATGAGGTTAACAAGGAACATTACAGTGTCAAACTGGAAGTTCTAGAAAGGAAAACTGAATCTACTGGTAAGGCTAGAACAGAATTCTTCAGAATACAGTGAATGGTGTCAATCAGACAAATCAAGACCTTAAGCAGAAGGTCACTGATCTAGGAGATGATTTCCTAAAAGCACATCTGAGTTACAACAGGATCCTGTGGGCACAATAATAGTCCCAATGGCTCAGATGCCTTAAAAAAATTAAAGAAGGTTATCATGTACCAGAAAGAATATATATCATGTCATCAAAGGTGTAGACTTTCCAATTTCCCAGGCGGGGCTGGGGCTGGGCCAGAGGCACTGCTATGCTAGGTCCTTAAAAGAACTGAGACCCAGTGACATCATAGGGAGGAGCCAGTGACATCACATGCCATTGTCACTATCAATGGAGGCAGAGCTAAGTGGGATTTAGGAAGGGGTCTCCAGACATTTAGGGAGGCCTGGGAACCCTTGGGAAAAACCACCCCCCAGCCATTCCCCTGGGCTGGGCTAAACCCAGGAAAAGGTGGGAATTGGCCAGTGGTTATAGTGGTATTTCAGCGGTCTCCTGCAGTGTCCTTTATTTAAATTCACTTTTAGAATAGTCACTTTAAGATCTGCAAATATACATACCATATGCATAAGACAAACAAATGGTCACAAATTTGAAAGTAAGGAGGGCAACACAAAAAAGCCTGTAGGGGAACATTTTAATTTTTTTGCTGGGCATTCATTTACAGGAGTCTTGTTTCTGCCTTGTTCATATGGGTGACTTTGTACTGAAATTTGGTAAATTATGGCATCACAGATGCCTTTGTTTGGTAAATGCATGGCTGAAGTCCCTGAGTCAGAATATCAAACAGTTGCTGTGCACTCAATTTCTGAGCAATGAACAGAGTTCAGAGTAGCAGCAATCTTCTTCTCACTTCAAACTCATATCCTACAAGTGAGTACAAGTCCCAGAGCACTGAGCCTATTCCCAGGAGCTGTCATTCCAGTCCCAGGGCACGAATACAAGTGAGTACAAGTCCCAGAGCACTGAGTCTATTCCCAGGAGCTGTCATTCCAGTCCCAGGGCATGGATTCTATTGCTAGGGATCGTCATTCCACTCTGGGGGCTGTCATTCTAGTCCCAGAGCACAGATTCTATTCCTAGGGACTGTCTTTCTACTCTGGGGACTGTCATTCCAGTTCCAAAGTAGCCTATCTGGGCCCAAAGACCTTTCTGGAAAAACCACTCCACATTTTCTTTGCAACCTTTTTTGTGTTGCAGTGTATTTCAGTAGAGCCCATGCAAGTCAATTGGCATTCCTGGCTCCCATTATCTCCAGTGGGCCTTCAAACCTCTCCCATTGTTTCCAATGGGCAATCCTGTAATTCCTTTTACACATCCCAGTTAATTGTTCCTTTGAAATTGTACCACGCCATTTTAAGTAACAGCAAAAGTGCACATTTCTTGCCAATGTTCTCTCTGGTCTGCACATGGCAAAAGGAAATTTTAAAAGGGTTCTGATCTGCATGTCTCCCCCCAATCTTGTTCATGCAGATGGTCTTACCATTTAAAAACTGACACCCTGTGAGGTAGCTGGGGCTGAGAGAGCTCTTTCAAGGACTGCTCTTCAGAGAACAGCTCTGACAGAACTATGGCTTACCCAAGGTGATCCAGCAGGTACAAGTGGAGGAATGGGGAATCAAACCCAGTTCTCCCAGATTAGAGTCCACGCTCCTAACCACTACACCAAACTGTAACTCAAAACCTATCTCTTTTAGAAGCAAGTATAAGAAACATAAGTCACCCTCTCCACCACATCAGAGCCTTTAAGCAGATCATTTCCAAAACAGTCCTTCAAAGCCTAATTATGTGAACTAAGCAGCAAGCAAGATAAACTGTTTTGAAAAGTATTTCGCTCATAAATACTCAGAGATCCTGTTGTCTCCTGGCAGTGACATTTATTCACAAGCAACGGACAACCCAGAAAACTAAAGATGCATCAGAGTCTTCAGCATGATGCTTAAGCAATGGGGAGGGGGGAGAGAATGAGAAGGCACTTATATAAACCAAAAACACTGGGACACACTTTAGTTTAGTAAGCTGCCAAGATTGGACAGGTCATTTCACTTGTGGCCATTACTGGAAAAAGATGGTTTAACTACAGCATTTATTATCCCAGATACAGTTGCCAGCTCTGGGTTGGGAAATACTTGGGAGATTTTGGGGGTGGAGCCTGGAAAGAGTGCGGTTTGAAGAGGGGAGTGACCTCAGCATGGTATAAGTCCATAGAACCCGCCTCCAAATTAGCCATTTCCTCCAGGGGAACTGATCTTTTGATCTTTGCAGTCTGGAGATCAGTTGTAAAAGCAGGAAGCCTCCAGGCCCCTCCTGGAGATTGTGAACTCTAATTCCAGACCTGGCATACTTTTCTCTTTGCTTGTTAAGTTAAAAACAGCAGACCATGTGTAAATAGTGTTTCATAAAAGTGACAAAACTTGAAAACTGGAAAGTATGTATATCCTTACTTGAGTTTAGTCTGGTACGCAATTCAAGCAGCATTGGAGGGAGAGATAAAATTGGCCCTACTGACTTCTTTTGTAGAAGAGTGGCGTAAAGGAATGGTTGTAGCAAATGTTGATGGAAGAAGAGAAGGACACATGCATCTTGCACCCCCACTTCCACTGGCTGGCTCCATGCTCAACACACACACACACACACACTGATGACAGCGCTGTCCATGGCAGGGCCAGGAATGCCAGGCTGTGGCCGCTGAAGAGGAGAAGGACACATACAGCCTCCCTCACACATTTTCACCCCCACCTCCATGCATCCCCCAGGGATCACACACTCTGCATTCACACACACATATGTGCACACAAACACACACAACAGCTGTGTTAATGGAGACTCCCCCTCGATGGCTGCCAAAGGGGACATGTGCAGCCTCCCCCCCCCCCCCCACTGCTCCATGTATCCCCCTGGCTCTCTCTCTCTCACACACACACACGCACGCACACACACACACGAGGGAAGGTCTTGGGCGTGAAGGGGGAAAGAGTCAAGTAAGAGTGGAGTCTCCCTGCCCTGGGCTGGCAAATGTAATCAAAGGGTAGTGGTTTGGGAAGGCTGGCACCTAGGAGCTTGGGACCAAAAAAAAGGGGTGTTGTCCTTGCTAAGACAGCATCATGCCTGTGTGCAAGGGGATCCCAGGCAGCATAAAGTGAAGGGCATCCCCCCCTCCTATTTCTTATTAGATGGTTCCTATATGACCCTGGCTTATGAGAATCGGGTGGAAGGGAGCACAGGAAGAGATACTTCCCCCTCCGTCCCACCTCCCCCCCATTCCCCCTTGCGCGCTCTCTCTCTCTCATGGTATCCTTGAACTCTGAGGAGCCAGTCACTGCAGAAAGAAACATTTTCATTAAGTCAACACCACTCAGGCTTTAAAAAAAATCTCCCTCAGTTTCTACCAGAAACTTTACCTAGGCAAGCTGCCTTCTTAGAAATGCAAAAGTTGAAAAGCACATGGTAGCTTACATTTCTAAAGAAAGAGCGGGAGAGAAAGACTGCAAGAAAGTGGCAGCTAAATCATCAGTGGGGAAAAGGGGGGGAGTTCACTAACATAGGGAATTAAAAGAGCCACAGGAAACCGTGAGAATGAATCGAGGCTTAGCTTTCCAGGGCAAGCACGCTTCCTTACCTTGTTTTGTGCGTGCGCGGGGGGAAACAACAAAGCCAGTCTCCACGTACAGCCTTCCAACTCCTCTAGGCTGAACTGATGGCTGCTAGGGGGTGGAGCTTAGCTTCCAGGAGGAAACAAGCCCCCACTGTGACTTCCTTCCCTACCTCCCTACCTCCCTCCCAGTCCCAACCCAGCCTCTGAATGTAATGCTGGAAAGCAGAGGGGAAAAACTCTCACTTTCAAAATGGGCTGGAACCTGCCCCCGGGGGAGTCTGAAAATGTTCGGGGGGGGGGGGGGGCTTGCGCTCCACAGCCACCCGAAGATGACACCTATGGATGTCATAGGGTATATTTTGGATTGTGCTAAGCAAAAAAGATAGGACTTGGTTCCTGTATAATCTGCTAGAAAAATGTTAACAGGAGCTTCCATAATAGACTGATGTATGACAGAACTGATCTGAATAGAATTGACCATGAAAACAGTGAGGATTGATGGGTCTGGCTATTACTGTTTATTCAGTTTAAAGGACTTTGTGATGTCCAGGAGTTCTGCAGAATACATATGGGAGCTTCCTTCATTAATAATTCATTGTAGAAAGAGTTCCCTGAAGACAATGGTCTTGATCCACTCACTCTCAGGCCCGTAGCCTGGATTTTGTGGCTTGTGGGGCAATTTTTTTTACTGGTGGGGCTGAAGTTCTCCGTGCAGAAAGAATAGCCATTTAGCCAATAGAAAGCAGTTACCAGGTTAGATCTCTAAACTGCAACCTGTAAACCACTGTAGATGACAGCTCTCAGTTGCCACAAGTTAATCAATTCTGCCAGCCTAAGCAACAATTCTGATAACAAGCTGGCAGGTGGGGGTGATGACTTCTATAGTCAAGAAAGCTATCTCAGACAATTCATACACAAACTCACTCTAAATTTGTTTGTATATGGGCACCTACATTAAATTTCATGTCTGCACAGGATTTGCTTCCCTTGAATCCGATATACCATAAATGGCTACATTTGTAAAGCACTCTTGAATCTGACCAGTTGTTAAGAATTCTGCCCAATGATCAGAGCCTCTTTATTTCAGGAATTTTATTTTACTGGGTTCTATTGGTTTTCTTGGTATGTTTTGTGGATAGTTATAAGAAACATTATGAGTTTTGTGGTTAATTGTTATGACTTTTGGTTTTTTCTGCTATAGCTGATGGATTGTAATGCTATTTTTTTGTATTTAATAAAGTGTTGGAAAAGAAAGAAAAAAAGAAAGCTAACACTTAGGCAGAAAAACTCTCTTAAAGGAGACCAGTTTCTTGACACAAAGTTAGAAGGGATCCTAGAGGTCACCTACTCCAACCCCCTTGCTCAGTGCAGGAATTAGACAACTACAGCATTCCACTCTGCTTAAAGGAGCATACACCTTTTAAAAAATGATTTTAAATTATTTTTAAAAGGACAGGAGAAATTTTTGTTGGGCTGTGACTTTAAGAAAGGGGGCAGAATCCCCAACCCCCCCACTGTAGCTACGGGCCTGCTTACTCTATTTCTTAAAGGTGTTAGTTTAGGCCACAGTTACCAAGGGGTAAATCAAGTGGCCTAGCCTGACATGTTCTCCTATTTGTACTAGTATAAGAGAATCATAATCAGTATTCACTTGTTACAGGAACAATGCAACCCTAAACTTTTCGAGCCCGTTTACTTCAGCTTGACTTGGAAGGGTATGACTCTGCTTAGAAAATTGAATAAGTTCATGTCACTGTACCAATATATCAAATTCTCAACATGGCCTCGTCTGTGGAGACTGGAGCCGTGAGTAGACAGGACAGTTCTACAAACTTGAGAAAGTCAGTAAATTCCTGGAGATCTGGGAACAGAGCCTGGGGAGGGAGGAGTCTGGGGAAGAGGCTGAGCTCAACAGGGCTGTGATGCCATACAGTCCTCCTCCAAAGCTGGGAATTTCTCCAGAAGAACTGACCTCTGTAGTCTGGAGACCAGTTGTAATTCTGGGAGAACTCTGGACCCCTCCTGGAGGTTGGGAACTATTTCCAGGGCTATTTAGTCTCCCAGTCCACCCCTGCTCTCCTGCCTCCTACTATGGAGGAAGGGTTCATTGGTGCTCGGTCCAGCAGCGACTACCAGGTAACTTGCTACTATGCAATTGGTGTGACTCTCCTCAGTGTAGTGGAGGCTACCAGATATCTTGATGCCACACAACTTGCCTAGGCCCAGTGGCAGCATCTGCACAATTTGCAAGACTTGGCCAGTCCCAGCAGCAGCCACCACACAACACACCTGAGTGACTTGCTCTTGCATAGCTTTTCCCAAGGAGAGGCTGTTGGGGAGGGAAGAAGGGGCAGCTGAGAGCCGTGTGTAGTATAATGGTTCAAAAGTCATAGGATCTGGTAGACCCAGGCTTAAACCGTGGAAGCTTGCTGCGTGACCTTGGACAAGTCACTGTCTCCTGCTAATCTACCTCAAAAGGGTGTTGTGAAGATAAAATGGAGTAGATGAGAATGATGTAAGCAGCTTTGGCTCTGCATTGAGGAGAGAAATGGGATATAAATGAAGCAAATATTAAATCTGAAGACTGAGGGAGCAGATAAAAGAAGGGTTGGTTGGTCAGAGGGAAGGAAAGAAGGAAGGAGGGAAGAGGGAGAGGATATGGGGGCTGCCAGGAGGAGAGAAAGAAAATCATGTGAGAAAGAAGATACAGGGGAAAATGAAATGACTCCTGCAACTCCTTCTAGGTTCCCTACTTGTAACTTTTTATTAGCTTTCATGAGAACAATTGAGAGTCACAAATGTATATATCAACCAACAAGAATTCTGCAAAGTTGAATTATATTTTGGTTGGGGTTAGGGTTGTCAACTCTGGGTTAGGAAATACCTAGCGATTGGTGGGGGGGGGGACTTAGGGAAGGTGATGTTTTGGGAGGGACCTCAGCAGGGTATAATGCCTGGGTATAATCCACCTTCCAAGGTAGCCATTTTCTCCAGGGGAACTGATCTTGGTTGCCCGGGGATCAACTGTAATAGCAGGAGATCTCCAGGTACCACCTGGAGTCTAGCAACCCTAGTTGGGGTTATTTTCATTCATTAATGGGAGGGGGAGAAATGGCTTAGGAAAAGGGCCTCACAACCAGCCCCAGCCCCCACAAAGGAGGCAGGGAGATCCTGCCGGCTTTACTCCCAGCAGGTGGTGCTGGGCTGGGATTGCCAGGTCCGTTGGGGGTGCACTTATCAGGAGATGTAGGCATGTTGGGGGCAACACTGTAGTTTGTAGGCTCTATGATGGAATTAGGTTCTTGCCATAGAGTTTTGCCCCAAAACCAGAGCATCGCCCCCTGACGTCACCAACGTGCCTATGTCACTTCCAGGTGACGTAGGCACAGGGCTCCGTTGGGGCCGGGGCGCGCCGGAGCGCCGCTGCGGGAGAGAGGAGGCGGGGGCGGGCACTTAAGAAAGCCCCGCCCCCCTGGACTCCCCCCCCCGGCCTCCCCCCGTCAATGTTCCCGGGACCGGCGGCGCTCCGCCGGCCCCGGGAAGCCCCTTCCTGCCTCCCCCCCGGTCAGCAGTTTTCTCTTGCAGTCGCAGGGTGAGGCGGTCCGGGGATATCATCTCCCGGTAGCCTCTTTTCTCGGGCGCTTTCCTCAAGTCTGCTTTCCCTCCGCCATGACCACTTTCAAGGGGATGGATCCCAATGGCCGGAGCAGCTCCAGGTGCGAGAGGGATGTTGAGAATGAGAGAGAGAGAGAGAGAGAGACACGTGTTTGTGTAGTGGGTGTGCGGAGTGTGTCAGGTCTCCGCTGAGACTTTGCCGGAGAAGAAGAGGCGGCTTAGTGAACGTCGCCACTTCCTCCTCCCCCTCGGATGTGCATGCTGGAGCCCGGGCAGCCTCCTGAGCCTGCGAGGCCGGGTTGTAGTTCTTGGCGAATTGAGAGCCCGGGGCTGTTCAGGCAATACTCGGATCTCGACTTGCAACCGGACACGCGGGTCCCTGGCAAACGTTGGGGCAGGGAGAGAGCCGGACCTCTGGGGCTCATTTGGGGTGTTGCGCGAGGGTGTTGCCGTTCAGCCTTCTCCGGAGCGGCGGTTGTGGCTCGTTTCCCAGCACTGTTCGCCGGGGGGGGGGAGAACGAACGACAGGAAGGAGCTAACAGCTGGATCCGTCTAGCCTCTTTCCTCCTTCCCCTTTTCAGTGGAGAGACCGCGGCCTGTTGCCACCCCTTGCTTTCTGCGGGGCTCTGGCCCCGGCGTCCCCACCCACGCCTTGCGGGAGCGGCCGGAGCAGGAGCGAGTGCTTCTTCCTGGTGCCTCGCAGGCGAGGACTCGGCCATTCTCGTTTTGTCTCCAGGGCTGGCCATGCTCCCGGCGCTCTCTAGGCCCCGGTCTCTGCTCTGCCCATGTGGCACCTTGATTCTCCTCTTTGGGCGCTTCTGGCAGCCCCGCGGCAATTCCAGGCCCGCGTAGGGAAGGGGAGGATCGCCAGCTGGATCCATCTAGCCTCTTTCCTCCTTCCCCTTTTCGGTGGAGAGACCGCGGCCTGTTGCCACCCCTTGCTTTCTGTGGGGCTCTGGCCCCGGCGTCCCCACCCATGCCTTGCGGGAGCGGCCGGAGCAGGAGCGAGTGCTTCTTCCTGGTGCCTCGCAGGTGAGGACTCGGCCATTCTCGTTTTGTCTCCAGGGCTGGCCGTGCTCCCAGCGCTCTCTAGGCCCCGGTCTCTGCTCTGCCCATGTGGCGCCTTGATTCTCCTCTTTGGGCGCTTCTGGCAGCCCCGCGGCAATTCCAGGCCCGAGTAGGGAAGGGGAGGATCGCCACACCAAAAAAAAAAAAAACACTCCCGGGGCCGGCGGCGCTCCGCTGGCCCCGGGAAGCCCCTTCCCGCCTACCCCCCCAGTCAACACTCCCGGGGCTGGTGGCCCCTTCCTGCCTCCCCCCCCCACAGCAAGGGGGGGAGGAAACGCTGGCCCCAGTGGGGTGAGAAGCGCTCCTTCCTTCCTTCCTTCCTTCCCTCTCTCTCTCCTTCCACCTACCTACCTACCTGTTCCTTCCTTTCCCCCTTCCTTCCTTCCTTCCTTCCTTCTCTCTCTCTCCCCGACCTACCTACCTACCTACCTGTTCCTTCCTTTCTCCCTTCCTTCCTTCCTTCCTTCCTTCCTTCCTTCCTTCCTTCCTTCCTTCCTTCCTTCTCTCTCTCTCCCCACCTACCTACCTACCTTCCTGTTCCTTCCCCTCTCCCTTCCTTCCTTCTCTCTCTCTCCCCCACCTACCTACCTTCCTGTTCCTTCCTTTCCCCGTCCTTCCCCTCTCCCTTCCTTCCTCCCTCCCTCCCCCCTTCCTTCCTTCCTTCTCTCTCCCCCCCACCTACCTACCTTCCTGTTCCTTTCTTTCTTCCTTCCCCCCCTTCTTTCTTCCTCCCTCCTTCCTTCCTTTCTTTTTCTATCTTCTCTCTCTCTCCCCCACCTACCTACCTTCCTTCCTGTTCCTTTCCTTCCTGTTCCTTTCCTTCCTTCCCCCTCCCTCCCTTCTTGCCTACTGACACACCTGACGTCAGGGTGTGTGGCCTCATGACACTTCCGGTGATGTCAGGGGGTGTGGCATATGCAAATAAGTTATGCTAATGAGCTCCTGCACCTCTTTTTTTACGAAAGGACCCCTGCGTAGGCATGTCATGTTTATTTTCAGTTTATTGCCTGGGGTGTGTGTGTAATTTCTCCTGGTTCCTGATAGCCCTGAAATGGGGGGAAGGGCTCCAAACCAGGAGATCCCCCACCTCCAACTGAGGACTGGCAACCCGATGCTGGGCCAAGCTGGGCAGCAGCCAGGGGAGGCCTTTCGAGCCTGTCCCTCCCCAGGTGGGGTGAGGCTTGGTGGGTGTTTCCTATCCCCCACTGTGGCAAAACCTGGTAGGTACATGCTATGCCTTGTTGTGGCAAGGCTGAGCGGGCACATTCTGTCCCTTCTCGTGGCAACGGATGGCATATACCCATAAGGCCTTGCCTTATGGGAACAGATGCACCTGTAGCGAGGCCTGATGGTCATATCCTGTCCCTCGTCACAGCAAAGCTGGGCTGGGCAAGCATGGACAGGGAAGGTGCATCTCTCAGCATGGCAACCCCCCTTTTCCCTATGCCTCTGGCTCGCACCCACACCTCTCTTTGGGCCAGGGGTGGCCAGGACTCCTCCTGGAGACCTTAATGGACAGTCTGCCCCTGTTGCAGTCCCTGAATTCCCCCCCCCCCCATCAAGCTTGCCATTCATACTGTCCTGTGGTGGCTGAATGCATGCCTTTCAACTCTTGCAAGCTTGATCCAACACACCTACTTGTTTACTGTGTGGGAAGTTTAATGCCTTGTGTCTTGTTTGCCATGCACACTCCAGAAATGGAATTCAGAGCTGCCATTTCACAATGTATTACACAGATGCATTCCCCCCTCCACCCTCACAAATCATGTAACTAGTCCTATACCTTTATTCACTTCCCCATTTAAAGAAACACACCTTGGAGCCAAGCAACCTAATTATACTTCTGTTACTCATCATTCTGAGACAAACTAATTATAATTCTAAATACACGGTAGGTGAGGATACAGGAGAGAATTAAAGCTGACACCTTAAATCAGGACTAAGTGTTACAGCTTAGTCAAAAATATCTCCATCTGAGGCAGAGATGACTAAATGAAGTATTATTAAGGAAGGCAGATAAGAAGACAAAAATAGTATATTCTGCCCCTTAAATGCATAAAGCAACTTAGCTATGTCTTTGGATACATCTGCAGCACTGGCCTTCCACTACTATTTTTAACATTTGGTGTTTTACATTTGAGAACTTTTCAGAGAATAATGTATATATCTTGACCCTAATGTATAACCCCCCTAATGTATATATCTTAACAGTTCCCTTTGCCTGTGGATACTTATTTCTGCAAACAGAGGGCACTCTCTTTCCCCACAGGTTTTTCTACAGACTCAGGGGACTTCAAGGGTCTCCAGAAAAATCCAAAAAGTTAAAAAAAACTCAGGAAGGGTTGAGTCTCTCCCCCCCCCCCAAATACCTTTTGAAATGCCTATCACAGGGATCTACTTCAGGCTCCGCCACATCAGCTGTGAGAGATAGACTGGCTGATAGCCACACACACACACACACACAGAGAAAGAGAATTAGTGGAGGGGAGGAAGCAAAAGCAGAACTGGAGCTGGGATTGGGGAAGATTCCACCTGCAGTATGAATGGCTAAATAGCAGGAGGACATTTTAAAAGGATATCTGTGCTTCTTGCCCCTACCTCTTTTGCTGCAGGTTCCACTGTCCTCTTAAAACTTTATCGGGGGGGGGGGGAGGTTTCTAACTGCTTCTCCCCCTCCACTAGCTCAAGAAAGACTGACTGGCTGAGAGTGAGAGAGAGACACAGAGAGAGACAGAGAGAGTTAATGGGTGGGGGATGAGGGGCGGAAGCAACAGTATAACTGGAGCTGGGATTGTGGAGGATTGATCATCGTGACTTGCCCATCTTCAACGCTGTTTTTTTCTGCAGTATGAATGGCTAAATAGCAGGGGGAAGTTTTAAAAGGACATCTGAGCCTACAACTGCAAAGCCTTGCAAGTGGGAGAGAAGGTTCTTTCTCACCCCAATCTCCATAGCTGCAGGCTCCGCTGTCCTTTAAAACCATTCTCTTTGGCTTCTAACTGCTTCTCCCCCCCCCCCCCCACCAGCTTGGGCACTGCTTCTTGCCACTGCTTCTCTCTTGTGACTGACTAGAAGCCAGAAGAAAGTTATAAAAGGACAACTGAAGCATTAATGGATGGGTGGGCACAGTAACTGAGAGGTAGGGGGCAGGTGGAGACAAAGCGGGATTTCCTCCAACCAGTGACAGTTTGTACACACCTTTTAAAATGTTCCTTAGCAACCCGGACAGACAAATAAACTGCCAAAGACAGCTGTGATACTGTGGGAGAATGTGGACTCATCTGAGGCTGAAGAAGACTGGAGCCCTGCAACCAGACAATTCTCCACAGCAAGGCGAGAAACTGAATGAACAAAGGTGTCTCAGGCTGATCAATTGATAAACCAATGGCCATTTAAACAGCTGTTTTTGGCAAGGACACTCAGAAGAAGAATGGTACAGGACACCTGTAGCACCTCAAGACCTGCAGTACCAAGTAAGACAATCTTTGAAATCTCATCTCACATAAACAAAGTGATTGTAATTGCCAGGCAAACTCCTTTTTGAAGGCAACTTCAGTCGGCTGGCTGACTACACACAAGGGAACTGAGCAAGGCTAGATAGCTCTATTTCCAGTGTTCAATAAAGAAAAGGGGGAAAACAAAGGGGAAAAGGGGAAAGTGGGCTCCAACTGTCACTGCCTTCCCTTTACAGAAGGCTGTCACAAAGCTGCCTCCTCCCTTAAAAGGGCACCACTCAGAACAATTGAAAGAATCTCTGCCTTCTTTTGTCAGAAACAACAATCTCTCATCAGTATCATACACAACAATACAATGCCAAAAGGACCTCACAAAAGAGGGCACCCTGCCAAAATGAAAAAATCCAAAAAGCTAACAAATCAGTTACTGCAAGAAAGCCATTTAAACAGTAACCAACTATACTATGAAAAATACATTAATAACACAAGTGGAGACCTGCAACAAAATGTTATAATTATAAAAATTATAAATACAAATAGTTGTTACAAGTGGGGACCTGCAACAAAATAACAACTATTTGTATTTATAATTTTTCTTGAAGGCAGCACTTCTGTTATGGAAATACTATTTTCTTCAGCCTTCCAATAGCAGTATTAATTGTGTCACAAGGAAAAGACATCCCCCCCCCCCAGCTTCATCAGTTGCAATTGTGAGTGCTATCTGGAAGACAACTGTACAAGTATTACAGTTCTGTCTTTGATTGGATAGTCAGTGCCTGCAGCACCATTAGGTATAAGCTACACAACTCATTCCCCTCCATTTTGAAACCTTTTTGGAACATTTGTCTTAGCTTTTAAAAAAGCGCTCTGAGCACTTCTGCCCAAGAGAAAGGGCAGGTCAGCCCCACCCCACCCTAACTGCGGGGAATCTGTCTCTCAATAACACATAATTGGCTATCCAGTTTCATGTCGCTTTCCAGGCCTGGAGATCTATGAGCCATTGTGTACAACTTCTTGCTTGATTAGCCTGTAGTTCTATCCTTGACCAACAGCCACATTGATGGGAAGATCAGGGAGACAATTTTTATTTTACTGGGCTCTTGCTTTGAGTCTTACAGTGCCTGACACGGGAAAAAAACACGCAGTTTTTTAAAATGTAAAAGTGAGGAACACCAGTTAAACCATCTTTTATCTGGAGAGAATTGCCATCTAACTTTATGAATCTTTTATCTTTTATTTCTTTGTTTAACTCTTTCATTTTGCCTTTCATGTAGTTCTGTTCTTTTATTTGCCTATTTTAAAAATTCTTTGAAAACTGTGTTGGTCTCCCATCCTAGCATGGGATGTATATCTAATGACTAAGTCGATAAATACAAGTAGATAAGTTTGTTTGTTTTTTTAAAAAAATTGATAAGTAAATATTAGATAAGTAAATAAAAAATAAGATAAGTTAAAAAAGTAAATAATTTAATTTTTTTAATAACAATTGTATTAGAAATATATTTAACACATATTACAACATTAACTTATTTGGCTTACAACGATACTATAACTAGAACCTAAAAAGTTGAAATAACATATTCTGTAGCAACAACATCTCATATTCCAAAAATTAGAATACCAACAATGCACTTTCTGAAGTTAAGCATTTAAATTATCATATTCTTAAATGAAACAGGCAGAAACATACAGTAACCTTTCATTAACTGATGCAAACTCTAAATCCAGAAACCAAATCGACTCAAAATCTGATGAACGTGAGCCAGTTTCATTTTGTGCTATTTGAGAAGACAATTTTTCCACCAAGCAGAACTCAATCACTTTATCAAACCAACTTGAGATTGTAGGTGAGTTTGAATTTTCCCAAAACTTAGCTCTTACCATTCTTGTGGCAGCACATAGTATCCCTATTAATCCCTTTCTTTCTGGAGGAATTGTTGCAAGTTCTTTTTGCCAATGGGACTGGGTAACCAGTAATATGAAAAAATTGTTTTTGTACTGTTCCCAAACTGTTGAATATCTTTACACTCCCACCAGCAGTGCTTATAAGTGCCTACAACTTCTGCCCCCCCAAAAATCTAGAACTGTTTGGGCACATATGATGCAATGAGTACAATTATGATACTGCTTATATGAATCTCTGTCTTTCTTTCCATCCAACGCTATCCATCTATTTTGAGAAGGTGGAAATATGATGTCACTGATACCAGCTCAGTACCACAAGAAACATAAAATCAGCTTGTTCCTGATTATCTGGAAAGACCCTTTGTAATTAATAAGTTTACTTTGTGGTTACTACTGTATTCTGTAGATCTGGAGAATGGGGTTAGAATTTCATAGATATTCAGTAAGCTTTTTTATAAATAGGAGAGGTTTTGAGACATTTCTCTATGCTTTGGAAGAAAACACAATAATCACAGTTCTATAATATGACTGCAGACTTACCTTTAATTTTCTTCTATGAACACTGCCTTAAATGTATCATTGTGCAAGTAGATAATATATAACAGGAAACTATCTTTAAAGATGAATGCATCCTGAAAACATAATGGTATCCATTTGCGAGCATCATGAATGGATTTAATAGGTTAAGTCATTCAACTTGTCTGTAAACAAATGCTTACCATATCCTTCATTACTTCCATGTTATAATGGAAGATTTATTGTTGTGCAGCCTGCCCAATGTGTTTGCATTGTCTTTGGCATTGACTAAAGTTCTCACATCTGCTCACAAGTGTCAGATGTAGGTCAGAAACCGTCAATGCTTCGAGCAAAGAACGTGAATCCAGATGGTTACCACCTGCATTCTGAAGAAAAATTTAGTGGAATAATGGACTGAATCATCCAGCCCAAAGCAGTTAAATATATTTTCTATTTTATTTTTCCACTTTGTAAGCAGTTTAAATATATTTTTTAAAATATAATGTTATTTGAGATGATCCCTCTATAGATATAGATAAAAATACAGATACATAAAACCTCACATTTTGAGTTTTATAACTTGAAATACATATTTAGTGTTTTTGAGAGGCATCAGTGTTTCAATCTGTATCCCTGGCAAAATTCCCACTGATTTTAATGGACTCTGGAATACACCCAACGTCAGCAAGGGGACACTACATCATCTACAGACCAGCTTCTGTAGATGCTGCATTAGAAACATGAAAAGAATCCATTAGTAACTGTGATAGTGGCGGATTAGATCTGGAGTGGAGTTGGGTAAACAATAACCTATACAATAATTTGTCCCCCTCAAAATCAGTTGGAGTATCAGCCGTGGGGGGGGGGGGTATTAAGTTTTGTGTGGGAAGGACTCCATTTTGGATGAGAGAGAGGAATGCAAAAGTGAATGGATATTGGTAGTAACTGTAGCATTACTCCTTTCAGTTAGAGTTATTGTAAATATTGTGGGATTCACCTTCAGTTACAGACTTTAAAAAAACTGAAATATAATATCTGAACCCTTTCTTCTTCAACTTCAGCAAGTATATTTTCTCAAACAAGAGAGAGAACAATCTAACAGTAGCCACATTCTTTACTATCCGTGCCAAAGATAAAACATTGTCCAATATTTTAAGCTGCCTGGAATAAACATTCATTGTAACTTGGAGTATTCTGTTATCTTTCTGTATCTGAAATCCTAGCGTATATTCTTTCTCCTTTCTGATGCATATGTATACACTTTCTATCCTGAAATAGGCAATGAGCCTTTAATGAGAAATTACAATGTCATCCTAAGTAGAGTTACATCCTCATAAGTCCATTGAAATCAGCGGATTTAGAACAGCTTAACTTTGCTTAGGATACTACTGTAAGAGAGCATTCCTAAATTGACCTACTCAGAACCCTACTCAGCTTTTACTCCCAAGAAGGTTTTCTTAGGATTGCACTGCAAGCCTCCAAATCTGTGATACAGGCTAATGAAAGCAACCCAGCATTTCTCAGCACTCAAAATGGAAGAGGAGAATACTCGGGTTTAGGTTAGCATGACGTGACATGACCCAATCAAACACGGTCCAGTATTCATACATTACTGCCTATCAGGAATCCCTGCTTTTTCTGTCCCAGGCAGGAAGCCCCCAAACCAGGGTGTTATGGCGCTCTTTTTGGGTCAACAAAGAAAGCCAGTGACCGATTCCCCACAAGGCACTGCCCCGGCATCATTCTTCTGGTTTCCCCGATTGCATGCTTCACTTTCACACTATTTGCCGCGGGGCACATTTTGACCCGCGGCTTCGAGCGATTTCCCCCACGGCTTCAGTGATCCTGTTTTTTTGAGGATCACTGAAGCCATGGAGGAAATCAGGTGGAGCTGCAGGTCAAAATGCGCCCCGCAGCAAATACTGGGAATTCAAGCAGGCAATCGGGGCAAAGGGAAGAACGATGCCGGGGCAGCGCCTTGTGGGGAATTGGTCAATGAGTGGTCTTGGGCGTAGTGACTTACCAGTTATGCTGGCCTGTTCCAAATATAAACATAGCTGTTCCGTTTGACATTTCTTGGAAACTATTTCAGGGAAACTACTTGTACACTTTGCAGGCCATGACTATAATGTATTCTAGTCCTGAGGATGTCTCCTAGAAATTTATCTAACAGTCTACAGAAATAAAAGTCCAGACTCTATATCAGAGGTGTCAAATTCATTTGTTATGAGGGCTGGATCTGACATAAATGTCTCTTTGTCGGGCTGGGCTATGTGTGCCATACAATGTAATGCCAGGTACCAGAGATGTAAACTGTATAAAGGATAGCAACTCATAAGTTCTAAGTTGGTGTATCCTCACTGCAAGGCCCCATGGGCTGGTAGGGGGTGTAGAGGAAAACCCACAAGGACAGATGGGAGAGCCAGCAGTGTAGCATTGGGCAGACACTTCCACTCTACTTGACTGCTGCAGACGAGGTTGTTCTGCCGTGCTGAAACCACAATCGAACTCCACTCCCTCCCTTCCCCGAGCAGTCTTCTGTTCCCTCCCTTGCACCAGCTGCTTGCTCATGGGCCACATAAGAGCCCTGGATAGGCCAGTTCTGGCCCCCGGGCCTTATATTTGACACCTCTGCTCTATATTGTCTTGATCCTCTGCTGGCATTGCAGAACCTAGGGCAGAGATAAAGGTCTAATTCTGGCCCAATAAAATGACACAGGATAACTATTGCTACTTAATTTGTTGATGCTTCTGAAATAGCGATTGCCCCTTTGCCTTTACTGGCATCCCAGCTCTCAGAGGGATTCCTTACATAGCACTGGAGCAGTCATACAAAAGGCACAGTGGTGTGGGAGGGACAGAACAAGAGCCATCTCTGCTACGCAACAGATGTATCTCGATGGAACCTACACACCTATTTTCTAGCCCTGGCGTTATTGATTAGGTAGAACTGGCAAGAGACTGAACCGGATGTCTCTCTGCCTTCTTTGCTAACCATGCAATACAGCTGCAGTTGTAGGAGTGTGAACTTCTATTTTTATATCGCTGAGTGGATCTGTGTGGGGTGGAGACATCAGACAGTTTCTGAGGGTACTCCAGATACATTATGTAGAACAATAATCAATCAGAAGGGAAGTTGTATTTCATTTGGGAGAATGGGGGGGAAAAGAGAGCAGAACTTGCTGGCTTGAGTGTACAGAACATTCTGTAAATCCTGCTGGGAGAAATAAAGGCAGAGGCGTATTTATGACCCGGGGCAGAAGCCTGCGGCAGGAGCAGTCAGCAAACACACACAGAAGATTAATCTTTGTTGTGCTTCTGGCCAGGCACATATCGGGCTAAATGATTTTCGCACAGCCATTTAATGGATGGGCAAAACAACTTTGCCAAAGCACTTAAGTGTATTCCACAGCTCCAAATGGAGGCCACATTATTACTCTTGGGGAAAGGCCCAGCAGAGAAAATGAATGGGTAGAAATGAGTGCCCTTCCCTTCCGGTCCCTAATCTCCTTAATAAGATTGCCTGTTGACTAACAGACTCCTCATACTTACTTAATACAGCAACCCTGCTTCATTAAATTTCAACTAACTGTCCAAACATCCTCCACACAAAGAGTTTACTATGTTCCCCGCTTTTTTTTCTTCATGCAGAAAAATGGGCTTGGAATAGTTGTGCATATTTCCTAGTATATATCAGAACACAGGCAAATGACGGTCACGTTCTTGGGGTACAGTTCCATATCTGGCTTTGCAGAATTATCCCGAATATGAAACTTTCCAGTGGCTCCCCCCCCCTACAGAACAGAAAATGTCCTGTCCTTATTTACTTGCTGCTTTAACAGAGACAGTGAAGCAGCAGGAGTAGTTTCCCATGTCCTACAATGGTGGCTCCCGCCCCAGCTCTGGCTATGAAGGGCAGCAGGTCAAAATTTGCTTCAGGGCAGATAGTTTGCCTCAGTGGAAAAAGTTTGTTTGCTCTTTTTATATATATATAAAAGAAGAGACCAGTCAAGCCCTTTTAAAACCAGTAGGTGAAATCTAGGAGGATTTCAGTGAAAAATGTTTTAAATAAAGAAATAGACATTGCTAGGGATAAAATAGGGGGCCGTGGTAGCTCAGAGGTTAAGACACTGAGCTGCAGACCGGAAGGTCGGTAGCTCGGCAGTTTGAGACTCGAGTGCCACTATTAGGTATTGAGTCAGGAGACGATAAAATCAAATACAGGCTTTTATTCCAAACATCATTCAGCTCAGGGACAGCTCTAGCAAGAGCTGCACTCAACTTATAGTGTTCCAACAAATAACTATATACAATGTAACTATGAAGACTCAATTAATTGGACCTAAGCAGGGCTCTGCGATTGTTTCCCTGGATTGGCTTAAGGACCAATGAGAAGTCTTTATTCAGCAGCCAATAAGAATGAGGGGATTGTAATAACAGAAACCCCGACAAAGCAATGCATAACTCAATAAGAAAACAAACACTCCTCCCCCTCTTAGTTCAAATAACATAGTCTTTCCAGAATGGGGGGGGGGGGGGGCGCCTGGTCTGACGGGACCGGCACAGCAACGGCGGACTCAATTGAGAGCGTCCTGTTAAATCCGGGGACCCCGAGCAGTCCGGTGTAAGTCCTGCCTGCAGCAGGGAGCCTGCCAAGTCCCAAGCAGGAGGCAGCTCGGGAGACTGTTCACAGGAGACAACCCGGGCAGGAGTTGGCATAGGCACACTGTCTGCAGGGCAACTGTCCTGGGCGCTGATGTCTGGCTGAACTGGGAGATCTCCCGAGCCAGCCCCAGGAACCGGGGTGTGCTGCAAATCTCCTGTAGCTGGGGAACGCTGCACAGGCTCTGGAACTGGGGCATATTGCAACTGGTCTTCTTGCGCTGGCCACTGGCATCTGAGTTGGGCTAAATGTCAGCGATGGACCTGTCCCCCATCGTCCTTCACCTCATAGGAGATGGGGCCCATGGAACGAAGGACGACAGCCAGAACCCAATATGGACCTGCCCCATAGTTTCGGGCGTAGACAGGGTCATCAGATGTGAAGCACCGCATGGAACCCGATTCGATAGGGTCGTGGTAGACGTCCAGTGCTAGGTCGGGGTGGATGCGGCTCAGGACGGTTGACAGTTGACGGCCCATAAGGAGCTCAGCTGGCGACTTCCCAGTAGCGGCATGTGGCAAGAAAACTGGCAAGGTTGGCAGAGAAATTCCCGTCCCCCAGCCTGTGGAGTGAGTCCTTCACAGTCCTTACCATCCGCTCTGCCTGGCCATTTGTGTCGGGGTGGAACAGTGCTGATGTGACATGCTGAATGCCCCGTTCATCCATGAACCTCTGGAACTCCACAGATGAAAATTGAGTCCCTTTGTTGGACAAAAGGAGGTCCAGCAGGCCGAAGGTGGCGAACAGGCGGTCCAGGCAGTGGGCAATGATGGCTGATGTCTTGGAGGTGACAGGAAAGACCTCCAGCCCCTTTGAATAAACATCCACGACTATTAGGAGAGTTCAGCTTGGAAAGGCCCAGCAAAGTCCACGTGAATGTGAGACCACGGGTCCCTCGGCTTCTCCCACGGGTGAACTGGAACATCGGGGGCTGCGGGCCTAGACTCTTGGCATGGCTGACATGTCCGGACCTACCACTCGATTTGCTGGTCCAGGCCAGACCACCAGACATAACTCCGGGCAGCAGCTTTCATTTTCACGATGCCCAGGTGGCCTATATGCAAAGCGTCCAGCACTCCTTGTCAAAGTGGGGGAGGGATGATGACTCGGTTTCCCCACAGCAGACAACCCTTGCTCAGTGACAGCTCTGACGACCGTGACTGGAACGGCTGGAATTCAGCCTCAAGTGTCCCCGATGGCCATCCCCTCGACACATAGTGGTAGACTCGGCTAAGCGTTCAGTCCCAGTTGGTGTGGAACGCTATGTCGGCGACGGAGAGTGGAGGCTGCAGCAGCTGTTCAAGTAGTAGGGTTTCTTGGATCAGAGCCTCAGGTGGCCTCGGCAACAGTAGTGGCAAGCAGCTGAGGGCATCAGCGTGCCTGATGGTCTTGCCAGGCTTGTGGAGGAGGTGGAAAGAGTAAGTGGAGAGCAGGACTGCCCAATACATCATCCGCAGTGACAAGATTTGAGGGGTTCGACAGTCGGCTGTGAAAATGCCGAGCAGTAGCTTGTGGTCAGTGATGATCCCAAACTCACGCCCATAGATGAAATCGTGGAATTTCTTCACATCTGCAATGATCGCTAGTGCCTCCCGGTCTATCTGGGCATAGTTTCTTTCTGCAGCAGATAAAGTCCTGGAATAGAAAGCAATAGGGGCCTGCTGGCCGGAGGACAATCAGTGGCTAAGTATGGCCCCGATTCTGAAAGGTGGCATGTCACAGGCTAAAACAAGGGGCTTCTTTTCGTCATAGTGAATGAGGACGGCATCAGAGGTGAGGAGAGCCTTGACGACTTGAAAAGCAGTGTTTTCTCAGTGACCCCATGCCTACAGAGTTGATTTGTCTAGTAGACGATGGAGCGGTTCAGCAAGAGCTACCTTGTTTGGCAAAAAAGCATGATAAAAGTTCAGAAGCTCTAAAAAGGACTGCAGCTCTTTCTTTGACTTCGAAGGGGTGTAAGCCAGCATATTATATGAACTTTAAAATCTTATGAACTTTAAAATCATAAGTTTGACCTTTGGGGTTGGTTCTCTGCCTAAGGCAAAGGCACTCTCTATTGCTATGAGAGGCTCCAGCCCACAGCGGGAGACTTCCTTCAGAGTTCACACTTGCATGAAGAGCAAAAATACATTTCAAAGAGCTCTCACATCTAGTTCACATGCATCCACCATCAAGGAAGCCAAAACTCCATTTCAAAGAGTCTTTTTCTCCTTTACGCTGGCCCCTTCACACCTGCCCCCAACAGTTCCAGTAAGAGATTAGGTTGCCCAGCAACTAATCGTCATCCATCAAGTGACCTGGCCGAAGCCATCACGAGACCAGAGAATGGCGCCAAGAAGACCGACCAGATGGCCCAGGTGTTAGATCCTGATTAGCACCTAGTTTTGCAATATTGTCCACTCCTTCCTGTCCCCTCCTCACTATGACACTGACCAATAGTAAGACTAGAAAGGATGGACAACCTAGTGGGTGTGACAATGGGA
The DNA here is from genome assembly GCA_029233225.1 of Lepidodactylus listeri. Lineage (NCBI taxonomy): Eukaryota > Metazoa > Chordata > Lepidosauria > Squamata > Gekkonidae > Lepidodactylus > Lepidodactylus listeri. Next base: position 58,949,365 of record JARCFY010000001.1, read on the forward strand.
TGTGGTCAGCGCAGCCCGCCCCAATGCCACCTGATAAAAGATCCTGCACAACAGAAACTCGCCCCTAGACCTTCACCCCTAGGCATCTTCGACCCCTATCTTCTTACCAACCTCTCATGTCCAGCTTCCTATACCCAGTACCTTGCCTCCATCTTTAACCCCTGGTTTGCGCAGCCAGGACTGGAGCGTGTATCTGCAGGTTCAGATCTCGTTCCCCCTATTTTCCATTCATCCCTCCTTCTATCTTCTCATGGAAGTGATTCACCCACTATCAAGACAGGTAACGTAACTCCCCCTCAACGATACTCCTGCTCATGCAACAGTGCTATTTTCTGTCTAATTTCCTTAGATCTTGTGTATATGTGGTTTTTATTATTATTCCTTGTATGCTTGAACAACATCTTTTAGTAAATATCATTTAAAGAAACCAATCAGCCTCCGCGCCTATTTACTGGGAACTCCTGGAAGGGGCGGGACCTTGGTATAGTTGGCAAGAACCCGTTATTACGCCAATTGCTGAACGTAAATTAAAGCAATTCGGCTAACAGGGGGTGCATTGCAGATCACAGCAACCTTGTCCGGAGCAGGGTGGATGCCACCTGAGTCTAGAAGGTAGCCCAGGAATTGAATGGCAGGGATGAAAAACTCATACTTCTCCTTCTTGAGCCATAGGCTCTTGTAGCTGACGAAGGACCTCTCGCACCCAGGTATCTAATTCAGAGGCCCCTGCAATTAAGACGTCATCAAAGTAGGGCACAACTCTGAGCAAACCTCATAGAAGACACTCCATCAGTTCTTGGAAGATGCTGGGGGTGATGTTTACCCCAAATTGTAGCCGGTTCACCTTAAAGGCACCTCGGTGTGTTACAATAGTCTGTGCCTCGGCCATGGCTGCATCTACCAGCAGTTGACGACACGCCTGGGCTCGGTCAATCTTGGCGAACACTCAGCCCCCAGAGACTGAGGCTAGAAGATGGCTTACCACAGGAACCAGGTATGCATGCGGCTGCAGGGCCTTGTTGAGGGTGCACTTGTAGTCAGCGCACAGGCGGACGGAACCATCAGGTTTGAGAGGAGTGACGATGGGTGTCTCCCACTTGGCATTCGGAACTGGCTCTAAGATGCCTTAGGCCAACAGCTTGTCGATCTGCTCATCGATCTTAGGCTTGAAAGCGACGGGGCAGCATCTGGGCTTGAGGCATATGGGCTGTACGGAAGGATTCATGTTAAAAGAGACAGGTGGACCTTTGTAGCAGCCTAGCTCTGCTCTGAACACATCGGGGAACTCTTCCTCGAAGTCTATAAGGGGCTGCTGACCGACGTGATTCACGCCAACAACATCGATGCCCAGGGCAGCGAACCAGTCCAAACGGATAAGACTTGTGAGGCGACCTTCTACCACGAGCAGATTCAGAGGGCCGGTGAACTTCTTGTATCTGTCCTGGACTGTGGCAATGCCGACGACTGGAACTCGGTGCCTTTGGAAGTCGAACAGCTGTAGAGTGCACTTCTGAAGGCGACGTGCAGAAAAACATGTGCAGACTTGTTGAAAGGTGCTCCATGAGGTGATGGACGATACAGACCCGGAGTCTACTTCCATCTGGCACGCCCAACCTTCGATGAAGACGATGGCCTTGATTTTAGGACATGGATGCAATTCTTGGTGAATGTATAGGCGGTTGGTGTAGTATTCAGACATGTTTGCTTCATTACTGTACTTTGGTCTTTGCTCGAACAACCTTGACAACCTGGAACGATACAATCGGCTGGAGGCATTAGCAGACCCTCGCATACGCTGAGATTCTTCTGGAACATCGCAACCTTGTGATGAACGGCAGACTTTGGCGAGGTGGCCTGCTTTACCACACGCGTGACAGATGGCATTGCAAAATTGACAGTCTCTCCACACATGCACACCACCACAACCAGTACAGCATTTCCTTCGCGGGCTTTTTTGAGAGTGGCACGGTTTCTGATTGGTCCTCATGCTGTAGACTCCGTCATCAGACGCATTGGACTGGTTGTCCCAGATGTCATCGGAATCAGTCGTACTGCCATGGTGTACAGCGTCAGCGTGGCATGACATGTGGCCTTGGGGACCCAATCACAGCTCACAGGAGGGACAGGTTGGTGGCCTCTACTTGCAGGGCCTCTTTGAGGGCCGATTCGTATGTGAGAGTCTTTAATAAGAGTAGTGCCCTCTTAATGTTTTCATCTCTGAGGCCACAGAGCAGCTGATCTAAAAGGACTGACTTTAGATCGGGGAACTGACAGTCTCGAGCAGCCCGTCTGAGTGCGGTGAGGTACTCTGTGACAGATTCGCCCTCTTTCTGGTTTCACTGGTGAAAAGCGCATCAGAGGGCGGCAGCCGACGACTTTGGCATGAAATACTTGGTCAGCTGAGTCTTGATGCTGCTGAGAGGGGTCTCTAGTAACTTGGCGGGGGCTACTAAATCACAAGCAATGTTGAATATAGCCTGGCCGCATGTACTTAGAAAATGGTGTGGCAGACATTGTCCCCGTCAATACTATTTGCTACGCGATAGCATTCAAAACAATCAAGGTATGACTCCCAGTTCCCAACCTTCAGGTTGAATGGTTTGATATGGCCCTTGGATGCCATGCCTGTAGTGATTTAGATCTAGGCACCCTTAGTGATTTCAGCTGGGCAGGCAAGAGTGATTTCAGCCGTTCAGTTAGGACTGGGATCCCATCCTCATCGCCAGTATTAGGTACTGAGTCAGGAGACGATAAATCAAATGCAGGCTTTTATTCCCTTATTGAGCTCAGGGTCAGCTCTAGCAAGAGCGGCACTTAGCTTATAGTGTTCCAACAAATAGCTATATACAATGTAACTATGAAGACTCAGTTTCATTGGACCTAAGCAGGGCTCTGCAATTGGTTCCCTGGATTGGCTTAAGGACAAATGAGAAGTCTTTACTCAGCAGCTCAATAAGAAAACTTAACAGCCATATGATGAAGTGAGCTCCTGTCTCTGGCCCCAGCTCCTGCCAACCCAGCAGTTCAAAAGCAAGAAATTGCAAGTAGATAAATAGGTACCACTTCAGTAGGAAGGTAACAGCCACATGACCATGGAAAAGTCTTTGGACAATGCTGGCTCTTTAGCTTGGAAACAGAGATGAGCACTACCCCTTAGAGTGGGATTTGACTGCCTTTCAAGCAAGGGAAACCTTCACTTTTACCTTTACCTTTTTAGGGATAAAATAGTTTTGTTCCTCCTTTTAAAGGACTCACATATATATTTTTTGTGCATATGTGTTCATCCTTGATCTTTTTAATCAAAGCTGTATTTTTTAAAGTGCTGTTAAATATAAGTCTTGAGATAAGAAAACAGATCTTCCTATGGAGTATTAACTGATTAAAGGTCAGCAAGCAGCAGAAAAGTAAATGATCCCTTCCTTGACCAGGAAGTAAGTAAGCAAAAGTTTTCTCTGATGTTTCGATTAAAGCTTGTTCTTTTACCTTGTTCATAAATGACCTGGAATCAGGGGTGTGCAGCAAGGTGGCCACTTTTTTGGATTGTACCAAAATGATTCTAGGTGTTGAAAATCCAAGCGGTTTGTGAAGAGCTCCTCAAGGATGTCTGAATTTGGTGAATAGGAACAAAACTGAAAATAAGATTTGATGCAAAGCAGCATAAAGTGATGGTGTCCATTGCAGGCAAAAAAAATAAATATCCTAAAAGCTTAATAAAAAGTGAAATTGGCATGCAGTGGCAGTGAGAAAGGCAAATTCCAGGCTAGGGATTATTACAGACTGAAAAATAAAATGACCAGTATCATAATGTCATGAAGCATGGAACCTCATTTGGAATTTTGTATAGCTTAAATCACCACATCTCCAAAAAAAAAAAAAAGATTTAGAGCTAAAATACTGCTGAAATCAGTGGCAAAGCCTGTGTCCTGCATGCAGGAGTTCCCAGGTTCAGTCCCTGGTATCTTCGGGTAACAGAACTAGGCAGTAGGTGATGTGAAAGATCTCAGCCTGAGGCCCTGGCGAGCCAAGGACAGTCTGAGTAGACAGTGAAGACCTTGATGGGCTGATGGGCTGTTTCAGTACAGGGCAGCTTCATGCATGATCATGATGTGCAGCTCAGTGAAAAAGACACCCAAAATAACAGTGTTCAAAGCATCTTTGCTTTGAGCATTTGGACCTTTTTAATTAAGCAAAAGGTATTGAAAGGGGAGAGATAACAGAGGTTTATAAAATTACACGATATGTAGAATAGGAATAGAGCAATTCCCTCCTCTCTTTCCCGTAACAGAACTCAGAGAAACACAACAAAATTGAACAGCGATAGATTCAAGACAGGCAAGCAAAAGGGCTGCTTCACACAGCACATGATTAATTTATGGGACCCACTGCCACAGGCTTTGGTAACTTTAAATGGGAAAAGGCATTTGTCACCCCAGGTGAGTTTATCAATTGGTATTTGCCATGACAATTAAATGAAACCCGCAAGCTCAAAGGCAGTATACCGCTGAATGCCAGGTGCTAGGGAGGCAGCAGAGCAACAGTAAGAGAGGGCTTTGGTCTTTGTTGCCTAATTGGAGGCTTTCTGGAAACATCTGGCTGGCCAGCTGGGAAACAGATTGCCGGACTCAATGGACCTCCACTCTGATCTAGCAGGGATTTTCTTATGTTCTAAGATGCAAGAAATTTGCAATCCTCCAGGAAATGTCCAAAAATAGTTGGACTAAGGATGGACCAGAATGGAAATGGGTGCTGTTGGGAGTGAAGCTTTGTAATACAGTCCTCATAAATCTGAAAACACAGACATAGAAAAGGATAGTTCCATGATTCTATGGCTTCACAAATGTGCTGTGCAAATGCTGCTATTGGTACTGGATGCAGAATTCAGCATCCTGAAAAAGCCTCTGCTTTCTTTTTCCTTTTTTAAAAAAAAAAAAAAACTATTTGCAGATGGAAGCTTGAAAATATGGGCAATGCCTGCTGAATTCTTAGAAGTCAGATGAAGATCTTGTGTCCAGGCTGTATACATTTCTAATGTCCTTTCAGTCCTGTGCTGCCCAGTACTAAAGCAGGAGAATAAATTATATCAAACAACGTAATAGATGCCCTTTGTATAATCTATACCAGTTACAGAAATCAGCTTCATTGGCCTGGGATTTGGGTTACCTTGGTGCAGCCTATTTGGTTCTTCTAGTATGTGTGTCCCAGACACGGTTGCCAGCTCTGCATTGGGAAATACATGGGGGGGAGGGAGCCTGGGAAAAGTGGGTTTTGGGGAGAGGAGGGACCTCAGCAGGGTATAATGCCATAGACTGGACTCGCCAAAACAGCCATTATCTCCAGGGGAACTGATCGTGGTTGCCTGGAGATCAATTGTAATAGTGGGAGTTCTCCAGGTGCCACCTGGAGGTTGGCAACCTGAGACACAGACCGCCTTGTGCTCATCAGTCAGAGCACACATACTTCAATTCATGGCCTTGAACACAATACACTACATTATTCATGTGAGAAAGCTTTCTCCTTTACCTATGAATATATGGCATAATCAAGCAGAATCCATATTTGAAAGAACTTCATAAATCTAGTTGCATTTTAGGATGATCTTAATTTTAAAGCCAAGCTCTGCCCATTGTTTGTGATTCATATTCTGTAAAAGGAAAATGGTCACCTTAATTTCAGCATATTCTTGCTGAAAGGGTAAGCAAGACACAAATTATATTCGATTTTCTTTGTTTTAACTGCATGATCCAAAATGTTAGTAAAAGCTTTCCCTTTACTGAATAAGGCACATCTGATTTATGTACATCCTTTTTTACTGCTGAAGTAGCCTTGATTAACGGTGGCTGCTTTATCAGAACCGATGTAATTTTTACAATGCAGTCCTAAACAGACTTATACTGCTCTAAGCCCATTGCCTTTAATGGACTTAGAAGGGTATAAGTATGTTTAGAAATGCAGTGTTAGCAATCAAATGAGTTTTCAAGCCAATTGTCCATCTTCCCCCATGCTGCGTACTATAAATATTCTCCTCATCACTTTATCATTGAGCTGCGAGACGATGAATCTGATTATCTGAGATCATTTTTAGGTTTTAATCATATCATTAATGGCAGACTAATTGCTTTCAGCAAAAGTGATTGTCCTCTGTTGCTAGGTGTTCAAAGATTCCTCTTCCTTTAAGCTACCAAACAGAGTTGTAGTGTCCAGAGCAGGGGTTCCAAACCTTGTCAGGCCTGGGGAAATATCTGCAGTTTTGCAAATGAGCAGCAGGGGTGCCACCCAAAAATGGTTGCCATGGGACGCAGGAGCAATCATGAAATGCCTGCTGGGGTGGGGGGCAGGGTGTGTGTGTCACAAAATAGCTGGAAGTTCCAAGCCACACACTCTTCTATGAGGGGCAGCTGTTTCTGAATGAGCATTCCCTGGAGTCCCAAAGATGATACCTCCTGGGGTCATCTGAAGTACCTCCTGAAGGAAAGACAAGATTGGCTGTTTGCGTTTGTTAAGTGATACTATGGGGAAGAACCTGCTGAACGCCAGGAAACATATCAAAAGGGACCTCCTGCTATACATCAGATGGTCACTGCTATATTTAGCACAGGTATTTGTTTATTTGCTTCATTTTTATTCCACCTTTCTCCCTAACGGGAACCAAAAGTAGCTTATGTCATTCTCGTCTCTTCCAGCCCACACCTGGAGTATTGTGTGCAGTCCTGGAAGCCTCATTTTAAAAAAGGATGTGGACAGAATGGAGCGGGTGCAAAGGAGAGTGATGATGAGGATGAATGGGGGCCTGGAGACCAAGCCCTATGAGGAAAGGCTGAGGGACTTGGGAATGTTTACTTTGGAAAAGAGGAGGTTGAGGAGGGACATGATTGCTCTCTTGAAGTATCTGAAGGGCTGTCACTTAGAGGAGGGCAGGGAGCTGTTCCTGTTGGCAGCGGAAGATAGGACTTGCAATAATGGGTTTAAATGAAGGGTGGGAAGGTACCGGCTGGATATTGGGGGGGGGGGATTTACAGTAAGAGTTGTGCAACAGTGGAATCAGCTGCCTAGGGAGGTGGTGAGCTCCCCCTCACTGGTAGTCTTTAAGCAGCGGCTGGACAAACACTTGTCAGGGATTCTCTAGGCTGATCCTGCATTGAGCAGGGGGTTGAACTAGATGGCCTGCATGGCCCCTTCCAACTCTGTGATTCTATTACTCTATGTTAACCTTACAACAACCGTGTGAGATAGGTTAGGCTGAGATTGTGTGACTGGCCCAAAGTCACCCAATGGGCTGCCATACAGAGTGATATTCTGAACCTGGGTCTCCCATGTTCTAGTCCTACACTGTAACCATCGCACCACACAGGTCCAAGAGCCCCCCTTAAATGTAGCAGCCACCTATGAAGTGGGTAGTGTACAGCAACCAAAACGGGTGGGGGGAGACGAGATTTGTGCTTGGCCAAACAGGCTTGGAACATGGCAAACACCACCTTGTGCGGACAGCATCACAAGGATACACCTTGGACTTGACCAGTGGCTAAGCAGGTCTGGGAGGCAGTAAAGTCTTCTCCCATTGCTTCAGTAGTGCTGCCATTGCCTCAGGTGGTTAGGCAGAGATCTGGCCCTGTGTGCCAAGTATAATGGGCTGCTGTGCCACTTGGCATTTGTGCCTAATCCTGGACTTTTTCAGTGGCTGTTCCCAATTTATGGAATGGCGGCAGTCGTGGAAAGTGCCGTCAAGTCGCAGCCAATTTATGGTAACCCCAAAGGGCTGGCCTGTAGCTACAGTGGGACATTTCGGGGCACCTCCCCCTCAAATGGGAGGCACGCCCCACAAAAGCTGCCGCCCCTCTCCCCGTCCCTCCTACTCTCCCTCCTCCCCCTCCCTCCCCTCCTGTGGCATCAAAAGTTCCCTCCAGCTGATCGACGGAGCCTGTGGCCTGCCAACCAGCTGGAGGGCCCTTTAAACCTTGCAGCTGCTGCCCCACTAGAAAAACAGCATTTAAAAGAACCCTTTAAATGCTGTTTTTCTAGCGGGAGTAGGGTGCATGCTTTCCCTGATCTCCAAGCGGCAAAATCGCTGCTTGGAGATAAGGGGAAAGCCTACAGCCGCCCCTCTCCCTTGCAGGAGGTGAGGGAGAGGAGGCGGCAGCCAAGGAGGAGGAGGAGGCGGCCTGGCAGCCCCACACCCGAAACAGGCCCAGGAGGGGAGGGGATGGGTGGGTGCAGTAGATTTCATGTTGAAAGGAGCAGTGGCAGCTGGTGAAGTCTGTCTTGGGGGGTGGGGAGCCCCAGGTTTTGCAGCCTCTGCCTTTGAAATGTGAGATGAAAGAAAGGCAAGCAGCTGGCCTGGATGTTGCTTACTTGGGCGAAGAGCACCTGGCATGCAGGCAGGAGGGCTTGCTGGCGAGTAAGCATGAGTAGGATTCGTTGGCCCCATGGTGCTTTCCTTTCGGCACATCAGGGTGGTGTTTTCCCCACCTGGCCAGTTTCCTGCCCTTTGCTGACAGACACAGGCTGGCCAGTGAGAAGAGCCCCCTCTTATTCTCCCCCCCACAAAGCACATATCTAAAGTGGCGAAGGTGGGGAAGGGATCTGATCGTCTGGTTAGCTGCCTATTATGGGGGAGGGGATCAGTTCCCCAAAAAGTCTGCAGCAGTGTTCTGAAGTCTGCCAGGCAGGGAAAGGACAAAGAGGGCAGGAGAGGAGAGGAAGAGGGGGGAATCCTTCGGGAAGATCCTTTGGGATGGGCAAAAGGGAAGTGTAGACAGAGGTGGGAGAAGGAAGTAGGAGCTGGCTGTGTTCTGGCGGATGCTAGAAGAGATGCTCTCTTCCCCTTTGCCAAGCTGCCTCTAGACTGCCCCCCTAAAAATTTAAATGCCCCCCCCAAACAAAAAAATCTTGGCTACGGGCCTGCCAAAGGGTGTTCAAGGCAAGAGATAAACAGAGGTGGTTTGCCATTGCCCGCCTCTGCATAGCAATCCTGGACTTCCTCTGTGGTCTCCCATCCAAATACTGACCAGGGCCAACCCTGCTTAGACTTCCAAGATCTGATGAGATGAGGCAAGCCCGAGCAATCCAGGTCAGGGCATTTTATGGAACCGCCTTCCTGAAGTTGTTAGGAAGGCTTCTGCTCTGTTGAGATTCTGCATATTTTTAATCATATATTATTTCTGTTATCATTGTATCCCACATTGAGTCCAGTTTCAGAGAAAAGCGGGCTAAAATGCTCTGTTTAAACAAAGAAACAGGTGTCAACGTAGGACACAATATCTCCACTGCTCCTTTGAGACTATGTACCGGGAATGATATATGGCATTTAATCATTGCAACATATAATGTGTGAGAAGTAAACAGCTAATTTGTTTTACTCGTACTTTGCTGTAAGGATGATGGGGGTGGTGGTTTGCAATTTATTACTCCTCTCTGTTCACAGATCTATAGTTAATGATCTGTCAAGATGTCTGTAATAAACCCCTTTTTCAGAAATGTTACAGTAACTCTCTCCTGGCTAAAACGTGCATACCTATTCAGTGTTTCAAACCCCATTATTCTTCCCAGTTTTGAAACAGAAACTGGATTTTACTGTCCATAATAACTGTGGAAATCCATGGGTGTTCAGTTGTGAGGAAAGGGTTTACTAATGAGGGCTTCTTTGTGTTAACATGCGGCCTTTTGCTTTTGACTTCTCCTTTATTAGTTACCCTCAAACCTTAGTGTATGCTGAATCTTACTTTTATCGAAGAAAGGAGGAGGGTGTTGGGGGTAAGAATTTCGCTTTATGGCTTGTTAGTGTTGCCTTGCCATCCCCCTTGCAATTTTTCATATGTAGTATACTCCGTGTAGCAGAAATAACTACTTTGGTCAATTATTAATGAAGACTGTAAAATTAATTCTTAATCCCAACTCCCTTGCTGAAGAACTGGGCAGTTTTAATCACACCTTTTTCTCTCTCTCTTCCTCCTAGATCCATTAAGTTGCGGGCTAAGAACATAAAACATATCCAGCATACATAAAATCCTATATAACAAAAATATATTTACAGCACCTCGGTAAAAATAACCCCCTTCCCCCCCAACCACAAATAATCCTACTTAAATCTTGCATTGCTTATAAACATGAGCATAATTACAGGCAGTGAGGAGGCCCCCTCTATCAGGAGCCCACATTACCGGAAGCTCATTAATCTTCATTGGAGGGCTAGCCACTGAGAACTTTTTAATGCATGTGTACTTTAAAATGGCTGCCAAGGACAGGGGACCTCACGATGGTGGCCACTCCTGGCTAACTCCATTGATTTTTAAATAAAGGCATCCTATGCCTGCAGATCAATAAATAACTATTGTTTTTGTTGATTTCATTGCCAGGGGCTCTCTATGGGTAAAGTAGCCTGCAGTTATCAGTTTGCTGTAGTGGTTAAGTGTGCGAACTGGGTTTGATTCCCCACTCCTCCACATGCAGCTGCTGGATGACCTTGGGCAAGCCATAGTTCTGGCACAGCTGTTCTTGAAAAAGAGCAGTTTCTGTCAGATCTCTCTCAGCCCCACCTACTTCACACGATGTCTGCTGTGGGGAGGGGAAGGGAAGGGAGTTTGTAAGCCACTCTGAGACTCCGAGTGAAGGGCGGGGTATAAATCCAATCTTCTTCTTCTAAAGAGGGATGAACTTCTCTTTTGGGGACCCAGTAGGTTTGTCAGCTTTCAGGTAGTGGCTGAAGATCTCCCAGTATTACAACTGATCTCCACGTGACAGAGATCACCTGGAGAAAATGGCTGCTTTGAAGGGTGGACTCTCTGGCATTATACCCCATTGAAGTCCCTCCCCTCCCCAAACCCCACCCTCCTGAGGCTCCACCCCCAAAATCTTCAGGTATTTCCCGGCCCAGAGCCGGCAACCTTGTGACCCAGGGACTCCATGAGTCTCCAAGTTTTCTACGACTTAGGAAAGGGTCAAAGCAGCATCCTTCCCGACATTTAGCTGCCTTCTTGGCAAGAGCAGCAGGAGCCCTCATCTCACTGTGAAGCAAAACTAGTGTTGCCAACTGCCTGGGGGGGGGGGGATGTCCTGTCCCTTGAACAAAGGCTTAATGGACCATAATTGACATTAAAATGACAGGATATTTTTCACCAGGCTCGGTAGCAATCCTAAATGGGAATGTTCATGTGTATGCCATCCATAGGCACACCACACTGGGAAACAGGAGGAAAGCAGGGAGAGGAAGAGCAGAGGAACCCTAGGGATGCCCACTCTAGGTTGGAAAATCCTGGAGATTTTGGGGAGGGGGGCATGGGATGGTGGAGTTGGGGGAGGGGAGGGACTTCAACTGGGTATAATGCCACAGAGTCCAGCCACCAAAGTGGCCATTTTCTCCAGATGAACTGATCTCTGTAGTCAGGAGATCAGTTATGATAGCGAGATCTCCAGGCAACACCTGAAGGTTAGCAACCCTAGCCACAGTGCAGTCTACTGTTGGGCTGCTGTTTTGTTGTTGATTAATCTGCATATCATTTCTTTTCCTCACCGTAAGCCACTTTTGGTCCCGTTGGGGAGAAAAAGCAGAATACAAATACTAAACTAAAGAGACTGACCTAGTGGGAATTTGTGTCAGGTATGAGGAGAGAGTTGTTCTGGAGGTTGGTCCTGCATTCCCAGTTACATGAATGGCCGTGTCTTATCTCTGACTCAAACACTAACGAGTGAATTGTCTTTTATTGGCACTGTTCAAAACACAGTCATCTGTGAGACATCATCCGCCTGGCTCAGACGCTGGAGTAGACTGCAAGACCTACATAACAGGGTGAAGAGGAAGGCAGGGAGATCTGCAGTCCAGCAAGGGTTGCCAACCTCCAGATGGTGGCTGGAGATCTCCTGGCATTACAACTGGTCTCCAGACAGCAGAAATCAGCCCCTCTAGAAAAAAACGGCTGCTTTGGAAGGTGGACTGTAAGGCATTTTACCTTGCCAAGGTTCCTCCCCTCCCCTCCTCTCTTCTCCCCTCCCCAAACACTCCCCAGGCTCCACCCACCCCCCACCCCCCATTTCCAGGTATTTCCCAACCTAAAGCTGGCAGCCCTGAATTCAGCCAAGTTGTACAACTGATGAAAGATTATTTGGTTTGGCAGCAGCAGGAGGAGGAGGTACAAGCAACAAAAGATCTCTGCAGGAAGCTTTCCATCCAGCCTGATCCCAGAGGCAGGAAAATGGTTTGCTGTTTCTGATGGTTTCCCACAAGCAACAGATTTATGTGGTGACATTATATATGTAAAATAACTTCTTTAAAAACTATTTAAAAAGGGGGGGGGGGGGAATTCCCTTTCTGTACTTCTATGGTTTGTGATAGTTTCAGAGGGATGTTTGGCATATGACCTCTAGTGGTGAGAAGGAAAACTGTGCTTGAAATCTCTTAATGGAGAGAGCACGTTCATTCCCAAGGAAACGCTCTTGATACTTGGAGGGAGAAAAACAGAGGAAGGTTTATGGGTTAAAGGGATTTGTGAGGAAAACTTGGTTTTCAACCTGAGACAAGTGAGACAAGAATTTAGGGGGAAAGGGGAGGCCAAGACAGGCTTAACTACACATACTAAAGAGTTTCATGGATCTGGGAAGAATAGGGAAAATATGTGATTGATATAACTATGAAAGAGAATTTTCAAAAAACTGTGTATGTAACTCCCTCACAGTTAATCCATATATTTAAACTTGGGCCAGCAGAATGCTATTCTCATAGAAAATGCAAATTTACTCCATATTTTTGGACGCTGAAATATTAGACCTGGATTCAGATTATAGATACAGTCAAGGAGACTAGTAAAGCTAAAGGTTTCCCTTGTTCGAAAGCTAGTCAAATCCAACTCTAGGGTTGCGGTGCTCATCTCTGTTTCCAAGCCGAAGAGCCAGTGCTGTCTGAAGACGTTTCCGTGGTCATGTGGCCGGCATGACTGGACACCAAGGCGCACACGGAACACTGTTACCTTCCCACCGAAGCCATACCTATTTATCTACTTGCAATTTCTTGCTTTCGAACTGCTAGGTTGGCAGGAGCTGGGGCCAGAGATGGGAGCTCACTCCATCACACAGTACTCGGGTCTTGAACTGCTGAACTACCGACCTTCTGGTCTGCAGTTCAGTGTCTTAACCACTGAAGAGACTACAGGATATCTAATACCATTTACTCTGCTTGCCTTTTAACCTGCTTTACTGAACCTGACCTAATTTTTGTGATTGCTATACCAATTCTCACATGTATTTGAAAGCATAGTGCCAAGTTGCCAACCTTCACCCAAACTGCTTGCTACAGTCTCCAAAGAGTGCTATTACATCATTACAGTACCTACCATTAGGTGCTATCCCTGATGACATGGCATAATACTGGTAATTGGCTCAAACTGTTAAAAATGGAGATCAACAAAGTTTTATTCAAAGTGTAAGCTTTCTTGTGCAAAGCATGCTTCTTCAGACAAACAGAATAAGATCTCAAGGGTTACGAGAAAAAAGGGTGGAGGCAGCCATTAGGAGGGGCCACTCAGAGCCAAGATGCATACACAGAGCTGAAATTGGAACTACTGCTTCAGACCAATACAGCTACCCACCTGAATGTTAAAAATGGAGCTGTACTTCCCCCATGAAAGTAAACAGGGAGAAAGGCTGTTAGGTCACCAATAAGGGCTCAACTAGATGATACTCGTGACCTAGATCAGTTTGGGAATTCCCTGATCCAACTTGCAATACTTGTAACATCCAGCAACTATCACTTCAAAATGCTGCAAGGACAGATTCTGTGAAAACAGTAGGGGGAGAGGAGCAGCTTCAGCCTTCCCTCCTGTGTCATTTTCCTAAGCTGAAATGTCCAACTGTGAGACTCCCTATGTTGCAGTCAGGACACATGGACCCAAGCAGTGGGGCAAAGAGGCCCTCCATGACCATTTCAGCTAGGGGAAACCATGTGGGAGGGAAGGCGGAAGCCTCTTCTCCCCCTGTACCACACTCACAAGAAGAATCCATCCCTGCAGTGCTCGGAATGATAGTTCCTGGAAGTTACATGTACTGCAAGTCAGGTTGTACAAATGTGCCAAAAGGCACATAGTTAAAAGGAAAACATTTTGTTTTGACTGAGACCTTTAAGGTCTCTGTGTGTCTTCAGTGTCTGCTCCTTATGATCATTCATCTGCTTGTACTTTTGTTCACTGATGTCTGCTGAAGTAATCTTTTTTTTTCCCATTTCAGCATACTGGCAGTTTGACATCATGACACCAGAAATTTTGCCTAATGGTAGAAAGCGTGTAATGGTAACAGTGGCAATTTGAACTTTTATAAAAAGGTAGCCATCACAGTAAGCTGTTCAGAGGGCAAGTACCAGGACTGCAAAAACAAAAAAAGCAACGGCCTACCCCAGTAGAATAAGGGGCCATTCTTCGGCTCAAACCTGTTTGAGATGAACAACCACTGAGGCAACCTTATCAGGAACTTGCCTAGGATTACTAAACTTAAAGTGGAGGCTGGAAATCTCTCAGAATTACAACTAGGGTTGCCAGTTCTGATCTGGGAAATACCTGGAGATTTTGGGGGAGGAGCCTCAAGAGAACTTATTCATACAATTCTTTACCTAAATGCTTGAAACATTTCACATTCACTATTTCAGTAATCTCTATGACATTTAAAATAGGTTAAAGTTGCTTGAAACTGCCTTGCAAGTCTGCAACTAAGGTAACATTTGAACTAAGTCAGCATGGTCAACTGGTTAAGAGCAGTGGACTCTAACCTGGAGAACAGAGTTTGTTTCCCCACTCCTCCAGATGAAGCCTGCTGGGTGACCTTGGGCCAGTCACAGTCCTCTCAAGACTCTCTCAGCCTCATCTGCCTCACAAGGTGCCTGCTGTGGGGAGAGGAAGGGAAGGTGATTGTAAGCCACTTTGATACTCCTTAGGGCAGAGAAAAGTGGGTTATAAAAACCAGCTCTTCTTCTGCTTAGCTCTGTAGCTCATGCCCTCAATTCAGTGTTCCTTGATCACAACAGCTTGATGGAAAACATTTAAGCTTCTAAGTGCTGAAGGGACATTGACCCATTCATATAGCCTGACATAAAAGCCCTTTGTTCACGAACCAATGGTAGGTACCTACAAGGATTATTGCATCCATTTATCACAATGAATAACCTCAGAAGTCCTTTTTCCATTTCCAACATCAACTGTACCTGAGAAATGCTTAACTAAGGCATGATGGGCATACATGTTTGGCACATAAACACACATGCCTTGTACTGCATCAGACCATACCTCTAGCAAGGTCAGTCGGTATTGCCAGCTCTGTCTGGCATTGGCTCTTCACGATTTAAGGTGGAAATCCTTCACATCACCTACTACCTGATCCATTTATCTGGAAATGCCAGGGATTGAACCTGGGACCTTCTGCATGCAAAGCAGATGCTCCACTACTCAGACACTGCCTTAACTTCTCTCTACCACTGTCTGTCCCTGCACAACTACCCCCAATCCATCTCTGCAGATCAGGAGACCCTCTGAAACTGTGCTATTTATTTTCAGCAATCATACCTTGCCTTTACAAAAACAGCCTGCAGCAAAGAATAAAAATGCACTGTTAAAGATAAAATAGCAAATATATGTATGATAGCACAATGACACTGATAGGTATATAAATACCAGCACCAAATTTTAAAAAGCATTGTTTAATCTTGTAGTTTTTGATCAGAAACCTTTTAAACAAAATGTAAACAAAATAGCATTGTGGATTGCCAGTTAATACTGCAAATACATTGCATGGGAAAATTATCTCTCTAAGTGCCTCATTTAAGACATGCCTACAGATAGGCTACTTCTTGTAGCAAGCTCAGGACGATAGAAGTTTCAGCATCCTTGGTCCTATCCACATGCATCTATCATAGCCAGCGTTCCAACTAATGCAAAAGTTGAGAGAAAACATCCACTGCTAAGCTCAAAGGGGAAAGGAAAAACCTCTGTCTGAATCCAGAGCATCTCCCCAGAAAGCAAAGGGGATCCTGGCTGTTTGAAAAAGCCCAGGGTTCTTGCTCAGCACTTCTGATTCCAGTTGAACTGAGGGGGTCATTGAAAGTATCAAGTACAAACAGGGCCTAAGTGATTTGCTCAAGGTCAACCAGGGAGGGCATGTCAAGCTCATGAATCATACTTGAATAGCCCAAGGCTCATATTTTAGTACATCAACTCAGCTTAGTATCTTGAGCGCCAGGCCCTTTCTCTTTCCCCGTTTGAGCTGTCAGTTACGGATTTAGTGAGAAAATTCAGACATCCTGTCAAAAAGTGGTAGCAGGAGGAATTGGAAAGCGAAGTTGATTAAAGAATGACACTTCCAATGTCAATATTACAAGAGCTTTGGGTTTCATAATATTGTTACATGATCCAACTCTAGTTTTTTTAAAATATTTCCCAGTGGTGCCTTTGCCTGGTACCTGATGTTTCTACATTTTATCCCTTAGCACTTTCTTTCACTTGCTTGTTAAACACTGTTCATGTCACATGTAAAAATTACCCTCCATTGCTCAATATAAGATGCATGAATTTGCATGACAGGTTCTTCTTCCTGGGTGAAACAGATGTCATGGTGTCTAACAAAATGAAGCACGTTTGTCATTTCAGAGCCAGCAGCAAGTTACCATAGCAACTCTCGAGCATTGTACTTTCAGCTCCTGTACATTAGGATTCTTTGTGGAGCCAGTAAGTCCACTTTAGGTAGATGATACACAGGTAACCCAAAAGTCAAAAATCCCTGCCTTTATTCAGGGTTTGTCTTCCACCTGTCTCAGAGCAGGAAATATTAACAAAGCAGCCTCAGATTCACAGTGCCTGTGAATTTATCGTGCATACGATTGGCTTTATTCTTATAAATCTCTATAAGTTCTTGCAGTGTTTTCCAGCAATAAACACAAAGGTAACATACCACTAAAGAAGTCTTGTCTCATCAGCAGTAGGAATTACAACCCAAAAGTAGAAAGGTTTCTGGGCATGCATGTGGTTTTCTTTTTGAATACCACTCAAAGAACTGAAGCAAAGGAAATACACATCTTGATCCGAACTTCTAAATCTGCTGTCAGGCCATCAAATCATCTCTTGAGTTCAGATTTTGTTGTTGTTTTTTAAGGTGGTGGCACCTCTTCGGCGACTCAGGGCTTTCCTAACCCTGATATTAGGTTTATATAGTCAGCAATGCTATTGAAATATATTATTTATAAATATGCATTGAACGTGGGCCTTTTTTGAACAAGGACTGTCTTCATCTGTTACAACTCTTTCCTCTTCACCAAACAAAGAGCTGACAAGGATTAATAAAACCCGAGCAAGAATTCCTAAGAACAATTCAGCATTAAAATAGGGAGAGTGAGAAATCTTCCTTGATGGATATTTTCAAGTGGCTGACTTCCTTTCCACTCTGTGATTCTAAACACAAGTCAGTCAGTTTTTAAAGGTAAAAACCAGGGCTTTTTTTATAGGAAAAGCCCAGCAGGAACTCATTAGCATAATAGGCCACACCCAACAGCAGAAACTCATTAGCATATTAGGCCACACCCCTGACAGCACAGCTGCCTCCCAGGATTGGGAACCTGAGGGGGGGGGAGGCAGTTTAAACTGCCTTCCCTCCCTGGATCAGCTTGGCTTCCCCAGGCACCCCGTGGCTTGCGAGGCGCCTGGGGAACCCAATGGGGGGAAGCTGTAGGCGTGGCCAACTCAGAAGCCAGCCGGAACTCCATTCCTGTGCATTCCTGCCCAAAAATAGCCCTGGTAAAAACAATCAGAAAAGACTAAGGCAGGCCCAAAGTAACGTATTATGTCTACTCAAACAAAGCTTTATCCTACCCTTATTTCCACTAGCCTTCTTCTCCAACTTCAGTTGCCCTGCAGAGACACATAGGATGTCTTTTCACTGAATAAAAGTCCCTGCCCTTGTCAGGTTGGGGGAAGATCAGTATAACATCTGCTCTAGGGCAAGAGCAGAAGACAATCAGGGCTTGACATGCCAGCAGTCAGTGAAATTTAAGGGTCATGGAAAGACACAAGCATGTCAGTGCTGATTTAGTTCCCATAATAAGCTAGAGTTTTACAAGTTTTGGGGCTCAGTTCATATAGCCAACAAATGTGGTAAGGGGGGGTGCACATATTGCAACTAGAAGAGAGTGAATAGATTTTTTTTCTGATAAAAGGAAATAGAACTCAGCAATAAGCCAGGTATTTCCTGCCCTTCTGTGACAGTTTGTACTTTATATACATAATATTATAATAGTGGAGGCTATAGCTCTTCAGGCTTTCAAGCCGGATAGTTGCAGTGAAAATGAACCCTGGAGATGCAAGGAATCCCAGATGAAAACATGTGTCACACAGCAATGTTTCAATGCAAATGTTTAGGATTAGGGTACCACAGACCATTTTATCAAGATCTCTGCAGTTCTGTACAGTAAAAACCATCTGTTGGATAGAAAGGTAGGGGGTGGGGGGATACGTTACAAAGAGAGGCCAGTTTAAGATGAAATCTAAGGAAAAGAGTAATCAGCCTACTCAACACCTAGTACTAATCAGCTGTATTTTGCTATGTAAAACAAATGTATTTCAAATTATGAGAACAGAAATTGCAGTAGCAAACTTGAACACAAGATGGCAGATCTGTTTCTGTATTCATGGTGACACTTCTTGTGCCTGTCTTTTATACAGCTTTTGTGTGTGTGCACGTGTGTGTGTGTGTGTTCTGATTTTTTGCCGTCAAGTCAGCCACAGGGTTTTCAAGGCAAGAGTTGCTCTGAGGTGGTTTGTCACTGCCTGCCTTTGTGTCACAGTCCTGGACTTCCTTGGTGGTCTCCCCCATGCAAATAGTGACCAGGGCTGACCCTGCCTACCTTCCCAGATCTGAAGAGATCAGGCTAGCTTGGGCTATCCAGGTCAGGGTTTTTATATAGTACCCAGTATAAACATGAAGCCTGAACTGGCCATTTCAAATATCTACCCATACACTAAATAAAATTGTCAGGCCAAATGCTGGCCAGAGAATACTCTTTAAAAAAAATCTGTGTGGACTGAAACTGTTCCCTTGAACACTCCAAACACTCAGCAGCATTAGCACATTGCATAAGGAAATCCTTAGGGATCAAGAAGCTTTCCTTCAGGTACTACTTACTGATCTTATTATGGAGGAACTGCCAATAAGCTTTCCAGGCATATAGTTTGAAAATTACTTATTAGAAAAATCCCCCCAAACTTCTTAGCAGGGCTTGTTCTGTGATATATATAAATTAGTGTTGCCAGATGCAGCCAGCAATCTAATGGAAGGAAATGGGGAGGGGGCCGAGACGGGCCTTATGGACATAAACCATAGAGTTTGGGGTGAATCCTAGGATGTCAACCCTGTCACAACCCCTGATCCAGACTTTTCACTTCTAAAAAACCAGCTTCAACAAATCCCTCAGGCTGGATGGCTGAGAACCATCACCCACACCTTCCTTTGCTCTTGCTTTTCCCCTGACCTGGATAGCCCAGATGTGATGGAGAGTAAATGGTTAATGCTTTAATCCAGTCTGAGAATCTTGAGTGACAGGGGATTCAAAAGGAATACTTTAGCTGAGAGAGTTAGTTAGGAGTGGTAGTTAAGAATGATAGTGGAGTGTGAAGGAGAATTAAGGAGAGTGATAGGGTCACTTCTGCACTGTCATTTTTGTCACTCGTTTGTCTCTATTGCTTCAGGGTTGTGCCACCCCCCCATGTGTTTTGCTTTTTCTAGTAGTTCCTGAGGGAGCAAAACACATGTGAAAAGGGGGGGGGGGACAACTGGCCCTTCCCTGAGGGAAACAGGTCCTAGTAAATGGGGATGATCCCTATCAAGTTTGAGGGAAATAGCTCCTAGTAAAGGGGAGGTGATCCCAATCAACTGGTCAAGAAGGAACTTGTGTGAATGTTCCTGCTTTTACCAACTTAAGTATCTTGGAGATAAGGAAGCTTATGCTTGTTTATTTAAGCAGAGACTGCCAAGAAATTTCTCTCTTCAAGTTTAAAGTCCTGTCTGTATAACATCTACTTGTTTGTGAGAAATCATCTGTTGTTTATATTTATACAAAGTTAACTCCTTCATGTTGAATGTTCACCTTCTAAATCCTAAACCTGACACCTACCTGACCATTTCCCCTCAAAAGTGAAATAAAGCAGTTTGTTAATTGTGAATTACCATCAACCTCTTCTGTGCCATTATCTGACAAAGACAAAAGAAGGATTTTAGTTAGTCCCTCAGTTTCCTAGGCTGGGTCAGTATCTATCTATATACATTTAAACAATGGGTGGGACAGACTGAGAAACAAGGAAGAAAAACAAGCCAAGAAAAAGATAAAGGGAACCAAAAATGGGAAATGTTATATCATGCTATCCTGATCTCGTTAGATCTCAGAAGCTAAGCCAAGTCAGCCCTGGTTAGAAGAAGCGAAGACAAGAGAAGAGAAGAGGATTGGATTTATATCCCACCCTTCACTCACTTGGAATCTCAGAGCGGCTTACAAACTCCTTTCCCTTCCCCTCCCCACAACAGGCACCCTGTGAGGTAGGTGGGGCTGAGAGAGCTCTGAGACAACTATCCTTGACAGAACAGCTGGTACAGAGCTATGGCTTGCCCAAGGTCATCCAGCAGGTGCAAGTGGAGGAGTGCGGAATCAAACCCGGTTCTCCCAGATTAGAGTCCATGGACTTACCCACTACACCAAACTGGCTCTCTTAGTACTTGGATGCGAGACCATCAGTGAATACTAGGGTTGAGATTCAGAGGCAAGCAATGGCAAACCACCTCTAAATGTCTCTTGCTCTGAAAACCCCACGGGGTCACCATAAATCAGCTGTGACTTGACAGCAAAAAGAAATATTGTTTATGTCCTAGGCAGAGGGGGCATACTTGTTTGACTTCTGTTTGCTCTCTGCCATGTTTTGAAGGGCAAGCACGAGAAATCCAGGATTTCAAATGTTATAATTAAGCTAAGGACTTGCTAATTATATACTAAAGCAAGTGACTGTTGTGTGGTCTCTGAACATGCTCACTGTACGTGACATATTAATAAGAAGCTTTGTAACACAGCTCCATCGTGTGCCTAAACCTGCAAAGAGGGCCAATTACTTTCCTTTGTGAGTTAATGTTCCCTGACTCTACTGAATCCAATAATATCAGATCTAGACATGAATTTCAGCACAACAGCTCCTTGCAGGAGTCCCCCTTGTTGAAAACTTTTCTTATGCCACAATAAAGCCATTCATTTTAAAGTGCTACAATGCTCCTTGTCATGTCTACCACATTACTACGTGCGCGCACACGCACACACACACACACACAAATGGATTTTATTTTTTTAAGGTGGACCTTAACAAGCGGCTGTGATATCTGTTGCCCTTGGATCAAGTCAGAACAATGAGCGATCACATCTGAGCCCCGAATTTCATGTGATGCTGATGAGGCTACATGGAACTTTGCATTCTCTCAGTATCTTGTTTTAAATGGACTATTATTACCAGTACAAAGCAGCTATGAGGCCCACAGAGCTGACCTGCACAGGTAACAGCCCAGTTTCAATGAGACTCAGGGCCAGTGCTACCATTAGGCCAAGTAAGGTGACGGCCTAGGGCACAGATCTGAGAGGGGTACAGAACAGACAATCAGTGTCCCTCCAACTGGCCGCAGGCTCTCGCACTCACTCAATCACCAGCCCCGGCTCTCCCACACTTTTACTCCTTCGGACAGTTGCAGGGGCTGCAGCAGCAGCTCCTGCTTGCCTGCACTCCTCAGCCATGAGCCCCAGTAAGTGCAAGACCAGACAAGGAACCACTGAGTGCGCCCAGCTTGGGGGAAGAAATTAGGCAGGGACTCCCCGGCGGCCAGGGAGGGAGAAGTGAGCGACCCTCCTGGCCCTGGAGCTAAACGAGGATAATTAGAGGGCCCAGAGGCCAAGCGCTTGCCTCCCCCCCCCCCAAGCCCGCGGGAGCCAAGGGCAAGGCTGCGGGGGCTTGGAAATTAGCAATGTCAAGTTTTTGATTTTAATTTTCCCAAGAATTCATCTGTTTTTGAAAATTGGTTAGCGGGGTGGGGGGGGGCAAGTAATTAGCCTTGCCTAGGGCACAAAAAAGCCTGGCATCAGCCCTAATGAGACTTCAGCCAGTACCACACTCCAGTTAGAGCCAGGGTGATGTAAGAGAGTGTTGGGCTGTCACTAGGGCCTAGAAGACCCAGGTCTGAATCCCCACTCTGCTGTGAGAGTTGATGGACGAATACCCATGCTGCCGTGGGAGATGATGGATAACCTTGGGCCAGCCAGTCACACACTCTTAGAATAGCCTACCTCACAACGTTATAGTGAGGATAAAATGGAGGGCGAGAAGACTGATGTAAGCTGTTTTGTGTCTCCACTAGGGAGAAAGGCAAGGTATACATGAGGTACATAAAGAAATAAATCCTAGGTCTGGAACACACAGAAGATGGATGCAGCAGGAAGCTAGGATTAAAACAGATTGTTCTCTTGGCAAAGGTATTTCTTTCTGCTTGCTATTCCACAGGCTTTATGTTACCTCCCAACTGCAGGGGCGGATGTAGCACACACCTCTTGCCTTCTGTACATGAGGCTCTGAGGGTTATATCCAGCTGAACATTTTCACAGGTAGAAGGACTTTCACCTGCAGAGTGAGACATTTATTTATTTATTTATGGGATTTATATCCCGCCCTCCCTACCTTGCGGCAGGCTCAGGGCGGCTACCAACAGTTCAATAACATAAAATCATAAAACATTTTCATACATACACATACATACATATACCTTTACTGGCATAAATCAGGTTACAGAAAGAGGCATAAACAGAAAGAAAGGTAACAAGGAAAAATAAGTTAATCATATGTAGCTATGCGTTGTGCAAATGATCCTTAATTACCAAACTTAAAAATAGAGCAACCTTTTCAGTTAATTCAGGTGACAGGTCGTTCAGGAGACAGCGCACCTTCAAAACATCTGGGCAACCTATCGTATTAGATAGAATTGGGTCTAAAAGAGTAAAATGTATATCATCATACCAGGGACAGTATAGGAGAATATGAAGAACTGAATTGACCTGATTTAGACTACACGCACAGAGTCTTGCTGAGTATGGAACCCCTTCATATCTACCATGAGTGACAGCAGATGGAATGGCGTTACATCTAGCAAGTGCAAATGCTCGGCACAGGTGAGGGGCATGGAGGGCCGATAAGTAAGAAGGCTGATGGCCAGTATGTGGAAGAATTCCAAAGTTCAGGGGGGAGCAGGATTTGTTTGATTCACTAGCTAGTTTCTGCATTTCACTGTCCAGGATTCTGCGTCTAATTAGCTGATATGCATTTGTAAGAGGTGGCATATACAGAGAATCCATGGATATTCCCATTGTAATTATTTTCTTCTCTATGCAAGCAGTCCATTTGGACTTGATAGATTCAGACAACAATTGATATATATAGCTCTCACAATCAGCAGTATAGTGCAAACATAGCCAGTATTTAATTGATATTAACCAAGCCCTTGTTTCTAACACGTTAAGGCCTGCCTCTAAACAAAGAGCTGCATAAGGAACACAGCATGGCAGACCCATGATTTTTCTTACAAATTTGGATTGCACTCTTTCAATTCCGGTCTCAAAGGCGCTTATCCATGTTGCAATACCATATAGTATCTGTGGGATCACTTTAGCCTTAAATACTTTTAAGGCAGCTGGCACAAACTGGTTGCCCCTATTAAAGAAGAAACGTGAGATGGCTGCTGCATTAATGCTAGCTAGGTTAATCATAGGATTTGTGATGGTGTAACCAGGACATATTGTAACTGAAATAGAGACCTAAGTATTTGAAATGCTTGACCTGCTCTATTTCTTTTCCGTCAAATGTCCACTTTTGGATTTTGCAGGACTTAGCAAAAACTAATATATTAGATTTCTCGTAATTAAGGAGTAGCTTATTCTCAAGGAAATATCTAAGGCATCTGTTCAGCAGACGCCTGAGCCCCACCCTTTTGCACAAGAGTAGTACAGTATCATCAGCATATAGCAGGATGGGTATTTGAAGGGAGCCCAGTTTAGGAGAGTGGAAATCTTCTTCCGCTAAGATGGGAGCCACATCACTGAGAAATAAGTTAAATAGAAAAGGGGCAAGTATGCATCCCTGTTTAACTCCTTTATTAAAGGGAATTTTTGGTGTTAATTCCCCTTCAGATGAACATTTGATTTGGCAGGTGGTGGAAGTATATAGCATTATAATTAGTTTTAGGAGTCTCTTATCAATGTCGGATTGATACAGTTTAGTCCATAGTAACTCTCTGTCAATAGAGTCAAAAGCACATTTAAGGTCCAAGAACGCTGTGTAGAGTTTGGAATTTCTGGATGTGGTATACTTATTAACTAGATGAGCTAAGGTAATACAATGATCTGTTGTAGATTTGCCCTTGCAGAACCCAAGTTGTTCGGGGCCTAAAATACTTTGCTGAGACATCCATAAAGTTAGTTTAGTTAACAGATACTTGGCGTACAATTTGCCTATGGTGGAGAGAAGGCTAATTGGCTTATAATTAGAAGGGCTTGTGTGGTCACCCTTCTTATAGATTGGGACTACAATTGCATTCCGCCAAGCATCGGGGATAAGTCCCGTTTGATTAATCATGGTAAAGAGGGAAGCAAGAGGGGCATTTTCATAAAACATACAGTACAGCAAGGTCATAGACCATACTGTTTCCCCAATCCAAGATGGCATAGCTACCTCATCTCTATCAGAGCAGCGTCCCAGATGGCAACCAGTTCCGGTTGGTGCTAGGTGTTCCTGATTGGCGGGTTCCACTAATAGGGCCAGGGCTACAAAAGTCAAGGCAGTCCCTACATGAAAGCCTGGCGGAAGAGCTCCGTCTTGCAGGCCCTGTGGAACTGCACAAGGTCCCTCAGGGCCCTGATGTTATCTGGGAGCTCATTCCACCAGTGCAGGGCCGCCACTGAGAAGGCCCTGGCCCTTGTAGCTGCCAGCCAAGCCTCCCTCGGCCTTGGGAGAACCAGGCGATTTTGGGATCCTAATCGAAGCACTCGCTGGGGTACATATGGGGAGAGACAGTCCCTCAGGTAGATAGGTCCCTGGCCATATAGGGCTTTATAGGTTCTTACCTACACCCAAAATGCTCCCAAATGCTACTCCAAGGAACATCATTTTGGGGAGCATTTTAAGCTACAGCAGGAGAGAGGAGAGGAGAAACTTGTGCTTTGTGGGTGGGAAACCCTTCCACCGATGGAAACACTTCACCAGATCCAAGCTTATGTCTTTCAAAATGGTCCCAAGTAACCTGTAAGACCAGGAAGTTCCTGGATCAATCCCTTCTTCCAGATGCCAAAATGTCTACTCGTCTATTAAGAGCAAACAGTATCACTTGCACATGACCACTGTACAATGGATAAAATGTGCTTAGGGAATGCTATGAGTGCTTGTGTATGAAGATCCTAAAGAATTACTACCCTAATTTCACAAGATTCTTTCCATTTCACTACTGGGCTGCCAAGTCAGCCTGGGGGGCGGGGGATCCTCCGCTACAGGGGTCCCCAATCCACTGGCCCAGATTCAGCCGGTGGGGGAACCCCACCCCCAAAGTTGTCTGGTCAGGACGACTGCTCCAGTGTGATGATGTAACCGAAAGTGACATCATCACACTGGGGACATTGCCGGGGCGATGCTCTAGCAATCGTTCCAAAACTCTATGGTACCATGGAGTTTTGGGGTGATTGCCAGAGCGTCGCCCTGGCAACGTCCCCAGCACGATGATATCACTTCTGGTGATATGATTGCAGCGTGCACTTAAAGCGCGCACACCAGGAAAATCCTAGTGAGAAGAGGACTCCCCCCCCCCCTCCAGCAACTGGTAAGGACTTGGCAACCCTATTTCACTATACAGAAAGCAGATCAATTTGCAGAGTGACACCTCCCTTCAAATGTTTGGGGTGGGGAAAGGGTAGTCCAAATGTAAACCTGCACAAAGTTTCCCCTCTTGCCACTCCCTTAATTGAAGCCTTTATGGAAAGTATTATAGGAGCCTTTAAGATGTCATTAAAATGTGTAAATTTGTACCTTGGAAAAATTTCTTTTAAACAAATGTAACAAAAATCATTCTGAGAAGTATTGCTGTTCAAATGAACGTCCCATTTCCTTTCTTTCACAATCAAATTTATGTCCGGACTTGCTAAAGAACTTTATCTCCCTGTTGCAAGTTCCTTCGTTGGAATCTTGAAAATATTCTCCTCAGACAGTTCTGCTGATCCTAGGATCTGTTACGCTGGGCAAGGGTGTTTGCATGAGCAACGCGTGTGCCATCTAGTTTAGCGCCTGTTTTGTACAAATGAATTTACTTGACATTTTAATGTTCTTATAGAAGAGGAAAAGTACATATGCATTTGGGCTTCATTTTAGCTGTACCTCAGTGCAGACTCAGATTTAAAGGAGAGGGCTTAGGTCAAGATTTCCGTAGTGCATTTTCTCTGGACAGTAACCACAACTGGTGTACACACATCACAGCACCACTTATTTATAAAATTAAGCAGATTGATTTATAAGATCATATCGGCCCTACTAAGATTACACTTAACAAATGAGGAGACCCTTAAATGTGGGCACACAGCCCCTGGCAAGTGCAGGCAAACCCAGGGAGCTTTTAAGGGTAGAGTTAGGTGCTGTGTTGCATTGTGCAATGCTGCATGATGTCACCATATCACTTCCAGTTGTGTAATTGTGATGGTCTAGCAATCCCTCAAGTCACTTCTGGTTACATGACCGGAAGTGACATCCCAGCATTGCCATGACAGCACTCCCACCCACATTTTCTCCCATTGCTGAACTGGGCAGTAGCAGGCAGTCAGAGGCAGGAGGGGTCCCCTGCTCCTACTAGGAATTGCGTTCAGATAATCAAAATCCAAACTGAAAATTCTCTGCTTATTAATATAATAATTATAATCAATCCACATTAACTATCGTTGACAATATTTAGAAAACCTCAGATCTGCCCAGTATTCTGGTTCCTGGCTACCTTATTTAGGACCCAAGAAGGGTAGAAGCATGGGGAAGAGTGAGGAAAAAGTGACTGGCAGATACATGATTAGCATGAGCCCATTTCAGACTATTGGTGGAAGGAACAACCCCCATGTTGGAGGGCAACCAAGCTGCAGCAGCAGGCTCCCTCTCCTATCTTGCTATACTCTGTTGGCTTCCACTGTTTTTCCTTGGCCTAGCTCCAATGCAAGAAGTGAGCCAGACTCAGAGAAAGTGATGGAGCACAGCCAGGGTTTATCACCCTTCACCTGCACATTTTTCCTTAATCTCACCACTGCTTTAGGCACAAATGGGTGGGGGATGTGTAATTTGACAAGGATCTACCTACTTATTAGCATATATTATTTTACCCACTAAATGCTATGCCTGCTCTGCAAGTCGGAATTTTAGTTGCTTATGAAACCGAGAGATTTCCTCCTTAATCCTTCTGAAATTTGGCAACGAGGATCAGTTGGCTGAGGCCTATAATTCCTGAGAGTTTCATCCAAATGGGAAAGCATTACAACTGAAAATGTGTTTCCTATTGAAACCAGTGGAAATGAAATCTGAAATAAGTAACTAAAATTAGTAGACCAAGATTTTTGAAAAAGAAAACAAATAACGATAGAGTGATAGCTTTTCTATATATATAATCACCATGTGACGCCAGTGATACATTCTGTCTAAGGGTAGTCTCAGCAACCCCCATACTTACTAGAGGTGAAGAGGAATGGGCCCGCTGGAACAGCCTGACTGGCAATGGCCTGAATAAGCAGACTTCAGTCAGTCAGCACTGCAGGACAGTCTATCCTCCAGGTGGTAGGCCCATTGAAGCCAGGCCTACCCAAGAGACCAGTGGCACACCCAACCCAGCAAGGTCAAATGAGGGCAGACCAGCCACCAGGTTGGGCAGCCCTGAATAGGGTTGCCAAGTGTTTACTTACCTTTAGCGGGGGGGGAGTCCTCACCACTCCGGGAGGGTCCTGGCGTGTGTGTGAAGCACGCGCACCACGATGACATCACCCAGAAGTGACGTCATCGCGCCAGGCACGTTGGGGGCAGGACCTCAGTAATTCGAGGGAAAACCATAGAGTTTTCCCTCGAATTACAGAGCATCCCCCCCTCGAAACATGCCCAAGGCAATGACGTCACCTCCAGGTGACGTCATTGCACCAGGCACGTCCCTTCAGCCTGGCAATTTAGGGGTGGGGTTCCTCTGGTGGCCTGATCTCGGCCGGTGGGCAATGGGCCACTGGAGCGGGGGTTTCCTCGCCCCCCTCCGGGGGACTTGGCCACCCTAGCCCTGAACCTTAATGTATGAGGACCAACTTGCTGGGGGAAGGCAGGGCAGCCATTTAAAGGAGGTGGAGGGTGAGGGAGGAGGCTCCTGCCAATCAATCCAGGGGATGGGACAACCCTCAGGGAGTCAGGGAGAGGAACTGGGGCCTAGCCCAGGGATTCTCCCTTGTAGGGGCCAGGGACTCAGGCCTGTGAGGACAGGTTAGTCCTCCTGCTGGCTAACTGACTACAGACAAGGATAGTAGAAAGATCTAGAGTGCTGTTAACCCTTCCCCTCTCAAACCTGAGGCCTGTTAAGGGCTCCAAAAGGGATTCTGGAGGGTGTGTTAGTCCTGCTCAGCCTTGATTATGTGGCAGATACTCACAATACCCAATTATCATGATGCTTTCCCCTTGAAAACAGAGGACAAGGTTCACTGGAATTGAGTGAACATGAGTGTGGGTATACATGAAATCCACCATGATAATTCATTATACTATGATAGCAGCCTAAGAGGTAATAGATGCTTGGTTTTGAATGCTTAAATATTCTATATTCTTATTTGGTTAACAACTCTGGGTTAGGAAATTCCTGGAGATTTGGGGGTGGAGCCTGGGAAAGGCAGGGTTTGGAGAGGGGGAGGGTCATCAGTGAGATACGGTGATATAGAGCCCATACTCCGAAGATGCCATTTCCTCCAGGGAAACTGATCTTTATAGTGCAGCGATCAGTTGTAATTCCGTGAGATGTCCATGCCTGGATGTCCCCACTTGGATGTGGGCAACTCTAATTCTTTTAGCCTTAACTATTTTACGGACGCAATACAACCTTGCTGGCTTCAATGCCACCAAAATTTTTGGATAATGAAGTTGTCAAGATAAATAGAAGTGATAGGGGTCTCATTCCCCTGGTGGAGATGGGGGGGGGGGCGGTTTCCCTCTGCTCCCTGCTCCTTTTGCCTGCCACTGCTCTCAGAAGTGATAGAAGAATTTTTTTTTAAAAAAACACAACCCAGTGTAGGGTGTGGCACTTCCACATCACTTCACAAACACCAATGTGACAAAGTTTCTTGCAGTTCCTAGAGCTACTAATATCACTTCTGGGTTTTTTTTACCAGGAGTGATGTGGTGCCACAGCCAGCATTGCAGCCGCCCTCCATCTCCACCCACAGCCCTCCCACTGGTTGCCAAGTACTCTGCCTGGTGTGTCACTGCCTGAAACCCCTAAGTAGTCAACTTTACATAGGTTGCAGTCACACATGCAAGATAAAGTGGGGGGGGGGGAGAGAGGCTATTTCCTCTGGCGGAAGTTGACCCGCAGTTGCGCAATCACACAGTCTTTTGAAGCTGTGGGCACAGCCTACCACTGGGTGATCAGACACAACCGTGGGTGAGTCAGGGTTTTTTTTTTTGCCGAGGCGCTTAAACAGGGGATCAATTATTCACATCTCCGCCCTGAGGGCTCCCTATGGAGTGTGAAATGATGTGCATACTGAGAAGGGGGGGGGAACAATGGCACGGAGTTGGGATGGCCTGATCAGACCATCCTGACACCATGAGGGCGTGCTGGAGCAACCAGACAACAGACAGTCCATCTGTGGCCTGTAGCAACCCGTTTGCTACCGGACTTTCCAAGGTGGTATTCACTGCCATAAGAGGTGGTGGCGGCTACAAGCATGGATGGCTTCAAGAGGGAATTAGATA
Source organism: Lepidodactylus listeri (assembly GCA_029233225.1). Classification (NCBI taxonomy): domain Eukaryota; kingdom Metazoa; phylum Chordata; class Lepidosauria; order Squamata; family Gekkonidae; genus Lepidodactylus; species Lepidodactylus listeri. The sequence continues at coordinate 58,979,394 of JARCFY010000001.1, forward strand.
AACATATGGAGCAGAGGTCCATCGGTGGCTATTAGCAACAAGGTATAGATAGGAACTCTCAGTCTGGGGCAAGTGATGCTCTGTATTCTTGGTGCTTGGGGGGGAACAGTGGGAGGGCTTCTAGTGTCCTGGCCCCACTGCTGGACCTCCTGAGGGCACCTGGTATTTTTGGCCACTGTGTGACAGAGTGTTGAACTGGATGGGCCATTGGCCTGATCCAGCATTGACTTCTCTTATGTTCTTATGTGTCTTTTAACTCCACTTCTGTGCCAGAGCAAAACAGGTTGCTGACGGCTGCGGGGCGCATCCCAGATGTGGCTGTCTGATCGCGTTCCTTTAATCCGCCCAGCATTCGCACCTATGTCAGGGCTAATTCTGCATGTAATCACAGCCATAGATCTGTATAATGTTTGGAGTCTACATCAGCAAGTCAAGGTTACAGAGCTGCTTTATTTGAGCTGCAGCACACAAAGCCTCAGCCTAGCATGCATCTTGGAAAAGGCCTGCTCTGTACCCCACTCCCAGCCGTATGCCCAGTCTGCCACTCAGCTACTAGATGGCAACTAACAGGACATATGTTACAATTTGTATTTCCACAGTACACTCTTTAGTAGCATGAAATAACCTAAACTACGGGTCATTTCGTAGAAAAACAGGTGCAGGAGCTCATTAGCATAACTCATTAGCATAACTTATTTGCATATGTTACACCACCTGAAATCACTGAAAGTATGTCAGGAGGAAAGAAAGAAAGAAAGAAAGAAAGAAAGAAAGAAAGAGAGAGAAAGAGAGAGAGAGAGAGAGAGAGAGAGAGAGAGAGAGAGAGAGAGAGAAAGAAAGAAAGAAAGAAAGAAAGAAAGAAAGAAAGAAAGAAAGAAAGAAAGAAAGAGAGCTGTCAGAGAGGGGACAGCTACTAATCCAAGCCTCAGAAATACCACTATTCTGGCAGGATAGCTTCAGTGGTGGCTGAAGCCTTCAGAAGGCTGGTCGGAGGAACAAGGACCTTCCAGGAGACAGGGTCATTTTGCTGCAGCCATGATACAAGCAGGCATTCCCCCGCGGGGGGGGGGGGGGGGGGCTGGCACCAATTCCCGGAGCTGAGCTCCCCCGAGCTCCTGCTTGAAATGACCCCTGACCTAAACAGATTCTTACTGCAGGTGAAATAAAACCTCCATGTTAGAACCATCGTGTAGCAAATATGACAGCAGAACTATGGGAAACAGAATAGGTTTTGTGCAGCCATTACTGATTTTCTTTGTCATGACTGCTGATAATCATTCGGAATTGTTAACGTTTATTTTTGCACTTAGCTTCTTGTTAAATGTGATAACGGTATCAATTGCATGGAGGCTTTTGGAGGCAAGTAACACAAGCCAGCTTCATGAGTAGCGAGGAATCCTTAGCACCTTTCCTTGAAGAGATATAAGGGGAAAGGCATTTCTCTGAAATAAAAGACTTACTTTTTAAACGAAAGCTGGAGACTTAGAGAATGTGTCACACATATCATTATTATGTCATTTTTTTTTTGCCATCAAGTCATAGCTGACTTCCGGCGACCCCATGGGGTTTTCAAGGCAAGAGGTGGTTCACCATTGCCTGCCTCTACGTCATGACCCTGGTACCCATTGGTGGTCTCCCATCTAAATACTGCCCGGGGCTGACCTAACCTTGCTTAGCTTCTGAGATCTGATGAGATCGGGCTAGCCTGGGCTATCCAGGTCAGGGCCATTTTGATATAACACTATTCAATCGCCAATTTTAAAATAAATTGAAAAGCCTCAGTGGCCCAGGGAAGGGAGAGTGGCTGCTCTTGTGGGACCGGGACACAGAAACAGCAGGAAAACCTGCTATGTGGAATCCCTGTTTCTGCAACAGCCATGAAGAAACCACCACAACTCAGTCCCTCTGTGGAAAACACCTGAATCTGGTGCCAGGCAATAACGCATGCAGTTGAGAAGAATCCATATTACAAGCCCCTCAACAACATGACTCTCATGTGGAACAATTACTACTTAGTGTTGCCAGTTTCAGGTTGGGAAATTCCTGGAGATTTGGGGTGTGACAGGATTAAAGAAGAAAAAAAAAAACCTATGACCAGCAGAGTGTGTTCATAGAACCTTGCTGAGTCACATGACAGAGTGAGGAGGGGGCCGTTTGGGCTCAGAGCACTCGGTTATTGTCCGTTAACAGACTCGGAAGGGAAGCGCTGAGGGAGTGAAGCGACTTTCGCCTTCGGAAGAGACGCTGTGGAGAATTCTGTTTCTAGGAAGGAACAGACTCAATCATAGTGAACTAAGTGAACACAAACACTAACATACATCAATCCTGGCGAGCCTGTGAGATGTGGTTGTGGGAGGGCTGAACTCTGGCAGGGTCTGGACAGCTGTGTGGAGGCCAGCTGTGACTCAAAGAGGCCAGTAAGACACAGCTATAAGAAGAACCACAAAGCAGGACAGGAAAGAGTATAATAGAAGAGTTGAGTGAACGTGTAACCATCTGTATGCAACATAAAAAGAAAAAAACCCCATAAATATACGGCCTGAACGTAGTCTGAGAACCAGTGCCAGCCCTTTCAGCAACAAAGAGTCCTCTGTACAAACAACCGATATTCCCCTGTTGTGTTCTGCCAATAAATTACAGTTTTATTTTATCTTGAGAAAACCTTGGTGCCTGACTCATACTTTAAAACCCAATCCCCGAAGAGACTAGTTAAGAAGAGAGGGACCTGAGTAGTATTCATAGACTGCTGGGCTGATCTGTTCACTCAGAGGGAAAGTTCAAACTACAGCTTGTAAAGAGGAGTAGGGTCATATGGGGTTGGAACCTGAGGGGTGCAAGGTTTGGTGAGTTAAGGGACCTTAGTGGGGTATAATGCCATGGAGTCCACCCTCCAAAACAGTCATTTTCTGCAGTTGAAGTAATTTCTATTGTCTGGAGATCAGTTATAATTCTGGGAGATCTCAAGGCCCCACCTGGAGGCTGGCAATTGTTTTAAGTGGCTCCATGTGGAGGATGTGATGTGTAGACCTATTTATGGGTCTGGACTAAAAATAATGGAAAAGGGGGAAAGAATGTTTTATTTCCTATGTCTCAATCTCTTATACTAGCTTGCTTCTTGTCCCTTCAGGAGGTGGAAATGGGTGCATCTGTATTACTTAAGTTAACTTCAAACCCATCTCTTCACTTATTTCTTTTCACTCACAGGAATAACATGAACCATCTTTCAGCTGAAGAAAATGTTGCTTCATGTAGCTGACATTTAACTTCATGTTATTGGAATGGCCAGAGCAAGCAGACTTCTTGACAAATTTTAAACCAAAACATCCGTGTGGGTGGATCTTTTCCATCTAGAATACCTAAAAAAGGGGCTAGAGGGCAGCAAGTGGGATATCACATATGTGTTTGAATCACACACAGTTTCCCACATGAAAGAAAGTGGACCCAAGTTCCACAACACATTTGATTTCAGTCCTCTGATAGAATTAGGAGCACTGACACGAGAATCACATTTAAGCACACAACAGAGCATTCTTAACTGGAATTCAGAAGTGATTCCATTCCACTGTCTCTGAAACATTTATAGAATTAGGAGAGTTAGGTATTCTGAGAGTTTATATTATTCCCCCATTGAAAATACTGTATCATTTTCACTGATTATTTCCTTTACACACAGAACTTTCTGAGAATTCATAAAATAAGGATTTCCAGGAACTTATTTATCAGAAAGACAGCCTAAATCCATAAGGTCTTCCAATTTGTTCTCTGTGGTTTTTGGGCAACAAGAAACTAACAGATGTTCTATTCTCTCTTTCCAAGCTTCTCCATGTGACAGTGGATATAAATGAATATCATTTTTGGTACAATCAAGCCCAGTGACATCTTGGCAGAAGCAATGCATGCTACTGATATTTGATCAGCCTTGATGATACCTAAATTACTATGCTTTTGAGGAAAATAAAATTTGAAAGTTTCATTATTCTGAGAGGTAGGCTGCATAATAATTTTTAAAATAAGTGCCAGTAGATAAAGCATTTCCTGCTGTACACCCCACTACCTTGGGAGGGCATGGGACTGGTTTTGGATTTTGAAAGGATGATGAAAAAGTATACTGAGCATGATAATCAGTAGAATGCCCAACAGGGCCTGGAGATCTCCCCAAATTACAAGTGATCTCCCAAGGACAGAGAGCAGTTCCCATAGAGAAAATGGCTGCTTTGGACTCTGGCATTATCCCTCTCCTCCTTAAACCTCACCTTCCCCAGGATCTACCCCCAAATCTCCAGGAATTTCCAGAGCCGGCAACCTTAAATGGAACACTTTTCTTTACTGATGGGTTTCAAAACTGGGGGGTTCTGGATATAACAAAGCTTTTACATAGGGGTCATTTGGGGCCGGAGTGGGCCGGAGCACTGCTCTGGCAGTGCAGGAACAGACACAAATGGTGGTGGCAGGAAGCCCTGCTCCCAGCTCCCCAACCCCCAGCTACTTCTTGCTAGAACCGTGCTGCAGCAGTGGCGCGATTTTTCCATTGTATTCTATGGCCCCATGGAATACAATGGAAAGATCGCGCCACAACTGTGGCGCAACTCCACAGTATGGGTGTGCAAAAAAAAAAATTTGGCCTGTTGCGGCCGTGGGGAACCAGAGCAAGCCAAGGGAAGGGAGGGCAGTTTAAACCACCCTCCCTTCCCTCCAGCAGCCGGCTTGCTCAGGCTCCCCACAGCTGCAGGGAACGAGAGCAAGCCAAGGAAAGGAGTGGTGGTTTAAACCACCTCCCTTTCCCTCCTGCAGCTGGCAGTGGCCACTGCGGCATGACACTGTGGCACCTTGGCAGGCCAGATAGGGAAGCAAAAAAGGGGGAAATCTTCAAAAGCCTCCCCTTCCCTCCCCCAGCCAGCCTGCCAAGGCGGGTGTGCAAGGAGGGGAGCAAAATGAGAGCCACACCAGCAGCAGTGATCTTGCCATTGTATTCTATGGGGCCATAGAATACAATGGAAAGATCATGCTGCCACTGCGGTGCAACTCTTGAGAGAAGGGCTTTAAACTTTAAACCCTTTCTCTCTTCACTCCCCCCCCCCCTTGGCAGGCGGCATGGGAAGCAAAAAGGGGGAGGATCTTCAAAAGCCTCCCTTTCCTTTCCCTAGCTAGCCTGCCAAGGCAGGCGGGCGGGGGGGGGGGAGTGAAGAGAGAGTTAAACTTTAAACCCCTTCTCTCAAGAGTTGCAATCTTTCCATGTCTGTCCCCCTGCCCTCGCTGAAGAAGGGAAGGGGAGGTGGGCAGACATGCCTCCCTTTCCCCCAAGCCTCTCCACTTTTGTGGAGAAACTCGGGGTGGGAGATGGGATTTAAATGCCTGGGTTCCCTGCGCAATCTTTTCTAGGTGCCCTGCAGCCGCAGGGCACCTGGAGAAGATTGGGCAGGGAACACAGGCACGTCTGTGACACAGTTCCAGTGATGTCAGGGGGTGTGGCATATGCAAATAAGTTATGCTAATGACTAGATATGCTAATGAGCTCCTGCACCTCTTTTTTTACAAAATGACCCCTGCTTTTACAAGCTAAAATCTCACTGTATTTTGGTGAAACTCATTAAAAAGTGCAGATAATTTTGAGCAGCACCTCCCCTTTTCCGCAAACTTAACTTTTACCAGCGATATCTACAGGGGTCCTTTGGGGCCGGAGCGAGGCGGAGCACAATTCCGCCAGCTCAGGAGTGGCCACTAGGGCAGCCACCGGCCGAATCATATTCTCTGATCTGATTCGGCCTGCTGCCGAATTGCTGCCGAAATTCGGCGGCAACTTTAAAAGCGACTGGAGGGGAGGGGGGTTGAGGGAAAGGCTCCAAACTTGCAGGGTAGCTGCTGGGGCCTCTCCTCGAAATACCCACCAAGTTTCAAAAAGATTGGACCAGGGGGTCCAATTCTATGGGCCCCCAAACAGGTTGCCCCCATTCCCTCGATTGTTCTCTATGTTTCCTGCCACAGAGAACAATGGAGGGGATGGGACAACCTGTTTGGGGGCCCATAGAATTGGACCCTGTGGTCCAATCTTCTTGAAACTTGGTGAGTATTTCGAGGAGAGGCCCCAGCAGCTACCCTGAAAGTTTGGAGCCTCTCCCTCAAATCCCCTTTCCTCCAACTCCTCATATACCCTATGAGTTTTTGCCATTGATTTTAATGGCCCATAGGGTATAATGGGGCTGAAACTGACATTCCCTTTCTGACACACTTCTGGTGATGTCAGGGGACGTGGCATATGCTAATGAGTTATGCTAATGAGTTATGCTAATGAGCTCCTGCACCTCTTTTTCTACGAAAGGACCCCTGAATATCTAGATATGCACAAAGGAGAAAGCCTAATCCTTATGAATTTGTTAGGCCCAAATATTTTACCAAGATGAAATTCCCATTGCAAAGATCTCTAATAAGAGTAGCTTGTCAAGGCTCTGGCAAACTACGCTTCCCAGGGATCTTTATGACGGAAATTTCTGTCAGAGGTTCAAGCAACAAGAAACCTCAAGGAACAGCTGTTTCTTTCACTTTTCCCTCTTTTGGGGTTGCCAGCCTCCAGGTGGGGCCTGGAGAACTCCCCTAGACTCACCCATCCTAGGCTTGATCTCCAGAAATTTCCCAATATAGATTAGGCAACCCTATACTACTACATAAAGTTTTGATGAAAAAGGAGGGGTGGGAGCTCATAGAAGAAGAAGATAACTGGCTGTAGGGGTAGCTTGGAACAGTGAAGGTCATACAGGGAAGTATTTCAAACAGGCAGAGCTTTGAGACTGGGCTTTCTCTCAAAGTTATCAGGAAAAAAAGAACAAATCCAAATGAAATGTAAAGGGCCAGGGCCTTAGCTCTGTTTTCTTTATTAGTCTGCCACATGTTACTGTCATTTTTAAACTTCAGATTACGAGAAACACATTATGGAATCTATCAAAAAGGTGAAATCTACATTCAGCCAGGAACTGCCCATTGAGATAGCACAAGTTCTTATGCATGTTGTTGCTCTGGATGAAATATAAAAATCTTTCCCACCTTTGAACATCACCACACCTTATGACATCACGGAATACCTCCTGACTCTCAAAACACCGGCTCAAACTTCCTGCCTGATACTTAGGATTAACAGCCAACCAGTATTTTCCAATATTTTTGTACATATGTATTCTGTAGTCAATATTTTATTCTGGAAATCTAATAAACTGATGGTTGTGCCAAGTTTGACCATCACTCTCCCACCCGCATTGACGGACTGGATTCCAACCTAGTCCCAAACTTGACTGACCCGATTCTGTGGTAGCTTCTTGACAATGGGTAAGTAGCAGATACTGGCAGCCCTACGTATTTATTTATTTAGAAAATTTCTATGCTGCTTCTCCAGGGAACCAGAGAACTCTTTGTGTCCAGCCTGAGGCTGAGCTGTCTTCCATGCTAACTGCCATAGAAGAGATCATGAGGCAAAGGGTGGCAGATACCTCTCCATTGTCTGGATCCAGCCTCCCTTGAAAGTCCCTCTTGCTCCAGCATTCAGCTCCATTGATAGGGTCGGAGGAGAGGGTGACAAGAAGCCAGGGGACCTTCTCCATCATGCATACATCCAGTTCAGTAAAGAATCTCCTCCTGCAAAATGTTTGTACTGAAATTTTGTGGCATTTGTCCTAGATTTTTATTAGCTGATTTAGAGCCAATTTTGGCTGAAGATTAGGATACAGAGATAGTAATGTGTGCCTTTGACTTGCTTAACTAGGAGTAGGCTCCATTTGCTTGTTCATAACAAGTCCTATGAGCAGGGCTTTTTTGGGGCAGGAATGCACAGGAATGGAGTTCTGGCTGGCTTCTGAGTTGGCCACGTCTACAGCCTCCCCCCCCCCCCCGGGTTTCCTAGGCATCTCACAAGCTGTGGGGCACCTGGGGAAGCCAAGCTAATCTAGGGAGGGAAGGCAGTTTAAACTGCCTCCTCACCTAGGGGAGCTGATCCAGAAACTGCCTTCCTTCCCTCAGGTTCCCCATGCACCCTGCAAACCAGGGGGCACCTGGGGAAGCCAATCCTGGGGGGAGCTGCACTGTCAGGGATGTGGCCTAATATGCTAATATATTTCTGTGGTTGGGTGTGGCCTATTATGCTAATGGGTTCCTGCTGGGCTTTTTCTACAAAAGAAGCCCTGTTTATGAGTAGAACTAACGAGCTGGCTGGGGATATGGATATGCCTGAGCAGAGCTTTTTTTGTGGTGGTTCTCACTGATATTGAGCACTTGCACCCTTTGGGGGGCTTTCCAAAGTCCTGAGGGGGGAATTGGTGGAAATTGATGCAAGTGCAACCTTATATATGAGTACTAGCATCTTTTTAAAAATGAAACAAAAAAGCACTGTGATTGAGGAACAATCACAAACATGGATGAGAATGAATGGGGGAAACGTGGTTAGTTTCTGTTCAAGGCTTGTGGTATGCCCGGTTCATGAGCCACGAACTGTCACAAGCTTTTAGGCACCAAACAAACTGGTTCAGTTTGTGAGGTCCATGATGCAGTAGAATACCACACACACACACACACACACACACACACACACATCATGCTAGAGACACTAAACTTGCAGGGGATCTCTGACTGACTCTCCTTGCCCTCCAAGTTTGGTTAGGATTGGATTTACAGGGTTCCAGTTATGCCCCCCACACATACACACACACAAAGATGCCCCTAGGAAAGTGCTTTCTGGAGAAATGACAGGCACAGGTTCCAGAGGTTCAGGAGTGTATAGAACAAAGCTTGCTTAAGCTAGCGATATCAGACTCACAGGGGACCTCCCCCTGGTGCTCCTCTACATGTGCAAGTTGTATGCAGAGTTAGGGGAGGCTGAATTACGCCCCCCCCCCAAGAAGATGCCCCCAAGAAAGTGCTTCTGGGGAAAATGTCAGGCGCAAATTCAAAAGTGTATAGAATGGACCCCCTGCAAGCTACACGCACCAAATACGCAGGGATCCTCACCCTGCCACCCATTCCTCTATAATTTGGGGGCAGATGGCTTTGAAGTATGCTTTAAAGTTTGGTAAGCATTTTGATTGGGCAGAGATAGTCTGTCTGGAAATGTATCCACAGGAACCACTTAAAAGTTCGTGGAAAGTTCATGCCAGTTGACCTGCCACAAACTTCAGTTTCTGAACTACAAACCAGCAAAAATTCATCATGAGCTTTAGTTAATGAGCTGGTTTGTGCCCATCCCTAATCACATAGTGTTTGTAATATGAAGGGCCTTTTTTTAATGCTGTATGATTTTTAAATCATGGTTGTGGTTTTAGTGCAGCTCTTTGACTCATTATATTGTTTTAAAAAGCTCAGAAACTATGCAAAGCTAGCAAACACTACTTTTGCCCAATTTCTACAGCTTGCAACATATGCCTTTTCTTTTCAGACTGTACACAGTGCTGGCTATGGTTAGAAATTTAAGGCAAATGTCTGCCACCAGTGGGAATATATAAAATGGTGTTATTTTTTGCAAGCTGCACCCTTCAGTTCAAAGAAAATTTCAGACACCTTAACACCATTGAAATATAACATGAGTATATCATCACACCCACTGATATTCTTCCGGTGTATTCATATTTGGAAACTCTGAAAGGGTTTTGCCCTGCACAGTTCCCTGCACAGTTCTTCATTGCATAGTTAATACCTGGAAGGGAGCCCATCAGCAGCCATTCATCACCTCTGAAGATCAATCAGCAAACCGCTGAAAGACAGAGAGAGTTCTCAGAAACTGTTTCCTTGTAAAGGACAGCAAGGCAGAAAGGGGCAGGGTACAAAGTGCAAATACGTGAGTGCAACACTTTGGCCAGCAGCGGTAAGAGTCAGGAATCATTCCCCAAATTAGGCACATAACCAAATGTAACCCTGATAAGAAAGCCAGCTGCATATTGACTTAAAATGGGCAACAGCCAGCACACAACGAAGGTTCACTTACAGATGAATTAAATAGGGCTACAAGCTTCAATCCACTGGTCCAATGGGTGGGCTGGGACCCACAAATGGTATGAATCATAACCACAGGTGCAACCAGTGGTTCCAGCAGATTCTTACTTAAGATTTGGTTGTTATTGTTGTTTTTTTAAGAAAAAAGATGAAGGAGAAAGAGAGAGACATTGGAAGGTCCCGCTGGTGTGCCAGTTATATTAATGTCCCATTTCCTACTTCCCAGCCTTGGATCGAACAAGAGAATCATGGGCATCTGCTTTGTGTTGTATCCAAAGCTGGCAGCTCTTAGACTGAAGTTGATGTGTCTTTCTTTTCGGTTGTACGAACCACCGAATCAGGCACTGTTCACGCACAGTTAACTAATAAGGGTCAAGACAGCATCTGACATCTTTCAGAAAAAGAAATATTTACATTATGTTTAGATGCAATTATTGTATTATGATATTCAGCTACCTTGTACTTTAATTTGTAATGTTAACAATGTCTGCAGTTTGATGTTACATTATAATTGTATTTATGTTTATTAAGTTTAATAAAAGGTTATTTTAAAAAGATATCATTTGACATGAGCATACTGATCATACCTTCTGAACACGTTAGGTTCAGACTGCAGCCTCTTATGCTTTTGAGAATTTTGTTTGCATTGGTCCTCTAACCTTCAGCAGTTTCAGGGGGCTGCCACAGAGTTGGAAGCATGGTTAAGATCTGCTTGCGCGAGCTTCTTCTACTCATGCAGGTTTGCATCTATACTAGGGTTGCCAAGTCTGTATTACTCACCAGCGGGGGGGAGTCCTCCATCTGCCGGGAGCTTCCTCGAAAATGACGTCATCATGTTGGGGGCATTGCCAGGGCGATGCTCTGGCAATGCCCCCAACGTGATGACGTCACTTCCGGGCGACGTCATTACATTGGAGAAGTCATCCTGGCTGGATGACTTCGGGGGTGGGGTTCCCCCCGCAGGCCAAATGCTGGCCAGCGGATCGGGAACCCCTGTAGCATGGGATCCCCTGCCCCCTGGGCTGACTTGGCAGCCCTAATCTATACTCACTTTTATCCAAGCAAATACTTTTTCTGAAGCAAGACCAAAAATAACTGTGTCTGTCTGTCTATCTGTCACTCAGATAACCTCCAATTAGAAGGCCAAATGATTCTGTTCTCAAGTACATGTCTCTTATCACTGGAGGTGGGAAAAGAAACAGAAGCTATGTGAACAATTGCAGAAGAGATTTTCTGCTGAGGTCCTTGGATATCATTCATTTTAGTACTTTTGCCACTTTCTTGGTGCAATGATCTGTTATTGAGGAGATGAAGGATGTTCAAAAAGATTCTCAAGGATGCAACCCATGGATTAATTATTTTGAAAGAGTCCCTTGGAAAATTAATTTTAAAGAAAAGATGAAGAAGAAGAGGAGGAGGCGGCGGAGGAGGAGGAGATTGGATTTATACCCCACCCTTCACTCAGAGTCTCAGAGCGGCTTACAAACTCCTTTCCCTTCCCCTCCCCACTAGAGACACCCTGTGAGGTAGGTGGATCTGAAAGCTCTTCCGAGAACTGCTCCTTCAAGAACAGCTCTGACAGAACTATGGCTTGCCCCAGGTCATCCAGCAGCTGCAAGTGCAGGAGTGGGTAATCAAACCCAGTTCTCCCAGCTTAGAGTCCATGCACTTAACCACTACACCAAACAGGGCCCATGACAGGTCATGGAGTGGGGACAGTTTGGAAAACCTCCCACAGTTCTCCCTCTCCCGGATTCCCTAAGCTTTGGGCTCCAGTAGAGGGAACAAATCATGCAGCTTAGTCTGTGTATAAAATGAAAACTGTGGGCTCCTATAGCCTCAGTTTGCCTTGGAGTTGTACAGGAAAGGATTTGACAAGCCCTTCCTAGGATTTTAAAAGAAAAGCATTTTAAAGGAAACGAGTTAGGTGCCCATTTCAGATAACAAGAGGAACCTAAAGGATTAACCCACAGCTTTATTTCCGGCACAGCCCGAGGCAAATTGAGGCCTTCAGGGTCCTGAGCAGGATTATTTGTCCTCACCTCCCTTTTCCTTTTATTTATATTCAGTTGCTGTCAACATTCCGTGCTCCTGGAGCATATTCAGCCCTTATCACATCTTCTTTGGAGGTTCCCCCATTTTTTTCTGAGTTGATTTACAAAGTCATATTTTTCAACATATCAGGTGATTATCCTGAGTATGTGAATCCCCTGCTTTATCTGTCACCCACCCAACTTTGCTCTTTTTATTACCATAACAGGAGCCACTTACTATTCGATACCATGACTGATTCAGGGCTTGTCAGATGTTAGGAGAGGATTTCTATGCCACTCCATGCCCCAAAGTCTTCCCTTCAAGATTCAGTACTCCTTCAGGGATCTGAGCAAGCCAAAATTTATTCCCTTTCTTCTTTTTTCCTTTTAATGGATACTGAGAGACTGTCACTGTTCCATTCTTCCTGAAACATTTTCAGTCCTCATCAGGTTTGAAACACGATTTCTGCAGACTCAAGGAGTCCCTAAATATATAGACACCCCTGCTTCAGAGAGGGGGGCTACTTTGAGGAAAGAGAAAAGAATGCTGAAAAAATTTATTTAGTAGTTCTCACACAAGCAAGCCAAAAGAATGACTGAGGAAGAAGAAGAATTTCATTCCCTTCTTTTTGCACTGAGCCCTGAATGGTCAGAACATATAGTGACTGTGGGAAAGAAAAGGACCTTCATTTCCCCCTTTGCCTCCTTAAATAACACTCAACGGTTGTTAATATTCTGTGGGTTTCCAGGTAACCATGCACAGTGCTTGTCTGCGAGAGGAGAACTTCCCTCTCTTATTTTTCAGTTTACCAATGAATACCTGGGGAGTGCCCCGAAGTATGCAGAGAAGTTGCCTATGTATGGTCCCATTTGAGCTGCTCAACTAATAGGAATGGGAAAGTCAGCTTTACAGATTTGGGTGGTGAAAGCAAACATGAAGTTCTCCCTTCTCATTGTGTTAGAATCACAGTTCAGAGGTCAGTCTTTGTTTTTGTTTTGTTTTTTATGACTAGTTAGGTGCTCACGTGTTATTCCTGAGAATGTGCCCATGCCCTTTAAGAACCTGAGAAGTTCTTCCAGATTGATTAAATCTTTCTGTACAAATGCTTGCTACCGCGCACATTGTTCCTATGAAGGAATGTTACTGAAGCAGCAAGCAGGAATATAAATGATATGATATGCTCTAAAAAACAATTTGACAATGACAACACAGAGGAAGTGGACGTCATAATTTTTTTGTTATAAATTTTCTTTGTTGGGCTTTACCTTCGGTGTGACCCCAGGAATGGAATAACTGCTGGTTTTGATTTTAACTGTGCGTCATCAAAACCACAAGATACATTTACAAATCTCTACCTTCCCCCTTCCTCTACAGCTACTACGAAAGTCTGTAAAGTTCCTTTTTAGTGAAGTATGCAGATTTCTCAAATACTTGTCTGGTATTTGACTTTTTAAAAAATAAATAAGTGCTGATTTAACATGTCATAATATTCCAAGTAAGGGCTGATAGTTACATCTAAGAATTTGGAACTGTATTGTAGTTGGAACGTCAATGCAAAGAAACTGCTAAGATTAAGAATTAGCTCTTGAATCCGGAATCATTTTAGCGATGTCCTTCAAGAGAGAGGTTGATAGGATCTAATTGAAACCGGCTGCTTTAAAAAAAATCTGTATCTCTGATAATAAAATTCCAAAAGAATTGTGTACACCAAGGAATGTAGGCCTGGATGTGAGCTATCCTCTGACCTTCCATAAAGTGTGCAGATTTCTAAAACTCACTGAACTGTTTGAAAACTCCACCATACCAGATCATACATTTGTATATTTTAGGATCATCATACTATTCAGTTTCCAGATAAAACCAGAACTAGATAAAACCAGAATTTTTGTATCAGCATTATATGAAATCAATGTGGTTGATGCATTCTTATATTAGATATAAATATTTGCATTCCACCAGCCAAACAGTGATCATCTTGGCTATAAGTTTCCATATTGCCAGGATCATCTAGCTTTAAGTGGAAAGACTGACCCTAGCTGGAGATGAAACTTAACTCTCATTATATTGCTTTTCTGTATTCAGCCGATCCACCTTCTCTAGCAAAAATTGCCAGTATCTAAACACAGCATTCAGCTGCGAAAATCAGATTGTTTTCTCTTTGATTTCCAGCTACATATTATTTATGTGAGAACTCAAATCAATGTTCCCTTTACAATATGCAAAGCCACTCAACTTTGCCAAAGACAAAGAATAGCCTCTGTAGAAGTCATATTTAGTGCTTCATGACATTAACAGTGCAATTTCATGCTCAGACTGGAGCAACCCCACATAGGGTTTCACCCGAAGTGTCTTGCCATGTCTTCAACATTTATGCTAGGGCAATAAGCTGGATCCAAACTAAATTTTGTATCAGTAGAACAGATACTGCATCCTTTCTCCCACTACTAGTCCATTGATATCCACTAAATGCTGCTCCTGGGGGATAGGGGACCTTGAGGAACAAATGTGAGGAGGGTCTGCACCAGGAAGGGGAATCAGTGAAAATGTATCACTTTGACTGGATCCAACCCAGAATGTTGCTGGAAATAAATAGCATTTTCTTGTATGCTCAGTTTTTTCACGGTAAATGTATTCCTTATCATATTCCTGAGTTTTCCATGAGGACTTAGAACTTCTGGCCTAGATCCATATACCCCTTGTTCCTATCCATTTTGGGGTACAGTTAGCTAGGAGGATGAATGAGGGGAACATACATGGAGTTGCCTTCTACCAAGTCAAGCTCCGTGTTGTCTACTCTGCTTTCAAGAATCTCAGAGTGTGTTCAGATGGGCAGCTAATCCTGCCACTGGCCTGGCTGTAATTTGAGCTGGATCTTTTTGATCCAGCATTGCACAACCAGACAGCCCGCCTGTGAAGTGCTTCACCGCGCGTGACTCCTGCGGTGGATTGTCTAGATGGCATCCACCATGAGAAGCTGTGCGGTCAATTTTTTTTAAAAAAAATCCTGTCTGTGAATGCGCATAGCTGCCTCAACTTATATTTGTTTCTCCGTGCATGCACGTACTAAAAATGGTAAAAACACGACCAGCGGTACCTTCCCTTAGGTACCATTTCAGTTAATAAAGTTGACAAAATTCAGGGGACCGTCAGAAACATAACATCATTTGGATCGCTTGAGCAGAGTTCTGGGGACGTCACTTGTTTAAACGGTTATACGTGCATTGCTAAGAGTTTTTTTTTAAATGGCAGCCATTTGGGACGGTCTGAAGACCATCCCTATGGGCTAATTGTGTGCTGGAGGTATGACCTGATGGTGGAAAGTCCGGCGTTGGCCTGTTAGCCAGTTTTAGACTGGACTTTAACGAGTATCTTTTAGGTATGGATCCCCGATGGGGATAGACGGGCTACTGACAAAAGCGGCACAATTCCCAGATGTTGAGGTCTGGACGTACCCTTTAAATCCACCAGGCACTCATGCCCAGCATGGCTCAAAGGAGCCATCTGAACGCACCCTCAGTGAGGTATCTGTCACATCCCCCTGCAAAGCTGATGTTCTGCCATTGAGCCGAGATTCCACAGGTGGAAAGTTCACAACTTTGAAATGAGGAATGACCATGGATCAGTGGTAGAGCATCTGCCTTGCATGCAAAAGATTCTAGCTGCCATCCCTAGCATCCCTAGGTTAAAAAAACAAACAAACAGCTAGTAAGTGAAGTGAAAGACTTCTGCCCGAGACCCTGGAGTGCCGATGCCAGCTGGAATAGATAGTACTGACTTTGATAGATCAATGGTCTTATTCAGTGTAAGGCAGCTTCATGTCTGAGTGCCTCTTGCAAAGAAATTACTCATGCCAAGCAGAAGGTTTTAAACATTATTATTATTAATACCACTTGGCATTAAGGACATTAAGGTCACACACACGAAATAATCCACTTTCAATCCACTTTCAGTACACTTTCCAACTGGATTTTTACTGTGTGAACTGGCAAAATCAAGTTGGAAAGTGGATTGAAAGTGGATTATTTCGTGTGTGTGACCACAGCCCAAGACATTGACACACACACACACACCCCAGAAGACAAATCAAGCACTTGTATTGTCTGTTTTAAGGCAAACAGAAAGAGATGTTTTTGCAGAATTTCACAATAGACCAAGAAGAGCATTGGATTCCCAAGATTTGGAAGCTTGGACAACACTACTTAACCTGCCTTTCTGGTTTTAAATTATATTTTGGCTCATTATTTAATACAATTATCTAACCACATACTTTCCAGATAATTTGAATGCTAGACTCAGATTAAAAAAAAAAAAGAAGTTAAGAGTTTAATTTAATTATCCTAACTTTGTTCCCATTCACAAAGTATTTTTAGAATCGTGTTTGCACAGTAAGGGGGGGGGGGCTGCTGGTATTTAAATCAATCATAAAAATGTGGGTCTCCTATTTCATAGGGGAGTGGATCTACGTGATCCTGCAAAGTACACCCTGTCCCTAACTAGATTACTTTTCTTTTCCTAGCCCTCTCATGCTCTATTATATACCACGAGTAACTGGCTTAGTCTGCAGTGATAACAGTGAGTCCCAACATCCTGACTCTGCTTCCAGAGGTTTTGCAACATGAGGATTAGTACTTCATACCACGGCATTCTTAAAGTTGCATCACACCCAGGAAAAGAAATGAATTAGATATTCTGTGCACCTAAAAGAAAAAAATGGACAAGTGTTTTGCATGTTTTTCACAGGGTGTGTCATGTAGATACTTGCTCCTGGAAGCCAAGATAGGCCAGGACCTTCAGCTGGATAGACACAAAGCATCCAATGCATTTGCCTCACCTAAAATGTTACAACACTGCACATGTTGCACAAAATGTGCAACACTGCACATTTAACAGATTTAAGTTTATGCAAACCTGTTATGAATATCCAAGACAAAACTCAGGCATATTAACCATTAAAGAACAAGTTTACTAAAAACAGGGCATTCATAAACACAAGAATGCCTCTTCTAATAGAACTTCAAGGTATTGTTTGATTATTGTTGCTTTGCAGATGTGAAGTGTTGAGGCTGCAGTTCATAATGCCTTTTTTCTCCTCTAATAATTATGCCTATTGTTGTTCATGGCCTAATATTTGCATGCAACCCCATGGAAACTCCTTGAAAGGTGGGCAAATCCATTTTTAAAGGAACCAAATATTAAAAAAGAGTTATTTCATTGTGGAGAGAAGTGAAATGCATACTGCTCCCACCAAAACTCTTACTTATGTTATTCTGCTAGTTCTGACCCCCAAGAAATTACTCATGCCAGCATAATTTTTTTTAAATTATTATTATTAATTCCACTTGGCATTAAGGACATTAACCAAGATATTCCCCCCCAAAAGAAGCAAATTAAGCATTTGTTTTGCCTGTTTTAAGGCAAAAAGAGATGGATCTTTTTCACAACAGAGCAAGAAGAGCATTGGATCCCCAATATTTGGAAGCCTGGACAACACTACCTAACCTACCTTTCTGGTTTTAAATTATACTTTGGCTCATGATTTAATGCAATTATCTAACACCATACTTTCCAGATAGTTTGAATGCTAGACATGCTTGAGAGCCAGAGAGGTGTAGTCATTAATAGTGGCGGACTGTAATTTGGAGAACTGGGTATGATTCCCCACCCCTCCACATGCAGCCTGCTGGGTGACCTTGGGCCAGTCACTGTTCTCTCAGAACTCTCTCAGCCCCACCTTCCTCACAAGGAAGAAGAAGGGAAGGAAATTGTAAGTAGGGATGGGCACGAACCATCTCACAAGCCAAAATTCGGCACGAACTTAGGCTGGTTTGGAGCTCCTGAACCAATGTTCAGGGAAGGCACTTCCCCCAACATTTACCAGTCTTTTGTCCTGTTCAACTGTTCAGGGCCATTTAAACCTAACCACTGAGTAGTGCAGGCCCACTGCTGACCTGTTAGGTTTAAATGGCTGTGAGCCATTTTACCAGTTGCCCCCCCCCCCCGCTTCTAAACGGGGGAAGCAAAATGGACTTGTGAAATGGCTGCCAGCCATTTCAATCTAAGAGCTAATGGGCGTACCGACCCCGCTGTTAGGTTTGAATGGCTGTGAGCCATTAAACTTGTTGATTTTGCTTTCCCCACTTCAAAGTGAAATGGACTGGTGAAATGGACATCAACCTAACAACTGATGGGTGCATCTGCCCTGCTGTTAGGTGTAAATGGCTGTAAGCCATTCAACCCATTCTTTTTGTCTCCCCCCCCCCGCTTCAAAGCAGGGGGAAGTGAAATGGATGGGTTAAATGGCTGCCAGCCATTTGAGGGACTTCTTGAGGGTGAGGGACTTCTAGCTCAATGTGGTTCAGGGTTCAGTTCCAGGGCTACCCCAAACCAAATTGAATCAGATGTTTTACTTCATGCCCATCCCTAACTGTAAGCCACATTGAGACCCCTTCAGGTAGAGAATAATGGGGCATAAAAACCTACTCTTCTTCTTACACTGATGGCACCCAAAGCAACTCATTCGCAAACACACCAAGGGTCTGATCATACCCACCTATTTGCCATGCAAGAGGGACAATTCATTGACGGATCAAACTGGCGCAATCACACCAGCACATCTGGGAGGTGTCCCAAAACCATCGGCAAGCCAGGGCAAACCGATTTGATCTGGCAGATAATTGGGGTAAAAAGCTACTGATGAAAGTCCAGTATCAAATGGTTTGCCATGGCCCACAGCCGGACTTTTCTTGTGTGATCACGCCAGCGCGGAAGTGTGGCATTGTGGATAGCGTGATCACACGTTATCCCGACGCCACGCTGGTTCTTTTTGTCCCCCTTCCATGTGTACATCATCAAAAGCCCATGGGGGGGAGAAGCGAGTCATCAATCCCCCCTCCTTCTTTCCAGTGAGGCATCGACCCCCCGTCCTTCCAGCGAGGCATCGATCCCCCCTCCTTTCTTCCAGCAAGGCATCGACCCCCCTCCTTCCTTCCAGCGAGGCATCGATCCCCCTCCTTCCTTCCAGCGAGGCATCGATCCCCCTCCTTCCTTCCAGCGAGGCATCGATCCCCCTCCTTCCTTCCAGCGAGGCATCGATCCCCCCTCCTTCCTTCCAGCGAGGCATCGATCCTCCTCCTTCCTTCCAGCGAGGCATCGATCCCCCTCCTTCCTTCCAGCGAGGCATCGATCCCCCTCCTTCCTTCCAGCAAGGCATCGACCCCCCTCCTTCCTTCCAGCGAGGCATCGACCCCCCTCCTTCCTTACAGTGAGGCATCGACCCCCCCTTCCTTCCAGTGAGGCATCGATCCCCCTCCTTCCTTCCAGCGAGGCATCGATCCCCCTCCTTCCTTCCAGCAAGGCATCGATCTCCCTCCTTACTTCCAGCGAGGCATTGATTCCACCCTTCCTTCCTTCCAGCGAGGCATCGATCCCCCTCTCCTTCCTTCCAGCGAGGCATCAATCCCCCTTCTTCCTTCCAGTGAGGCATCGATCCCCCTCCTTACTTCCAGCAAGGCATTGATTCCCCCCTTCCTTCCTTCCAGCGAGGCATCGATCCCCCTCTCCTTCATTCCAGCGAGGCTTCAATACCCCGTTTAAGCACCTCAGAAACCCACCACACACACAAAAAACCCCACTCACCCACGGTTGTGTCTGGTCACGCAGTGGCAGTTTGCCCCGGCAGGTCCACGGAGCTATGTGATTGCGCAAATTGCTCCGGGGCAAAAAAGCCTCAATTCCCCTCTGGACTATCCCACTCGTGTGGAAGGGACCCAAGATTTCCTTTATGCATGGCTATAGTTATATGGTGGTCATTTCTCTTTGGTATTCGAACTCTGACTATAGTTACTTTTATTATTTATTTATTTACTAGCAATGACTATAAAGTGACTGGCAACTTGGAAATCTTAGACCGACCATTGACCCCAAAGCAGCAGCTAATCAAGGACCTAGACAGGGCAGGAATGGTTTTCTGCTTTGGACAATAAAAGAGCATACTTTTGGCAGTGGAACTGGTAGCTCTGGCTTCCCTAGTCTCTGGTGCCAGCTGCTGTTGCAGAAATAATAAATCTGATCTTTGCTCAGAGCTTATTTTTCCTAAGGGATGTTCCAGCTATATTCAGAAGTTGCCCTTACCCATAGATGCTGGAGATGCTTTGCGTGTCCTGTTGATTTATTGATTTGAATTAACATTCCATAAAAAATACTTCTTTGGAACATATTGTTTTCTAAAGTATCCAGAGGAGAGGAAAGCAGCAACAGATGGCTTCATTTCTGTTTTTGGTTCTCTAAACTGTTCCAGAACAGCATCACACACATACATGCAGGGGCTGACAAAGGAGAATGAGAGGAAGGTTATTTGAAGTCACAAATGTAAAAGGCCTATGACAGTGAAATTTGCCAGTAGGCCTGTGGCCTGCCAGAGACACAAAAAATTAACTGCTCTGTTTCCCCCACAACTAAGGAGCTTCACTGAAGACCACAAACTATCACCAGCAGAGAGAGGTGAGCGAAGAAAGCCATTTTTCATCATGGTTTCTGGAGCAAACAGCTACCAACAGTCTCATCACTGGCAAAGAGAGAGACTAACAAAACCATCTTTCCATTTTCCCTCACCAACAGTATTGTAAAAATGACTGTGGCTGGGAGTAATCTAAGCAGGTATGCTCAGAAGTTTAATTTTTTCCTCTAGGGTTTACTACCAGGAAGATGTTCTTAAAATTGCAGTATAGTCCAGCTGGGGCAGAAATCCAGCTCTCCAAGTTTCCATTATTTTTTTGGCTCACTATGATTTTGCATTGATATTAATTGATTGTGTTTTGTTGTTGTTTAAAAAATTACTGTGTGATTTTCATTTTTCGTTCTGGAGAAGTGGTACAGAGATGGCAGATGACTAAATAAACAAGGGGCGGGTTCCAACTAAATAGACAGTATGCTTGAAATTGGCTATTCTGCTTGTCATGTTATTTTCATCTCGGGAAATAGCCCTTTCTCTCGGATTCTTGAACAGTATCTGAAGATGCTTCTTTAGTGGCCACTGATGGCTAGAAGGTCCTTGCTTGCCTGATCACTTTCCCACAGGAGATGACCATTTGTTTATTGCTCCCCAATTTCTCACATAAGGGATGAATATAAGTCCTATGTTCCAGAAGTAAAGTGACATATGACTATGTTAAACAAACAAATAATAAAAAATGTAGCAGGGTGAATACATCCTGAAAGGAGAGAAGTCTGAAAAAGCAATCTGCAGGGCCTGCAAGATGGAGCTGTTCTGCCAGGCCTTTGGTTGAGGCAGCAGGCATCCATGTATGGCCTCCCAGAGGTTGCAGTCACCCACAGACCACCCAGCTACTAAGCCAAGTAATATGCTAGGCAACCTCTCACAGCTAGCTGATTTTGTTGGGTTTTAAAAAAAATAATAATTAATTTTTATTGAAGGTAAAAGACGGTACAAAGTGATAAATCTTATGTTCAAAGCAATAAAAGCAAACTTTCACAAGAGTACTTGTGCATTAAGAGCCTAATATACTAATTAGCAAAGTAGTATGCAGTATATACAATGCATATAACTCAATAGAATTCACTTGACAATCATTATTTACTAGGAATAAGGATCGTTGTAGAAATAAATACAACGGGCTCTAGAAAGGCTCTGGGAGAGTGCCCCGGCCTTGGGCACTCAACGTCAATTTGCTGTGGTGACCTCAGCAGGGTATAATGACACAGAGTCCACCATTTTCTCCAGCAGAAGATCTCTGCCATCTGAAGAGCAGTTGTAATTCAGCATGATCTCCATCCCTCCCCTGGAGATTGGCAACAATGGTTCCCCAAGAGGAAATGGGTGGTTTGAAGGGTGGAGTTCATGGCACTGAACCTGTCTGAGGTCCCACCCCTGCTGAAACCTCACCCTCTCCAGGGTCCACCCCTCAAATCTCCAGGAATTTCCCAACCTAGAGTTGGCAACCCTACCTCCCAGCCAACCATCAATGTATCATTATCTGCCCCCTGACTTCAGCTTTCCATCTCCTCCCCTCCCCCCTAGAGAGCAGTTGTAATTCTGAGTGATCTCCAGCCTCCACCTGGAGATTGGCAACAATGGTTCCCCATGAGGGACTCACTGGCTTGGAGGGTGGATTCTATGGCATTGTACCTGTCTGAGGTCCCACTTCTCCTCAAACCTCACCATCTCCAGGCTCCATCCGTCAAATCTCCAGGAATTTTCCACCTGGAGTTGGCAACCCTATCTCCTTTTCAGCCAATCATCAACCTCAGTCTTCAATTTTCCATCTCCCCCCCAGCCTCCACCATGCTCTGAAGCCCTGACTGCTATGTTACATTGGCTGTCATAAAGGGTCCATCTCAGCAGGGTATAAGAACATAGAGTCCACCATTTTCTCCAGGGAAACTGATCTCTGCCATCTGGAGAGCACTTGTAATTCTGAGTGATCTCCAGCCCTCACCTGGAGATTGGCAACCATACTTCCCCTGGAGGAAAAGTAGTCTTTCTCTGCAATGGGTTCCAAAGCGGCTTACATCATTTTCCTCTCCCCCTTTTGACTTGCACAACAACCCTGTGAAATAGGTTAGGCTTAAAGTATGTGACTGGCCCAAAATCACCCACTCAGCAAGAACCTTGGTCTAGCAGATCCTGTTCTAAAGCACTGACTGCTATGCCTAGGGTACCCAACCTCCAGGTGGAGCCTGAAGATCACCAGGTATCACAATTGAACTCCAGACAACAGATCCCCCCCCCGGGAGAAAATGACTACTTTGGAGGGTGGCCTCTATGGCATTCTGTTCAGCTGGCCCCAGTGAGTTTTTTCCCCAAAGGCCAACATAGGTGTGGAAAGGGGCTTTCAGAGAAGCAAGCTTGGTTGCCTAGCAACTGGCACTGAGAGGAAAGTTGCAGGCTCTAATGATGGAAATACCTCGAAATTTGGGGGGTAGATCCTGTGGAGGGCAGCATTTGGGGGGGAATGGAAAGACTCAGCAGGGTATAATGCCATAGGGTCTACCCTCCAAAGCAGCCATTTTCTCCCGGGGAACTGATCTCTGTCATCTGGAGATCAATTGTAACAGCGGGAGATTTCCAGGTCCTACCTGGAGATTGGCAACCCTAGGAGAAAGTCAGCCACACAGCAGGGAGTTGAAGAGAATGGTTTGATGGTGGCTGGCCCACCTTGTTAGCCAGCCAGCCATGGTGGAGCTAAGCAGGAAAGAGAGCCTGAGGAATTTCACACAGCCAATACGTTCCCTTTCAGGAACTCTTCAGTAACGGTTTCTGTCAGGCATTTCACACAGAACCATATTAGCAGGGGTCCTTTCGTAGAAAAAGAGGTGCAGGAGCTCATTAGCATAACTCATTAGCATAACTCATTAGCATATGCCACGTCCCCTGACATCACCAGAAGTGTGTCAGAAAGGGAATGTCAGTTTCAGCCCCATTATACCCTATGGGCCATTGAAATCAATGGCAAAAACTCATAGGGTATATGAGGAGCTGGAGGAAAGGGGATTTGAGGGAGAGGCTCCAAACTTGCAGGGTAGCTGCTGGGGCCTCTCCTCGAAATACTCACCAAGTTTCAAGAAGATTGGACCACGGGGTCCAATTCTATGGGCCCCCAAACAGGTTGTCCCATCCCCTCCATTGTTCCCCTCCCATAGAGAACAATGGAGGGAATGGGGGCAACCTGTTTGGGGGCCCGTAGAATTGGACCCCCTGGTCCAATCTTCTTGAAACTTGGTGGGTATTTCGAGAAGAGGCCCCAGCAGCTACCCTGCAAGTTTGGAACCTCTCCCTCAAAACCCCTCCCCTCCAGTTGCTTTTAAATTTTTTAAATTCGGCAGCAGGCTGAATCAGAATAGAGAATCTGATTCGGCCCGTGGCTGCCCTAGTGGCCATTCCTGAGCTGCCCTAGTGGCCCTAGTGGCCATTCCACTCCCGCCCCAACGGACCCCTGTGTATTAGTACCAGTTCCCTAACGGAACATATTGGCCCTTTCACACAGAAATGTGCCTCTCCCGTTGGGGAAGCATTCCTGAGCCAGTTTACCTTGAAACCTCCTCCCAAGCATTCTTCAGTTCTTGTACTGGTCCTGAAGTGCTAAGGGGTGCTGTGTGAAATGCCCCCCTGTTTCAGAGTTTATTCTGACAGGAAATTCGGCAAGCTGGCAGTGTGTGGGGGAGGGGGTTTTGCTGAAAGTCCATTGTTTTTTCACTGACAGAAGCAGGCCACTGAGGGGACAGTTAGACCCACCTGGCAATGGGAGGAGGAGAAGAGTGGATCCTTCCCCTTCGCTAGCTCCCTCCAGACTGAGGCTGAGACACTGGCTGGTGGCTCTGTGGGCGGGACTGAGGCAAAGCAGGGAGAGAATGCAGTCAGTGGCCAGGGACTCCCTTTTCAGTGGTAGCCCTTCCAGTCAACTGATTTTGGCACCCCATGGAATCTTGCCACTTTAAAACGGCTTTATATAATAAGGAAAGATACTATATTTTGTATCTCTATATATTTAACAGATTTTGGTGTTTATTATCGTATTTTAAATTTTTGATTGTATTTTCTGTATTTCTGGTCATTGTATTTGTTGTATTACTGATATGATGTAACCTGCCCTGAGCCCGCCTGTGGGATGGGCAGGCTATAAATACAAATAATAAATAAATGCAATAAATAAAACCCTCAATTTACACTCGGGAATATAAGATTTCTTCTTCTCAATTACCCTGCACTGCCGGAGCTTGGAGATTTTTCATGGTGGTATATGCCACTGGTAAGAGCCCTTACAACAGAGCAACTCTACCTTTATAAGAGGGGGAAAGGGGAGGGGCAAAGAAACATGGCAAAGGAGAAGAGCCTTGTTAAAAATCCCCTGCTCACACCGGGCTCTCATCCCCAGCAGAGGAGTTAACATTGCATCTGCAGAAACAATGACATGAGTAAAAACCAGTCACGATGCACTTAATGAACAGCCCCAGATGACTCCTCACACCTCCTCTCAGTTTGCCCTCATAGCACCCATGGCCTCCTGACTCTTTTGAGCTACTAAAGAGGATTCCTTTTCCACAAGCAGAATGTGGAACTCTACACTACACTATACACTACACTCACAACACCACACAGTTCCCATTCAAATCTGGCAATGCCCGTCCCTATGGACAAGATGCAGTTAGGCTGACTTGGAACTTAGGCAAGTAACAGTGCAGTCCTAAGTAGAGATATACCCTTCAAAGCAATGTGATTAGTAGAGTGAATCTCTGCTGAGGATTGAACTACAAATCATATTCAGAAAAAGTTATGCTTCTCCATGAACTGTCCCTTTAAATGTTGTTACTTTCCTTGACACAGAAGTTTCAAACTCTTCTGATTCTCTGTGCTTAACTGATTGCTCCCTTAGTGGCCATCACACTCCTGAATGGTTCCCATTTATTTCCCCTTTGCAGCCAAAGCAGTTATTTTTTGTTTTCTTTGGCTGTGATCATACGCACAATTAGACCCGACATAGTTGTGAATGCTGGGCGGATTTATAGGGTGGGATCAGACAACAACATCTGGAAAGCATCCCACAGCCATCCGCAACCCATTCTGCTCCACTGCAGAAGTGGAGTTAAAAGACACTGGGGAAAAAATGGTAGTAAATGGGTTGCAATGGGCCATGGATGGACTTTCTCATGTCTGATCGCTCCAGCACGCTCTCATGGCATCGGGATTGTCTGATCAGGCCATCCCAACTCTGTGCGGTCCCGTCCCCCCCCCCCTTCACAGTATGCGCATCACTGCAAACTCCAAAGGGAGCCCTTGGTGCAGAGGTGCGATTCATCAATCCCTTGTTTAAGTGCATAGAGAAAAAAATGGGACAGCCCCCCTGACTCACCCACAGTTGTGTCTGATCACACACTCATGGACTGCACCCACAGCTTCAAAGGATGTGTGATTGTGCAACTGCGAGTCAAATTCCCCTGGAGGAAATAGCCTTGCTCTCCCCCCACACACACTTTTTCTGGCATGTGACTGCAAGCTTTAATTTTCCATGCTCATAAGTGCACAATTTTGTTGTTGTTGTTCAGTCACACAGTTGAGTCTGACTTAAAATACAAGAAAATGAATAAACAGTTGCTGCAAAGAGAAAAGCAGTAATTGGGCTCACACATACACACCCAAGCAACACAGTTTGATTATGGACCATTCAGGACAGCTTTGCAAATGAACTGGAAATAATTAATTAGATGGAGAATCAGAGTTTAAAATCAAAGGGACAAAGAAGAAAATGTAAAGAAAATGTAAAGTCCTGAGAAGATTTCATAGTGCTTTGTCCATCCATATGTGAATGACTAACATTCTAATAGTATTTTAAATGAAAACAAGGTCTTTTATAAAATGGGGGGAAACCATAGATAATGCTGCAGAGCAATGGATTTACAATGGATCTGAACTCTGAAAACTGAGTGAATGATTACATATCTACTCCAGATCAACAATGCCATCCAAAGCAGAGTCACACCCTTCTAGGTCAATGGGCTTTAAAAGATGTAACTCTGGCCCTGACCTGGATAGTTCAGGCAACCCCAGTCTCAGAAGCTAAGCAGGGCTGACCCTGGAAAGTACTTGGAAGGGAGACCTCCAAGGAATACTGGGGCTAGGATGCAGAGGCAGGTAACATCAAGCCACCTCTCTGAAATGTCCAAGCCCCACTAGGGGTCGCCAGAAGTCAACCATGACTTCCAGGCACACACACGCACACACAACTCGCAAAAAAAGATGTGACTCTGCTTAACATTGCCCCGTACATGGTTCGTGTAGATACCACTCTGCACTGTCAACACAGTAAAGCGGTGTGGTGTAGAAGTCAGAGTGGTGGAATAGCACTGAGGAGAGCTGGGTTTAAATCTCTGTTAAGCTGTGAAACTCACCGACTGATCTTGAGCCAGTCACTATCAAGCAGCCTAACCTACTTCACAGGGTTGCTGGGAGGATAAAAGGGACGACAACCATAGGTGCCACATGAGCTCCAAGTAGATAGAGTACATTATCCCAACAGCCAAGGCTGCCAGCAAAATGAAAAAGGTGTAATGCTAACATTTGTCTTTTCAGGTAAACATATTCAATACTGGTTTAAATATGTAGTGAGGACTGAGTGCTGTTGAGCGGAATCAGCTGTCGTTTAGCGCTTTCAGGAGCTTCTAGAGTTATTGCCACTGGAGCAGAACTCCCCAACTAAAAAGACTTCCAAGAAATGAGCTGCAGTGTGCTAAGGCCCCGTATTCTTGTGGAGGTGCTTTAATCTTCCCTTCATAAATCACAGATAGTAGCCATTTGGTAACATTTCATAGAAAACTTTGCTTTATTGAATAAAAAATATGTTGGCTAAAAGTGGGTGAGTACATTATGGCTGATTCTGCACCCATCTGTTTCCTCACAGTTTTTCCACAGCCATGCTGGGAATTTAATCTCCCTCTACTCTGCAGGCTGCTTTCACTTTCTCTGTTCATCAGGTTTTATTGGTACCTTCTGCATAGACTTATGGCCATTCAGGGGTGCCTTTGCAGTCAGTACTGCGTTGCCCTGGGGTATCTGATTGTGGTTTTGAGTGGCACCTTTTCCTTCCTCTGATTCGAAGGGAACAATAAGCAGACAACTTGGCACAGCTTCATTGATCTCCATCAGTTCCTCGGCCTCATTTCCCCCTCTGTATTTATCACCTCGCCATGGATTACTTGGCTCAGGCAGCTAATGACCGCTGAGGCAAATACTGACACAGGAAAATCTGCATACCAGATTGTATGATAACAGATATTTCAAGGCAAAGGGGAATCAGGTCGAGTGCTGAGAAAACGTGGAGTGAATGCCAGATGCAGAATGGACCTATGTGATGAAATGAATGTTTCTTTGGCCTCTAGAACTAGGGTGTTGTAGTGGTTAATGTGCTGGACCAGGGTCTGCAAGACCTAGATTCAAATCCTCACTCTGACATGGAAACTTACTGACTGGACTTGGAGCAGTCCAGTCTCTCTCTCTCTCTCTCTCTCTCTCTCTCTCTCTCTTTCACACACACACACACAGGTCGCCAGCCTACAGGTGGGGCCTGGCATAGGCGTCAACTACGGGGGGGGGAGGCTCAAGGGCTCGAGCCACCCCCGAAATTTCCCAGGGGGGACTAAGCCTCCCCCGGCAAAATGGAGTGCTCGCCGCCGCACCTCCCTGGGCCCTTCCTAGGCCCACCCGCCTGCCGCCGTCACCTCTCTCTCCCCCGCCTGGCCACTCCTTCCCTCTCCCTCCCTCCCTCCGTCCATCCGGGGATCAGCTGGGCAAATGCCCATTGTGATGGCGTCACCTGGAAGTGACGCTATCACGCTGGGCATGTTGCTGGGGCGACACACTAGCAATCGCCCCGAAACTCTATGGTAGTGGTGGAAAGTGCTGTCAAAACACACACACACACACACACAGCCCTACCTCATAGGATTGTTGTTGTGAGGATAAAACAGAAGGAAGGAAGCATGTTTCTGTAAGCCATTTTGGGTCCCCCCTGGGGATTTAAGTGGGGTATAAATATTGAAATAAACAAGCGAACCAGGCTTATGCATAAATTAATGACATGTGGAAAGCTTAAGAGACCACTTGGATGCAGTTTCCTGACATTTAAGCTCTGTTTTTTGTTTCTTCCAGCTACTTAGTTACTTTTGCGGTTGCAACCGACATGCAATTATATCTAAGCACTCTGTTAAATGAGAACCTTAATTGAGATTTGGATTGGTGGATCACGAGGATGAACGTGGATGTCGACTGACGTAATTTTAGCATGATCGCTGGGCAGCAGCTGAGCGAGAATTAGCAAACACTGCAGCCAGCATGAGAAAGACAGGAAGCAGCTTCTTTTCTTTGTTTGCAGATGGGGAAAAGACTGGCAGTAGGACAGTGTTTGTTAAAAATGTTGAATGGAAAAATTATTAGCACTCACAAAATAAAAAAGAACTCTACTCATGGCCATCCAACGAAATTAATAAGTGGGAAAAGAGGAAAAACCAACACGAAATAGATTAACTCGATGAAGGAAGCTGTAGCCTTCAGTTTGCAAGGCCTGAACAAGGCCTGAGCACTGAGAGGGAGTTTGGGAGGTAGGTTTGCCAACTCTGGATAGGGGAATTCCTGGAGATTTGGGGGTGGACCCTAGGGACAGCAGGATTTAGGAAGCAAAGGGACTTTAGTGGGTTATAATGCCCTAGAGTCGCCCTTCAAAGCTGCCATTTTCTCCAGAGGAAGTGATATCTTTTTTTCTGGAGATCAGCTGTAATTCTGGGAGATCTCCAGGCCACACCTGGAGTTTGGCAACTCTGTTGGGAGGTCATTAATTATGGTGGTGGTGGTAGTGGTGGAAAGTGCTGTCAAATTGTGGCAGAGTTATGACGACCCCATTGGGTTTTCATGGTGAGAGACATTGGTGAGTTGCCACTGCCTGCCTCTGTGTAGTGACCCTGGACCTCCATCCAACTACTAACCAGGGCTAACCCTACTTAGCTTCCAGGATCTGACGAGACTGGGCTAACCTGGGCCATCCAGGTCAGAGCCCAGTAATTCATACGGTTGTGGAAAGTGCCACCAAGTCACACCTGATGTGTGTCAACCCCATGGGGTTTTCAAGGCAAGATATATTCAGAGGTGGTTAGTCATTGCCTGCCTATTTATTTTATTTATTTATTTATTTATTACATTTTTATCCCGCCTAGCCAGCAAGCTGGCTCAAGGCGGCTACCAACCATAAAATACCATAAAATGGTTTACAAACTTAAACAAACAACGTCAACAATAAAACAATATAAGTAACAATCAATACTAGCAGCAACAGGGTTCTCATGGTGATCTATGCATCATGACCCTGGACTCCTAGGAGGTTCCCTATCTAAATACTAGGTAAGGGTTTCCTTTGCTCGAAAGCCAGTCAAATTTGACTCTAGGGGGTGGTGCTCATCTCCATTTCCAAGCCAAAGAGCCAGCGCTGTCCAAATACTTTTCTGAGGCCAGGTGGCCGGCATGACTAAACGCCGAGCCACATGGAATGCTGTTAGCCATCCCAGCGAAGCAGTATCTATTTGTCTACTTGCAATTTCTTGCTTCCGAACGGCTAGGTTGGCAGGATATCCAGATACTAGCCAGGGCCAAAGCTGTTTAGCTTCTGTGATCTGATGACATCAGGCTAGCCTGGGCCATCCGTGTCAGGGCCTAGTGATTCATAGGGTCACCATAAATCGGCACAGGACACACACAATAAGAACCTGGCTGAAGATAGATGCAACAACGTACTGAATCGCACAGTATGTAACCAGCTTTTTGTGTGTTGTGATGCTAGCATAAATAGCTCCTAGTGCCTTTTGGGGGGGGAAAGGAAGTTCATTAGGGGAAACCTGGACCACACGAAGAATTTTTCAGGCTGGGGCTCAGTCGCCAGAGCAGCCGCGTTGATTGCCAGAGGTGCCAGGGTCACTCCCAGTCTCTCCATGAAAAAAGATCAGGTGTCTGGTGATGTAAAAGACCCCGGGGAGCTGCTGCTGCTGCCACTGCTCAGAATAAACAATATCAAAACTTCATGAAAAGTTTATATTTATTACATATATACCGTATTTTTTGCTCCACAAGACTCACTTTTTCTCCCCAAAAAAGTGTGTGGAGGAAGTGTGTGCGTCTTAAACCCCCCTCACCTTTCCCAAGCCACGGCACCGAGCAGAGCTAGGTGCGTCTTATGGTCAGGTGCATCTCATGGAGCGAAAAATACGGTATCTCACCTGTCTTGCTCTATGTACCTCAATGTGGCAGGATAGGTCCGTTCTGTTAAAGAGCAAATACTGTTATATTGCACAGCTTTTCCTCCAAAGATTTTTTTTTAATGAAAAAGCATTTGGGGACTCTTGTGATGGAATTCATTTCCATGTATCTAGAGGCATTTTTTTTTGTGAGTTTATACATAAGAAAGCAAATTTAGCTTTGTTGTTGTGCTAGACATGATAACCTGAAGTGAAAGCTCCATTTTCATTGTACTGATTGCCTATTGTCAGAAACCAGACACTGAGTTATTTGTGATAGTTTCCCCAGTTATATTTGAGTCCATCTGTTCATGTCCAAAGCAGAACACACAGGAAAGGGAAGGTAAATCCTGCCCCACTCTCATTACTTGGATGTGCCAAGTGCCTGCCTCTTTGATACATTTTTCCCCGTCCGGCCCAAATAGGGTTTCCTGGTCCCCCTTGGCAGGGGATGGGGGATAGAGCTGCCAGATCCAAGCTGGGAAACTCATGGAGATTTGGGGATACAGCCTGGAGATGACAGGGACATCAATGGGGCCATTGAGTCCTCCCACCAAAGCACCCATCTTCTCCAGAGTAACTGGTTTCTGTAGTCTAGAGATGGACCGTAATTCCGGGATATCCCCAGGTCCCACCTGGAGACTGGTATCCCTAAACTGCAAGTGATAATTCTAATTACATCTAGAATGGCGGAAGCTTGCCCCTACCTGACTGAAAGCTGGAAGGGAGGATCCTGTGCATGAGAGAGAAGATCCCTGACAATTTATGCCAACCGGGAGGACTGGCCATTTTGCATACAGGGAGAATTCCTGGTGAGCTGTTGCCCTGGAGTGCCACTGGTGGCCAGGGGCGAGCAGAGCTAAGCCTCAGCAGCTCTGCCAGCATGGCAGGGTCCAATTGGTTCAGACCATTTGATAGCAACAACGATTGGTGTCTGCTTAGACATTGCTTTCTCCAGTTGATGGTGGAGTGGGAAGAGGCAACTGGGGAGCTGATGCACATCTTTGGTGTTGCTGGTTAGGCCAAAGCTGCGTGGTCCCTGTCAGTGTTCCCTCTAAGCTGAGTTAGTGTGAGCTATCTCACAGTTTTTTTAGCCTCTGGCTCACACATTTTTGTCTCCGTTTAGGAAGGATGGGCTCCAAAGCAAACTGATTCATGTAGTAGCCAATTTGCTCACTCACAACTTTCATGCCAGTAGCTCACAAAGTAGAGTTTTTGTTCACAGGACTCCACAGCTTCGAGGGAGCATTGGTCCCTGTAGGGCTGACTTAAGTTTCATAGGGACTACTCAGTTCGGATTGCCTCTGGAGCCATTTTAACTTCCCAGTCCACCCTGATGGCAATTGTGTAGGAGACAAAAGTCACAGATAGAAATGTGTTTTCCACTGAAACCAATGGGAATGTCCTCCAATGTCTTGAACAGGTCTCATAACAATATTAAATACCTGTACAAAATTATCTCACTAGCAGTGCAATCCTGTTCAGCACTACATTCTCCTAAGTCCACTGAAGCCAAGGGACTTAGAGGAGTATAACTCTGTTTAAGATTACACTGTAAATGAAACAAATAGGAATCCAGTAAAATTCCTGTGAATGTTCCTAGTGAGGAGAAGTCCAATTCTAAGTTTACTAACAGGGCAAGGAAGGCTGGAAGCCAGGAAAGAGGGGACTGATCAGGCGGGTTCTATTACACTCTACACTTCAGGCCAGAAATATCAAAAGTATATTCAGGACTGATATATACCTTGGGGTAATTATTCAGAGATCCCAACCAAACAGAATACTCGAGATCTGAAATACCAAATAAGCAATAAAGAAAGTGGGCAAAAGTTCTGTACTTCTTCCAGATTAATTTGGGTTTCTGTCTTCCTATCCAAATGACTCTGGTTTTAATCTCTTTGGGGATAGCACCATAAGTAGGCTAATAAATAAACCTAGACGGTGAAAAATTAAGCTGCTAGATGTAGGAACTAAGCTGCCAGGGAGATCTCCTGGGTATGAAATACGGAGAACGAAAACGAAGATCCAAGATTACAAGATGGTGGGGACAAAGCAGTCCGGGGAATAGACGCTTGTTCTAACGAACTCTATCCCTCACGTCATTGCAGAAAAAAAAGACTAATCTCCAAATTTCTCTAGACAGAGAATGGATTGGAAAGTTTCAGTGTGCTACTTTCCCTTGCTGGCTGTGTTCCCTGATCCCTTGAGGTACCTATCACACACACAGCTGCTATTTATTAAATCTACAAAATTAGATTAAAGGCTCAGGAGCACCGCAATGCAGAGTTTAATCAGCTGTGTTTCTCATGAGTGGCAGGATAGTGATGTCAAAGCCCTACAAGTATCTCTCAAGCTCTCTTTATAGGTAGCAAAAAAATAGGGTTGCCGGGTAGCCCCTGACTGGGCATGGGGGTGGGGATGCCAGATTCAGGTTGGGAAATTCCTGGATATTTGGGGATGGAGCAACCCTAGGCAGCCCTAGACTCGGGTAAACTGGTTGTTGCCAGTAAAGACATAAAAGGCCAGAAACTGGTTGGATATTAAGAGAGGAATGAGACAGTTGTTGGCTGGCATGGATCCTCCTAGGGGCCTTCATTTTCTACAGAATACTGAAGAAAAACCTGAAGAGGATTTTGAGAAGTTTTTAAAGCTGAGTGGAACATCACTAGAAAGCAGTCAGTTTATACAAACACAGATATATAAGACCAAAGGGTTAGCATGACATACTAATACTGAGGAACACCAAACATACTAATTAATGGAGGCCACTGGGACTGGACACAGACTTGTAGCCTAACCTCCCTCAAAGGGTGTGAGGATAAACCGGAGAAGGGGACAACGGAAGCCACTTTGGGCTCCCCTATGGGAGAAAGGAGGGGTATAAATAAAGTAAATAAATAAATTCATGCCCATCAAAATCTACAAGTGATGTAAGGTGGGAAGAAAAGGCAAGTGGGGAAGTGAAATGAGGCAGGAAATTTAAATTTAAAAAATGAATTTTGGTGGAGAAAGTGACCTTAAAAAAGGACAAGGAGCTAGAGCAACAAAACATGACATCACCCCCCCCCCACTCACCCCCCCTCCTCTTGCCAAACTGCACCCTCCTTAGGTACTGCCCCCAAATCTCCAGGAATTTCCCAAGCCTGAGTTAGCAGCACTGAGTTTCATACAAGGCTTCAAGTAGTTCTAGCTTCAGTAGAGTTTGTAGGGCAAGAGTAAAAACCAGGGCTCAAAATGCTTATTCACGTAACAAGTGCTTCTCCTCTGCTTTGTATCCCGCAACATTACAGTGTTAACATAAATTGCACGAGGGTAAGTTTAAGGCTCTAAGAGTCCTTTTCCCCCCACCATAAATGGAAATTTGCTGTTGGACTTTGCTGGAAGAGGAAGGATCACAGTCAGGACAGGAGACAGCAGAGAGGGAGAGGGCATGACTCAGTGGTACAGCATCTATACAACATCATGGCTTTTTGGGGTCATGGCAGAGCATCTGATTTCCATGCAGAAGCCATCAGGTTAAATTCCCTGCATCACTGTTTAAAATGATGATGCAGTGGTGGAAAGTGCATCAAGTCACTCACAGCTGACTCATGGCAACTCCGTAGGGTTTTCAAGGCAAGAGAGGTTAGAACATAAGAACATAAGACGAGCCATGTTGGATCAGGCCAATGGCCCATCCAGCCCAGCACTCTGTGTAATACAGTGGCCAAAGCCCAGGTGCCATCAGGAGGTCCACCAGTGGGGCCAGAACTCCAGAAGCCCTCCTACTGTTGCTCCCCTAGCACCAACATTGCGTCAGATCCAGAGGTGGTTTGCCGTTGCCTGCTTGCGCTTCTCAACCCTGATATTCCTTGGTGGTCTCCCTGTCCAGATCAGGGCAATCAGACAATAAGAGGTGGGAGAGACTTCAATTTGAGATCCTGGAGAGTTGCTGCCAGTCATAATAGGAAATCTTAATAGACTGATGGTCCATATAAGGCAGCTTCATGTATTCAGGCAGAAGGACTTACCAGCATAGTCACGCCTCCTCATGGAGAGGACCTTGAGGGATGTTTGGACATCTATTTAATGGAAATAGCACCCACTGAGGTTAATTGTACTTATTTCTAAGAAACTATGTGCTGGACTGGCACCTGAGAAGCATTCCACTTTACCTAGAATGCCCTCCTAATCCCTGTTTCTACGGTTGAAAGGCCAGTCAATATTAATTGCTAACAGCAATTGTGCGACACCTATAGGCAGGTGTTTTATATTCTGGAGCTTCCATGTGCCTACTTATTGAATGGAAGAAGTCTCCTGTCACTGTGAAATTCTCTCTTGAGCCCAGGCTAGCCCAATCTCGTCAGATCTTGGAAGCTAAGCAGGGTCGGCCCTGGCTAGTATTTGGATGAGCAACCTCCAAGGAATACCGGGGGCGTGACTCAGAGGCAGGCAATGACAAACCACCTCTGAAACGTCTCGTGCCTTTAAAAAACAAGTCTAGCTCGCCACCTAGTGGTGCATAAAGCTAAAAAAGAGCTAGAACTTCTGGCCACCAGACAATCTTAGGATCTCCTGGCTATACTACACACACTGCCATATGATAATCATAATTATTATTCTCTCTCAGACACAGTTACTAATTCATAATACATAATATTGTGACAACTGCTAACCTGGTGGCTCAGAATGTTTGCGACTCTATCTAGGGCCCTGTTTCAAACACTTGAGCAAGCAGCCCCCTTGCTATCAACAATGGTGTTCTGCCTGCTCAGGACTCCATAGGAATGTGGGGACACATTTGGCACCTTTGAAATGATACTGCTGTGCCATGGAAACGACTCCCCCAATCAGCTCATCTGCCTGGGTGATGATTTGATGTTAAGTGGCTCTAAAGGCATGGCTGCAGGCATTCAAACGTTGCAGCAGTGCCACAGAATCACCAGGAAAGCAGTTCTTGTGACCATATCACTTTAAAAGTACTATTACCATATAGTCCTAATCAGACTTACGCTCAGTGACTTCAATGGGCTTGGAGGATGTAATTTAGGGTTGGCAGCAGTGCTCCCTCTAAGCTGAGTTAGCGGGAGCTAGCTCACAGTTTTTTAGCCTCCAGCTCACACATTTTTGTCTTAGCTCAGGAAGGATGGCGCCAGAGCAAACTAATGTATGCAGTAGCCAAATCGCTCGCTCGTGACTTTAATGCCAGTAGCTCGCAAAGCAGAATTTTTGCTCACAAGACCCCACAGCTTAGAGGGAGCATTGGTTGCCAGCTCTGGGTTGGGGATTTGGGGGTGAAGCGTGAGGAGGGCGCGGATCGGGAAGGGGAGGAACTTTATTGTTGCATGGTGAGCAGATCTCTATAGCCTGGAGATGAGTTGTAATGCCGGAGATACCCAGCCACCACCTGGAGGTCGACAAGCCCAGTGTAACTCCTTTTAGGACTTCATTTTCAAGCTGCTTCTCAACAGACTGTGGGAATATGTGTTAAGTATCTATGCCAGTTGTGTATCCTATCCAGGGGACAATGGTGCAGGCGTGGGTATTTACCACACTGGTGAACATTCAAACAAGAACTGCAATTGAGGGCTGCAATTCAAATTGCTGTTGTTGCTAACTTAGGACGCTTTACAAGGGTGCTCAAAAGAATCTTTAGGCTCCGGAACGCAAACTTCCCCCTTTAAATAAACCTTGGCCCTGGAACTCCAGTGGCTAACGGAGCAGAATTTCTGCAATAAAGAAAGGCACTTTCAAGATGTTTTTTAAATAAGCTGCCATAACAATAATTTTCCTATAAGGATTCTCACTGAAACAGTTTCTTGATGAACCATGACTTGGTGGATGTTTACATGGAAGTAAGTCTCTCTGCATTCAGCTAGGTTTACTCCCAAGTAAGCGTACTTAAGAGTGCAGCCGTTCAGCCCAATCCCTCTACAGGCTTACTTGGAAGTAAGTTCCATTGAGTTCAACTAGGCTTACTCTTGAAATAAGTACGCTTAAAATTGCTGCTTAAGTGTACTCTAATAAACTCGATGGCTGAACTTTACCAGAGGCTCAGCCATCCTTTCTATTGTCGACCTGCACTCCTGAAGAGAAGGATGCCTTAAAAGGCCAGCTGTGCAGAGAGGCTGTGGCTCTTATCACTCAGATTGGCCGCTTCTTTGGAGATAACTGTATTTATAGCTCATCCGGCAAATGAACTCTTGGTGTTCTAATTGCTAAATACATCGTTTGGGTAATCCAATAAAGCAGTGCTTTGTCTCCTTACTCCCTGACTGGAGCACACGGTGGTTGTCCGGCAAGGTAAGAGCAAAGAGTCCCCTGCTGACTTTTCATGCCAGAATAAGGGGGAGACGGGACGGGACAGGACACAGGTTTTAGGGAATGTTTGTATTTCACTTCCTGTCCACGGCACACAGCAACATGCTCATACATTTTTACCGTTTAGTTCTACTGAAACTCTGTGAGCCGGAACCGGGAGACTAAGGGCCACTGTTGTGTGAGTCGCTTATATATTGCTGAGATGACGCAAGTTGGCTCGGACTTTTGCAGTGCGGTTTGCCACAGACATCAGTAGTGACACGGAGAGCCGTTTTGTGGTGCCCTCCTCAGCAGAGTTCTACCCACTGAAGCCCCTCCTGAGTCCACTGAAGTCACTGGGTTTACAGCAATGTAACCCTGCATAGGATTTCACTATCAGTTATGTTTTATTGCTCTTCCTACCATGCTGTTCCTGAACTACCCTGTCAAAGGTGCTTTCCTCATTTGAAAATGATATTTTTAAAAGGGACACAGCCCTTTTTATAGCTTTAACAAAAACACCATTGTGTTGGGAGGAAGAAAACAGTACCTCTGAAAAGATCTGTTATCTTATTATAGAAAGTTGGAGCCCTAATGTATACCTTTCAAGCAATGCTTCCTCTAAGCTGTGGAGTCTTGTGAGCAAAAATTCTACTTTGTGAGCTACTGACATTAAAGTTGTGAGTGGGCAATTTGTCTACTGCATACATTAGTTTGCTCTGGAGCCATCCTTCCTGAGCCAAGACAAAAATGTGTGAACCAGAGGCTAAAAAACTGTGAGCTAGCTCACACGGCTTAGAGGAAACACTGCTTTTGAGTAATTTTGGCTGCAATCTGTGCCCACTTCCTTAGGGATAAGGCTGTCCTGTTGGGCACAGAGTGTCTGCCAAGTGAATATGCATAGAATAAGGCAGTTTCTTTGACTGCATCAGAAATGACAAGGTATTCTTTTTTAAAGTTTGCTTTTGTTCTTTTTGACACTGAGTATTTAGAACCAGAGCAAAGGTAACAACATCTCTGAATAACTCTTGGAATTTTTTTCTTGACCCTTCTATCAAATGGCCTTAGAAGATTATCCTGATTATATGTTTAAAACAGCTCTGCTTTGGAAGTAATGGAAGCTGTCCTAAAGGAGAAAAGAGAAGGCATGTGTCTGTGTACAGCTCTTTGTGACTGGAGGGGAATTCTTCATAACTGTTGTGCAAAATAACATCAACAGCTGGTGAACACCCATTAGAGAACATCTACCCCACTGAAACTGCCTTTTAAATTGATCTCAAGGGAACAATATTTTTCAAGTGGAGTTTGCAAAGAATGCTTGCATTGGAAAACTCAATTGTGTAAATGAGGATTCTCGTTGCTTTGTTATGGCAATAAGTATTGCACTCCTGGGGATGAGAATTTGTCCCAGTTTAATGCACCGAGATGAAAACCAATGCTTTCCAAAATGATTTCTATTACAGTAGGCCCAGATTTAAGCAAACTAATTTCGAAATTTAAAAAAATTCACTTGAACTGTAGACAACCCACATCTCTGAGAGGGGGACTCCCCCACTTTCAGCAGCCCTTTTGTCTAAAAGGCTCGTAGGAGAGAGAACTGGTGTGCCAGGCTGAATGGTTCTGGCCAAGTTCCCTTCCAAAGAGAGCTACTTGCTCAACACACCTTATGAAAAACTGCATCCTTCTTAATGACCTTTAAGTTGATAAATTGCTGGTAGGTGAACTATTCTGTCTGTGGGCTTGGTTGCATGTTGAGTTCCTGTGCAATAGAATCTCAGTCCAGCTGGGCAGAGTCAGTTCATCACAGAGCCCCGATGGTCAGCTGAGTGAAACCTGGATGAACAAGTTTCATGGTTTGTGGGCTTTGTAAAATTAGTCTGAATGACAATTGCTGTTTGCCCTCCACATGATCAGTCAGCTACATTTTTGGGAAACCTTAGTACTTCATGCTCCAGTTGCTGGGGGAACCACTGGGTTTACCCCAAAATTTTCTGCAGCAAGTGTATATGATGTAGAAGTAAAATATGCATATTGGAAACATGATGGAAACACATTTATCAGACATGTATTTCATTTCCATAAGTTGTACATTTTGCTGCATGAAACATCACTGGCTTGCAGCAACTGTGCTGTACTGTCCAAAAAGGACAGAGTATCACCACACATGAGGCTTCAACTGTTGTTAATCCTTTCTTGTGCTTTTGGGCTGAATGAGTGCCACAGAAAGCAGAGGTGAAGAATTTGGCATTTCCAGTCCCAGAACCCAGTCTGGTGAATCCTGCCATCTTCCAGGATCCAAACAGCTACTTTCAGTTCAGCAAAGGGAACTTTTGATGTTTTTCTATTAATTTTGTTTAATCTGCCTTTGACATTTCCTGAAAGCAATTTTCCTGGCTTCATGGGGAAGAGGGAAGAGTAGGAGGACAGCCAACAGTCTAGCTGGTTTAGATGAACATTACAGCCTTTACAAATGGTAAATGGTCTGCAGCACCTCCAAACTGGTTCTTGGGGGGGGGGGAATCACACAACCCAAGGGGAAGAAATGAGACCCTAGTTTCTCTTTGGAAATAAACCAATGGGTTTGCTTTAGGAGCTTTCCCACGTTCTCAGTTTCCTCGCTTGCAAGTTCCTATTTCTTGGGAGGGGGGGTGTTGTCCTGTTCTACATGTGTTTTGCTCCCTCTGCTGGTCGATTCAATATCACACAGGTTTTTGTCGAGCATAAAGAGATATACTGGGCATACATCTCTGTGATATCGAATTGACCACTAGAGGGAGCAAAGCACATGCAGAACAGAACCCCCTTCCCTGAAGACATTAGATTTGTACTTGCCCTCAAATTCCACTCCTGGCTTTGACTTCTGTTTCTAAATAAGCTACTTTTGAAACATTTTGAATAAGTTATTCTTCCATTCTTTGAGCATCCAGCTCACACCTCTTGATGACTACCTTGGGGAAGATAGAGTCAGGTGAGTAGCTGTGCTGGTCTGAAGCAACAAAACAAAGTTTGAGTCCACACTTCATCAGATCCTTGAAGGAGGATAGGGTTAACTTTCCTTCTCAGGTTCCTCAACCCCTCAGTTCACTGACAGAGTCAATAGTAAGCAGAGCATCAGTGCCTTCCTCAAATCAAATCATTCTGCTGATGGTGGCAACTAAAAGCTCTCTCTCGCTCCCATCTCTGGGGTTTCACTGGATTGGATCCAAAGCACTTATTTATTTGGGTGCTCTACTTGTGCACAAAGAGTTGTTAATCTTATCTGTTCCCTTGGCAAAGAAAATTTAGACCCTGCCCATGTGCATCTTTGGAAGTACTTTCTGCTAATGCATGTAAAAGGTGGTTGGATTTCGTCCACTTCCCCTTGATACTGATTTTTCCCCAAAATGAAAAATCAGAGTACTCCGATACTTCTCTCCCCCTTTCCCGTGAAATATAGTTAAAATACATCCCCCAACCTGGAAAAAAAATGCTTTGGGGTTGCTATATTTTCAAGGGTTCTTGTGCATGTGTGTGTTTATGGTTTGCTCTGTGTGAGAGAAAGAAACAGAGCTTCCATGATAAACATATTTTTTATGCAGCCATTATTTCAAAGGAATGGTCATTTACTTGAAATATTGCAGTGTTAATTTGAATAAACAATTCTGGCTGTGAGTCATAAAAGAATGCATTGTAATTCAGAAAACTGACTACATGTGGAAAAAAAAGTATCTGACAGATAAAGACAAAAAAATCCTTGCTCAACATTACAGTACAGGACAGCTTATCCTATTATTTCATGTGTAACGAAGTGTAAGACATATAGTTGTTTATAGGACTGTATTCTTTCTCTAGGACTGTCAGAAAGTGGGAATTTCACTCTTGATTTGCTTCTTTCTGAGACGCTATATGTTTCCTACAGTTTTATTCCCTGGTACTTTACAGTACAATATTAACAACACTTGCTTATAATTAAACCCCATTGAATAGCCCTGAGCAGGATTCTGAGTAGACTTGCTTAGGATGGCAGTATTAGTCCACTTGCTGTGTACATTTGGATCCCGGGTTATTACAGCATCACAAACATGATTAAAAGCTGAAAGGAAGTTTGTACAATGCATTCTTATGGTGTACATTTTGTATTATGCTGTGTTTCAACTGACTGCTTTCTAACATATGAAATGTTTGTAAAGCGGTCCCCAATATTCTGACACTGCAAATCTAAGCCCTCATTTAAATATTAAGTATTACCTCACCTTAACAAATATATTTAATTAAAACTGAAAAAAGATGCAAGACCAGTTGCTAAAACATTCCTCCAGGTCACAACCTTAAGACCCACCCATCTAGAAAGTGTTATGATACACAGAGTAATCACAGGGCTATAGGATTTGAGAGCCAGTTTGGTGTAGTGGTTAAGAGCGTGCACAGACTCAAATCTGGGAGAACCGGGTTTGATTCCCCACTCCTCTTCCACATGCAGCTGCTGGCGTGACCTTGGGTAAGTCATAAGTTCTCTCAGAGCCATTCTCTCATGAGCAGCTCTCTCAGCGCTATCATTAGCCCCACCTACCTCACAGGGTGTCTGCCGTGGGGAGGGGAAGGGAAAGGGATCTTAAACCACACTGAAATCCCTTTGGGTAGTGAAGGACGGGGTATAAATCCAATCTCCTCCTCCTCCTCCTCCTCTTCATTTCTGCAAATCTGCGTAAAACCCCATGTTTGCATAAAAATACAAGAAAGTTTAAAAATACAATTGGTGGGGCTAAAAATATCTCAGAATAATAACAGCAATGTCTGCGCCTGTTCATCGGGGGGGGGGGGAAGAGGTTTGGATAGAATTTTGGGTTGGTGTTTCGACCCCAGGTGACACCAAGGGAAAGAGGGGAGGGGGGGGGGGGGAGGAGAGGCTTCAGGGGCAAGGGGACAGGTGAATAAGGTGGGATGGGGGGAAACCAGGAGCTGTAGGGTGTGGTTGGGGAAACTGGTGGCTGGAGACAGTGGGTATGGGAAAGTGCAGATTGAAGGCAAAGTTACTCATTTGCATTCTTGGAGTTGTTAAGTTGTTTGCTTTATTAAAATATCTGTGTTAACGGATAAGGCTAAAATGTTAGCATTATGGTTATTGCCAGGACAGACAGGGAAAAAACACTCAAGGAATGCAGGCAGGGCTTTTTTTCTGGGGGAACGCGCCAGAATGGTGTTCCGGAACCGCTTTGACTAATTTCTTTTTAAAATGTTTAAAAGTTCGTGAGTTTTCAGTATACAGATTGAAAACTTCATTTCCATCTTGAGAGTTCCAGCACCTCTTCCTCCCCTCCACCTCCAAAGCCCTGAATGCAGGTATAGATAGGGCTGTGTTTCGATGCTATCATATCATATTGTATTATGGTTACCCCGGCAACTTGTAATTGATCCTAGTTCATACTGAAATACTTACGCCCTGGTCTGTGTGGCGATTACAGCAAAAGCCCTTCTGCAGTGAGCTTTGATCATTTCTCCCACCCCACCCCCCATATCCTAGGGATTCTGAGAGCCTGCCCCATCTCTAGTGTATGGAGTGCATTTCTCTTTCAAGCTGTAAAATCAGAGGGGGAAAATGGTAGCTGGATTTGTTAATGTTATTGTTTCTCCAATATATTAATATGCTTTACTCGGAATTTGATTTGGAACAGAGGTCTGCTTCAGAGGACCATGCTACATCGGATGTGGAGCCATAGATGGTTTCCTTTTTTAAAAAAATGAGAATTATGTTGCAGCAATTTTGAGCAATGGTTAGCGCTGTAGGGGTGTTGCATCACCATGTCCTCTCGGACTCAGTTATGCTCAAGATCACCCCAGCTGCTTTTCTCATCCTAAAGGACAATAGAAATGACCCTGCTGAGAAATTTCCCTGAAACTTCCTAACCTTTGACCACCTCTGCTCGGCACAATAGGGCAGTTTACAGCAAGCGATAGCAGGAGTACAAACATCATCAGCCAGGGCCGAAAGGGTGAGTGTAAGTCTATGATGATGTGAGTCAATATTTACACTCTAGACATTGTTCCTGCAGGAACTGTTTAGGTGCAATATGGAATTAAAATCTTTTTTTTAAGGACACATACAGGAGTGAAAATCTGGCTT
This sequence comes from Lepidodactylus listeri, assembly GCA_029233225.1. Lineage (NCBI taxonomy): Eukaryota > Metazoa > Chordata > Lepidosauria > Squamata > Gekkonidae > Lepidodactylus > Lepidodactylus listeri. The sequence goes on from JARCFY010000001.1 coordinate 59,022,556, forward strand.
GTTTGATTTATCTATAAAATGAAGGACCGGACCAATAAAACACGATGTAAGGATGGGGGGTGGGGAGGTAGGTGTGGAGAGGAGCTGCTGCCTACGATAGTGTCGAATGCCAGCTGCACTGAGCCTCAAAGAGTTAGTGTCTCTGGTGCTTTTGTCTCCTTATATGGTAAAATGATACACAGGGGTTTTCACTAGGCTGTGAAGGCAGACGCCTGTTTCCACACAACACAGACAGCTGAACAGAAATCCGGAGAGCTGCTTGCTTAGGCTGGAGGATTCCCCCCACTCACTGCACATCCTCCGCTCCTCTGCCCGGTTTGCTAACGGATGGGATGCCCCACACCAACTCCAGAGAGTGCCATTAACGGTGTGTAAGTAGACAGCCCTTTTTTTGTCACCCGGCAGCCAATAAGAATCCTTTGGAGGCTCTATTGTAAATAACAAAGTAGATGATGCTAGGATAAGACAGGGTTTTAGGTGAGGCTATAAAGGAATAAGATTTTTTTTTTAAAAAGATAATAGCCTTTGTTGGGTAGGTTCAATAGGGTCACTGGGTAGGGTATTAGGTTAACGAGGTGGCCGTTTGTTTTGGCAAATGTGGTATGCAGAATAGGTAGAATTAATGCATTTGCATTCAGATGAAATGTTCCGTGGCTGAACGGTAGGTGGAAGGAGGCATTGTCTCCACTGCCCCTGATATGGTTTCGGCAACCCAGTGACATGCTGGATAAGCCTCTGAGAAGGTCATGAATAAGGGAGAGTTCAGATTTTGGTTTCTTTACTCCTCCATGAATACTTCCTGCTTCCCGGAGCAACAAAGGACCTCATTAATTTTTGCAGCAGCCGAAGGCACAGGAGAGAGAACAGCCTTGCCTGTTCGCCATCCTACACAGAATGGCCAAAGGAGAGGCATCACTTAGCAATGTAATCCAGCACAGAGTTACTCTGACCGAAGCCTCTTGATTTCAGTGAGATTAGACCGGAGTAACTCTGCATTGGATTGCACTGTCAAACGCATTTTTATATTTTATTGTAACCTATTTTAAACATAAATGCACAGGGTTAAATATTTATCTGTTGCTCTGCTTTTAATATTAATGTCTGTCATGCGTCTACAGTTAAGAAATGACATGCAAGTCAACCTCAGTGTTCATGTTACAATTTTATGGTGGGCTACTTTCTCCATCGCTATGTTGGCTATAATATCTGAAATATAATGTCTTGGGTTACCACTACCTATTTTGGTTAAAGATGTTTTTTGAGGTTGCTAAAATACATTTATTATTTAATCGGGATAGAAAGTTGACTGTGTTTTGTCACCTTGAACGGAAGGATGGGACATACGGATGAAATTATGTACATTTTAGACTTATTCTGGAGAATACAAGTCTGGGGCTACAAGGAACCCAAAGGTGATCTAGAGAAGTACTGTTTTCATCATTTTAAATGTATGTGGTATTTAGTCCCATTGTTCTCTATGAACCATGGTCACAACTCACTACATCATGCCCTTGGGTGTGTGGGCAAATGATACTAGATGCCCTTTCTCCAGATTATCCGCGTGTTTATTTCCTCTGTCAACTGCCTTTCACTTTTTGAATTACAAATTAAGCAGTTTCTTTGTATTAAAAAAGCAAAGAGAAGATACATTGTCACAGCCAGCATGTAAAAAGGCATGTTTTAATACTTACCAGGTCAAGATTGTGAACATTACAATGCTAATGTGGGGCTTGGGCAGGGCGGAGGGCTGTGCAGACACAATGTGCTAACATTGACAGCATCTTGGAGCATTTCTTTTAAGTCATTTATGTTGATGCCCCATTCTAGCCTGCTCTGGGTTTTGCTTCCTTGAAATAGGTATGTGCACATACTGAATAGACAGGGTTGCCAAATTCAGGTGGCACCTGGAGATCTCCTGCTATTACAATTGATCTCCAGGTGACCAGGATCAGTTCCTCTGGAGAAAAGGACTGCTCTGGAGGGAGGACTCTATGGCATTATGCCCTGCTGAGGTCCCTCCCCCCTCCAAACCCCACCTTTCCCAGGCTCTCAAATCTCCAGGTGTTTCCCAACCCGGAGCTGGCAACCCTCTGAACAGGCCTTGTAGGATCAAGCACACAACAGGATAAATCAACTACTTTGCCCCTGTAGAAACACCCACAAGTTTACAGAGGCGTCAAGGCAGTTTATAAAAGGGGATGCTTTTGCTCCCGTCATGCACAGCTGACTAGTCCCATCCCACTGAAAGGGCATGGCTATGCCCTTCTGCAATGCATCCCACCCTGTGGCCGACGTTTCCTCCTTCCTTAAAGGAGGGAAGGCAAGGTCCAGGAGACAGGAGGAGTCTTTGTCTTGCAGGCTTCTTTGACCAAATGAGTTTGTCAGGCAGATTTACCCAGAACTCCTTTCTATGATATACAACCAGTGTTCCCTCTAAGTTGAGTTAGTGTGAGCTAGCTCACAGTTTTTTAGCCTCTGGTTCACACATTTTTGTCTTAGCTCAGGAAGGATGGCTCCAGAGCAAACTAACTGATGCAGCAGCCAAATTGCTTGCTCACAACTTTAATGCCAGTAGCTCACAAAGTAGAATTTTTTGCTCACAAGACTCCACAGCTTAGAGGAAGCATTGTATACAACTACAATTTTTGTGAGTTTCATCTTGTTATGCGACCATAGCACGATTGGTGCCTCCAAAATTGGAGGGGGGGGGGTGGGATTATCTGGGCCCTCCCACTGTGGCTGAATGGTAGAGAAGATTCCCAAGTAGACTTTCCTTTGCCTGAGAGCTTGGACAGCCATTACCACTTGGAGAAGAAAATACAGAGCTAGATGGACCAGTAGTCTAAATTGGTATAAATTGGTTCAAACATTCTCCTTGTGAAGCAGCTCTTGATATACCTTGCCATTACACACACACTGCCCCAAGGATAAATGGGTAAGCATGTCTTCCTACCTGCTGGTGTTGCCTTCTGCAACAGCTGTTTGTCAAACAAAAACACAGATAGTTGAAGCTGTACACAGCCATGTGGAAGGTACTGTTTGCTCCTGAAATGGAATGTATGCATTTACTAGGAATAAGGCCCGTTGTGGAAATAAATACAGTGGGCTCTAGAAAGAGGCTCTGGGAGAGTGCCCCAGCCTTGGGCACTCAGTGTCAATTTGCTGTGGCGACCTCAGCAGGGTATGATGACACAGAGTCCACCATTTTCTCCAGCAGAAGATCTCTGCCATCTGAAGAGCAGTTGTAATTCAGCGTGATCTCCATCCCCCCCTGGAGATTGGCAACAATGGTTCCCCATGAGGGAATGGGTGGTTTGAAGGGTGGAGTCGATGGCACTGAACCTGTCTGAGGTCCCACCCCTGCTGAAACCTCACTCTCTCCAGGGTCCACCCCTCAAATCTCCAGGAACGTCCCCACCTGGAGTTGGCAACCCTATCTCCCAGCCAACCATCAGTGTATCGTTATCTGCCCCCTGGCTTCAGCTTTCCATCTCCTCCCCCCTAGAGAGCAGTTGTAATTCTGAGTGATCTCCACCCCCCATGTGGAGATTGGCAACAATGGTTCCCCATGAGGGACTCACTGGCTGGAGGGTGGTGCCTGTGGGATTGTACCTGTCTGAGGTACAATCCCTCCTCAAACCTCCTCAAACCTCACTGTCTCCAGGCTCCATCCCTCAAGTCTCCAGGAATTTTCTACCTGGAGTTGGCAACTCTATCTCCTTCCCAGCCAATCATCAACCTCACTCTTCAAGTTTCCATTCCCCCCCCCCCCGCAGCCTCCATCGTGCTCTGAAGCCCTGACTGCTATGTCACATTGGCTGTCATAAAGGGTCCATCTCAGCAGGGTATAAGGAAGTAGAGTCCACCATTTTCTCCAGGGGAACTGATCTCTGCCATCTGGAGAGCACTTGTAATTCTGAGTGATTTCCAGCCCTCGCCTGGAGATTGGCAACCATACTTCCCCTGGAGGAAAAGTAGTCTTTCTCTGCAATGGGGACCGAAGCAACTGACATCATTCTCCTCTCCCCCTTTTTGACTTGCACAACAACCCTCTGAGGTAGATTAGGCTTAAAGTCTGTGACTGGCCCGAAATCACCCACTCAGCAAGAACCTTGGTCTAGCAGATCCTGCTCTGAAGCACTGACTGCTATGCCTAGGGTAGCCAACCTCCAGGTGGAGCCTGGCATTCTGTTCAGCTGGCCCCAATGAGTTTTCTCCCAAAGGCCAACATAGGTGTGGAAAGGGGCTTTCAGAGAAGCAAGCTTGGTTGCCTAGCAACGGGCACTGAGGGGAAAGTTGCCGGCTCTGATGATGAAATAGGGCTCCCAACCTCGAGGTGGGGCCTGGGGATCTCCCGCTTTTACAATGGATCTCCAGCTGACAGAGATCAGCTCCCCTGGAGAAAATGGCTGCTTTGGAGTGTGGACTCTATGGCATTGTACCATGCTGAGGCCCCTCCCCTCCCCAAACCCCACCCTCTCCCGGATCCACCCACAAAGTCTCCAGGGATTTTCCAACCCAGACCTGGCAACCCTATGATGGAAATACCTGAAGATTTGGGGGGTGGATCCTGTGGAGGGCAGTATTTTTTTTGGGGGGGGGGGAATGGAAGGACTCAGCAAACTATAATGCCATAAGGTCTACCCTCCAAAGCAGCCATTTTCTCAAGGGGAACTGATCTCTGTCATCTGGAGATCTATTGTAACAGTGGGAGATCAACCCTAGGGGGAAAGTCAGCCACACAGCAGGGAATTGAAGGGTATGGTTTGATGGTTGCTGGCCCACCTCATTAGCCAGCCAGCCATGGTGGAGCTAAGCAGGAGAAAGAGCCTGAGGAATTTCACACAGCCAATATGTTCCGTTTCAGGAACTCTTCAGTAGCGGTTTCTGTCAGGCATTTTACACAGAACCGTATTAGTACCGGTTCCCTAACGGAACATATTGGCCCTTTCACACAGAAACGTGCCTCTCCCATTGGGGAAGCATTCCTGAGCCGGTTTACCTTGAAATCTCCTCCCAAGCGTCCTTCAGTTCTGGTACCGGTCCTGAAGCGCTACGGGGTGCTATGTGAAATGCCCCCTGTTTCTGACAGTTTATTCTGACAGTTTATTCTGGGCACGGTAGCAGTGAGCGGGGGAGGGGGTTATGCTGATAGTCCATTGTCTTTTCACTGACAGAAGCAGGCCACTGAGGGGACAGTTAGACCCCCCTGGCAGTGGGTGGAGGAGAAGAGTGGACCCAGCACCCAGTCGGTCCTTCCCCTTCACTGGCTCCCTCCAGACTGAGGCCGAGATGCTGGCCAGTGGCTCTGTGGGTAGGACTGAGGCAAAGCAGGGAGAGAATGCAGCCAGTGGCCAGGGACCCCCTTTTGAGTAGCAGTCCGTCCAGCTAACTGATTTTGGCGTCCCATGGAATCTTGCCCCCTGGGATCTTGAAAACGGCTTTATACAATAGGAAAGATGGAATCTTGAAAACGGCTTTATATAATAGGAAAGATTGTCTGCCTTTCTCAGTGAGACTCAGTGAGATTACACAGTGTAAGTGAATGTGTTCAATAGGATGAGATATCTAATAAGCACTGTAACAAGACTAGGATTGCAGAACTCTGAAGGAAGGCATAAGTGAAACAATAATATGTTAAACAATGCAGAAAATGAACAAAGTCTTGAGTCCAGTGGCACCTTTAAGACTAACAAAGTTTTATTCAAGGTATAAGCTTCCGTGTGCATGTGCACTTCTTCAGATACAATGAAACGGAAGTTACCAGTCCATACAGGTAGAGGGTAAGCAGTAAATTAGCATACAGCATAATGAAGATTTCAAACAGATTCAAGTGCCAAACAGGAATAACAAGCTTAGTTTATATGGTTACTATTTGTTTGAGTTCAGTTTTGGGGGGAAACCTGGTGAAGGAAATAAAGGAAATAAACATGTCAGATTGCAGAAATGCAGAAAATGGTAGTACACAAGCAGAAATACAGTGCAGAGAGAGCAAGACAATACAACAGATAATAGATACTAATATGCAGGAGTATGGGCCACACTCCCATTCCTTTTATTAAAGCTTGTTCCTGAACCATTTGGTTATAATACAGCCCTATCACTTCTGTAAAAACGCTCTCCTGAACAATTCTGTTTTCCATAGTTTGTGGAATGTCAAAAGTGCGGAAGCCTTCTGGACTTCCTCAGGCAGGCCACAGACAGTGCATGATTTTTAAAACTTTTCTTCTTGGAATAGCAAACATGCCCTACCTTCACGCCATATCTCAAAAAACTTTCGGAGATAATTGCTTGTTATTTATTTATGTGGGGAACTTAAATAACACCTCCAGTAGGTCTCTGGATAGGCAGCATATAAATCGCCCCCAAATAAATAAATAGGATCTTCAAAACTTTTTTAAAGTAGGCAGGAAGGTGGGGTGTTTCTTCCATTCCAATAAGAAAGTCAAAATCCACAGAGCATATTCTCAGACCCTTGGTGGCAACTCAAGTGGTCCCCCTCAGCTTCCTGGCCATTGACTTCTTAGGACTGTAGAATTTCATCTAAATAAAACAACCACATCTCTTTTTGATAACTAGCTATCAGAGTCTGTTACTTTAAGACACAAATGTGAAAAAAAAAATCTTAGGTTCAAGGTAAAGGTGGAAGACAAAAAGAAAAAAACACCACCACAAGCCAAACCTCTCTGAGGTCCTATCATGGGCTTCTCACTTTCCCCTCAAAAACGTATACAATAACATTTGAATTCAGTGAGGGTTTTGCTTTAGCCTGACTTACTAGGGCTATCATTTAAGACTTGATGATCTTACCTTCCTTTCTAGAGAATAACACAGTTTCAGTAATCTTGTCTCAGATTCTCTTTTGTGATTTCTGGTAAAGCATGTCATGTTGATCACAAAATATGTTGACGAATAAGCACTTAGTGTTTCTGACCAAAAAATATGAAGCAGCCAAAGTGCTTACATCTTCCATGACATGTGCATTTATTAAGGCATGTTTTTACAACTAACAACTGTAAAATATTGCAAGGAGCAGTGTTGGATGGTGGCCAACTGCCGCAAACCACAATGCCTGGAACGGCCTTTCCCCCTTAGAGTCATAGAATCTCAGAGTTGGAAGGGGTCATACAGGCCATCTAGTCCAACCCCCTTCTTATAATGGGGGCTTCTTTTTCTAGACTAGTGTAAAAGAAACTTCCACACATATTACTATAGCAACAGCACTGCAGTATTAATTGTTCATGTCACTGGGGTGGGGGCAGGCTGTGATAGGGCTGGTTCCCACTGGAAACCCCCCTCTCCACAGGCTTTTCCTGCCACTGCTCAGCTGGGTGGCAGGAGAAAAATAAGGGTGAAAATGGGTGATAACTCCAGTGAGACAGGAAGTGACATCAGTGTGTTTCTGGGGAATACTCCAACATTTGGGTAAAAAATCTTGTGCCCCAGTGCTTCCGTGGGTCTTTTGCTGTTTGCCTGCCTTGTACTGGCAATCCCACTTTCCAAACCTCACCCACTTCGGTCTCCCCCCCCCCCCCCAATCTCCAGAATTTACCAATGCGTCAGTTGCAATTGCCCAGTTCTTTTCCCCACTTTGAAACAGGCACTCAGGTCCTTCTAAAGCAGGGGTTGGGGGATAACAAGGAAAGGATGGGAAATGAACCCCTAAAACTCTTTTCCAGTTGCTGTTCGGTTTCCATTCCTTGACAGTATATGACATAAGTCCCCCAAAGGCAGGGTATAAATGATGTAAGTAAATAAATAAGGTACACACCTCAGCAAAAGCCTTTGCTATGAATATCAATGGGATGAATGGTACTTAACCCCTAAGGATGTCATCCTCCAGGCAGTGGCTGGAGTTCTCCTGCTGTTACAACTGATCTCCATATGGATGGCACATTGTCCCTGACAGGGCAATTATATCTGCATTCTTAGGACCTTAACTGGAAGTAGGGTTGCCAGCCTCCAGGTTGGGCCGGGGGATCTCCCACTTTTACAACTGATCTCCAGCTGACAGGGATCAGCTCCCCTGGAGAAAATGGCTGCTTTGAAGGGTGGACTCTATGGCATTGTACCATGTTGAGGCCCCTCCCCTCCCCAAACCCTGTCCTCTCCTGGATTCACCCCCAAAGTCTCCAGGTATTTTCCAACGTAGATCTGGCAACTCTAACTGGAAGGTATATATTATTTCCAGTATACACAACTACTTGTGACACAAGGTCAGCTATATTTGTGGCCCCAAATAGAAACTTTTTGGTGTGTCATTCAATTCCAATTTGGAACATTCCAGTTTTGGTCCTATTTTATTTATTGTTAATTGCCTTACATGTGTTACAGGGACTCTGTTGCTTGTTATCTTTTGCGCTATTTGACATCAGAGATCAGTTCACCTGGAGAAAATGCCCACTTTGGAAGGTGGACTCTACGGTATTATACCACACTGAAATCCCTCCCCTCCCTAAACCCCACCCTCCTCAGGCTCCACCCCCAAAATCACCAGGTATTTCCCAACGCAGAGCTGACAACCCCTTGTGCATAAAGCAATTTGCCCCTTTGCAAATGCCTCCCCCTCTTCAGATTGTCTCTTCCCCAGTTGGATTTATTCTGCTTTTGGAGCTTGAGTGGCGAAAAGTTAAAATGACCCGGGAAGCATTGGCAAGGTTCGAATTTTCCTCCTGCTGATTCTCTGTCTTTACAGTAAAACCTCATATTTCCATTAGCCTGCGTAAATCTGTCTTCAGCTGGAAACCACACGCCCAGATAGGAAAGAGAATGTTTAAGACAGGAAAGTATCCATCAACAAAGTAAAGCATTCCTCTCCACTGCTGATTTGAGCAGGGCCATGCCAAAATGGTCAGGCATTGGCAAAGTAACTGTACACACACTGATCCATGAATTAACTCCCATTTTCTCCTGATTTGTCCCAATTCATAGTTGGCGTTGGGTTCGAAAGTGACTCTCCCACAACTTTTCATTGCATAAGGAAAGTAGAACATGAGGCAATGTTGGCCTTTTATGACAAGGGAATGCCACACAATTCCCTCCTTCATTTAAACTCATTGCACAGGAAGCATTAACAGAGCTTGCTTCTGAGAAAGACAACTGCATGACAAGTATCCAGGAATAATTTGGCAGTACCCATGGTTTTCTGGAAGTCAATAACTAGTGATATGCCAGGTTCCAATAGGCCACCCCCAGCTTTTGTTTCCTGCCCCTGTTCCAGGATCCCCATTTCCCCACAACCCCCCAGACTCCCACCAGCCTTAGCGATGACTCTTGAAGTATGCAAACCTAAGGATGAATTGCCTGTGAGATTGGTTAGGCTGGGGGCCCGAGAAAGAGAGAGAGAGAGAGAATGTGGTCCAAGGTCAACCAGTGAACTTCAGGGTAAGCAGGGATTTGAAATCAAGTCTCCCGAGCTCCAATCCACCACTCTAACTACTATATCACACTGGCACTATTCAGATGGATACTGCCAACTACCTTGCATAGCCAATAAATAACCATAATTTCTTCAAGGATCTTTGTTCCTTTCTTGCGTGTATGGATTTGTAGTTTTGAGTGGAAAATAGATCCTGGAATTCTCAGGAGAAATACCTGAAGTTTCTGAGAAATTTTTGTGTAAAGTATTGGGTAGGGCAGAAGGAACTCATACATTCCTGGTAGCTCCATTTGCTGGACTGCAGCAAACAGAGAGATTGTAAATCTTTGGATTTCTGCCTTTGAAATGAGAACAAAAATGCTCACTTCCTGTATGGATTTATGTCAACAGAAATTGTAGATACAGATCTTAATGTCTTTCATGAATGAAAACAAATGGATCATAAAACTGCACAGAGGCACAAACTTATATCTCATGCACACTTTCTAACACACATCGCTACAAACCCCGAATGACAACCCAGTTCTTATACAGAACAGAGTGCTAACCGAATATAATGAGCTACAAGCAGACACAAACTTAGGGAAATACAACAAGAATGGAAAATTAAGCAAGAAGTCCAACTTTTGGCTGTAGGGTTGCTAACCTCCTGGTGGTGGCTGGAGATCTCTTGGTATCACAACTGATTTTCAGGTGACAGAAATGGAACAAAATGGCCGCTACCAGTAGTACCACTCCAGTCACCTCCTTCAGTAACAAGTGCCAAGACTGAGAGAGTGCTGCAGATCTGGAAGCTTCATAGAGTCAGTGGCATGCAACCGATGTTCTGAGATGATCTGATTCCCAGGACCAAAAGGATTCTAGGTTGCGGAGCTAGTATCTTGGACTGAGTTGTTTGTAGATCTCTTTTTAAAGGCGTAAAGGGGAAGGGCTTGGTCCCTGACTTATATGTCCTCTGTGGTATTTGATCCTAAGGTGCTACATGAACTTAATTTGCTTTCAAAGTTATTTTTCTCTAGTTTTAATATTTAAAAAATACCATTCCAAATGCATTCATTATCTCATGACTTTCATCCTATTATCACTTTCTTACTTGATAGAACTGCAAAAGAGGATTATTTGCATGTGGTTTTTTAGACCTGATTTTTTTCCCAAGCTGAGAAAACACTGCCATGGAATTTCTACATTCCCTTTTACTTTTATTATGCTGTTGGGAATCCAGATTAAAGCACTGGAAATTCTTCTTCACAGTAATTGAATCATTTGAGTTAGTTAGGTAGAATTAGAGCCAAGTTTAGCATGCAAAAAGAGCCTTTCTTCAGCTGTACTTTTCCCTCACTATTTCATATTTTAGACCTTTCCCCATCTGATAAACCTGTCCGTACAGGAAAAGCTAACTCGCAAGAGACAAGAGTGTTGGCCTGACTTCTTCCCTTAGCACATGATTTCTTAGTGTATGAGGAGATAATGACATGGGATTGGATGTGACTGCCCCCCCCCATTTATTTATAATTTTTTCTCATTTATACCCTGCCTTGCTCCCCAATGAGATCGAAAGCAGCTTCCATTCTTGTTCTTGCTTCCATTTTATCCTCACAACAACAAGCCTGTGAGGTAGGTCAAGTTGTGTAATTAGCCCAGGGTCACTCAATGAGCTTCCGTGGAAGGGTGAGGATTCGTACCTGAGTCTCCCAGGTCCTAGTCCAACACTCTAACCACTGCACTAACAGTAGAGTTTGCACAGCTCCCTCTGCAGTCTAGGAGCTGGATTGGTGCTTTTGATTCTTTTCTCAATGCTCAATGTCCAAGGGGAGCTCTTATGTCAACTGAAGGACGGTGCTTTCAGAAGCATTTGGGAGAAGTGTGTAAATAATAGACTTGAGCCCCTTGGCCTTTCCCTTATTACGGTTAGGGATACCGGCTATCAGAAAACACTGAGGATGATCAAGAAGAAGGTAACCAATTTTGACCATGTTAGGGTTGCCAACCTCCAGGTGGTGGCTGGAGATCTCCCACTATTACAACAGATCTCCAGGCGACAGAGAAAATGGACACTTGGAAGATGGACTCTGTGGAATTATCTTCCATTGAAGTCCCTCTCCTCTCAAACTCTACCATCCTCAGGCTCTACCCCTCAAATCTCCAGGTACTTCCCAACCCAGAGCTGGCAACCCTAAAGCATACCGTTGTGTGCAAGGCTTGTGTTCTATTTATGTTACAAGGATTTCTCCCCTGCAGAGCATGCCTGTCTCGATCAAGTATCAGCATCCTGCAAAACCCTAACTGTTGGCAAATCTTTTCCAATAGTGATATCTTGAAGGTGCTACTGAAATGGGTTTTAATTTATTAAAAGTTTTCTGTGAAAATCGTGACTATAGTTATATTTTATATCCTATCATGTATTTCATTCTATTTTATTGTACAGAATTTTTCTATGCTTGACCTTTGGCCAAAAAGAGCTTATTTGTAAAAGGAAAAAGGCTCTAACCACTGCACCGTACTGTCGCCGTCATGATAGATACCAAGAACTGCCAGCCAAGGACTTTTGCTGCAAATCTGATAGGCTGGTAGTCAGTGGGCTGCCTTCTGAAGGGCAGTTCTGGAATAAGTTTTCCTAGCGCACTTTTTGAAGTACCATTGTTGTGAGGAAATGGTGGCACAAGTGGCCACTTCAGTGGTGGCCATGCAGAGGTAGATCTACATGGCAATCTACTTGTGTGCTCCCCAAAAGTTTCTAGTGATGGCAGCTATGCAAATGCAAGCTGCGGTGGCATGGATGAAACTATCTGGACTGTTTTACAATTTGCTTTGTAAAAGTAGCTGCAGGGCAGGTTTTATGTTTTCTATGCATGGCTATTTGTACCTATGAAGGCAAAAAAAAACCCCATGTAAATAAAGTTATGACTTTGTGCCTCATCCATGAGATAGGATGTGGTCAGTTGATAGAGTGTATAAGAGGGAGGAAGCACAGATGTTAGGAGATGATAAATTCAAGGGGAGAAGCTGCAACTTCTTGATCATGGGTGAGGATCAGAGCCCGATTTACAAGAGAGAATAACAAAATTCTAGTTGTGATGCTAACATGGGTCCCACAGGCCAGAGCCAAAGAGTGATTCACATTTTCCCCTTCCCCTATGATTCTCCTTACAAATGCAAAGGAGGTATTAAAAGCGAAATGGAAAATCTAGCTTAAGGTAAGCCATAGATGGAGTATTGGACTCTATCAGCGCCCAGAACTACCCAAGTTCAAATAGCCATGAAGCTCAGTGGAGGGGCAAGTCAGCCACTAATCTACCTTTTTCTTAGGTTGAAAACCTTATGCGAGCTCACTGGATGAATAGAATGTTGTGTTACAAATATAAAAATAATACTTGACCAATAGCATGCTTAGCCAACCCCCCCAATCAATTTTAACAACAGGATCTCAGTTAATTAGTATTAAAGGTAAAGACATCCCTTGCTCGAAAGCCAGTCGAATCTGACTCTAGGGGGCAGAGCTCATCTCCGTTTCCAAGCCGAAGAGCCAGCGCTGTCTGAAGACTTTTCCCGTGGTCATGTGGCCAGCATGACTAAATGCCGAGGTGCAGTCTTAGCATTCCACAATTAAGAAGGATACATTTACACATCACTCTCCAATTCTGACATAGTTATTTGCTTCACTGGGTTTCCCCCTGTAATTAAATCCAAACAAATGGTGACCATATAAACTTAGCTTGTTATTCCTGTTTGGTCTTTGCATCTGTTAAAACATATTCATTATATTGTATGCTAATTTGCCTATACGTATGGACTGTTAACTTCCATGCCAATGTATCTGAGAAAGTGTGCGTGCTCACGGAAGCTCATACCTTGAATAAAACTTTGCTGGTCTTTAAGGTGCCACTGCCCTCAAACTTTGTTCTACAGTTTTCTCTACTGACATCGCAACTTGAAGCTGCTTGTTCTCTTGTCATTAACAGGCCAGCAGAGGCCTAGATGTCAAAATGACAGAACGCTTTGACTGCCACTACTGCAAAGAGTCCCTCTTTGGCAAGAAGTACATCTTGCGGGAGGAGAGTCCCTACTGCATCAAATGCTACGAGAGCCTGTACTCCAACACCTGTGAGGAATGTAAAAAGCCCATTGGCTGTGACTGTAAGGTACCCCGGACATGCATTTCATTGCTCTAATTCCTGTGTCAGCTTTCCTGCATTGACCGTTATGCTTTTTCCAAGCTAGAGGGATTTTAAAATGACATCGGGGATGTGGTAATGGGCTCGGTTTAAATTCAGTATAGTGTGCCGTTATGTGGACTGCAGCGTTTTAATTGGCCCAGATGCCACCGCAGTACACATCTGGTTTGTTTTCTCCTGTTACTGTGAAGAACACTGCTACCAGCCTGTGGATGTTTGTGCGTGCAAATATATCCATGCAAAACTATTTTCTTAACCTTTCAGGGGGAGAAACCCCTCCCCCCTATCTCCTGGCCTGGAAAATGCATCGCCTCCTTCGGTCAGTCCCTCTCGTTTAACAGAAATGTTGAAAGATCAGATGACAACTTTACTCCCCCAGTCCATCAATCCAAGTTGAAAAGTTCAGTTGATTAATTCCTGACTGCTTGCCTTGAGATCTGTTGAGGATTGGCCAGGCTCAGAGGTTCTTGAATGGCACCACATACAAAGTGCTCAAGGGATCAGGTTAAAAAAAAAAAAGGTCAAAAATTAACCCTGGGGAAATATTGCTACCTTATTTCTGCTTGGCAGCTTGAGGAGTCTTTGCACATGTGCTTCTGGGATGTGTTACAAGTGCCACAGGGCTGTCGCCAAAAGTGGCACCCTCGTCTTTATTTACTTCTGTGATACCCTGCCTTTCTCCCCAGTGGGGATGCAAAGCAACTTACATAACTCACAACAACCCTATGAGGCAGGTTACCCCGAAAGTGTGTGACTGGCCCAGGATCACCCAGCAAGCTCCAACAGCAGAGCAGGTTTCGAACCTAGGTCTCCTACATATTAGCGCAATACTCTAACCCCTACACCTACACCACACCAGAACTAGACAGAACTGTGAAGAAAAGTTATTCAGTGTCCTTTACAGAAGGAAGTATAAATGTTACCCTCTTAAACATAAGGTAAAGTCTGTGCTCCAGGTTCCTTAATTTGTATAGAAAAAAAGCTTGTCTGAGCTGGATCCAAAGTTCTGTGTGCAAAACAAATTGACATAAAAAGATCACTGCCTTTCCCAGCAGGCTAGGAGGCCTTCCTGACCAACATGCCCCATGGTGTGGGTAGGATGCAGGCAGAAAAGATAACAAAAGCACAAAGGAGTGACTTCACCTGCTTTTCTGATCTTCAAACATTCCTCTGGCTGCCCGGCATTTTGTTCCAAAGGCTCGCCAACTCTAAGCAGTAGCTTTTCATAAGGCAAAGGGTGGGAAAAGGAGAAGGCAGGGAATATACGCATCTGCAGACTCTTTCCAGACTCCTTCAGGTCCAATTCACTGGTGTTAACTGCCATAATTATTTAATCAAATAACATTTAAAATCAAATAACTTCTAAAAAATCTTTGGAGACTACTAATATTCTCATTGCTCTTTTAGCTTTTCAGAGACAGAAAAACACGAACAGCTTTTACTTTAAACACAATTGTAAAAAGACCCCAGCCTTCTAGTAGGCAACATATGTATTCATAGTAACTTCTGTGGACAGCATCATCCTTGGGTCTGCTGGGAGGAACTTCCCTTGAGGAACTCCAAGTAGGGTTGCCAAGTCCTACCTTAGCTGCAGTGTGGGGGGTCCTGGCTGTCTCTGAGAGTTGTTTGGTGCACACGCCGCAATGACATCACCCGGAAGTGACATCATCACATCGGGTACGTTGGGAGTGGGACCACTATCATTCAAGGGAAAACCTGCAACGTGCCCGACACGATGACGTCACCTCTGGGGACATCATCACACCAGGCACGTCTCCGCGATCCTGGCAATTTGGGGGTGGGGTTCCCATCAACCCATCGAGCTGTGGTTTCCCTGCCCCCCTGGGGAACCTGGCACTCCTAACTCCAAGTGCTGTGTTGATAGCTGAGCCTGAGCTACCTTGCACTGGGGCATTAATGATCATGTGTTTGATAAGGCTTTTGCATATAACGGCAAACAGATTTTATAACACACACTTGCCAAAGCAATGTCAAACAGATAGCATTTGCCAAGGGTGTCAAACATAAGGCCCGGGGGCTGGAACCGGCCCGTCCAGGGATCTTATGCAGCCTGTGAGCAACTAGCGCAAGGGAGGGAACAGGAGGCTGCTTGAGGGTGGGTGGGAGGAACCACTCCAATTGTGGCTTCAGCACAGCAGAACAACCTCATCTGCAGTGGTCAAGCAGAACCCCTTCACTTCAGGGACTGGTATGTTGGGAGCCATTGCAGCCACATTCATACTTCTCCACTTGGTCTGCAGCGCCAGGGATGCTGTCCTGGATGGCTGCAGGGATCAGCATTTGCACGTGGGGGTATGCAAGTGGTTAAGTGCGCGGACTCTAATCTGGGAGAACCGGGTTTGATTCCCCACTCCTCCACTTGCAGCTGCTGGATGACCTTGGGCAAGCCATAGCTCTGTACCAGCTGTTCTTTCAAGGACAGTTGTCTCAGAGCTCTCTCAGCCCCGCCTACCTCACAGGGTGTCTGTTGTGGGGAGGGGAAGGGAAAGGAGTTTGTAAGCCGCTCTGAGACTCCCTTGGGGAGTGAAGGGCGGGGTATAAATCCAATCTCTTCTCTTCTTCTTCTTCTCTCTGTCGGAGCATGAGAGTGTCTGCCCAGCACTTCACTGCTGGGTCTCCAGTCCACCCATGTGGTTTTTCCTCTGCACCCCCCTCCCAGGCCATGGGGCCTTGCAGTGAGGACACACCAACTCAGAGCTTGCCAGTTGCTGTCCTTTATAAAGTTTGTATCTCCGGTATCCAGCATTATGTTTTATGGCACACATGGTCCGGCCCAACAAAGTGACATTTATGTCAGATCTGGCGCTCGTAACAAATGAGTTTGACGCCTCTGGAAGATGAAGTGTGGAAATCTGTTATTTACAAGGCAGTCTTAAGCAGAGTTACACCCTCCTCCACCTTTCAAAATCCTCTGAGGCCAACGAATTTACACAGGTATAAATCTACTTAGAACTGGGCAGTTAGAAGCTGTGCCATTTAAGAGAATCATTAGACCTCCCCCCCCCCCCCCCAATAGCTCATGGACTCTCAGACTGCTTTGCAGATCGTTCACATGCCTGCTTTTCTGTATAGTGCTGAGTGCTACATTGACATCAATTATACTCAAAACGCAAGATTTAACATTCTATCTGCTCCAAAAAAAAAATCTTTACAAGAGGATGGTTTTAAGACCATGGTTTTTCAGCTTACTGAGTAGAGAGCACTTCAAAAAATCTATCCAATCCATCTATAACATATATTTTCTGTTATAGTCTATATACTCTCAGAGCTGTTTTTGAAAGAAAGCCTGAATTGCTACTCTAAACTGAGGAACAAAGTTAAGATTTATCTTTTGCGCTGTGCTACATTAACCTTGGCAGCTCATGAAAAGTCAATACACATTTTTGCCATTGATTGCTGTCCTGCTGCAGTTGCCATTCAGTGCAATTACTACTCTGTATTTTGACTAAATCAACTTTTTGGTCACTATTATTGCTGATTACCTTTGTATTACTAGGCCTATGAAATGTTGGGGGCCTTGGTTTTGGCTACAATTTAATGTTTAACACAATAAGCATTTATATACCACATTTCAAGTATTCACGGGTCTTCATATACATTGTCTTAGTAAGTCCTTCCAAGAGTTCAGGCAATTCACTAAGCATGCTTTATGGTTTGGGATTTCCACAGGATCTGTCCTACAAGGACCGGCACTGGCATGAAACCTGTTTCCACTGTTTCCAGTGCAAGAACTCACTGGTGGACAAGCCTTTCGCTGCTAAAGAAGAACATCTACTCTGTACTGAATGCTACTCCAATGAGTACTCGTCCAAGTGTAGCGAGTGCAAGAAGACCATCATGCCAGGTTAGGACTCGAATGTTTTGGGGTTAAGGCTAAACTTCAGGTAACCTCTCCAAAGTCTTCAGGAACCAATGGGAAGCACTTCTAGGATTCCATACCCTCTGACATTCCCCAGAAGAACAAGGGAACATGTCCAAGTCACACATCAAGGATTACTGATCAAGCTCCTCTCCCAAATCCATAAGGCTGAAGACTCTACTCTGTTATGTGCTTGTTTTAGAAAACATAAATGGTGCCTTTCCAGAGACCTAGTCGAGGCGATGTGTGCTATATTCTTATCTTGTGCAATCTTAGGAACCTCAAAGGATGATAATACCAGCTGCTCAGTTCGATAACATTTAAGCAAGGCAAGCCCCAAAGGCAAGCAAATAGGTACGAAATAAAACAGCGACTTACAAAACAGTTTACCATGACTTACTGAAACAGAACTCACTTGAGGATGGTGGTACAGTCCATAGTATTTTTAATATTAAAGACTATTTTTAAAATTAAGGAATATTTGTATACTACTGGAAGAAGTGGCCGAAGTTCCCCTCCACCACCACACACACCTCCAGCTTACTCATCATCCTGTCACTGTTTCCTTCTCACGGTGACTGGGAAGCTTTTAAAGGGGGAAGCTTTTAAAGTGTGACTATTCATACCTAGCATCATATCAGAATGCAAGCAGTCAGGTAACTCAGAAAGAGCAAGAAATCCGCCCTTTCTGCAGTGTTACAACTGACGGTGAATAGCATCGATTCATTCAGGTTTTGCTGTCCCCAAGCTCCCTCTTGACATCCTGAATCCTGGCTTCAAAGCAACAAGCCAATTAAACATGCTTTGATCTTTGTTATTGGAGAGGATGAAATAACTTGGAGATGTGACTGTTTTTACTGGCAGATTCTTAAGTGCAGGGCTGTATTTTTTTTAAACAAGTTTTTAGGTCAGGAAGTTAGTGTGTAACCAGCTGGTGATCCCCGGTAAGGAAAAAAAAAAGCATTTCAAATTGGCTTTCATCTCAATTATCTTCAGATTAATTTTTATGCTTGATGAGCCATGGCATTAAAATTAGAAGGGTTTTAGTTACATGAGAGGAAAATATCAACCACATTACGCAAGAGCATGCAAAGCAGATGGCCCCAAATTGGTCACAGCTCCGCAACTGAAACAGGGCCTTTGATTCTCCGCATCCCACCGTGCCCCACAATAGAATAGCAGACATCCCCAGCTGCACATAGATATCACATTAAAGTGCTTACTGTGACTCACAGAGACCTGAGCCAGGGCTTAAATAAAACTGCATACCCTGAAGAATGTAAACAAAACTTCAGCACTGAATGAAAACTTGTGCTAGAGGACCAGGCAGTAGGTGATGTGAAAGGCCTCATCCTGAGACTCACTGTCTGACTCAGGGCCGGAGCCAGGATTTTTGACTTTGGAGGAGGCATTTAAATAAGTTGGGGGGCACCCCCCACCCACCCACCCAGGCTGTATCAGGAGCGATGAGAGAATAAAAGATTTTTAGAAAGCAAAGAGAGAGAGGTGGGCAGGGCGACAGCTTGGCTTGGCATGGCCGTGACACGCACCAAAAAAAAAAAACCTGACTCGATGGGAAGTTGGGAGGCCTGAGTGGTAGGTTGGGGGCCCTGGCCCGAGATGCCCCACTGTAGCTATGGGCGTGGTCTGACTAGACCAGGGGTGGCCAAACTTGCTTAATGTAAGAGCCACGTAGAATAAACATCAGATGTTTGAGAGCCGCACAACATGAACAAACATTACGTGTTTTTATTGGGAAATATGCAGATTTGCCTCTTATCAACATTAAATGTGACTGCCAAAAATAATAATAAAAGGGGTAAAAGCAGATATTGATAATGGTATTTATTTGTCCAATGGTATTTGTTTTCTAATGATATTTAGCTTCCCCAGCTGCCCTGCCAGGAGCCACATAATATGTGTGAAAGAGCCGTATACGGCTCCCGAGCCACAGGTTGGCCACCCCTGGACTAGACAATATTGACACTGAAGGACCAATGGCAAAATTTAGTATAAGGCACCTCCATGTGTGTGTGACTATCCATCACAAGATGAAGTAGGAGTTGGGGAGACTCTAGCTGTTACTACAAAGATGGAATCAAGCAACTGATGAGAAGAACATTTCCACTCACTTCCCTCAGAAACACTAATTTATTTTTTTCATATATTGAACAGTTCCTGCTATGACTAAGAAACCAAAGGGCATGATGTGGATGCAACATGACTGGTGCAATCCTATGCAGTTACTCTCTAAGTCTAGTCTAAATCCAGTGAAAGCAATGAGTTTAGACTGTAGAAACGCAACGTAGGATTGCACTGCATTGACTTGTCCAGAGCTGTACAAGGAGTACAGACAAAAAAATTATACTGTACCAGAAAAATTGCATGGGGATTTAAAAAATGATAGAAAACATACCCAAAGATGCACTAAGGGCTGTCTGCAGCAAAAACAGTGGTGCGTGCATGCATATGGCACGCAGAGCAGTAACAGTAATAAGGCCTCTTTCACTGCTTGATAGCCAGTGGGCATGTTATGAAAGGGCAGCCACTGCATATGCCTTTCCTATGTAGAAATGGAGATGTGCTCCAGCATCCCCAGCCTTAATTTTCCTTTCTCATCGTGCAGGGAAGTAGATACCTGGAATGGTGGGCAGGCAGAAATGTTCCTGACTTAGGTTGTCCTTCTCAGCCAAGGTATGGCTCCTCCTCCAGTGGGGAAGCCACTTAAGTTGGAGGAGGGCTCCTGAGGTTAGAAAAAGGCTTTAAAATTTGCAAAGTGGAGTGGTTAAGTAGGGTTGCCAACCTCCAGGTTGTACGGAAGGGAGTATGTTATACAAACGATACAAAAGATCAAACCATGCATAAAGAATGAAAAATATTCAACAGTCAATGAGCATGATAATTTGAACCTATATAAATAGTGTAGTTTATCAACAATATGATATGATAGTCAGAAGCTCAAAACTACATGGTGTAAATACACAAACAACCTTCAGAAATAGTCCAAGTCAAATTCCTCAAACAGTGAAAAGTCCAAACGTCAATGTTTATCATTCCTCCACTTAACGGCCCCGTCAGCTTCCAGTTGCCATATCGCCTTGGTTTCTCAAAAGTGGAACACCAAAACCACCCAGCTACAATATTGTTGAATAATACACAGAATCTTTTATATTCTTAATGGATATCAGACCAACTACTGTGATGTATCTTTTATGGCATTATATCCCACTGAAGTCCCTCCCCCTCCCCAAGGACCTATTTGGCAAAGCCACCAATCCCGATTAATTGCCAGGCATGGTCTGTTTAATAGATCATCCTTTCAGGAGATGATTCTTTAGCTCTCTGCCTAATCCCTCCCCCCCCAAAAAAGGTCACACCTGAGTTAAATATAGCACAAGCATGTTTTTATTAATGTAGCACACTAATAAATGAGTAAGGCGTGAAAAGGCATTTGAAATGTCATACCGCAAGATAAGTATGCATCAACACATTTCCTACACTGCTTATATGCCAATACTTTTTAATATTCTTAGGCACGCTCTCTCAGAGGTTTCAATGCAGAGCTTATTCTAGGAGTCAAATCCTCTGATAAAATAATATTAATATCACTGACAGGAATTAAACCAAGGTTGATTTGCCATGAACTGGCATGCCCAAATACCTAGGGATCAAAGAGGTGTCCACTTTAACTTTGTAAAGTTAAGTGAAAGGCTTTTTTTTCTTTGGCTCTGGATTGTTTGGAGATTATTTGCAAGTCAGAATGTTTGAGACACTAGGATCCCATGGAACTCTATTACCTGTTGAATGGGCGGGGGGGGGGGGGAGCCCTCAGTGGCCATAAGTGTTTGATGAGAAGAGACAGAGAAAGTGCATATATATATAAGGTCTATGATCCCTTCTAAGGCTGGGTACCCCCCGAGGTGTGCTGAGATTAGCTGCAGAACTGGTCAGAAATCTAGTATCCATTTTAGCTGTAGTGTGGTCAGGAAAACACAAAACTGGTAGTTTTCTGGGATTATATATGGTTTCAACAAGGGCATTTTAACTTATCCTACCTTTTATCTACCCAATGTCATTGCCAGGGCTGTCCCACAAGCATGGTTTCTACCATCTATCTTCCCCATCACACTTCTAACTAAACCCATTTTTTCTCATAGCACAGTCTGGGGATCCGCTTTATCCCACCATCTCAAGGGTATCACTAGATATACTCCCTCCCCCCAGTTCATTTCCTCCAGACTTCCAACTCTTCTATTTCGGTTAAAAGCTGTAGCAGCACCCAGGAAGAAGACGGCAGGGCAGAATGTTTGGGGAGAGCCAGATGATTATTGTTCCTGGGAAGAGGCTACCTGGGGAGGCAAACAGAAACTTGTCTTCCACCAGGAGCTGAAGTAGTGGGCAACAGAAATAAAAATGGAAACATGGAAAAGAGTATATTAGACATTATGTGCCTGGCAGTGTGGGAAATGCATGAAAGGCACAGGACAAGCTAAAAATACTAGGAAAACAGAACTGGATTTCATAAACTGATCATAAAAACTTTGAGATGTGCTATAATAAATAGGAATTGTGGAAGAGACTAAAAGGAAACCAGAACTTGGGGAAAGAAAAGCCATATCAAGACTGATCCCATTAGACCACAAAATATTATTCTCACAGCTGGTTCCATTACGAGAGACTGTTGGTTCATTCCAACATTAATTCTACCATAAAGCTCATCTGTTTGTATTTCAGGAATAAGACATCTCAGGTTCTGAGGACAATGAGAGATCTGTGGTATGGTGTGTAACTGTATCAGTGATCCCAACCCAAACCTCCGCTAACTGCCCAGATTCTCATTACATATTAACAGAAAGGTGGAATGTGATTTTTAACTACCTTCCCCTCCCATAACACTTTGAAAATTAAGCTAAATCACATTAGTAAGCCATTTAAGTACAAAGCAAGAAGGGTGGAATTTCATTCTGTGATCTTCTCTTAGGAACTCGCAAGATGGAATATAAAGGAAGCAGCTGGCACGAGACCTGTTTTATCTGCCACCGATGCCAACAACCAATAGGGACAAAGAGTTTCATTCCCAAAGACAATCAGAATTTCTGCGTGCCGTGCTACGAGAAGCAGTTTGCTATGCAATGCGTCCAGTGCAAGAAGGTATCACTGTCCATTGCCTTTTGCAATGTTACCTTTTTACCACTGCTTTGCGATGAAATGCGTATGCGGCAGCCAAAGGTCAACACTCCCAGTTCAGAAATATGTGACCTTTCAGGTCTGTCCAATTCTGTGAGGGCAACATTTAAGATACGGCAGACTGATGAAATGCTGAACTCTATCAAAATGGCAAAGATTGCACATTTCAGCTCCTTGCAGTCAAGTAATCTTGTAAACTACAGGTAATGGGGGGGGGGAGTCATCATAAAAGTCATCCGCCAAAGAGATTCTTAATCCACAAAGCCAGGATGGGAAGGATGAAAGGAAGCAAATGGCCTCGGGAACAATGGAGTTGTAAAAAGAGCCCAATTTTGAATAAAGCATGGGTGGTTTTTTTTGCCATTTAAGGAAGGGAAAGGTCAAAGGCCCCCACCATCTAGGTTTCAGACCTGGAATTATTCTTCAGATCCTGTACCTTTCTGTTTTTGAGGAGATAGGGAAAGCAAGCCAACACTTCCCCCAAACAGCTCAGATTAGCGTACTTGGCTGTCCCTTCCCCATTGTATCCCAACAACTCTGTGAGGTTGGTTAGACTGAGGAAGGGAGCTACTATCCCAGGATCATCCAGTGATGAGTGTCGTACCAGAGTAGGGTTTTGAACATGAATCTCTCTAGCCCTAAGCCGATGCTCTAATAAGGACAACTACAACGCCACAACACGGTGTACAAACTTCACATAGTATTTATTGTGTGTCTTTTGGCTGGTTCTAATAAAAGGTACCACCTTGCTTTTGGATTTTGCTTTGGACCAAAGTGGCTCCCAGCAATCTGCCCTTAGTAAGCAAGACTTTCAGCAATCTAATATTGAATGTATGCAAGAGCAGGCATTTGGAGCTTGCTAGGCATCTACTACAACTTGAAGTGGCACTTCTGTGAGCAAACTTAGAAATTGAAATCACTGCTGAAAATGCGTATTTTTTCCTACAGCACTATCAGCAAAGGAAGGCAGGGTATAAATGCTGTAAATGAATAAAAAGGAATAAAATTTCTCACCTGAAACAACACCATTTGTTTGCTGCTTGTTCCTCAAACATTTGTGAAGCGGAAGCAAGCGGGGCAGGGGACTCAAAACAAACCAGCACAGCTTTCTGAGACCACTCTTTTCTTCTACTGCTGATTTAACAGCCCATCACTACAGGAGGAATTACTTACCGGGAGCAGCCATGGCACAAGGAGTGTTTTGTGTGTACTGGATGCAAGAAACAGCTGTCTGGGCAACGCTTTACTTCCCGGGATGAGTTTGCCTATTGTCTGAACTGCTTCTGCAGCCTCTATGCTAAAAAGTGCGCAGGGTGCACCAATCCGATAAGTGGTAAGTTATCTCGCTATCATTCAGTTTGGAGACTGACAATTAACCCACCCATCTGTCTCCCCCCAAAACAAATCATTTCCAGGGAGAATGTGGTAATGCAACCAAGTGTTGCAGTTCACCTTGGGCGTAACAGAGCTTCAGTGACAACCAGAGGAACACAGAACACACACTGCTGCGGAAAAGTGCGAGAGAGATAAAAATGCAAGGGTACAAACGATGCAAATATTTGGCTGGACACAAATAAGCATGAGCAGAAACTGCACTAGATGTGTTCTCCTGCACAAGAATTTGTATGTTACTGTAACAGCGATGCTCTTGCTTCTGCTTTCATAAGGCCCAAAGAGGCAGATAATCTTTGGATGTTTCACATTTCTTGTGCCATTCTCCCCGATGAGGTGCAAAGCAGCTCTTTTGCAAGAAAAAGATGCCTGCCACATGCGGAAGGCTGCCTGAGGACCTAGCCTTTCAAGCATACATGTTGTTAGTTGAGGAAATTGACTGTTGGAAGAGATATAGGGATGGATCACATGACATATGAATGGAAAGAGTTCACAGAATGGATCTCTTCCACGTTGCTCTTCATCCCTAGTTTGCCCCCCCCCCCTTTCCTTCCCAATTGAAAAGTGCTTCTGTGGGTCAGGGGGTTTGGAAAGAGCAGGATGAAATGCTAAAAGCAGCAGCAAAGGAAAATTGGGAGGAATTGCCCCTGGCCCCACACTTATTTTTTACCTCTTGCTCTTTCACAGATAAGCTCATGGAAGGCAGGAGATGGTCCAATATCTTCAGTGCTTGGATCCTCTGGTGCTATTTCACTGGCACGTGGCAGCTTCTGGGGCAGATCAGTTTTTTATGGAGAGGGCATTTTTTTGCCAATTCCCCTTTCTGCTGTCTTCCAGTTTGCTATCCACATGGTTCATTCAGGTCCCCTGATCTTTCCACAGCTACTTCTTAATGCCTCGTTTGCTTTTACAGGACTTGGAGGAACCAAGTACATTTCCTTTGAGGAACGCCAGTGGCACAACGATTGCTTCAACTGTAAGAAGTGCTCCCTGTCCTTAGTCGGCCGTGGCTTCCTCACGGAAAGGGATGACATCCTGTGCCCGGAGTGTGGGAAAGATATATAAGACTGCAAAGTGAAATAAAAATAAGCCGCGTGTGTCTTCTAAAATAAGTATTGACAGTGTGTACGGACTTTGACCAGAAGTGAGAAATGTAGTGTCTTGTTTTTCAACATCATATATTCTCCGCAGTTAACTTTTTATTTTCTAGCTTGTGGAAATGCACTGGAGAAAAGGTGATTTTGACATCCACTGTTTAACTGATAAACCGGGATTAGTCAAAACACCAAAATGTATTCAGATATGACTAAAAGAAGTTTCTCTTTTCAGATGTTTTCATCCTAAAACTATGTATGAGTTTTGAAGATTTTTTGGGAAGGATTACAGGAACGGCTGTTTAGTGTTAATAGACTGATGGCCAATATTTATGATATGTGAGTTGGCAAACATGTAAGTGATTGTATGTTGGGCACGTAAAGGATATCATTAATAGGAAGTTTTGTGTCACGCCTTAAAGTAAGGAATGAAAGCTGAAATTCTATGTATATGAACCGTGGAGTAGGTCCATTAAACTTAGTGAGGCTTACTCCCAAGTAAATGTACACAGGGCCAGGCTGCACGAGTTTTAAATAAATGTACGTTAACATACATCATTGCACATATCACAAGATCATCCTACAATGTACATCGTCAGCATCTTAGTTCCGGTTTTTAAAATTTCATGCACCTTGTATTTTATGAAATAATAAATTTCTAACACAAGTCTGCAGTATTTTGGTCAACTTTTTAATATCTTAAAATTTTACATTTAATATGGACGTTCTGGATATAAACCCTACCTGCACTCCCTGTATCCTTAGAAAACAATAAATTGAGGCCTCAAAGGAAAATATTCTCCATTTGGGGCCAAGACAGAATAAGAGGGAACTGAACTTAGAGGAGTTTATTCTTCCCTCAGCCACTGGGCAATATCACCCCATATTGGCTTCCATTGACTCTTTTACCTACTGCATCATCACAGGAAGGCATTTGGGGCTATAAGGGGGGAGTGAGAGTTGCAGCAGTGTGTTAAAACTCTCGTCCGTGGCAATGTGCCAGTGCACCATGCCCAGGGAGTGGATCACATGCCCTCCTCTCTTTGAGTAACCAAGGGAGAACTGCCAGGGCCTGAAATGAGCACTGTTACACATGACAGGATGTTTGGACAACACCACAGTTCTTTCCTAGCGAATGAACAAGGTACTCAGGAGTGGCATCTGTTTTTCTTGTTTAAATCCCACTCCAAGTAATCAGCCTCTGCTGTCAGATGATCGTTTCAAACCTGGAAAACACATTGAATATGGTTAAACACACTTGGCACTCACATTTTAACTCTTGTCCAAATTGATCAAGAGATCCACTTTATCCAGACATTTAAGCTCAGCATTTTAAAATATGGGCTAGGTTCCAAAAACCAAACGAAAACAAAACAAACCGCATAAGGAATACGACTTAGTAAGTGCACCCCAGTGTGGTTTGGGGCTTTTCTTGAATGGCAGCTCCTGAAACTGAGAAACGCCCCCCCTCCCCCCCCCGGCAAAAAGATATTATTGAGCATGATGGTCTCCCACATGAAATAAAAACAAAACAAAAATCTGAGCACATCTAAATAGCTCTTTGGATCCTAGCCATCATTTTAATTTTTTGCATGCCTCAGTCATAGAACATCTTCTGCTTTACAAAGACTGCGCTAATCATAACCCACACTTAATTCTCTCAAGATGGTATAGAAAAAAAATCTCAAGTGTTAATAATAATGGCCTGGAGCCTGCCTAGATTTCTGCAGACCGAAGCAGAGGGAGATTTTTGCTAATGCCTCTGGAGAAGACCTCAAACCCATACTCCCCAAGCAATTCCTGGGGACCCCGCAGGAGAAGGGGGTTTTTTTGGGGGGGTGTTTGGGGGAAAATCAGCAAAAGTCCTCCATGAAACCACTGAAATCTAGGCAGGACCTAACACAATGTATGCTTTATCAGGCAAGAAAATATGTTCTGGGAAGAACTATGGAAACATTTCTGGGTATATGCTATTTTTCTATACAAGGAAGTTGAATATCTAAATTGACCGCCACAGCATTTAAACACTAGGTTTTTTTAAAAAATGCAAACCAAACAGAATACCATGCAAAGTGGTATTCAAGATTAAACACTGAAGCTGTTGTGCATATTTCCCTATAAATTATACTTACCATAAAAGACACTGATCACATACCGCCGTTGCAGAGGAACTGGGTACTGGACAAATGTGCATCCTTGCGAGGAGAGCCTCAAATCTTTTTACGGAGCATGCCATACAATAAATGAATTCTTTGGGGTTTCAATGATCATAGAGCACAGTACCTCTGCACTGGACTGTCCTCTAATGTATTTTATATAAGGTGCTCTTCTACACGGAATGCGTACTGCAAACCGGCTTCTCACCTATAACTACCAAAGAGTTAGCTTTTGTATAACCATAACACAGAACTTTCGGCTTAGCTCTTGGAAAGTCAAAGAAATTCACCAACACCAAACACTTATTACTCACTTATCAAGCAAATAGAGTCCCTTATCCATGTGATATGAGAACGCTTTTCAATCACTGGTTGGAAATTTACAAAAGCATAACTACACTGATCACTAAGTACAATAAATATAATGAATTCCCCTGATGGCCAAACTGCTTTGTATTAGTGATCAGCTCCGCACTGGACTCATTAGCAGTCATTGCCTCCATTCTCAGTGGTGTTGCAACTAAGGCTGGCTTCAAGTGCCAGTAGCATGGTGGCCACCCAGGAAAATGCTTCACTATGGTCCCGGTCACATGAGCAAGATAATCCGGGGGGGGGGGGGTGAGGCTATTTGCTCTAGAGTAACTTGACCCGCAGTTGCGCAATCACACAGTTCTGTGAAGCTGCAGGTGCAACTCGCCACTGCGTGATCAGACGCAACCATGGGCAAGTGGGGGGGGGGGGGTTTGGTCGTTCATTTCCGATTCGCTTAAACGGGGGATCGATGAATCTCATCTCCACCGTGAGGGCTTCCAATGGCAGTATGCGATTATGTGCATACTGAGAGGCGGAAAAAAGCAATGGCATGGCATTGGGATAGCCTGATCAGACTATCCCTGACACCATGAGTGCGCGCTGGAGCCATCACACGGGGAAAGCTCATCTGTGGCCCATAGCAACCCGTTTGATACTGGATTTTCGCTAGTGTTTTTTTATTCTGCCTCTCCAGTGGAGCAAAATGGCTTGCTGACGTTAAATCTGTCTGGGAGTCATGCCTATCGCGCGGCTTATTCTGCGGGTGATTGGGGCCCTATATGTACTTCCCATCTGGACCTACAGGTGCAAGAAATAGGATCTCAAGGAAGTAAAAATATAGGTCACAATAGGTTATTTAATAAATCCCTCTTGCAAGTCATAATATATATTACATCATCTGCATGTAATACATTACCTCAGCCACATAGATTCCCCCCCAGCAGAACCGTTCAGTTGCCATAACATGAAACTACCGTGCTTCTTCTCTGGTCCCTGCTCCTCCTCCACGTCCAAAGCAGATTGGGAAGAACTCTGGCTTCTTCCTTTCTCCAGTTGTTCCTTTTCCAGAGGAGTGTGTCTTGTAAACCATTCTGTTTGTGAAATGTCCAAGAGAAGTGTGGTTTCCTCTCAGGAATCCTTGAAACATGATGTTAAACAAGATGCTTGCAGTGATGCAGGCCAAAACCTCACACGCAGCTCTGAAAAGCAAAGTTGTATCAAAGGATGCAAGGGCTGAATATGGCCGTAAGAAAGCGGAGAACTGGGGAGCTGCATTTATTTTCCAGAAAGCTCTGCTAGGTGTATTAGGGAAAGCATTAACAGCCAAACAAGGTGCAGCATCTCCAAATGGAATTCACATGAACAGCCCTCATCACAGAAAAGAAGCTTCTGGACTAGGAGACAACTGAAGACATCAGTCTACAAGGGGAGAAGATCCCAGTTGTAGGAAAACGTCACAAAAAGAACAAATTAATATCTGTGTCCAGCAGGATAAACAAGATTGTTATGGGTCAGGTGGTAGCTCAAGGCATGTATCCAGGGCTTTTTTTGGTAGAAAAAGCCCAGCAGGAACTCATTAGCATAATAGGCCATGCCCCACAGCAAAAACTCATTAGCATATTAGGCCACACCCCTGACAGCGCAGCTCCATCCCAGGATCGGCTTCCCCAGGTGTCCTGTGGCTTGCGGGGCGCATGGGGAACTCAAGGGAAGGAAGGCAGTTTAAACTGCCTTCTCTTCCTGGATCAGCTTGGCTTCCCCAGGCGCCCCGCAGCTTGCGAGGTGCCTGGGGAACCCGAGCGGGGGAGGCTGTAGGCGTGGCTAACTCAGAAGCCAGCCGGAACTCCTTTCCTGTGCATTCCTGCCCAAAAACAGCCCTGCATGTATCTGTCATTTCAAGATCAGAAAGAGAAGCAGAATTTAAACTGGAATCCAGTTCTCAGAAAGCTAGTGTAAAAGAAGAAAATGACAGTTCTAACCACAGTGGGAAAGAGGATGCCAAACCAGGATACAGCTCAAGGCCAGCCCCTGGAGCCCTGAGACTTGAAGATGAACCAGAGGTTACACGAGAACTGAAAAACCAGAGTAGTCCAGCAAGGGAGGACATTAATACCTCTGCTGGACAGAATTAAAAAAAAACTTCATAGATTCAACAGCCGTTCTGAAGATGTGGCTAACTTTTCAAGTCTTGAAGACGAGCAAAAACGTAAACAAGTATCAAACAAGCAGCAAAGTAAAATTGCTGGAGAAACTGATTGCACCAGCCTGAGTAGAAAAGAATCTTGGACACCTGAGAACCACACAAGGCGTGTCTCTGAAGGTGAAAGACACAAAGGCAAAAAGGTGTTCAAGCCTGGGAACAGCAATCAGAAAACCGCTCAAAAGAATCTGGTGCTTCCACAAAGCAGAAAAGTGTGATGAAAGAACAGTGTACTGCCCCCAGCTTGGTTGACATACACAGTGAAACGATAACTTGGTTTGAGAATTTTCCAGAGGACAGTTCTTGCTGAACCTTCTTCAGAACTTGTATTTGTGGATGGACATGATTCAGAAGTAGACCAAAAGCGTATAGAGCAAGGAAAAAAGCCTTTAGAGGGAATTTGTCTGATGTGAAGGATACAGAACCACTGGCTTCCTTCTCCTAGGATTCCACCCAGAATCACAATACTTCTGAAAGAAGACACTTCAACATTGGCCACAGAGTTCATGATGTGCCCTCCTCACCTGTACGGTCATAAGACGAAAGACTATACAAAATTTTGGATAAAACCAAAATATTGTAGCCCTGTTTCAAGCCTCTGTGGAGATACTTCATTTTATAGTTCATATTCTAGTCATCTTATAGTTCTAGTCTGTGATATTTCGTTAGATACCTCGGTTGCTGTTTCACCAAATACGTCAAAGGATAAAGAACCTTTGTTGGAAGCTGTGCATGGTAGGCCACGTTCACTTGGTTCTTCACTGGTCTGCGAGAAAAAAAACAGACAGTGAAGCATGGATGTGGAACCATGCATTCCACACCCAGGAGTTGGTCTGAGCACAGTGAGAGACCTTGCCTCCCTCAAGAAAGTGCCATTATTAATTGTGTTGGCTGCTATAAGACAAAGGCTGAGGACAGACTGGCAATCTGGAGCGTGATGAATGCAGAGGCAACTGCTGCAGGGGAAAAACTCCCCGGGGCTGGCCGTTCACACTGGCCAGTGTATTGCGCAAGGATGCTGTTACGGAGCGTTCAGACTGCTGCGGAGTGGCCCCACGTGGGCCGGCCTCCGCAGCTCGTGATAGGGCTGTTTCGGCAATTTGCGCATGTGCACATGCGCTTATGTGCGCTCATGCACAAACTGGCAAAACGCCGCGTTCGCACTGCCGCCTCCGCTTGCCTCCCGCCTTCTGGTTCACACTGCTTGAAAGTGGGAGGCAAGTGCAAGACGGCCTCCGGACACCGGTTTCTCCCGGTGTCCCGGTAAAGCGAAAGGAAAACGTCTTCAAGACGCGTAAGTACGGAAGGGAGCCGAGGGACAGCTGCACATGTCTGGACGGGCTCCCTTTCCCCATTTCCCATGCGGACCTCTCCCGAGGCAGATTGCCAGTCTGTCCTCAGCCAAAACATTAAAAAAAATGACTTATAGGAAAGTGCAAGACAGCATGGAAAAGAGCTGCTGCATGAATGCTGGACTGAAGTAACAGAGGCTCTTAAAGTGATTATTGAGTAATGCAGATGGATATTTGTGGTTCACAGTGCTGTGGATAAGCCTGGGTCTACTGAGATGTCTGAAAGGAGTAAGACACCAAGTGCTTAGAAGAAAAAGATCACACCTTGATCTTGTTCATTGACTTAAGGTGTCTTATTATTGATTTTAGTCAAAAGTGACTTTTCTTTAATTTATCCATCCTTACAGAAAATAGAGAATACAATATTGCCTTTTTTTGTTTCAATTTTATAACAGAACATTTTATAAGGTCAGTCTCCATTACATAGGACAAACCCAAGTATGGTTGATGTAGAGTGGAGGCGTAGCCTCTTCACAAGCACAATGGTGGTTCTAAATCATAAAGGCCATATTGGAGTGTTTTCCTTAGGACAAACCACCAGGTCATTGCCATAGCATGCCTCCTTTGCTGTTCACCATAGTTAAAACACTTTTTCTTCTGCTAGTGTGTGCACAGCAATATTCTTAATGGAATAATGAAGTGTATTTCCAGTGTATGATAGCTGAAATCCTTTAAATCTGTGTAAGCACAGTGGATCTTCTCAAACATGGAAAACTGTGGCAAAAATTTATTTTTAAAGAGAACTGAGACTGTGGATACTGTTTAAGGAGCTAATGGTGGAAGACACTGTGATGGGAAAAGCCAGATGCATGGAAAATTAGTGCAAATATAAATATCAAGATTCTTATGGCTAAAATTCTCATGGCTAAAATTGTAGTTTCTTTGTACTAGACTCTTCAATTGATTTATTTGATAAGGGAAAATATATATAATTTGTATATATATAAATTATTTTTATATAATTAATTTTAAATATTATTTGGACTTTAAAGAGTCTATTTGAAGAAGAAGAAGAGAAGAGATTGGATTTATATCCCGCCCTTCACTCACTTGGAGTCTCAGAGCGGCTTACAGACTCCTTTCCCTTCCCCTCCCCACAACAGACACCCTGTGAGGTAGGTGGGGCTGAAAGAGCTCTGAGACAACTGTCCTTGAGAGAACAGCTGGTACAGAGCTATGGCTTGCCCAAGGTCATCCAGCAGGTGCAAGTGGAGGAGTGGGGAATCAAACCCAATTCTCCCAAATTAGAGTCCACGCACTTAACCACTACAACAAACTGGCTCTCAAATGTTTATATTTGCAAATGTATTTTTATATAAATATTGGTACACTTTGTTTATATAACTGACTCCTGCCAGTGAAGCAACTAATTAAAGCCTTGTAGTATTCATATTGAAAACAAGTGGTGTTCTCCATCTTTCTGTTACCTTTAGTCCAGGAACTCCACATTATATGCAGAAGTTCTTCCTGTAAGTACATGTATTCTCACTGTTGAAAGTATTGTCCAGAGTTTATGGAAATGGAAACAGCCTTTTAAGTAACCTTTTTCTTTATGTATATGCAGGAATGACAATAAAACCACACTCCATTTAAAAAAAAAAAAAACACCCAGGAAGCTACCATGACAGTAGGACAAGTTCTTGCTCCATGGAATTATCTGCCTATACAAATACAGGAAGTGCCTGATGCTTTTTTACTAGGTGGCAAATACAATGTGACCCTCTTCAGTTTAGGGAAACCTGTTTATAGTGGTTACAGGGTAAAGAGACCAAGAGTTTGCTTATTTGGAAATGGTGTAAATGCACTGATAAGGCAAGGCAATGGCCAGCCACGTGCTGCCTCAACTCCCATTTGAAAAGTTTTCTAGGTTGCAAGGAGCCATGACCTCAAAATGCTTTTGTAAGACCAGACACCGTATCAACAGATGCTTGACCATATGGCCACTCACAGGAAACAGTCACACGAGTCCTTAAGTTTCCAAGGACTGTTCTCTTTCCTACCATATTCATGACAGGGACACAAAGTCTGGCTTTTAGGTTTTTGTACATATATTTTAATGACTTCCTAGCTGAAAAGTATGCATGTATTTTCTGTGATCTTGGTCTACTGATGTCAAAATAAACATTTCCATTTACAAGTTCATATTCAGTACCAAATACAAAAATAAGAACACCGATTTATTTTAAAATAGCACAAAGTTATGAAAAACAAAACCTTGAATATTTATTTTAGTACCCTCAAAAGGTTGTATCCAGGCCTACCCACTTTTGAAGTTCTTGAAAGACATACAAAGATACTGGACTGGCAAAAGATGCTCTTCATCAAAATATAGCCAAGCCATGACCAAGGTATATACAACAAAGAATTCCATGTTTAAGAAACTTGGAACTAATATATTTTACAAATTTTGTAGTCAGGTTTAGGGCTCAGGTTATGCCATTTGCAAAAATGGATACTTGAAAGTCCCAGCGGGCACAAGACTTGTGTTAGAAATAACTTGCAGTGACTTTTCTTAGAGCATCCGCACTTACAGGCATGCTTAACTGCAAAAGCACACATACGCATGCACACAATCCACCCCAAATCAGTCAGCTTCAAAGGTAGACAAAAAGACAACATGGAGAGGGCCCATTCTGTTTAAGAGATTACTTTTAACTCAATTTATTTAACTCAATTTATTTAAGTCAGATAAGGGTACTAAAAAGACAGCTGTTTAGATATAAAACACACAATATTAAACTGTGCTGTACCAAAGTACAAAACTCGCACAAGTGTTCAGGAATCAAGCCCAAGTACACTTCGAATATATTGTATCTTTAAATGTTCTGAATGGACATGATCCAACTAAATGAGTAACCATGTAAGACCCAGAGTTAAATAACACATTTAACATTCCCATTGCAAGAAATGACACTTTGATTTAGTTAATTTTGGCTGGATTTACTCTTTATTTTTATAAGGAGGTGGAATATTCTGTTTAAGAGATTACTTTTAACTCAATTTATTTAACTCAATTTATTTAAGTCAGATAAGGGTACTAAAAAGACAGCTGTTTAGATATAAAACACACAATATTAAACTGTGCTGTACCAAAGTACAAAACTCGCACAAGTGTTCAGGAATCAAGCCCAAGTACACTTCGAATATATTGTATCTTTAAATGTTCTGAATGGACATGATCCAACTAAATGAGTAACCATGTAAGACCCAGAGTTAAATAACACATTTAACATTCCCATTGCAAGAAATGACACTTTGATTTAGTTAATTTTGGCTGGATTTACTCTTTATTTTTATAAGGAGGTGGAATATTTTTTTCGCAAACAAATCCCATTTAAAAAGACATTAACAGTTTCAAGCTGAGAAGTCAAGAAACTAAACTGCCACAAAATATTTCACTGAGGTGTCATAGAATAGAATCATAGAGTTGGGAAGGATCTGCAGGGTTACCTAGTTCAGCCCCCTGTACAAGTCAGGAAATTCACAAATACCTCCACACACACACACCCCGTGACCCCTGTTCCATGCCCAGAAAAGCCTCCAGGATCCCTGGCCAAAGTGGCCTAGAGAAAATTGCTTCCTGACCCCAAAGTGGCGACTGGCATTTCCCTGGGGATGTAAGAAAGGGCCACAAGAACTAATCACTGATGCAACCCTCCCTGCCCTCCCTCTCAGGATCTGCCTAAGTTCACAGAATCAGCATTGCTGTCAGATGGCCCTCTAGCCTCTGCTTGAAAACCTCCAAAGAAGGAGATGTCGCCAGCATCTTCAGAGCATATGAGTAAAGAAACTTTTTTCACATTTCCATCTGATCGTTCCCACAATGTAATGATATTGTGTATGGGAGCATGATTATAATACTTACATCCAGCTCAGACAGTTTTTACAACATACAAGAAGAATCCATGGGGTTTCAAAGAAATCCATCATGTTTATTCACAGAAAGGGAAAGGGCGAGATTTGTTTTGTTTGCAAACTTCCACTGCTTAATCCCAGTACGAGTTTGCCTCTTATTTCAAATGTGTGTCTTCCACATTTGTATACTATAAAATACTAATACATGTATCGCTTTAAAGTACAGTACATCCTACATTTCTCTCTGAAACCTTCTATATACTACATACAGACGACTGGATAGTGCCTTTCATCTGTTTCTCTCCGACAATTAACAGACATCCATTTATCTCTAATGACAACAAAACTTCAATTTGAAGCAAAGACACAGTTCAGCTGTTTTTCCTAAGTCTGTTAGAAGCAACAACAGTCTCACAGGAGGCTGAAAAATCCCCAGATGTCATTTAAATATTGATACTGTCACCCAAGAGTTTGAATTACTTTTTCTAGCCCTGATCCTAAACCCTACCAACAGAACTGCACTGTATGAATGTATTCAGCTACCATGGGAAGTCCAGCAGAGCATGGAAGCACTATCTTCCCCACCTCCTAAATATACATATACAGGAATTTGTATGGACTGAAGTCAGTGCCACTGTACAGTTGAGTATGAACCCCACACAAATTTTCTGATTCATGTCATGCAAGGGCTGATGTACAGTATACTTGACAATTCCAAAGGTGGAGCAATCTTGTTCCCTGCAAACCGACCATTAGAATTGAAGTAAACAAATCAAAGTGCTATACGGGAAGTACTTTTAAAGTGACTGGAAAGAAGATGGTTCTGCTTTCTAATGTGGCGCTGCTGACATTATGGAGAACCCACTGCAACCTGTAACCCTGGTTAAATATGACTCCACTATTCAAAAAACGGAGGCTAAATATTATTTACATTCCAAGAACCTTACAGATTCACGGCCACGTTACATGCTGGATCTTCTTTTTTGCTTCGGTAGGTTGTAGACCATTCTGGGGGAGAAACAGAATTAAACAATGTTGGATTTGGTATATTGAACCATTTAAAGGCAGACATCTTATGATACACAGAGCATGGCTTGTGCTGCCATCTTGTGGCTAAAATCAAAATATCATTTAGCTGCAAGTAAAAGCAAGGAGTCCAATTAAGCTCCTAATCTGAACATTAGAATATCGAGACTCTTGCAGACACTGAGAAATCTACTGAAAATACTGATATGCTTATATATCCCAATATAAGTGATTCCGGACTGTTTTTAATGCAGATCATCTTCCGAGGAACATGGAAAGGAGAGTAAAAAACCCTGACTTATTTCCAAATAATGGCTTGGAGCCACTGGCTGGATCCACTTCTGTCCACGGAACCACCCCACTTCTTCTGGTCCCCACAATGAAGCTCCTGGGGGGGGGGGGAGGAACCCCCAGGAACAACATGAGAGGAAGTCAGAGGTTTGCAGCAGAAAGGAGAAATTGGCATAAAATTATAAACCCTGACCATAGAAACCCTCAGTTGGATCCAAGCCACTAACTGTACGATCTCATAAAGCTGGAATAAGGCTATTTTGAGGGAAAGCATAATCAATTATTTCATGCCTATTTATATATTTAGATTGATAATAAAATTGTATTAATATAAAAGACACAGGATTTGATCCAGTAAATTACAAGCAGATCAAGCTTATGCAACAGATCTTTGCCATCTTTCCTTTTCTACCACAACACCACCCAATAGGGGTGTGCAAAAAAAAAAAAATCGGTTTTTTTTCGGATTTGGGTATATTAAACCTGAATTTTTCAGTATTCCCAAAAAAACCAGAATATCTATACCAGTATAGGGTAGATATCTGAAAATTTTTGGGATTCCCGAAAAATTCGGGTCCATTATACCCTATGGGGCCATTGTAATCAATGGCAAAAAAGTCTGAAAAGTTTCCAGGGAGCTGGGGGGGAGGGGGTTTGAGGTAGAGGCTCCAAATTTGGACTGTTGCTGCTCAAGCCTCTCCCCAAAGGACCCCCAAAGTTTTGAAAAGATTGGACCAGAGGGTCCAATTCTAGGGGCATCCAAAGAGGTTGCCCCATTCTCCATTTTTTCCTATGGGAAAAAAGGCAGGCAGGCAGCAGACAGTGTCTCCTGAAAAATCTCTCCAAGAAAATAAGTGAGGTGGTGAGAGGGGCATGTTTGCCAGGCTAGCAGCAGCAGAACCTGTGCAATCTGCCCCCCAGAAACAGGGCCACCATGCCAGTCAGTGCCCAAAGTTTGACCCAACAGGACTCACTCAGGTCAAACCAAAACAAAAGCCCTATACTGAGATTTATTTCAAGATATTATTGGAAAATAAACCTACAACCTTTTTTTAAAGCCTATTTAACAGTGGTGAGAGAGCAGGGGCAGCAGCCAGCCACACTCTCCAAGCCAAACTCTCTCAACTCTGACCAGTCCAGCAGCAGCACCAACCGTTCAGGAACAGCAGGGAGTCAGGGGTGCAGGTCTGCTTTTATGCTCTCTGGGCATACACAGAGGTTTTCAAACAAAAACAACCTTCTGTGATTGGCCAGAGAGCGGATACCAAAATCCTATTGGCTGCCAGTGCAAGCTGCCTAGTGCCTAGGAGTTCCACAGTACTTGGAAACTTTGCAAGGCAAGCTGCCCTGATGCAATGCATTTGCAAATGCACTGCAGTGATTGGCCATCCATGGTCCCTCCCCCCCGGCCCCCTCCTGGGACCATGAGCAAAAGGCAGGAAAGAGGGTACACAATGCCGGAAAATGAAAGAGTAAGTGATGGGCTTCCCTTTGCAGTTAACTCCTCCCCCCCCCACCCCCCCCCCCCCGCGCGGCTGCCATTTTCAGTTTGCCAAAAAGCCGGATTTTTCGGAGGTTTTATTTTCGGGATACTGGGGAGTCTCATCAGAGCCTTTCCAGTATCCCGAAAACCCAAAAAAACTCGAAATGGTTTTTTTCTGGGTTTTTTGGCTTTTCGGAAAGCCGAATGCACACCCCTACCACCCAAGCCCCAGAAAGCTGCTCATAAAAGCTGCCTGGAAACAGAAAGAAAGAGGGACTGGCAAAAATCAACACTTTCCATGCTTGCATGAGTTTTTCTGCAAACAAAGAGCTCACTCAAGAGTGTGGGAAAGGAATTATTTTCCATTCCTGTTCCTTCTGTAACTTGCCCTCTCTCCAATTCATTCACCCATACCATTCTTGGTGTATGTGTGTGTGGGGGGTCTCGCAAACCTCAGCCCACTTGGGGGGGGGGCTGTTGGTCTGCTGCTCTGGGGAGGGCAAATATTTCTCTGGCAAGCTTGCTTCATTTGGATCCAACCCATTTGATTCAAGAAATCAGTGCAAAGCAACCTACAGAGACAATGAGCTTGTCCATACAGCTTTTGACATGTATGCCATGCTTAGAAACAGCAACACATTTTCTAGTGTGTTTATGTTTTTAAAAGTTGCAGAATGTTGAGGGTATACTTACTGCTGTATCTGATTCTTCTTTTGGTGCTGTTCTCTTTAATTTCACAACAGTAGATCCAGTAGCAGACACTAATGGTGGTGACTTCTGACCAGACGTTTCATTGCTGTTATTAATTATAATATTGTTGTTCTTGGCCTTATTAATGTCCTGTGATAAAATGGAGGCTGATGTGCACACAGACAGATTTGAAGGACCCAAAAGTCTCCTACAAGTAGTATTGGTGCTTCCAGCTGTAAGTAATTTTAGACGATTGGCAGCTCCATTCTCTGTCTTCCGTATTTTTATACTTGTGCTTGTTGAACTACCATCAAACACAATGAGGGGCCGTTTCCTTAGATTCTCCACAGCAGCAGCGCTGGACAAAAACAGTGAATATTTTTTAGGAAAACAATATAGATCGCAAATATTCCTACGCATACTACTTAGAATCATTCCACTCATTTTTGTGGAACTTTCCCTAAGTTTTCGCGCTTAGGTGAGAATCCTAAGCTTACAGGAAATTAATGTAAATGGCAACACTAGTGTAATCAACAGATATTTACTTACTTCAGATTTAACTCCTTTTAATGAGAGCTATGAAAACATCAAACTAATAATTTTTTTAAAAACCTTTCTAAATTATCTTCATTAAGTAAACAGGTCAATTAGCTCTGGAATATTACACTTCTCCTACTTAATTATTTTAGTGCCAGAATGGTAGCTGTGTTACTCTGTTACAGCAAATATCAACAGGAGCTTTATGGTACCTTAAAGACTAACAAAATTATATTCCAGCCTCAGCTTTCATGAATGACAGTCCACTTAGTCAGATGGGTCCCAGTTCATCATTTTAGGTCTTACAGACAGAATGCATGAGGTACTATTTCATCTGTAGTTCCTTTAGGGCTAAATGTTAAGAATTCATGGAACCCCTCCTCAAATAAATTGGATATGCTTAAAATGAACCATCCATTTGTAATGCACCATCCCAGATATCTGTATATTTTTGCCTATTTTGATTAAGAGCTATGATAAAGCAACAATGCAAGTAAAACACCTCCTCCCTCTATTTCTAGATTTTGATTATACACAAGTGAAAACAGGACACACATAAATAGAAGCTGCTATCTATGGATATGGATGATTAATAGTCAGAACAAACAGTGAAAGTAAAAACACCCCAACCTAAAATACAGCTAAACTTTATGGATTTAAACTGAAGTTCAACAGAAGCAGTTTTTTCTCCCTCTAGCAGAGCACTTTAACTCAGATGATCTGCACACCACGTTGGAAGACTGTATGTTGCCTGCTCCATATTAGTATCTTGTGCAATGGTCACCAAGCTCTTCTTCCATACTGGTACTGACCCAATTGGTTACATCTAAGCTGTGGGAAGAAGCAGGAACTGTGTGTTTTTTCAAAACCACTTCCAGCAGACAGTATCCGTATCCTAAAAGTGACCAGATCCATTTTCCCATTCTGTTTATTGCCAAGCAGAGCAGCTGTCTACATTAACTTCTCCTGCTTCATATAGGATAACAAAGTATTTTTCCTGCTACAACTGGTTGGGGAAAGGGGGGGGGGGAGCAGAGTGGCAGCGAAACATGTAGTTTACAGATCATACTAGAGATTTCAGAAAATATTTTTGTTGTTTTTTTAGAAAATATGTTTACTTAGCTCCTCAGCAGCAGCCAGATACTCAGCTCTCCATGTGCAAATGTATTACACAAACAGCACCACTAAAGAACAGAGGCACACTCCTCAATTAATCTGTTCTCAGTGGGCAGTTTTTCCTACTGACTTTATACTGCTTTTACTAATAATCTCTTAGAGCTAATATATAATGACATCTTAGTTATCACTGGGAGATACAGGTAAAATGCTTCCTGAAAGATTTCAGGGATAAAAACAAGGCAAGCAAGAATTACCTCTCATCAACATATTTCAACACCTTCTGACTTCTTCTCTTCTCCATCAGTTTCCCCCATCTTGTCTTAGGCAAGGTCCGCTGAGGCAATGGTATAACATGTTGAACATAAAGATCAGTAAGGCCATCTTTATTGATCTTCACTTCATCTTCTACTGGAATATTTTTCTGTTAAAAAAAGCAACCAAACCCACAATGAGTGAAAATCTCCTAAGTGCAATAACTGAAAATATTTTCAGTATCGCATGTAAATCAAAACAAATAAGAATGCAGAAAGACTGGCTGACAAAATTTGATTTTGTACAATATTTTCTGTACCTATTCTACCTTCCCACTTGGGACACAGAATTTACTTCACCAACTGAGGTAAATTTTAATCTCCTTTACTGTAATTAGGTGAAAGCCCTATACAGAAGAACTTTAGTGAGTGCTGGGAACTGTAGAAGACCTACATAGGTAAAAGGTCCACCACTCACAGACAGAGAATTAATTATAGATTTACACAGAAGAAAGGCACTGGAGTTTAGGTGACATATGACCGACCATATATTCCACACTATAACTTCATCATAACATAACGAAATACTGTATCTCTATATCCTCATGAAAACAAAAGCATGAGTACCACACTGCTATTCTTAACCTCTTATCTGAAAGTAGATTTGCTGAAATATATACCAGATGGCTGTTTTCTTGGCAAAATTATAAAATGATAATGAAAGCTTCATTTGATTAAATTCTTCATGTCTGCTAACATAACTGATGTTAAAATAGAGCAAGAACAAAAAAAGGTGGCAACCCACACAAATACACATTGTTAGCACATTATGCCAGCTCCTCCAAAGAGAAAAGGACAAAGCAGCATGGCGTAGTGGCTAGAGTAGTGGACTTGGATCTGGGAGACCCTGATTCAAATCCCATCTTCCATGAAGGCTCACTGGGTGACCTTGGGCCAATCACACACACTTAGGCTAATCTACCTCACAGAGTTGTTGCGAGGAAAAAAAAGGAGAACAATGTAAACCACTTTGGGTATCCCTCTGGGGAGAAAGGCAGGGTGTAAATGAATAAATAAATAACTCTGTGAAGGCAGCAAAGATGATAGAGATGAAAGTTCCCCAACTCTGGGAATGTAAAGATTTCTTCACTGTTACATCCTTTGCTGATGGTGTAAGCACACACAAATAAGTGTCACATTTACACTGCTCACATATATACAAGCATGTCATTGGAACACTTGTTCAGTAGGCAGTGGGGCCCTCTTCCTTCAGGAAAACCCCACACAACATATGAAACAGCACTGAAAAGCTGCCTCCGTGGAAGGACTTCTGGCAACATCCTGAGCTGCCCATTATTTAAACAGCCGCTCCCTTCTGTGTCTTTCAACAGCACCTTGATCTGCAGACGCTGAACGGTTGAGAACATGTAACCTCGATGCCATAAGAGTATTAAGAAGCAGCCCCAACGGGGCA
This sequence comes from Lepidodactylus listeri, assembly GCA_029233225.1. Classification (NCBI taxonomy): domain Eukaryota; kingdom Metazoa; phylum Chordata; class Lepidosauria; order Squamata; family Gekkonidae; genus Lepidodactylus; species Lepidodactylus listeri. The sequence continues at coordinate 59,064,406 of JARCFY010000001.1, forward strand.
GAGACCATTCAGTCCAGCAGCATCTACAAAAAGAACTGCAACTCTATCATGGCATTCTTTATCACGTTTGAGCAATTTTACTGCAGGCACTGACCATGCGGTTGACTGTTTCATCCTACAAAATGGGCAGCCCTTAAGCTTCAAGACTGCCACTCTTCTGTGCATCAAACTGTCGCCGGGGGAGGCTCCAGCCAGTTTCCTCCAAGTCAGCGGGCTATCAACCCCACCCCCCACCCCCGGAGGACAAACAAGAGAAGCGACGGCCCGCTGGGAAGCGACACATCATCTCACTCTGGCCAAGGTAGACCCAAGCGATGCATCGCCCCAGGTGGGCCCCGAGGAGGAGGAGGACCCGGACCCAGCAGAACGCCGGGAACAGGGTTTCCTGGCCCCGCCCCCCGCCAGGAGAGCCCCTCCCCCCCACTCCGCCGTGCTGCTGTACCTGCTCCAGCGTGAGCAGCAAGAACTCCTGCGAGAGCAGCTCCGGGTGCAGGAGGAGGTCCGCCTCGGCGCTGCTGCTGCTGCTACTGGCGCCGCCACCATTGCTGCTCCCTTCCCTCCCGGACTGCTCAAGGGCCCCGCGCGCCGCCATCTTTCCAAGCACGGACCTGATTGGCCGCCCGAGCATTCCTTCTCTGACCTCACACGGGGGCTTACTTCCGATTACCCGGGATTTCCTGCGACAGGAGGGTTGGGAGGGGGTGGGGGATGAGGCAGGAAGAAGTCAGCGGGCGCGCATGAAAGTGTCGTAACAGGGAGAAGACAACGTCCGGTTAGGGCACCTTGAATGGGGAGAATTCATTCATTCATTCATTTTCTCTCCTCTTCTCCCCTGAAAGGGGGAAATTCATTGCCGCGAATGCGTTCTGGGGACTAGATAGGTTCTAACCGCTGAGAATCTAGGTTACCTACCAATACATATCCATAGCCACAGATTACGCCAGAGAAATCAAAGATCCAGTGTTTTGTGGCATAGCCACGGTGCAGAAGCATAGTTCCAAGGATTTTTGCATTGCGTCGTCCCAAACTCGCTGGCATATCCGAAGCCAGTTTGCACCACAAAATTTGTTTGCCTTAGATTCCACCCCCCCCCCCCCGGCCGGTAGACTCAGAGAGGATCATAACAATTTAACGATCATTAAAAATGGTCATTGAAGAGTACTGGACTCGGGAGGCCGGTGAAGTGATTTTCAACATGTCAAGTTTATTTGGAGGTCAGGAACAAGCATGAGAGAGAGTGGTCGGGGAACCTGCTTATATTTACAGGTAAACCGCACTCCCGACTCCCCCCCCCCCCCCCCAGGGATTGGGTACACAGGGATTAGGCTCCCACCAGAGACTATCATGGGTCCATTTGAATTTCCTCAGCCTCTGATAGGGGGACAATCAGGATCCTAGGGTCCATTGTTCTCTGGGGCTGAAACTCAGGCTGGTATCGCTTGGCATTAGAGGCGACATGCCCAGACATGTCGCAGGGTACATCCAGGAAGTAAGTTGACACTAAGGATTCTTAAAGTTCAAGCTAGAAAATCGTGCACAGAACATAACAGTCATAATAATTAATTAATTAAAACAATTAAACAAAAGCACAATAGTTTAAAACAGGTATCATTATAAATATAGAAGTGTAATGGCCTCGCATGACGAAAAGCTAGGCCATAGGCCAGAAACTGAATCTTCTTAGTCTGGGCTGTATAAAGATGGAGAGCTTCAGCAAGGGAGGCCAAATTGTTGGGCACCCGCTGCCTCACTCACTACTGTTTTGTGTAACCACCATGGCACAAACCATGGTTCTGAGGCACAGACTGTACTTTGGGGCACATCAAATCATATATAATGACTATGCCCACAGATTGCATAAAAAAAATCATGGATCCACTCCTTTGTGGAATTGTCATGGTGCAAAAACATAAATCCAAGGCAGGGATCCTAGTACATCCCCAGGATTTTAAAGTAGGTCACACAAAACTCACCACCAAATCACTTACCACATCCATGGGCATGAATTGTACCACAAAATTCACAAATTCATTGTTACTTGACACCACCACAGCACAAAAACATGACTCCAAATTATGTATCCTCATTAGTTTTATACTGTATAATCTGATTTGAGTTTCAATAAGAAAGACAGACTATAAATAATGTAAATAAATATATGGGATCTGTTCATTGCTCAGGGAGCCTTTGGGATTCCAATCTGGAACAGGCCACCAGGGAAACATTCTGCACACACTTAATGGAAGGTTTTTCTCTTCACTGGCTGCGGTCACACACACTAAATAATCCACTTTCAATGCACTTTCAATGCACTTTCAAACTGGATTTTTACTGTGTGAACTGGCAAAATCCAGTTTGAAAGTGCACTGAAAGTGGATTGAAAGTGGATTCTTTAGTGTGTGTGACCACAGCCACTATTGCTTTATATATTCCCAGCTGGAGAGGACTGACCTATTCCGTTTAAAGTAAAAACCTAAGAAGAGCCTTCCTGGATCAGACCAAATGACCATCTCGTCCAGCTGGTCAGGCCAGTTTTATATTAACAGAAAATATATTAGGAGGAAAATAAGCACTCGCATATCAAGGACAATGTCCTGTATGCAAATTTCACATGTGCAGTAAAGCATGGAGCGTAAAAGCAAGGGGCCAAGCATGCTACAAATATGTATGAGCTCCTGGAACCAAGCCTAGACCAGAAAGAAGAGGCAATGCTCCCCTTTCCTAATGAAAGACATGAAGTACAAGACCATCTTCCATGCCCAGCTAAAACCAAAATGTCATCCTTGAAATAAAGAGCTAGAAGGTGCTTTGAGCAGGGGAAGAAGTGAAACAGTCCTACCTCTTGCTTTTAACAAAGCGACAGGCTGTAAAATTGTCCAAAATGAACCACTGCATAGTACATATTTCTCGTGTTACAAATACATAACTGAAAGAAAAGCTTTCGTGACATATTCTTTTCCCCATAAGTACATAAGAGACAGATCCATGATAGGACAGCAGACACAAATCTCTTTTATGTGAGATACAGGGCCCTTCTTGTGGCCAGCACACCTACATATAACATCAGACATCAGCTATGTGGGTAGCATGCGCTAAAGGAACTTCTATTGGTGAGTAGGTAATTCAGCTTAGTGGGAACAGAGCACTCAACATCTCCAGCGTTCCAAGAGGCACAGTGCTAAGGGGTGGGGAAAGCCATGAGGAAAAAAGCCTCAAAAGAAAGAATACTGGCATTCTGCCACTAAACTAATTTGCCCAGAGTATATGCTCCAATGTTAAGTTATGTATTTGACTAGCTGGTCACCCGCATGGAATCATGAGCCGGAGAACGTTTTGAAATCTCACTCTCTCCCTGATCTATCCTTTGGATTCTCTAAGCTTTCAAGGGCTGGACCATGCTGATCCCCAACACTTTTTACCTTTAACTGCTTTCAACATTCTACCCCTGATGGAGATACTTTACATTAGGCTGTTTCTTGGGGCTTTATGGGTGTCAGTCACCACCTACAGACAAGTCACACTTATAGTGGAGTCTGTTTCACTATTGACAAAGAGGTGATTTAGCAAAGAGTGTCTGTCACTCCTGCCACTCTCCACCTTGCCCCCCCTTCTTGCTTTACATGGGGACAGCCCTGTCCTACTTTTTACAGCTTTCCCAAACCCCTCAGGAAAATAAATGTACAAAATTACCTTCTTTCCTGAACAGATTTCAATCGAATTTGAACACCATCCTAGCACAAATGAAAACAGACTAGAACAAGCAGCGTGCTCAGATCAAGACATCTGGCAAACAGGAAAATATAGTCCTCGATTAGAGTTAAGGGTTACTAAGAATCCTTTGAACACTGAACATGCTACATAAAGTATGATGTTTTCTAGTGAGCAGCTGCATCCAGGGGTCATTTCGAGCAGGAGCTCAGGGGAGCGCAGCTCCGGGAGTTGGTGCCAGCCTCCCCCCCCCTCCCCCCGCGGGGGAATGCCTGCTTGTGTCATGGCTGCAGCAAAATAACCCCATCCCCTGGAAAGGTTCTTGTTCCTCCGACCAGCCTTCTGAAGGCTTCAGCCACCACTGAAGCTATCCTCCCAGAATAGTGGTATTTCTGAGGCTTGGATTAGTAGCTGTCCCCTCTCTGCCAGCTCTTTCTTTCTTTCTTTCTCTCTCCCTTTCTGTCTCTCTCTCTCCCCCTTCTTTCTTGCCTTCTTACATACTTCCGGTGATGTCAGGGTGTGTGGCATATGCAAATAAGTTGTGCTAATGAGTTATGCTAATGAGCTCCTGCACCTTTCTTTCTACAAAATGACCCCTGGCTGCATCATGTAGCTTTCCTCCTGGAAAGAGTTAATGAGATAGGTCTCCTTCTCAAGTGCCTTTTCAGTATAATTTCAACTGCATCCATGAGGACAGCTTGTTAGCTAAAAGCCTGACCATCCCTGAAGTCCAAAAACAGCACCTCAGCAATCCCTGCTGAGTGTACAGCAGAGATTCACAGCTGCACTCTGCAGATGCCATATACAAGGCAGGCTACCAGATTGCTCTTGCAGCCTGAAGCCAGAGAACTAGGGCAAGCACTGCTGCTGTTCTGGACAAGCAGACTAGCCTTGTGGACTTATTATTCACTTCACTTATACCCTGCCTCTCTCCCCAGTGGGGACCCAAAATGGTTTACATACCCCCAAAATAATTAACATGTGGAATTCACTGCCGCAGGAAGTGGCGGCGGCTACAAGCATAGACAGCTTCAAGAGGGGACTGGATAAACATACGGAGCAGAGGTCCATCAGTGGCTATTAGCCACAAGGTATAGATGGAACACTATGTTGCAGGCGGTGATGTTCTGTATTTTTGGTGCTTGGGGAGCAACAGTGAGAGGGCTTCTGGAGTTATGGCCCTGCTGGTGGACCTCCTGATGGCACCCGGGGTTTTGGCCACTGTGTCACACAGTGTTGGACTGGATGGGCCTCTGGCCTGATCCAGCATGGCTTCTCATGTTCTCATTCTCCTCAAGGGAGGGCCCTGCCACAGAGAAATGGGAATGAAAATGTGTTCAGTGGTGGCCTCTAACACCATATCCAGGATGGAACTTAAGCATCAATTGAGTTAACTAATGGGGGGAGGAGAATCAGACAAGTGGACCACTGCACAGGCAATCACTATATGGGACTGGAAAACTTACTTTGCTCCCCTGCCCACTCCAGGATCAAAATACAAGTTTGGAAGAGGTCAAAAATGCAATTACTTGAAGGCTGGCAGAGTGATCAGAAAGTCATCTTACCAACCTAATTGTTGCTAAACCATCTAAAGGGCAAGTACTGATGGCTATTAAGGTCTTGGTATCGGTCTGGGAGGACTCACATCTCAGATTTGTCAGCACTACAGGCCAGTTAGGGTCGATTCTGCTACCCCCAGGGGCCGTCATTCCACTCTGCGACCTGTCATTCCAGTCCCAAAGCATACATTCTATTGCTAGGGACTATCATTCCTCTCTGTAACCTGTCATTCCTGTCTCAGAGCAGACTCTATTGCTAGGGACAGTCATTTCATTCTGCACCCTGTTATTCCAGTCCCAGAGCACTGAGTCTATTCCCAAGGGCTAGCAACACCAGGATCCTGTGATGATTCTTGATGATTCTTCTAGATGACTCTTCTCGTCAGGGGTCATTTTGTAGAAAAAGAGGTGCAGGAGCTCATTAGCATAACTTATTTGCATATGTTACACCACCTGACATCACCGGAAATGTGTCAGAAGGCAAGAAAGACAGGAGAGAGAAAGAGAGAAAGAGAGAGAGAAAGAGAGAGAGAAAAAAAGAGAAAGAGAGAAAGAGAGAGAGAGAGAGAGAGAGAGAGAGAGAGAGAGAGAAAGAAAGAAAGAAAGAAAGAAAGAAAGAAAGAAAGAAAGAGCTGGCAGAGAGGGGACAGCTACTAATCCAAGCCACAGAAATACCACTATTCTGGGAGGATAGCTTCAGTGGTTGGCTGAAGCCTTCAAAAGGCTGGTCAGAAAAACAAGGACCTTTCCAGGGGACGGGGTCATTCTGCTGCAGCCATGATACAAGCAGGCATTCCCCCACAGTGGGGCTGGCACCAGCTCCCAGAGCTGCACTCCCCCGAGCTCCTGCTCAAAATGACCCCTGCTTCTTGTGTTATTTGAACTTACCTTGTTAAGAACGATTCTTTTTCTGATGTTGATGTCTCCTTAGTTTGCAAATTAACTTGCTCTTGAAAATCGTTAAGATTTTACACTACACAACTGCAAAATTGTAATTGTACTTTGACATTCTATACATTGTACACTAAAAAAAGACAAATAATCACAAATGTTTTCAATGTTTATTTCCCCCCCCCCCCAAAAAAATTTAGCATCTCATTAAAGTGGTTTTCCTGGTGTTGCTAGTTCTGTAATTACACTGTAATCCTTCTTATGCTTGTCACTATATTCCCAGGGACTGTCATTCCAGTCCCAGAGTAGTCTATCTGGGCCCAAAGACCTTAATGGAAAATCCATTCCACATTTTCTTTACAACTTGTTTTGTGCTGCAGTGTATTTCAGTGGAGTACATGCAAGTCAATTGGCATTCCTGGCTCCTATTATCTCCAATGGGCCTTCAAGCCTCTCCCATTATTTCAAATGATCCAGAAGATTTAGCCATGTTAGTCTGTTGCTGCAAAATAGCAAAAAGCCCAGTAGCACCTTTAAGACTAACAAATGTTACTGTAACATAAGCTTCCGAGAAACACAGCTCTCTTCATCAGATGCATTTGTAGCTTATGCCACGATAATGTTTGTTAGTCTTAAAGGTGCTACTGGGCTTGTTACTATTGTTTCCAGTGAGCAATCCTGTCACTCCTTTTAGTCCATCCCTTCAAAAACATATATATATAGAAGGGGCGGAGCTGTGGCTCCCTGCAGGAAAAGTTCCTACCTGAGAATCTGCTGAGCCACTGCCAGTCAGAATAGGCAACCCACTGACCCTGACAGGCCAAGGGTCTGACTTACTATAAGTGAGCCTTATGCACTGAGACTGTTTGGATACTGATTCATATTTAAAGCAGCTCATCGAAGAAGCATCTTCCATGTGTGAACAGAGCAGTGCAGACAAACTGGATAGGGCCAGGGCAGAGCAGCAACAGCAGCAGGGCGGCACATGTTTCTTGCTGCTCTGAACTAACAGGTGGCACGGCAGGGAGAGTCACTTGAAGAGGACCTGCCACTGCCAAATGGGTGGGGGGGGGGCTTCCTTGAGGTATGGAGAACTTGACCCATGTTGCTGGCACTGCTGAGCATCGGGCCAAGGGAGAGCAGAGGGCAGGACCAGGCGTACTGAGAGTGGGCGAGGGAACCACTCAACAGCCTCCACCTTCATCTTGAGACTTCCCTTTTTTCTCCACCACCGTGAGGCCCATGGCCATTCACTCATAAGAACATAAGAGAAACCAATGTTGGATCAGGCCAGTGGCCCATCCGGTCCAACTCTCTTGTCACACAGTGGCCAAAAATACCAGGTGCCCTCAGTAGGTCCACCAGTGGGGCCAGGACACTAGAAGCCCTCCCACTGTTGCCCCCCACAAACACCAAGAATACAGAGCATCACTTGCCCCAGACTGAGAGCTCCTATCTATAACTTCTGGCTAATAGCCACTGGTGGACCTCTACTCCATATGTTTATCCAATTCCCTCTCGTAGCCGCCCACGCTTGTAGCTGCCACCACCTCCTGTGGCAGTGAATTCCACATGTTAATTGCTCTTTGGGTGAAGAAGTACTTCCTTTTATCCATTCTAACCCAACTGCCCAGCAATTTCATGGCGTGCCCATGAGTTTTTGTATTGTGAGAAAGGGAGAAAAGTATTTCTTTCTCTACCTGCTCCATCCCATGCATAATCTTATAAACCTCGATCATGTCACCCCTCAGCCGTCGTTTCTCCAAGCTAAACAGCCCCAAGCGCTTCAACAGGGCAAGTGTTCCAACCCTTTTATCATTCTACTTGCCCTTGTCTGCTCTTTTTCCAAAGCTATATTATCCTTTCTGAGGTGTGGCGACCAGAACTGCAAACAGTACTCCAAATGAGGTTGCACCATCGATTTATACAGGGGCATTATGATACTGCCTGATTTGTTTTCAGTTCCCTTCCTAATAATCCTCAAGTCTCCCAGCTTCCCTCGATGTCGGTGTCCCGGCTGAGGGCTCCCTCAAACTCCAAGCACCTGCCCCAGTCAAGCCCCGCCCCTGCCACCGACTTCCGGTTCCTGGGCCTGTTGCGCCACACACCGTTAGCGGAAACTCCCTTCCCTTCCCGCCCGTCTCGCTTTGCCCCAGGCTCCCTCGCCTAGCGTTGCAGGTCCCGGATGTCGCGCATGCGCACCGAGAGGCGGGAGGGAGCGAAAGCCGCAGACCGGCTAACCGGCAGCCTTGAGGTGCTTCCGGTTTCCTCCTCCTGATCCTCGTAGTTCCTAGGCGGGAAGTCGAGAGCGACAGGGTCCAGACTGATGTCAAATGGAGAGCTGACGTTTTTGGAGGATGGAAGGAGCCCTAGTGCTTCGCTAAAGGCAGCTGCGGTAGGGAGGGGGGCTGAGCTGGTGACTGTTTAAATTTTACACGCTTTTCTCTACGAATAGCTCCGCTCAGCTCTCCTTCCCCAGAAGCTCCATTTGACAACCCTGTGTTTACATTTAATTTAATATAACTATTATAGAACAAAGTTCGAGTCCAGTGGCCCTTTTAAGACCAACAAAATTTTATTCAAGGCATAAGCTTTCGTGTGCACACACACACACTTCTTCAGATGCTTGCACACAAAAGCTTATGTCTTGAATAAAACTTCGTTGGGTCTTAAAGGTGCCACTGGACTCGAATGTTGTTCTGCTGTTTCAGGGCACCATGGCTACCCCCCCCCCCCCCCCACCTGAATAAATATTAGGGTTGCCAAGAATTCTTTTTAAAATTTGAAATGTTTTAATGTTTGCCACCCTGGGGACACTAAATTGCGTGGGAAAGCAGCATAGAAATGTCTTTTAATGAAAAAAAAAGTAAAAACTGGGACTACACACACATGTATCCTTAAGTTTTTTCCCCACAGAACTTCCCCTAAATCCAGTATCAAATCACATGTAAAAGCCAGGATGATGGAGTGAACCATAAAAAAACCCAAAAAAACCCAACCCAGATCCAGTACTTTGTGGTGCAGCAACAACACAAAAGCGTGGAGCTGAGGCATGGATCCTCAAGAATTCATATGGGGTTTACACTGAAACAAAACCACTGTCATATTGTAGATCATGTCTTAGTTTGTAGGCAGCACCACAAAAACCATGCATCCAGCATTTTGTGGCACCATGGCACAAAAACGTAGTTCCAAAGCATGGGTACTGCTTCATGGAGCTGCCATGGCATAAAATGTGGCTCTGAAACACAGATCGTTATGGATCCTCAGGATTTTTGCATTGGGTCACCCCAAACTCTCTATGCAATCACAGGTTTTCATGGCCACAGCCTTCATGACAAAAATCATGCATCCACTGCTTTGCATCCTCTTGAATTCATATGATTTTTATGTGGGTTATTTTTCTGCTGTAATCTGTGGCCAAGGACACGATCTGTGATTGGATAGTGAGTTTGGGGTGGAATCCTGAGGATCCTTGCTTCGGAATTGTGTTTTTGTACTGTGATGCTATGTGATTTTTGTGCTGCAAGCTGTGGCTACAGATATGATATGTGATATGATGGTAAATTTGGGGTGAACCAATGGAAAAATTCTGAGGATCCTTGAGGAGCCATGCCTAGGAACCACATTTTCCCACTGTGGCATGGCCTTGAAACAGTAAATCTGAGATTTTTCAGATATAATCTGTGGCTATGGACATGATACATGATTTGCTGGCGAGTCTGGGATGATTCAGTAGAAAAAACTTGAGGATCCATGAGGATCTGTGCTTTGGATCCCCATTTTTGTGTTGTGGCAGTGCCAAAAAGCAGTGAATCCATTATTTTTGAGGTACAAGCTGTGGCCATGGACATGATATGTGATTGGATAATGAATCTGGGGTGACCAAAAGTACAAATCTCAAGGATCCTTGAGGATTCGTACTTCAGAGCCACATTTTTGTGCCATGGGGGCACAATTTGTGGCTTTGGACATGATATATGATTTGATGGTATGTTTGGGGTGACTCAGTATAAAAATTCTGAGGATAATGGTGCCACAAAGTAGTGGATCCATGATTTTTCTAGTGTAATCTGTGTCTATGGACATGAGATGTGATTTTATGTTGAGTTTGGGGTGACCCAACACAAAAACCACGAAGATCCATGTTTTGGGACTACATATTTGTGCCATGGCGGTGCCATGAAGCAGTGGATACATGATTTACATGATCTATATCAGGGGTCCTCAAACTTTTTAAACCGGGGGCCAGTTCACTGTCCCTCAGACCGTTGGAGGGCTGGACTATAGATTAAAAAAAAAACTATGAACAAATTCCTATGCAGGAGCTCATTAGCATAACTTATTTGCATATGCCACATCCTCTGATGTCACCGGAAGTGTCAGAAGGCCACACACACACACACCCTGATGTCACCGGAAGTGTGTCAGAAGGCAATACCCACCGCTCAGGCTGCACCCCAAAAATTTCCAAGGTATTTCCCAAATCAGAGCTGCCAAGCCTATCTGATGGCAAAGAAAGGAAGGAAGGAATGAAGAAAAGAAGAAGGAAAGAAAGAAGGAAAGGAAGGAAGAGGAAAGAAGGAAAGAAAGAAAGAAGGAAGGAAAGGAAGAAAGAAGGAAAGAAGTAAGGAAAGGAAGAAATAAATAAATAAATAAAGAGAGAAGGAGGGAGGAAGGAAGGAAGGAAGAGGGAGGAAGGAAGGAAGGTAGGTGGGGTGGAGAGAGAGAGAAGAAAGAGAGGGAGGGAGGAAGGAAGGAAGGAAGGAAAGGAACAGGGAGGAATGAAACAGGAAGGAAGGTAGGTAGGCAGGTGGGGTGGAGTCAGAGAGAAGAAAGGGAGGGAGGAAGGAAGGAAGGAAAGAAGGAAGGAGGGGAAAGAAAGGAACAGGAAGGAAGGTAGGTAGGCAGGTGGGGTGGAGACAGAGAGAAGAAAGAAAGGGAGGGAGAAAGGAAGGAAGGGGGGAAGAAAGGAACAGGAAGAAAAGGAACAGGAAGGAAGCATGGGGGGGTTGGGGATCTTCTCCCGGGGCCGGCGGCCTGCCGCGCCCCGGGAATGGTGAGCGGGGGGGGGTTGGGGATCTTCTCCCGGGGCCGGCGGCCTGCCGCGCCCCGGGAAAGGTGAGCGGGGGGGGGGGTTGGGGATCTTCTCCCGGGGCCGGCGGCCTGCCGCGCCCCGGGAAAGGTGAGTGGGGGAGGGTTGGGATCTTCTCCTGGGGCTGGCGGCCTGCCGCGCCCCGGGAATGGTGAGCGGGGGGGTTGGGAATATTCTCCCGGGGCCGGCGGCCTGCCGCGCCCCGGGAAAGGTGAGTGGGGGAGGGTTGGGATCTTCTCCTGGGGCCGGCGGCCTGCCGCGCCCCGGGAATGGTGAGCGGGGGGGTTGGGAATATTCTCCCGGGGCCGGCGGCCTGCCGTGCCCCGGGAATGGCGAGCAGGGGGAGGGTTGGTTAACTTCTCCCAGGTCTGGCATCCAGCGCCGGGCCCGGAGAACGCGGGGGCAGCCCTGCTGGGGGCGGGGCTTCATCATGTGCCCGCCCCCATGCGTCTTCACTCCCGGAGCGCTGCTCTGCGGCACCCGGGCTCCAATGGTCCCGAGGCAGCGGCCCACCCGGCGGGCCAGAAAAATGCCCTCGGCGGGCCGCATGTGGCCCACGGGGCGTAGTTTGAGGACCCCTGATTTATATGATGGTGGATTTATTTTGTTTCACTGTAAAAGTCATATGAATTCATGAGAATCCATTTAAAATTATCTAGATCTGACTTTTATCCAGTCTGCTCCAAATGTATAGCCTCAGGGAGAGATGAATAATGAAATTATATTTTCTGAGTCATGTGTACAGAATTCTTAGACAACCTGCAAACCACTGCTTGATAGTTTTCTGAAACATCTGATTAACCTTCCTGTTACATCCTGTGCAATCCTAAACAGAGCCACGCCCTTCTAAGCCCACTGGCTTCAGTGGATTTAGAGGGGTGTAACTCTGTTTAATGACCTGGTATTCAGCCATGCCTGTTTACTTTATTTGTACTACTGCATCCAGTGTGATAATGGCATATGAAATGCCTTTCATATCTAAGCTATTAAGGGAAAAGGAATGGCACAGGTCCTTATAAGCATCTGAGATTTTTCGTATCTTCTAGAATGTTATGAGAAATATTTCTGGATACAGCAAGATGAAGAGGCTTCCAATAAGAATCTGTGCAGATTACACTGGTGATTAATGAATTCTAGTAGAATTACAATATTTGCTTTTACAGTTCTCAGTAGTAAAAACTTAATGGAGATTGACTGTGTTATCTCCCTCGGTTGCAATAAATCAATATTTGTTTTGTTCTGCAATAGCTCTTACAGTTTTTTGCTGGTTTATTGACCATGTATGGTATTTTTACTTAGAATGGGAGACTGTTCTTTAATGTATTTTTTTAAAAAGAATGAATATGCGCCGAACTATACATTCTGTAACACACACACAATTTTTGTGGGAGTGCCGCACACGCACACACACACACTTGATACAAAGGCTGATTGTACCTGCTTCAGGGGTACTAACTCCACCATAAAAAGAAGATATGACAAAGAACACCATTTAGAAGTCATGTAATGAAGTTTACAGTCCCACCCTAAACAGAGTCACACTGTTTAAAACCTACTGGTTTCAGTGAACTTTGAAGGTTGTTGTAACTGTACTAATAGTACAGTTGAAGGTTGTTGTAACTGTACTAATAGTCTCCCCAAGCTAGCTATTAATGGTGCAGTTGAATCCAAACTAAAGGGAAAGCCTTTCCTTTACCACATGATACAAAGGTAATTTTATTATTCATTAGGTTCACTGCAATTATCAACATTTCCAAGAAAAGTTTCTTCTAAATATAATAAACACAGTTCTATCCTATGTAGTTAAACCAGTCTCAATAGATTTTTATGCACTGGAGTAACATGAAATACCCTGTTATTATTTCTTTTTACACATAATTATTGTATGGCAAAACAGTTCCAGGCATACCAAGCTTGAATATTTGGGTTGTCAAACTCGGGGGGGGGGGGGGGGAGAGAGAGATGCTAGTAACCTCCTGGAATTACAACTGATCTCCAGTGTTCCTTCTAAACTGAGCTAGCTCGCAGTTTTTTAGCCTCTGGCTCATACATTTTTGTCTTAGCTCAGGAAGGATGGCTCCAGAGCAAACTAATTTATGCAGTAGCCAAATCGCTTGCTCACAACTTTAATGTCAGTAGCTCACCAAGTAGATTTTTTGCTTGCAAGACTCCACAGCTTAGAGGGAGCATTGCACCAGACTACAGAGATCAGTTTCCCTGGGGAAAATGGTTGCTCTGGAGAGTGGATTATACTCCACTGAGGTTCCCCCCGCAATCCTAACCACCCTCAAATCTCCAGGGATTTCCCAGCCTTGAGTTGGCAACCGCAATGAATACCCTATCATATGAGTAGAGGTAGTCCTGAGAAGCAACTGTGCATTGGCTCACATGGCAAACCCATCCTATGACTATTTACTTGGAGGTAAATCTCACTGAGACTGTTTCAAAAGCAAATCTCACTGAGAGCTATTCTCAGCCGGATCCTATCCGCTCCCCCCGCCCCCCGTAGGGTTTCCAACTCTGAGCTGGGAAATACCTGGAGATTCTGAGGGTAGAGCCTGGGGAGGGTAGGGTCTGGGGAGAGGAGGGACAACAGCAGGATATAGTGCCATCGAGTCTACCCTCCAAAGCAGCCATTTTCTCCAGGGGGGGGGGGGCTGATCTTTGTCGTCTGAAGACCCGTTGCAATGCCGGGAGACCTCCAGTCACCATCTGTCGGTGGCAACACCACTTCCTGAGTACTTAAGAAAGCTGCAATCCTCATGCAGACTGACAGTGTACATCCCAGTGAAGGCGCACCGGGGTGTCCTATCCACGGTGGCGGGACCTAGCTGCGCGCCGTCTGGCGAAGGAATCAGCCTGGCTGTGCCCGAGGAAAGGGAGGCTCCGCTCACGCACCGCAGCCGCCCTTGCCTGCCCTTTCCCCGGCGCATTCTCCGCCTCTCCGTCCCCTTCCCTTCCCTTCCCTTCCCTTCCCCTTCCTCCACCAGGAGGAGTCTGTTGGCGAATGGTGCCTGCCTTGTGACCGGAAGGACCGGGGAGCTGCCCCCGGAGGAAGACAGTTCAGCGGCGCTGGCTCGCAACGGTGGCGGGAGAGTCGCGGAGACGGCCGGGCCTGGAGCTGGGGGGACCGGTCGGCCTTGCGGGAACGAGGGTGCGCCGGGCTGAGCGGGTAAGGCACCGGCCCCTTCCCACGGCTGCCCATCCCTGGCCCCGCCGCTCTGCCTTCCTTCTCCCCGCCCCCCTGACGAGGCTGAGCGGCTCCGGGGCTTCCTGCAGGAGCCTCTAGTGCCCGTTCTGCCCACTGGCCTGCACCCACCCCGGGGTGGGCGTGGTGGCGTGGCTTCCCGGGGGCCGGAGCCCGGGGATGCTGGCCCTGGCCCGGCTTGGCTGGAACTGCTGCAGATGCAACCAAATGTCAGGTCTCCTTCTGGTGGAGGAGAGTGTGGGGGGCCCTTTGTGGGTGTGGGGGGGGGGGGCTTGGAGAGGTAAGAAGAACTGGGGGATCGCTTGCAGCAGTCGGGGCGTCTGCATGGTCCAGAAGCATCCAGAACTTTAAATGGTAACGAAAGGTGTTATATGTAAGCCAGGTCTGTATAATACTGTTGCTGAATGACACAGAAGAACGTGCTAGCTTTCAGAGTCTCGAGAGCAGGGGTGGGGGGGAAACGGGAGAGGAAGGGGGAAAATGTATTTGTGCGGCTGTAGAGGAACTTATATATGATCTGGCCTAGTAACCTGTGTCTGGAGATGCATCCCCATGTGGTTGGATGCAGTGTTCCCTCTAAGCTGAGGTTAGTGTGAGTGAGCTCACAGTTTCTTAGCCTCTGGCTCACACATTTTTATCTTAGCTCAGGAAGGACGGCTCCAGAGCAAACTAATTTCTGCAGTAGCCAAATCACTCGCTCACAACTTCAATGCCAGTAGCTCACAAAGTAGCATTTTTGCTCACAAGACTTCACACCTTAGAGGGAGCATTGGTTGGATGTATTGCACTATAGCAATCCTACATGTCTTGGTGGATAAGAGAATGTAGTTCCAAGTGGAACAAATTTAGAGTGGCACCTTTAAGACCAACAAAGGTTTATGCAACCTTTGTGCAACTATAAAGTGTGTGTGCACACGAAAGCTCATACCTTGAATAAACTTCTGTTGGTCTTAAAGGTGCCATTAGACTCTAAATTTGTTGTACTGCTTCATACCATCACGGCTGACCAACTGGATCTATAGTTGCAAGCAATGTGCCCTCTAAGCTGTGGAGTCCTGTGTGCAAAAATTCTACTTTCTGAGCGACTGGCATTAAAGTTGTGAGCAGGTGATTTGGCTACTACATAAATTAGTTTGCTCTGGAGGCGTCCTTCCTGAGCAAAGACAAAAAAAGTGGGAGCCGGAGGCTAAAAAACTGTGAGCTAGCTCACACTAACTCAGCTTAGAGGGAACACTGGTTGCAAGTGATCGCTATAGTGCAATGATAGTCAATATTATGTAGATAACTGAGAGGTGTTCATGTGGTCCTCTGTAGAAAACCAGAAAGGAGGGTTTTATATGGCTTTCTCTCTGAAACCTATGGTGCAGTCTTTAGCAAACTGCACTGTAAGACTTCCTAAGCCCTTTGGCTTCAGGTGTTGGGATTGCACTGCTACTTTTCTAACATAGAAGGATTTTTATATGTATGGAGGAGTATTCAGTTATGAGAAGCTGGAATTGGTTTATCTGAGAGGCATGTTTGCTGTCATAGTCTTAGGACAGAGAGGGGCAGGTTAGTGTCTTTATTAAATAAAATATTCATATCTTGTCTTTCTCACCATAAAAGGGGACTCAAGGCATCTGTTAAGACAAGAGATGAGAAAGTCCGGACAGAGCTCCCAGATAACATTTAGTAGTGTTCAGGGCTCATTTCGTAGTAGGAGCTCCTTTGCATAGTAGGCCACACACCCCTAATGTAGCCCATCCTCCAAGAACTTACAGAGCTCTTCTTACAGGGGCTACTGTAAGCTCTTGGAGGATGGGCTACATCAGGGGTGTGTGGCCTAATATGCAAATGAGCTCCTGCTACAAAATGAGCCCTGGTAGTGTTAAGATGAATAGCATCTCACAAGACTAAAGTCACAAGAAATGTAGGAACAGTCAGTCTCTTTCAGATACCTTCCTAATTTCAAAGGAGCTGGTGCTGATGTTGTTAAGGCAAAATGGAAAACTTTGAAAAAGCTGTTAATAGGACACCTTTGGAAATTTGAGAATGTTCCCTAAAACGTTATAATACTTGTGTGTCATAGTCTTGTAGTTTGAAGATTCAGTATCCACTTAGGTTCTGTAGTGTGTTCTGTTGGCTGAATCTTTATAATGGCTCATGCCATTGTGAAAAAGTGGTGTTGTAACCTAAAAAGAAGTTCCATTCTGGACAGCAAAACTTCGGTTGACTCAAAGAACAGATGTGTCGTGTTTGGCAATTCTTGATAAACTACTTTGTCACTGGTGGGGGTGTTGTAATACTTAGTTATGGTTGCAGCACTGCTCATCTTATTTAAGACTGGGATATATTTTATTCTGTTGGAAAGCTCTTAGAGGTTGAAGTCATTTGGGAAAACACTGTTCAAATATAAAAAGTACTATGTTTGGTATATTGATGGAATTTTAAAAGTGTAAATGCCTGGCTCTTCTTCAAACTGGACTTGTATGCAATTATAGATATGGAACAGCAGGTTTCTGCCCCCTAAGGTATCTTAGTTATTGCTTAATTGGGAACATAAGGAAAGGGTAAGAAGTTGAAAATAGAAACAATCAATATTGTGGTAAATAAAAGGATTTTTTATTATCTGGATTTACAGTGTACTTTGCATATATTCAGGAGTACAGAATGAATGTAAAGACCTTCAGCATGTATGTACTAGAAGGGACAGTGGGATTTGTGCTTTTCTTCATAAGCACTAGTCAGTGTCCCAGCTGAAAAACAAACTTGTGTCTGCCTTAATATGTCATAGGATTAGGAGTAAAATTTAAACTCTCACATAGTTTATCTGGTTGGGGGGGGAGATTTGTACACCAAAATTATTTCACCCTGTGCAGGCCACAACTTCTCCCAAATCCCTGGAAATAAAATGAAATATCAGATTTAGGAATGAATGGTATTTCAGAAATTGATGATAGATAGAGAGATGCTAGTATTTTCAAGAATATTGTTTAAATGACATGATACAAGCTTCACAGGGATAATTTTGTCCTGTGTCTTTCCATCAGGACAGTGAAACAGGGTTACCCACCTACATGGTACTGCATATGGGGAGGGAGAACGCTACAAGTTTGCAGAGACATCTTAGTTTGTGTAAACACAGAAACAGTCCAATGAGGACTGAGCATGTTCATTGCCTTCAAGGAGCACAGAATATTGAGAACATTTGAGAGGAAGGAAAATAAAGGTGATTTTGGTATTTTCAAGTCCATAACAACTTACGGTATATTTGAGTGGGAAGGGAAGTGAGTAATGGCACGGCAGGCATCTCCTGGCCCTAATTTACCCCCTATAAACTCCCCCCCCCCCCCCGGCTACTGATTTGCTTAACCAGGCTCAGAGAAATGTATCACTCACCCAGGAGCTGAGGAAGGGCTAGAGCCTCTATGAACCTATAGTATCCTGAGAGAGATGAAGAAGTTAGGATTAAGGATGCCTGCCTCATCCTCACTCTCCCCCCCACCTCTGTGGGGAAAGGAAAAAAAACTATTCTTCAGCAGTGTTCCCTCTAAGCTGAGTTAGTTTGAGCTAGCTCACAGTTTTTTACCCTTTGGCTCACACATTTTTGTCTCCGCTCAGGAAGGATGGCTCCAGAGCAAACTAATTTATGCAGTAGCCAGATCGCTCGCTCATAACTTTAATGCCAGTAGCTCACAAAGTAGAATTTTTGCTCACAAAACTCCACAGCTTAGAAGGAGCATTCTTCAGTTGTATAGCTAAGCATTTTCCTGATAAACTATCAGGGTAGGTACTGCAGTGTTAGACTTCTAAGTTCAAGGCTAGATGAATAAGAACCTATTCTTCTAGCTCAGCAATCTGACTTTGTGATGATGTTGAGGAAAGGTAGTTTTCTGATAACCTCATGCACATCCAGACTCTGTTATTTCTTGTGGACCTCCTAATTTGTTTTCTTTAAAAGGGAGTTGATATCTGAGTGCCTGTAAGTAGGCAGTGAAATGGGGGCTACTAGGTGGAAGTCTCTGCATGATCTCCAGGTATTTGAGGGGGGGATCCTTCCAGAAGTAGCCTGATGAGGACTGAGCATGCTCATTGCCTGCAAGAGAACACTGAATATTCCAAGCTGCTGATCATCGGTTGAATAAAAATGGAAGAGAGTTTGGACAAAAATTAGCTTACCCAAGATCCCAACAGATCCTGGAGCAGGAGATTTGAATGGATGGATAACCTGGAGGGGGAGATTTTCCAAGATGTATGGTCTTTAGGTGACAAATGACATGTAAGTTTGCATCAGTCTATTTAGAATGGCACGTTTTCACAATTTAGCTATTTCATAAGAAGTATGACATATGCTGAACTACAAGCCCAAGATCACTTTCTGTATGGCTAGTTTCTCTATGGCGATACTTAGGTTATGGAAATTTTATGGTAGTTAGACATTAGATTAAATTTTAATCTGTTTTTGATGTTTTATTGATCTATTTTAAAAGTTTTGGAATATTTTAAAGGTGTACTTTTTTGTGTGTGTGTCTGACCTAAAGACTGTAACAATAAACTGAACTGAACTGAGTTACAAATGATGCACTTTATGTTTAACAATAAGTTTATTTTTGGTAAAGAGGTCAGTATTGCATATATTTCAATTTCCCCCCAAATGTGCATGTTTTTCCAAAGGCGGGGATTCCCCCCCCCCCCCCCCCCAAAATACCATCAGAATTTCTGGAAACTGTGTCTCTAATGAGAGCCCCAGCTTGCATTTATAATTAAAAATACTATGCATTTATGTAGCACCTTTCAAATGCTTGAAGTGCTCCATGTACATTAGAGTAATAAAAGCCCTTAATATACCACAAGTCCGCTGTGACTGAGAAATGGTGGTTTGCTTAGAGATCATGGCTGAAGTAAAATGTGAACCAGGAGCTTCCTGGATCACATTATCCACTGACACACTACATCATTTCGATGTATATTATGCCTGGTTAAGTTAAGCAGCCCCTCCCATTATGTTTTTGTGCAGAGTAGATAGCTGTTCATGAATGTGATGTACATCTTGGCTTGGAGCGTGCCTGAAGCATAACTTTGCTGCTTCTCTCCTTCCACTGCAGCCCCAAATGCACGTTGATATGCTACTCCTGCCCTAACTTGGAAGGCCGAGGCTAGCCCAATCTCATCAGACCTTGGAAGCTAAAGAAGGGTTGGCCCTGGTTAGTATAGTATGGGAGACCACCAAGGTAGTCCAGGGTTAATATGCAGAGGCAGGCAATGGCAAATGATCTCTGAACTTCTCTTGCCTTGAAAACCCTACAGCTAAGGTGTCAAACTCATTTGTTATGAGGGCCACATCTGACATAAATGTTGCTTTGTTGGGCCAGGCCATGTGTGCCATAAAATGTAATACCAGGTACCGGATATAGAAACCATATAAAGGACAGCAGCTGATAAGCTCTGAGTTGGTGTATCCTCATTGCAAGGCCCCATGGGCTGGGAAGGGAGGTACAGAGGAAAACCCACATAGGTGGACTGAAAAGGCAGCAGTGAGGCACTGGGCAGATGCCCACAATGCTTGACTGCTGCAGATAAGGTTGTTCTGCCATGCTGAAGCCAGTGGAGAAGCTCTGGCCTCTCCCCCCATTACTCCCTCCCTTGCACCAGTTGCTCGCAGGCAGCATAAGAGCCCTGGACGGGCCAGTTCCGACCCCTGGGCCTTCTGTTTGACGACCCTGCCCTACAGGGTCACCTTAAATCGGCTGCAATTTGAGAGCACTTTACACACATGCTGCTCTTGGGTGATGGGACATCCAGGAACAACATTTCAAGCTGCATCTTTGGCAGTAGGGCTATATATAATTGTAGATAAAATAAATTTGCAAGCTCACATAGAAGCAAGTCCCATTGAAATCTCAAAAATGTAGGTTTCTTCCAAGTAAGAGGAGTTGGTGTTGTGTATATATGCAAGTAATAAGTAACACCACATGTTGTTCTGTGTCTTAGGGTTTTGTCGGCTGCTGTGATTTATCTGTTCAGACTGTCACTGACTCACTTGGGTGATGTCTCCCCAACAAGTGCTTAAAATTAGAAAAGTTTACTTAACTTAATGTTCAGTCTGCCTGTTTCTTTGAGATTCTAGGTGAATTATAAAATTAAAAGCAGTGCAATAAAACCATCCAGTTTTTTTCCAGACATCAAAACTCCAACCTTTGTTCCCTTTATAAAAACACCCTCCATTTACACATTATTCAGAATGATAGTGGGATCCTTCCTGACCTTGTTGTGTATATGCTTGCAGTGCACTGTTTATGCACTGAGAGGTAACAAGTAGTGCTGATAACCTGTGTGAGAGTAAAGGAGACGGATTTCAGATGCCCTCTCTTCTCCTCTCCACTATAACTAGTACAGAACAGTGGCACGTACTAAACAAGGAAACTGAACTCTTAAATTTTTACAAAGGTAGGAACCACTGTTGTTGGTAGGGTTGCCAGCCTCCAGGTGGGGCCTGGGGATCTCCCGCTTTTACAACTGATCTCCAGCTGACAGAGATCAGCTCCCCTGGAGAAAATGGCTGCTTTGGAGGGTGGACTCCATGGCATTGTACCATGCTGAGGCCCCTCCCCTCCCCAAACCCCACCTTCTCCTGGCTCCACCCCCAAAGTCTCCAGGTATTTTCCCACCCAGACTTGGCAACCCTAGTTGGATATTGTGCTGTTTCCCTCTAGACAGGAAAATCCAGCAAGTGAATGATTACAATAGTCAGACTGCTAACAACCTGGATTCAATCTCTGCGAATCGCTTCATACGATACTGAGATAGCTGTTGTTCTTGAGTATTAGAATATTCTTCTACCTAAGGTGAAGGAATCTGTTCAGAGTCTCTCTTTCCCTTTGTTTTAAAGAACTCTTCTTGTGTTTTTTAAAAGGTCTAATTCAGAGGTTCCCAACGTTTTGAGCCCGCATGCCCAGGGGTCATTTTGAGCAGGAGCTCAGGGGAGCACAGCTCCGGGAGTTGGTGCCAGCCCACCCCTGCCGGGGAGTGCCTGCTTGGGTCAGTCTGGTGTAGAGAGCCAGTCTGGTGTAGTGGTTAAGTGCGCAGACTCTAATCTGGGAGAACCGGGTTTGATTCCCCACTCCTCCACTTGCACCTGGCTGGATGACCTTGGGCAAGCCATAGCTCTGTACCAGCTGTTCCCTCAAGGACAGCTTGGGAAAGAGTTCTCTCAGCCCCACCTACCTCACAGGGTGTCTGTTGTGGGGAGGGGAGGGGAAAGGAGTTTGTAAGCCGCTCTGAGACTCTTAAGTGAGTGAAGGGCGGGATATAAATCCAATCTCCTCTTCTCTTCTTCTTCTTCTTCATGGTTGCAGCAAAATGACCCCGTCCCCTGGAAAGGTTCTTGTTCCTCTGACCAGCCTTCTGAAGGCTTCAGCCACCACTGAAGCTATCCTCCCAGAACAGTGGTATTTCTGAGGCTTGGATTAGTAGCTGTCCCCTCTCTGCCAGCGCTCTCTCTCTCTCTCTCTCTCTCTCTCTCTCTCGCCTTCTGACATACTTCCGGTGATGTCAGGTGGTGCAGCATATGCAAATAAGTTATGCTAATGAGTTATGCTAATGAGCTCCTGCACCTCTTTTTCTACAAAATGACCTCTGCGCACGCCCCTTTGGAATTCTGACACAGGAAGGTGGAGCCAACCACAAAATGGTCGCCACAGGGTGCGGGGCAAACCACAAAATGTCAGGAAGTGAGATTATGCATAACTCTAATAGTAACACGTCAACATTTGAGACAGAAGCTCTGCTTAGAGGATGTCTTTTAAAATGAACATACTGTTTCAAAATATTTTCTTGTATATACACAGCTTACCTTCAGTCACGCAATGAAGATCCTTGTGATCTGCTCAGAAGTGAGTTTCATGTTATTCACTGGGGTTTGATTCCTGGAAAGAGCCTTTAGGATTGAAGCCATAATGTATGATTAACTTGGGGCACGTATTAGATGAAAACAGGGAAGAGCCTGCCATAGTTAGCGAGTCATCTGCTGGTCCAAAAATTCAGTTAAATGTGTATGATTAAAGTGGAATACGATGGAGTTCTGTCACTCTGGTGGTTTGCGACTGCAAACAGCTGAGCAGTTAGAAGGGGAGGCCGAGTTCGCAGTTCATTAGGGGCTTGGAATAGCAGCAGCAACATGTTCATCATGTGCAGGCAGTATCCAGCAGCAGCTCAAGAACAATAAACTGCAACTTTTATAACTCAAGGACAATAAAGTGCAACTTTTATGACTGCCAGAATTTCTGTGGGCTTTTTGTTTTGTTTTGTTTTTGGAAAGCACACCTGTTTTTGGAAATGTTAGTGAACTGAAGGTCTGGACTGATTAATTTTAGATGTTGTCGTTCCATGGCTGAGAGTAAAAATGTTCTCTTTCTCTCTCTCTCTCTCTCTTTGCAGACCATCTGGGAAGCGCAATGAGTGTCAAGGCCTTCAAGCTGGTCCCCGCAGTTGAGCGGGAGATGCTGATGGGCGACAAAGCTCGGATCAACATTGAATGCATTGAATGCTGCGGGAAGAACCTGTACATCGGAACCAACGACGGTTCCATTTATCACTTCCTCTTGGAAGAAAAGAATTCCCCAGATGAAAAAACAAGCTTTACTGTTACCAAACAGCTGCATAAATACCTAAGCGTGAGGAAGGCCGTGGGCGAGTTGAAAGCAGCTTCGGCGCTCAACAGGCTTCTGGTGCTTTGCGACAGTACCATCATGCTGGTGAACATGATGAACCTCGAACCCATCCCCACGGGGGCTCGGATCAAGGGAGCAGTGACGTTCACATTGAATGAGAACCCCGTGAGCGGGGACCCATTTTGTGTCGAGGTGTGTATTGTTTCAGTCAAACGGAGGACCATCCAGCTGTTCTTGGTATACGAGGACAGAGTTCAGATTGTGAAGGAGGTTTTTACTCAGGAGCAGCCCTGCGCCGTGGCTGTGGACGGCCACTACTTATGTCTTGCCCTCACCACACAGTACATTATACTGAATTACAATACTGGAGCCTCCCAGGATCTGTTTCCTTACTCCAGCGAAGAGAGGCGGCCGATTGTGAAAAGAATAGGCAGACAAGAATTCCTGTTGGCCGGACCTGGAGGATTAGGTGAGGCTGAATTGCTTGTTGCATCACATCTGAAGAGATTTCGGTGCCGGGTGTGTGTGTGTGTCTTTTCTGTCCTTGGTGGTGGGGAGGTGCTTCATGACAGAACAAAGCTTGCTTTAGTCAGATTTGATCCTTTGTGCAGAAGTCTGAGAAATCCTGATCCCACTTCTCAATGGATGATATCCCATTTCCATATAACGGACAAGCAGAAGAAAGGGTGTTTTTGTGAAATATGCCCAGGGCAGGATCAGGATGCTAAGTCACAGTCAGTGTCTAGTGTATTTATTTTATTTCTGTTTGATTTATACCCTGCCCACCAAAGCAGGCTCAGTGCGCCTTACAGACTCAGTGGTATCATACAAGATTTAAATAGTAAAACAAATTAAAATCATAAAACAGTTCATAAGGTGCTACAATTATATGATGGCGAAATAACTGTCCTTAATAATCACAATGGGGGATCTAGTCAGCAATAGATATGAGGCTGGTGTCTGGCCCCGTACGTGTAATTCACTAACGTGGGCGTAGATGTTAAACGCTTGCACAGGAGCAGGTAGCCAAGATTGTATTGCAGGGCCAGGTTCTTCGGTCAATGTTGGACTACTAGATGCATGGTGGAAAAGCTCCGTCTTACAGGACCTGCGGAATTGTAATAAATCCTGCAGGGCCCTGATGTCCTCTGGGAGCTCGTTCCACCACAGTGGGGCCGCTACCGAGAAAGTCGTAGCCCTAGTTGTAGCCAGCTGTAGTTGCGGCCAGCTGTGGGGAACAAGGAGATTTTGTAACCTTGGCTGTAGTCCTCTCTGTGGGAAACTCTAGGAGGATTTTTGGAATTTCAAATGCTGCCACCACATGGTTGACCCTAGGGCTTAAATTGTGAAAAGAGTTACGCCAGAGCATTTCTGCTACAAGAGAAGATTCTTGAGCTTGGTACCCCTGGCTGGCTTCATTGAGATGACATTGGGATGTATGTGGTATAGACTACTTGGAATTCCTCACTAAAGAAGAATTGTAGCTTACTTGCTAATTCAGGTCTTCAACAGCAGCCTGTTTCTGGTTTGCAGTACTTACCTCCTTGAATTTGGTTCACAGATTTTAGAAATAAAGCTGTCTCTATAAGCAAATGCCATTTGTAAGCTTTGATAAAAATCTCTGAGTGGAAGACTGGATTCTTTGTTGATCGGTACTTAGACTGTCCAGGTGTTTGCTTTGTAAAAATAAAATGCATGTAAAATCTTGAGCTGTCCTTGAAATAGGACCAGTGACGTATAAACAGGCCAGTTACCAAGGTGAGAGTCCACTCTGGTCCTCCTACTTTGTATTAGGAAGTTGAAACTGCTGTTCTTTTTGGTGAGCATTAGAGGCTGAGAAGAAACATAGAAACGCCCTGCTCCTAAACTTCGAGAGGCACTGAACTGGCTGCTGGCAGAAAGGGACCAATCCAGGAAATCAATTCATACGTTACTTCAGTTATCAGATTGTTTGCAGTATATGCGGTAGTCTTAATGAAGGTAGTCTTAAGTAACCTGTAGCCCATTTCTGTGCAAATACTAAGCGTGTTGTACAGCTTCATGTATTCCTTTTCTTCATCTTCATATTACTGATTATGATGTTGGAATATATATACACTTGCCCCAGAATGCAGTTATCAAATTAAAATGTTGCCTTCTCTTTTTTTTGAATCTTTTTTATTTTATTTTTCTACACACTACACCAACTGCTAAAAAACAAAACTAAACTAAAATTTCTAAAGTACTACTAAGTATATAGAGACCAAACTGTTATTAAATAAAGTATAAAATTTCTTCATATAACTTCAAGAAATTGATTAATAAGGCAATTTAACTTTTAAACTACTATCTGTCCTAAAAGTTTACATTAAGTAAATAGCTGATTTCAATAATAGTAAATACAAAAGTTCAAACTTTCCAAATTAACAATAAATGTTCTTTTCTTCTTTTTGTTCATTTTGTCTACAAAGCTTTATTTGGATTTACGGGGTTTAGGAGCTGCTGCTCCCTTTTCTGCATCAGAGTCCTCTCCTTCTGACTTGCTTGTTGAAGATTCAGAGCTTTCCAGTCCATATATACTTTCTTGCTGTTCCAATTCTTCCTCTATGGATGTTTTCTTTTCTGGTCTGGTATAATTCCAAAAATTTCTTTGCCTTCATAACAGAGTCAATTTTTGCTTCTTGTCTTTATACGTGAAGATCAAGCCCTCAGGCATAATCCATCTGTATGCGGTAGTACTTGCTTGCAAAAACATTATTTATTTATTTGGATTTGTACCCCGCCTAGCCAGCAAAGCCTGCTCTAGGCGGCTAACAACCAATAAGATCAGCAATCACAAAGCAGTTAAAATTTGTTAAACTTCATCTACATAAAACACAAGTCATAAAACATACAGATGCAAGAATCCAACAGATAGTGGCAATGCAGAGCCTGCGCAACAGGAGCAGTCCCTGTGTCCCTAGGCAGGTGGCATTTCCATGATTGATTTCCCGGCCAAGATTGTTAAAGCTTTATAAGGTTTCCTCTTCTTCCTAATTTTGTATGGGATGTCTTTTAACACTTTAATCTCTTCTTCTTTGATTTTCAAGGTTGTCCTGTTGGTGGCCTCAAGCACCACATCTCTTGTAGATTTCTTAGAGAATCTCTCCACAATCTCTCCTGGCAGGTTTTTTTTCTTCAAAAATTCAGGATAGGTTCTGTAAACCATATCCATATCGCTTTGTAATAAATCCGCTTGCATACCTGTCATTGGAGCCAGTGCTTCACTTAATAACTTCTTGAGATTCTCATCTTTCTGCTCTGGAACACCTTGAAATCTTAAAAAAATGTTGACCTTTCCATCTGAAGTTTCAATAAGTGCTCTTTATCAGAGGATCTCTCTTTTCTACCACATCCATTCTCTGATTAATAGTTTCAGTCTTGGCTTTAACTTTTTCAACCTCTTTTGCTGTCTGATCTGATGTTAGCATCAGTAACTTGCTTCTGTAAAGTATCCAGCTTTGAATTAACAGCAGTCAGCTGCTCCATCAGAGGGCACAATGCAGTAGCTAACACAGCAGACAAGTCAGTACTCGCTTCAGGCTTAACTACCTGAAGTGCTGAAGAAGTTTTAGGAGAAGGTTTTGTTCTCGTTGCCATTTTTTCTGCCTGTCCAGTCATTGTTGTTTTTATAATTTCCAGAAAGTTTTTATAAAGAAGTAGAAAGTTAAAAAAGAATGGTTAAATACAGGCTTATAAAAGTTTTGAATTCACTAGCACAAAATCAAGCCATTTCAAGCAGTTCACATCAGAGAATCACTGGGTTTGCAGAGGGGGGCATTTAAACCCCTTCTCTTGCCACTTTAATTTAAAATAAGAGCATCTCTTCGAAGACTTACAGCTTTTGCAGGAGTTTGCCAGCGTATTCAGGTAGACATCTTCCTTGCTATTACAGTCTTGGTCCCTGGAGCTGTCCGGTGTGCACCTCTGCTTGCCATCAGGCACCACTGCGGCCGGACCTATGGAGGAAAAGGGGAGTCTCTATCCCTTGGTCACCACCTCGGGAGAGGCTTCCCCACACACCTCAGGCAGGATGCCCCCTACAAGAGCTCCTAGAGGGCCGAAATCCAGCCGGCACCCCTCCTAGCCACCGGGATTGGGTTGCGTCTCCCAGAGCTCTCCGGGGATGTGCTCACCATAAGCCCGCCAAAACCGGAAGTTTCAAATGTTGCCTTCTCTTAACAAGATGACAAGCAAGGAGAGTGGGCTTTTCAGTCAGGATGCATAGGAGATGTTCTCCACACATTAGTTTGGAAGGAAAAAACAAACTTTAAAACATGCTTTCCCCCCTTTGTGTTCAGACCTAAAACATGATTCCCGCCCCCCCTTTGTGTTCAGAACTACCATATTGCTGGTTTCAGAGCATCCCTGAATATGGCTTTCCTTCTAATGGTTAGAACAGGCAGCCAAAGCACAGACCCTTAACATGTCATTTTTGTTTGTTCATCTTGTATGGCTGTGGTCCTCAAACTTTTTGAACCCTCTTCTAAATTTATTGTACTTTTTAGGACTCCCTTGCAAAGTCTTCCCTCCTTGCTTTGCAAGGCACCTGTAAAGGTCCCTCTCAACCAATGCTCCCTCTAAGCTGTGGAGTCCTGTGAGCAAAACTTCTACTTTGCGAGCTACTGGCATTAAAGTTGTGAGTGAGTGATTAGGCTCCTGCATAAATTGGTTTGCTCTGGAGCCATCCCCTTCCTGAGCCAAGACAAAAATCTGGAGCTGGAGGCTAAAAAACTGTGAGCTAGCTCACGCTAACTCAGCTTAGAGGGAACACTGCTCTCAACCTGTTTTGGGGTCCTCTCATCCACGGCTTGAGAGCTGCTTTTGTGTGGTATTAATGGTTTGTCCTTGACGGGTGTGTGTAATTTGTATTTATTTATTTAAAAAAAAATGCCTCGCCCTACCTTGCAAAGTAGGCTCGGCGTGACTTACATCATCACAAAACAGCAAAATAGTTCAATAAAACATTACATCGTAAAACACAGGCTCCGACTAGATTAAAATTAAATTTAAATAACTCATTTAAATACCTGTTAGCAGCCCGGTCATTGATTTCAGTTCTGAGCTATGCTCATCCCAGGAAATGGCGGCGAAGCGCTTGATCTGCGGGACCGACCACCTTCTCCAGTACCCCCACAGGAGAGCATTATGCTCATCACAGAACAACTTGCCGGTGGTCCCTGGTGCCAGAGACATCCGGCTGTCCTCAACCAGGGCTAGGCCCTTCTCAGCCCTGACTTGGTGGAACTCCCTGCTAAACAACATCAGGGTCTTGTGGGGTCTTATGCAGTTCTGCAGGGCCTGTAAGGCAGAACATCTGCCAGGCACCTGGTTGAGGACAGTGACAGCTTATATCATGGCTGGCCCCCTTTCTGGATCTCTATCCCTCAAAGGGTTTACTCCCCCCCCCCCATGCCAATGAAGCACCCATAAGCTCGAAACGGGAGGGACCCACCATTTTTTTTCAGTTGATTTTAATTAATGAATTATACGTTCTGATGGTGGTTTTATTGCTTTTAAATCTGTACATCACTTGGAGCCCCACACTTCTGGGGATTAGGCGATTCAGAAATGCAGATAAATAAATAAACTGATGAAATAATCAGTCACTTCTGGCACCTGTTGATCTAAATAGTTAGAAATATGCAAAAAAATGAATTAGAAATATGCAAATTAGAAATTAGTTAGTGAAAGGTAAAGATTTCCCGTGCTCGAAAGCCAGTCAAATTCAACTCTAGGGGGTGGTGCTCATCTCCGTTTCCAAGCCAAAGAGCCAGCATTATCCAAATACTTCTCTGTGATCATGTGACCGGCATGACTAGATGCTAAGGCGCACGGAACGCTGTTACCTTCCCACTGTAGCAGTACCTATTTATCTGCTTGCAATTTCTTGCTTTCGAACTGCTAGGTTGGCAGGAGCTGGGGCCAGAGACGGGAGCTCACTCCATCACACGGTGCTACAGTCTTGAGCTGCCGAGCTACCGACCTTCTGGTCTGCAGCTCAGCGTCTTAACCTTTGAGCCACCGCGGCCCTAGAAGTTAATTAGAAATATGCAAAAAAATGAAAAAAAAATCTTTTTATTCTAACTATAAGAGGATTGTATTAAATTCCAAGATATTTTAGACACAAGAGAAATTATCCCCTCCTTTCTTCCTGCACCGAGTCTTTGTGATAGGGAATCTGATCCCTTTAAGAATTTGACAGCCAGGTAATCAGCTAGCTGTTTGATAACAACCTTCTCATCTGTTGTTCCTTTTAAAAATTTGCAGGTATGTTTGCAACTGTTGATGGCATTTCCCAGCGGGCTCCTGTTCACTGGTCGGAAAACGTGATTGGGGCTGCCCTCTGCTTTCCTTACGTAGTCGCTCTCGATGAGGAGTTCATCACAGTTCACAGCATGCTGGACCAGCAGCAGAAGCAGACTCTGGCCTTCAAGGATGGTCATATCCTGCAAGACTTTGAAGGTGTGGTCTAGTTAGCCTTGGACTGTGGCATGTGGGAAAGACTTAATACTAGCTTGTTTTTAATCTGGAAACACTTATGAAAATTGAGAGTTGTCAAAAACATATTACTTTGCTGTTCTTTAACACATGTAAATGATATGTACAGTGTTCCATAGCAGCCACAGTACTTCAGTCTGCACGGACCCAGGAAACATACTGCAAGAATCTCACACCTGAATGTTTTACTGTGTATTTTCAGGATGATCGTAAGAGAATTCACAGTAAAATAGTGTGCTTGTAATTACATCTTGCTTATTTACTCTTTCTTTCTTTCTTTCTTTCTTTCTTTCTTTCTTTCTTTCTTTCTTTCTTTTTTGGTGAGTATTTTTTGGTCTGTGTGTATGTCTGGAAGTCATGGTTGACTTCTGGCGACCCCTAGTGGGGCCTGGACATTTCAAAGAGGTGGCTTGATATTGCCTGCTTCTGCGTCCTGGCCCTGGTATTCCTTGGAGGTCGCCCTTCCAGGTACTTCCCACCTAAGCGGTACCTGCTTAGCTTCCAAGATCTGATGAGATTGGGCTTGCCTGGGATTTCCAAGTCAGGGCACATCTTGCCTACTTATGTTGCAGTAACTGTTGCATAATATGTGACTTACAGAATTTGGCAGATGGTATTAAGTTCTTGGGATGGGGCAGGATGAGGAATACTATACTGGGCAGTGTACTATAGACTCTGTACACTGAGGGCTGGCATCAGAACACCCTAAGGTGGGTCAGTTTCCAGGACCTAGGGCTTCTGGTGGGGCTCATTGCCACCGACCTGTTGCCCATGTGCCTGGCCTGCCATCTGCCTCTGTGCCCTTCCCCTTCTCCTTGGTGTCTCATCACCCATGCTTCCTACCATATGCACCACCCAGCATTATTGTGGAAGGGTGTGCAGGTGGTGTGAAGTGGTGGTCTTTTGGGCAGCAACAGCAGGTGCGCTGCCTAGCCATTGGAGAAAGGGCAGAAGATGGACACCTAGGCAGGCAGGTGGGCAGGAAAGGAGGTGCCTATGGGAGCTTGGTGGTGGGCAGAGCAGAGGTGAGACAGCCCCTGGGCACTCTTTGCCCAGGGCCCTCCAAACCCTGAAACCAGCCCTGAATGTACTCTACTAGAAGGCCCTGTCCTTCAGGGAAAGAAGACATGCCCAGCCATCCTGATTTGAGGCAGAGCACCACTGCCGAGGGTGCTCTCAGGCAAGAATTGTCATGGTCTTGTTCTGAATTTGCAGTGAGGTGTTTCCCACTTTGGAAATGTTGTGCAATTTAGGCATCTGATTAACTTTTATATTTAAATTTTATCTAGAGAAATTTTCTGTCACCGTTAAGAAATTTAAATGGCATATTTTTTTCTTCAAAAAAAAATATCTAGGCAAAGTTATTGTGGCGACCACCAAAGGGGTATACATCTTGGTGCCGCTGCCCCTGGAAAGGCAGATCCAGGATCTTTTGGCCAGCCACAGAGTCGAAGAAGCGCTGGTGCTAGCGAGGGGAGCACGAAGAAATATTCCAAAAGAAAAATTTCAGGTCTGTCAGGTATTTTTTTAAAAAAATATGTGAAAAGTGGTAGAGTAGGAGGCAAGCTGTGGAGATGTAAAGATCTATTCGAAGATCCCTCTGAGAATTGGAGCCTTGAAACGCTGTTAGTACTAAAGAGACCTTATTCTTTGTGTTTCTCGCAAGGTGCGCTCTGATGAGTCAACTGATGAACTGAGATTGGATGGTGCCTTTTAAGAAGAGGGACTGGAGAAACTGGGGAGGGGGTGAGCAACTGAGAGCCAGTGTGGCATAGTGATTAGTGTGTCGGATTAGGATATGGAAGTCCCAGGTTCGAATCCCCTCTCATGCCACGGAAGCCTGCTGAGTGGCCTTGGGCCCAACACGCTCTCTCAGCCTAACCTGCCTCACAGCGTTGTTGTAAGGATAAAATGGAGGACAGGGGAACAATGAGAGCAGCTTTGGGTCCCCAGTGAGGAGAAAGGCAGGGTATAAATGAAGTAAATAAATAAACTCTGATCTGCGCTTGCCTCAGACAGTGCACAGTGGTGCTGCTTAGGTGAGAAACTGGCAAAATGGCACTTTGTGTCCCCTCAGGCAGATCTAAATGTTACCGCCTGGAAGCCAGTGCCAGTGATTTCAGCAGCACTTGCTTAGGAGATCTAGCAAGTTCCAAGAAATGATGATACTAAGTATGTCATCGGTTGTTCTGTGTGCTTCATATGCTTTATCAGTAATCCTGCAAAAGTAAACTTGTGCTACTGCCTTGCTGCCGGGGTCTCTTCTGCACAGAGGTTTCCCTGTTGTTTGGATGCCAAGACACACTGATTTCGGTCCAAGCTTCCCTGCACCCTTGTTTTCCCATTTGTTATCTTTCTGCGGTTTTCCTATTGTTTCTTCTCAAATCAGTTTGGTTTGAGAAGGCATGGAGAAAGGACAAGGAAAACACGGAAAGATGGCAAATGGGAACTGAGGAGATGAGGAACCTCAGAGAGAAACCGCTGTATGTCGGACTCTGCGCCCACATTGCAGGAAAACCTCCTCCGAAGGAAAAGACCCCAGATTGCAAATGTAAGGCTTAGTGTAGTGGCTCGCCTGAGCCCCCTAGTGGGTTTGTGGCTGAAGGGCAGCTGCTTGAGAACTTCCAGCCTAGAGAATTTTCTCTATACTGAATTCAGAATATTGTGTGTGTTCTTTCAGTAGGCCCCCAAAGTCTCCAAACAACAGTACCTGATAAAGCCTCTCAACTTGTTTAACACCTTGTAGTCTTTGAATCTGTCTTCCTGGACTTTTTTTTAATACGTCGGCTCAGTTTTGGAAATCCTTGTGGTGCACATTTGGATAACTCTCTGTGTTAATTTTTCCCCCAGTCTCATATAAAAACAACAATCTAGGAAGTGTAACTGAATCTGATATACGGCCTGTGTAGAAGGTCTTTTTTCACAGTCAGTCTATTCATTAACTAACTGCCTGATCCTAGTCATGTTTGTTTAGAGACAGGTCTGATGAGATACACTTCCTGATAAGGACGTTCCACACTATAGCATAAATATATACCATATTCTTCACAGCCTGTACTGGCCTCATGTGGCAACAGCCATTTCCCCCAATAAAGGCTTTGTAAACAAAAACACGGGACTGGGGAAGTCAAAGCCCTGCCCCATACGCCTCTTCCCCTTCCTCAGATAAAAAGATATTTAGGAAGTGTCCACTGTGAAGTCAGTTGCTATTTATTGGATTAAAATTATGAGCACGATGGCCGATTTAAAAGTTTTGTCCAGAAATAGCTTATATTTTTCTGGTACACTTTCTTGGAGGTCAAAATAGTGTTTAGTTTTGTGTAGATTCTTTTTAGAATATTTTGCTGGACTCAAGCACTTAGCATCAGGCGCAGACTTTAAAAGGAGGGTATGTCTATTAATCAGGAACTGTTGCTACTGATGGGAGTTAAAACTGCAGCATGATACAGGCTGGCTAAGTTAAAGCATGGAGAGTTATTAAATAAGACGTTCCAAACGTTTATTTTAGCAATTCAGCAATTTCCCTCTTCGCGTTGGATGGAAATTATGGAGTATGAAGATGCAGTTTAAAGATTTTGGAGATGATATAATCCATGACCTGTCTGAGCACCCCATGAATGGAACGGCTAAAATTAGATTTCTCTATCCAGTTTTAAAAATTATTATACAATTGAGGCTGATCCAACAGAAATCGGCATGTCTGCTGGCAAATAAAGATATCCCTGCGGGTGCTGAGGCTCTGGCTGTTACGAGAGGCCAACAGTCCTGTGTTGATAAGAATGTTGGTGTCTCTGCAGCTGAACACTGGAATAGAAGTGATATAAAAGTCAATCTGCATGCCTCTTTTGAATTTTTTTTTCCTGGCCTGTAACTAAACAAATTACATTATAATTGTTTAGAAAAGGTAGAGTCTTACTGTGGAACTGATTATAAAATTACTGTGCTCAGTGTTCCCTCTAAGCTGAGTTAGTGGGAGCCAGCTTGCAGTTTTTTAGCCTCCAGCTCACACATTTTTGTCTTCGCTCAGGAAAGATGGCTCCAGAGCAAACTAGTTTATGCAGTCGCCAAATCGCTCGCTCACAACTTTTAAGGCCGGTAGCTCACAAAGTAGAATTTTTGCTCACAAGACTCCACAGCTTAGAGGGAGCATTGGTGCCGACCCTAGCCCAGATATCTCTTGACATTTCAATTCAATTTTGTCCCTCTGAGCCTACACTAATTTTCATGTAGGGAGAGGTGGCATGGTGCAAGGGTCAGGGGGTCAGAGCAGGGCCTGTGAAAACCGCGTTCAGAGCCCCGCTTTGCCACGAAGCTCACTAGGCAACCTTGGGCTAGTCGCACAATCTCAGTGTCGCCCACATAGGTGGTTGTCAGGGTAAAAAGGGAAGGGAGAACAATGAACTCCGTAGAGGAAGGGTGGAGTGCAAAGATGCCAGATACTTCCTCTTTTTTAGAACTGGAAGATTATTTTTTTTCTCCTTAATAAATGTTGACTATGCATTTATGAATTTGATGCGGTCTTGAGAATGATGGTGCTGAGACTTCAGAGGATGGGGAAGTAGAGATGTAAAAACAGTTCAGTAAGTCTTGTGTTCAAATTGGTCAAATAAAGAATGCCCAGATAAAAACTGGGAAGTTTATGTTACTGTGAATTCGTGATGTATCTTGGTTCAGAGCAGTTTACTTGTAAATTGTGTTCAGCTTCTGAGTAATGTGGAATGTACTTTCGCATAGGGGAGAATGTGCATACCAGAGGTAAAAATTGTAGGACATAACATTTTGCAGTATGTTTGTAAAAATCAGTTGATCACCAAAGCTCTGCCTTTAGAGCATGCTGCACCTGTTCATCCCAATTTTTGGTATTCCACTTCCAGAATCTCTTCCCTCCTATACCTATCTGTTGTCTTCCCAAAGCATGTTAAGGGTGTTCATTCTGGCCAGACCAAATGCTCACTCCTTGGCAGTTATAAGGGGTAGGTTTATGCGTTTACCCGATTCAGAACAAATCTGCCCCTTAGGTAAGATCGACATGATATCCTTCTGGAGTGTACTTTGTATGCTAATCTCAGGTGGCATTCTATTTTACCGTGTTTGCAAGCTCATTCGGACATATATTCCTATGACTTAGTTACCTTTTTACTTTCTGACAGAGATCCCAAAAGAATTCTAGCAGTTGCAAATTTTTTTTTACTCCTTTTGTCTTTTGAGTGATAAGTGATTAACAACAACTATCCACTGTTCAAGATCAATGTATCATAGAGCTTTTATTGGATAATAGAAAGGAGTATGTTTACGTTAAGATGCCATGACCAACTTACTGCATCACCCGTGTGTGCTGCAAAATACATGTGGACACCTGTTTAGACACTCAGGGTGTTTCCTGTTTCATATATGAAATGTCTTTCTCTGTAGGAATCTTACTGCGTTTGAAGCTTTGATCTCAGAGATGGGTCCGTAAATTGCTTGCAACGTCTGTAGTCATTTTCATTGCAGGCATCCTTCTATGCTTTGCCTTTTGCAGCCCATCAAAAACTGAATGGAGGCTGATGGGTAGACCTGCCTTGCAATGTCTACTGGCATCTTCCAGCAATCCCAGCATCTTCCAGCTCTTTGATTCTGCATGTTGCATAGAGCAGTAGAGTAAATCAGAAGCTAGAATCAGGCTAGTTAGCCACCGACTTGAAATGCCATCAGCGCATGGGATCTGTAATATGTAGTTGTTTCTGCAAGTAGACATGCCTTTCTTCCGCTTTTTCTTTTGCAGGTAATGTACAAGCGAATCCTGCAGCAAGCAGGTTTTATACAGTTTGCACAGCTTCAGTTCCTAGAAGCAAAAGAACTTTTCAGGTAATCCTTAACTGTTGATGGGTCAGCTCCTTTTGACTTGATTTGGACTCATCTCATTTTGCCCAGCTTCTTCAGCCAGCATCTGGGGTGGGTGGGGGAAGCTTGTGTGTTTTCTGAGCATTCATTCCCAGCTCATGGTGTTGGCACTTGCAAACTGCTGGTGCCCAGTGCTGTAATTGCCTAGGAACAGGCTTGATACAATTCTCAGAGTTAAGATTGTAGCATACGTGGATGACTTAATTCCATGACTTATACATTTCCCCCAGTCTGTCTGTCCATGCATCACTACATATGTTGTACAAGTTACATTCCCGTTTTAAAAAGGGTTGTCTAGTTAGATATTAACATTGAGGAACTTCTCTGCATGTGCCCTCTTAAGCAGCTGGCTTTCAGTGCCTGTTCTCTGACCATTTGACATCTCACACTGAATAAAAACTTTCAGTGCAAGTAATGCTTTGTTGAATTGCAAACGCAGCGCCATGCGATGAACAAATGTATATTCCGCCCTAGGGAATTTCAAGCTTCAGTTCCACCCGTGACTATAACAGGTCACCGGTGTGTGTGCACAAGGAGAGCCCAGTGTCCAAAGGCTCAGTAGCGCACAGTCCTTATTTTGCCCCCTCCTTAGTTGCCAGGCAAGGACTCCACTTCTAGCTTACATACATTGAATGTAACTTCTCTGATATGCGGTCTGAACAGACCCCCAGCCATGCAAGCACTCACTCACATGCACACACACTCACAGAAAAAGGCAGAAAAACCTGGAGATTTTTGGAGTCACTCTAAAATGTTACGGAATGCTTTTGAAGTTGAACAATTTGAGTGCAGAAGGGAAACTCTGGTCTGGGAATCATCTCTTTCTGCTTCAGTGGGATTTTCAGGTTTAGTTTTTGACTCATAATATTACTACTTGTTACGGAAACCCTATCAGAATTTCCTATCCTACTGTCCTTGATTAAGCTATGCCTTATTCTTTGAGGTCTATAAATGGCATGGTAATTGAATAGAACTGGCTTCCTGAGTGTTACTTGTTTTATTGCATTTCTTATGATAAAAGGTTTTTAAAAGTTCTTAGTTAGGACAGTGTTGGAGTTGCCCAAGTATTTTATAGTCTGCATACAAAATCTGGCATCTTTTTGTGTGTGGGTGTACGTGTGTGCATGTGTGGTGTGCGCGCCTCTTGTATACTTTTTCTTTCTCTTTGCTTCATTTAGTTTGACACTGTAATTGCAGAAGCGGCCAGCTTGATGTCCGGGAGCTGATCTCTCTCTATCCCTTCCTGTTGCCTGCTTCCTCTTCCTTCATTCGGTCTCATCCTCCGCTCCACGAATATGCCGACTTAAACCAGCTGACCCAAGGGGACCAGGAGAAGATGGCCAAATGCAAACAGTTTCTCATGAGCTACTTGAACGAAGTGCGCAGCACCGATGTTGCAAATGGCTACAAGGAAGACGTTGATACGGCTTTACTGAAACTCTACGCAGAAGCCAATCACGAGAGCCTTCTAGACTTGCTGGCCTCAGAGAATTTCTGTATTCTCACAGATAGTGCCACGTGGCTGGAAAAGCACAAAAAGTAAGCATTTTGCCTACATCAGTGATCCTTGGAACCTCCTAGAGTTTTGTGACTCACCCCAGCCCCTGTGCTATTTTGTAGTTGGTCACGCTCTCCCCCCACCCCACCCCACAACACACTCTTTGGCATCTGTTTTACAGTGGTGCCCTAAAAATCCAAAAGTGCCTACTTGCTCAACAAGATTGAGGGTCTCTGGCCTGTGCTGGGTTTTCTGCTGGGGACAAAAGGAGGACCACCTAAAAAGGCTATATTGGGGATTATGGGACCTGCCTGAGCAAAAGCCATGTGGGGGACATGGGTAAAGATGAGAACTGAGCAAGACTGAGTGGAAAAGCTGGCTGGATCCAATCCACTGTATGTTTCCTGCCTTTAGAGAACCAGTTAAGAACCAGTGTAGTGTTGGGGTCACAGTGTCAGAGTAGGAATCCCCACTCTGCCAGGGGAGCCACACACTTTTTGCCTGACGTGGTCCAGAGGATTGTTGTGAGGATAAAAGGGAGGAGAGAAGAACGATATAAGGCACTTTGGATCCTGGTTGGAGAGAAACCTGGATCATAAAGTAAATCTTGTGCTTGATAAATGCTAAACAGTGATTCTTGGCTTTTCCTTGTTTCATGTCACTTTTTATAGATTTTTTGCACTCGGACTCCTGTATCATTCAAATGGTCAAGATGCGGCCGCACTGCAGGTTAGACTGAAAGCCACATCTCTCCTAACTTGAATCTCTAAACTGCATAAGGCTCTTGCTTTGCTATCCTGTGTTATGGATTTTTAAAACCGTAATAGCTTGGGGCCCTCATTTCCTTGAATCCAACTTTGCCGCCAGGAATTGAGGGTGATCTTTGCAAGTCAGTGCATAAAAGCAAATATCCATGTTCTGATAACAGTAAGCACTCAAGTGCTTGTGAGTAATCCTGCGTGCTTGTTGATCGTAACACTAGAAGCCAGGAGCTAGGCATTGTTTCCCCTTATATCTCTGGAGCTAAAAGAACTGGAGACTTCATTTTAAAAAGGAGAGCCGACTTCCGCCCACCCCCTCTTCCATACACCCTCTCCCTCTAGGTAGATCTGCTTGACTCTGGCTGTTGTTGTAGCCACTCATAACAGCCAATAGCTGCTCAGGCTGGCTTCAAGTTTACCCGTGTACATATTTTGTTGGAGAGATCTAAGCTAGCTGATGAACAATGTAGTGCTAAACAGTTACACAAAGTGTAAGAGCAGTGATTTAGAAGAGTGTGACTGTTTAGGAAGGGGCCGCAGTGGCTCAGAGGTTAAGACGCTGAGCTGCAGACCGGAAGGTCTGTAGTTCGGCAGTTTGAGACCCGAGTGCCACGTAGTGGAGTGAGCTCCTGTCTCTGGCCCCAGCTGCTGCCAACCTAGCAGTTTGAAAGCAAGAAGTTGCAAGTAGATAAATAGGTACCGCTTCGGTGGGAAGGTAACAGCATTCCATGCGCTTCGGCATTTAGTCATGCCAGCCACATGACCACACTTTGGACAGTGCTGGCTCTTCAGCTTGGAAACAGAGAGTCAGATTCCCCCTAGAGTCAGATTCAACTAGCTCTTGAGCAAGAGAAACCTCTACCTTTACTTAACTGTTTAGGATTATACTATAAATCTAAATACAGAATTGGTGCATATGGCACTGAAAATAGAAGTACATTATATTGAATATTTCTTTTTGATCTCCAGATTGTACTGTGGATTTAACACACACACACCCCCGCCCTCCCGATGAATGCTCCTGCAGGTTGCAAATGGACTAGGGGGAGCTAATCTCACCACATGATTTCAAAGACATTTAGGACATACCACATGAATAGCCTAGATGTCAAGATGGAATGGCACTCTCCTGACATTTGGGGGGGGGGCTATTGTCTACTTTGGTTTGTGTCTAAGCAGAATCGCAGCAACTAAAGGCTTGAACTTCTGAGTAAGTTCTGTGGAGGCAATAGTGCATGTAGCTTGGAGCTAGGCGTTATGCTCAGCAGGAAAGCCATCAGAATGGACAGTGCCCCCCCCCCCCCCCCCCATGTTTAGGCACACTAGCTAACAATTCTGAGCAGAGAAACATGAACTATTAAGGATGACACAACTTGGGTTAGGGTCTCTAAACACTGAAAGGGGGGGGGGTGTTTCCCACATATTGAATGTAACATCTAGTTCTCCATGAAGAGTTCCACTGCTGGCACACATAGGGAATAACTACCTTCAGCACTTGCTTAGCAACCGGGAAACACGTTCCATTGGCTTCTACCAAGTCTGTGAGGGCGGAATAAACTTAGGTTGACTGACAGATCTGAGGAAAAATAGTATTAAATAGTATTATACATTTGCTTTTAAAGGATGTGAATTGTCAAGGAGCAGTTCTGATACCTTTCCTTCTTCCCTTCTTCAGTTATGGGTAAAAATCGTCAATGGGGACATCCAGGATTCCACACGCACAGACCTCTATGAGTACATAGTGGACTTCCTTACTTCCTGCTCGGACCATGAACTGGTCTGGAAGTATGCCGAATGGCTGTTACAGCGAAGTGAGGAGGTTCGTAGCTGGAGTCTCTTGAGAAATGGTTTCGAAACTGCTGTTGTTCGGCTGCTTGATGCTCAGTGCCTGGTCCGGCCTGTCTTACTCTCCTCTTACTTACTAAATGCTTTGGTCCATATTCATATGGAGTTCCCAGCATCTTGCTGTCTGGACAGAAGTGCAGTAATAATGGAAGAACCTGATGGGGAATAATGCACAGTTAGTAGAATGCCCACCAAGTGGTGGAGGTATTTGTGGGATGGTGGTCCCAAAGAGGAGCTGTAGCAGAACGGTAGGCAGACCTGCTGGTGGTATTCCCTCCCCCTGCACCGCTCTCATTCATTCATTCATTCATTCATTCATTCATTCATTCATTGGATCTTCCAGATTTGTGTTGAAATGAATGTGAAATTAAGGCTGATGTTCAAAATGAATGACATCCTGCCCTAGTTTTAAATGCTCTGCTTTATTCTGATGGCCTGTTATGCCTAGGATGTACTTTTTCTTCTGTTGCCAGAAAACCTGATTTGTTCTCCCTAACAGTCAAAATACTGGCTTGTGTAGGGGGACTGTAGTTGCTTCCCTCCAGAGTATTTCTGTTGTGATCGGTGTGTAGAATGAGGTGCGTCAGTTGATCCAGGAATCCATTTGGAATGGTTTGTCATTGATTGTCAAGCTTCCCTCTAGGATATTTTCCTGAGACCTCCCCCCCCCCCCCATCCCATCCATCCAAGTTCTTAAAGAACCCGGATTTGTTCTTAAAACAAATAGCAGCATAACTGTATCTCTTGTCTTCCCCTCCCACCCAAACACCTGCAATGTGAAGATGGAATTTTGTGCTTTCCCCCCCAACTGAATAAGTAAATTGCTGCACAGTGGCTCCTAGGATCCATTTCCAGTAATTCATGTAGAGCTAAAAGAGGGCACACACGTGTACATGCTCTAAAACCACTATGCCACACAATTGTGTGTGTGCGTAGGACTGAGGTTCAGATCTCCACTCAGCCATGCAACTCACAGAAGAAGAAAAAGAAGGGTTGTTTTTATACCCACTTTTGTCTACCCTAAGGAGTCTTAAAGGGGCTTAAAATCTCCTTCCCTTCCACTCTCCCTGCAACAGACACCCTGTGAGGTAGGTGGGGCTGAGAGAGCTCTGAGAGAACTGCTCATGAGAGAACAGCTCTGAAAGAACTTGTGGCTGACCCAAGGTCACACCAGCAGCTGCATGTGGAGGAGCGGGGAATCAAACCCAGTTCTCCCAGATTAGAGGAAGGGGAGAACCACATACATCACCCTGAGTTCCTTGTTGGCAGGATGGGCACAAAAAGTAATTAATAATAATCCCTACGGTGAATTGAGGAATGTGAGACATGCGTAGTAACCGTCCACTTGTGAGTGTGAGTGATGTCCATCATTTATGCAGATGTGGTCCTTGATTTCTGAAATGTGTCTTGTTCTAGATTGGCATATACATTTTTACCAGAAGGCCGCAGGAAGAAGGACAGGATAACAGCTTTAATCCAGATGACGTCATGAGCTGCCTTAACAAATACCCCAAATCACTAGTAAAATATTTAGAGTTTTTAGTTCTAGAAAGAAGAATACAGGTAAGTTTTTTTGGGGTGGGGTGGGGGAGATAGGGGTTGTCTCTGTCAAATCCGAACAGATATTGGTGCATGGACCTTTCATACTGGTCTGATGTTCTCCATAGCCTCAAATACCAGGTGGTTCTCTAGACTGCTGGGGAACCTTTGGCAAGCCTGGAAATTTGACTCCTCCTGCTTGTCCCCTCAAACTCCACTATATTAGTAGAGGAAAGAAGCTGGAAGGTGGTGTTGTACACATAAAGCAAACAAAAGTGACGTTTATAGTTCACATTACAATATTTGCTCTTGGATCACTGACATCCGTCCTGGTGTTAACTGCCGTGGCACTTGCTGAAGGGCAGATGGCTAAAGTAGGCCCATCCTATTCTCTGGCTGCCTTTTAATAGCCTGGAAACTCCCGCAGCCCCAGAAGAGTATTCTTTGGCCTTTTAGATGGGGCGCACACAGCGGCCTGGATCCAGCAATGTGCAAGTGGAAACATAAACGGACTCAGCATGGCTCTGCTTGTGCAGGATCTTGTGCAAGACCTAGCCCTTTCCTCCCTGGATCTGACAGTGCCCACAAATTGCTTGCACGCTTGGGATATGCTTTGTTTAACTTAGTGCAAGGGGGCTAGCATGAGGGTTTCTCCACATATCTGCTTGTGCAAGGATGCTGGTTCATGCAGAAATCTCCTGGTGGATCCAAGCCAGCAGTCCACTCTCCTCTGGATCTCTCCCCTCTTTATGAGGTCTGTCTGTCTCATGGAAGGGGTTTGGGCAGCACTGAGTTTTCTCCTGTTTTTGCAGTAGGGTGGCGATTCTTGTCCCCTTGGAGGCTGCAGCCTTTAATGCTGCTGTGCATGTTAAATGGTTGGGCCCTAAACAGTGAGCCGCAAGGAAGGAGGAAGCCTGAGGAGAGCTCATTGGGCAGAACTTCACACTCTTCAGAAGGGCTTCATTACTGTTGCATCGGCCTTGTCAAGCCACTGAATTTAACAGCTGAAACATTTAAAATGTGGTGCTGCAAAATGCCATAAAAGTTAAAAGGAAGGGGATTTATGCATGTCTGCTCATCTCTGTTAAAGTGAACATACCTTTGGAAGGTGCAGAAGTCTTCTTCAATTGCTGTGGAACTTCCCTGTCATGACAACGTATGGGGAAGGCTACACTGGTGGAATTTTCCTCTCCTGCGGTTATTAGGGAAAAGTAGCCCAGTCATAGCAGAATTCTCCATATCTTGCACACTTTATAATTTTTGTATTAATATCTTAATTTGGTTATTTCAAGTGGGGTAGCTGTGTTGGTCTGAAGCAGCAGAACAATGTTTGAGTCCAGTGACACCTTTAAGAACTACAAAGTTTTATTTAAGGTATAAGCTTTTGTGTGCAAAGCACACTTCTTCAGACAAATTGGAATAAGTGCATTCCGTGCACCTCAGTGTTTAGTCATGCTGGCCACATGACCATGGAGAAGCCTTCGGACAGCGCTGGCTCTTTGGCTTGGAAACGGGGATCAGCACTGCCCATTAGAGTTGGATTCGACTAGCTTTTGAGCAAGGGAAACTGTTACCTGTACTTTAAGTGCTACTTACGGGGGGAAAGAGGGTGGGGGGCAGCCATTAGGAGGGGTCACGCCGAGCCAAGATGCCTGTGCAGAGCCACCTGATCCAATTTCAGCTCTGCATAGGCATCTTGGCTCAAGAGTGGCCTCTCCTAATAGCTGCCCCCACAAGCTGTGGAGTCTTGTGAGCAAAAATTCTACTTTGTGAGCTACTGGCATTAAAGTTGTGACTGAGCGACTTGGCTACTGCATAAATTAGTTTGCTCTGGACTCTGGAGCCATCCTTCCTGAGCTAAGACAACAATGTGTGAGCTGGAGGCTAAAAAGCTGTGAGCTAGCTCACACCAACTCAGCTTAGAAGGAACATTGGCCCCCACCCTTTTCCCCCGTAAGTAGCTCTTGAGGTAATTTTATTCCAATTTGTCTGAAGAAGTGTGCTTTGCACAAACAAGCTCACACTTTAAACTTGGTTATGTGTTGTTAAGTGCTCATTTTGTTGATATTATTAGCGACATTGCTTTTGGAGATCTGGAATTCATGGACTGTCTGTTTCATACTGGCAGAAGGAAAAGTACCACACCCACCTAGCGGTGCTGTACCTGGAGAAAGTGCTGAGCCTGAAATCGCTGGAGGCAAAAAGGAACGAAGAGCTGTTTGAAACACAGGCGAAGCTGCAGAATCTCCTGCGGGAATCTGACCTTTATAGGACTCACTTTATTTTAGGTAAATTAACTAACATTGTTATAGTCCAACACCAAGTTCTGCCTGCTCTGTACAGGAATGGAAGGAAAAGAATATGTGGAGGATTTGCAGCGGGATCCTTTCAAGTGGCTTGTGCTGATGTTCTTTTCTGCTCCATTTTAGCTGATTCCAGTTCTATAATAATCAGTTCGACATACTGGTGAATCTGGCAATTCCCTGTGTAACATAGGCCTGGTGGCCACCACCAAACAGTAATTATCTGCCTGAATCCCACAGTATTTTCATTTCTTTACTGAAATGGAAGGGTAATGGGAATTGGGCATCTTATGACATGATATGTTTTGGATCCAAACCCATAGTTCTGCACCCTGCTACACAGGGGTGACTGCAATCTTGCCCTAAAGTGGGGCTTTTTGGTT
The DNA here is from genome assembly GCA_029233225.1 of Lepidodactylus listeri. Taxonomy (NCBI): domain Eukaryota; kingdom Metazoa; phylum Chordata; class Lepidosauria; order Squamata; family Gekkonidae; genus Lepidodactylus; species Lepidodactylus listeri. The sequence continues at coordinate 59,108,246 of JARCFY010000001.1, forward strand.
ACCTGAAGACTTTTCCAGGTACCCTTTTGCTGCTGCTCCTGGTGACCTGTAGTACATTACAGAGAGATACAAAGGGGTGGGAGTGGGGAATGGCAAGGACTTTGCCAGTGTACACATTGAAGTGTTTTCTGCTTATGTAATGAGCTGTTTGAATCCTGCTTGTTTATTTACAATGTTCCCAGAATTCTACATGCAACTCACCAACTGCCAACCAGTAGGGAAAACCTTTCTCACAATTAACTCCCGGGGTTAGTGATTAACTTTCAACTATCCTTTTATTTATGATGCCTGGCATATGAGAAGGGTTTAATGGGTGGTGGTGGTGGTTTTGCATCGAACAGGTCTTTGCTTAAGGTGTGTTTGCATTTGGCAGATAAAATCAGTGGCTCAGATCTTCATATGGAGTGTGCAATACTGTATGGGAAACTGGAAGAGCACGACAAAGCTTTACATATCCTTGTCCATGTACTGAAGGACTTTGCCACCGCCGAGGACTACTGTGTGTGGAATTCCAAGAACAGAGACATTCCTTACCGACAGAAACTGTTCCATATGCTGCTTACAGCATACCTGAATTCCAGCTCAGCAGAACATGAACTGGTCATGGCTGCTGTGGATCTCCTAAACAGTCACGCGGCTGACTTTGATGCTGCCCTTGTTTTGCGTCTTCTCCCTCACAGCTGGTCAGTGCAGCTCCTCTCCTCTTTCTTGACTGGAGCAATGAGGGAAAGTATCCATTGTCAGAGAATGTCTCAGATTGCACTGGGATTGGCAAAAGCCGAGAACTTAATTTACAAGCACGAGAAGGTGAGCAATACCGGTTTGTCCATTGTATGAGCACGCTAAAACCTCTTAATAGTCTCCAGGAATTTTTAGTGGCCTAATGGAAGGATCGTGTTCCATTTTTTTTCTTGGCTCATATGCAGCTGATAATCTGCTAGAGGGCAGTTTCCATTCATCTGCTGCATATTATGTACATGAAAGGTGGCCAATGCAACCTAATGGTTCGTTAAGTGAGCCAGTTGAACTATGTGCTTTCTTTGTGCACGAAAGTGCAAGAAGTAGGATATGGGGAAGACTTTAGTATCCCGTAGCTAGCTTTTGTACACAGCATGGATAGAGGAGGGATCCTGCATCCCGTCATCGCTCCGATGTTGTGTGCAAAGCAGCTGAGATGTAGACTGTAGAGGAAATCTTCAAAACACACAGGACAGAAGTCTTGGGTAGACATGTGTTAGAACACGGGGCTTCTGTGCAGTGCCTAGTTTCCAGTGTACCCCCTGCCCCCTGACAGTGGCTATGTTTTTGCTCTGAATGCCTCTCTAACCCCATCCCATAGGTCCTTGCCTCAAATCCCTCTGTTTGCAAAAAAACAAACAAGAAAATGGCAACAACAGGTGATCTGAATACTTGTTTTCTGGTGCTTGCAGTACTAAGTACTTTAAGAATATCTATACATGAAATAAATGTACCCGTTTACTGATTTTCTGTAATTTAAGTTTGCCTGAAGAATCAGTTCTTCCATAGCCTTGGTTATAAAATAGTCACACACCAAATGTGTGGAGTCTGCACCATGAATAGGAGACTCAGCTGTTTAATGTGAGGGCTGTAAGGATACATCCAAAGCTGTGCCAGAAAGATGAGTTTCTAGCAGGGTTAAGAATCTAACATACCACCAAACAAAGGGAAAACCCAGACACTCTTCTTTCAAGAATCTTACTGTTCAGGCAGGCCCTTTGTGAACCTGGTGACAAGAGCTGCACATACAGATCCTGATGTGATTGATAGATGCCCTTCAGTAACTGGTCAGCATGAAATCCTTTGCAACAACAGTAAGAAGAATTTCTTTTTTCCCCCACCAGAGTATGCTATAAACAGTCCGTATGAATCAGTCACCACCTGTTGACCAGGTGACCAGGGGCACACAACAATTGCATTATGCAAGACTATATTGCACACTACTTGTCATGGCTCTTCCAAAGAATCCCCAGAATTGCAGCTTGGGAAGACTATTCAGAGGCCTTTGTTTGCCCCTTCTCTCTCTCTCTCTCTCTGACTGACTGTCTGTCTCTCAAAACCCTAGGTTTCCCTGAGGAAAGGGAATGGTAGATCAGTTTTGGCTAAGTTGAAGAAGATGCCTGAAACTATGGTTACACCAAAAATAATGATTGGCAAAAAGTCTTCCAGGCCATGTGCCTGTGCTGGTTCATGTGTCGATTTGCAGTTATGTTTTTCATTTTTCTCCTGCCTCACAGGTAAAACTAAAAGGAAACGCCACTGTTCTGTCGGACAGAAAACTCTGCCAGGTGTGTCAGACTCCCTTCGGTGAGCCTGCCTTTGTCAGGTACCCAGACGGCAGTGTGGTCCACACCCACTGTGCTGCAGACAGACTTGTGACTCCCAACATGAACCACCACTTCTCCAGCCCCGGCAGAAGGACATGAAATGTACTCGGAAGGGCGCCAGGGTGCTGTAGTGGTTGCTCTCTGGGGGAACCAGAGAGACTCAGCTGGACAGAATGGCAAGCAGAAGAGACAAGATTGCCCTGGGGAATAACAAGGAGACTTGAGTCAGTGTGAAACAGGGCCACTTAAACCTGCTGGTCCTTTTTGTGAATGTAGATGGCACAAGAAATTGCAGACTTGTTTTTTCTTTAATCACGTAATAAGCAAATGCAGTAAAGACGTTAGGGCGGGGAAGGGAGCCGGAATACCCCTTTAAAATTAAACCTTGCACTGAACTTGGTGATCGACTGGTGTTGGAAGAAGAGGGGCTGAAGAGGAAAGACAGCTTTTCACCAGATAGTTGATTGGGGGGGGGGGGGCTTCTCTCTCTTGAATAAATGGTGTGAAACGGCACTTTCTTGAGAGCAGAACAGACACGCAGTTGTGGGTTTAAATTTTGCCTGCCAGACGGCACCGTGAACTTTTGTTCTGTGCTCTTCATACTATTGAGATTTGATGCACTTTTGAGCCTTTGTACGCCTTCCTTCTCTGCCATTTATTACAGACCATACGAAAGCACTGGCTTCTGGGTAATTCCCGCTTGTTTCAGAAGTTCAAAGGGAAGCAGGACAATGGCAGCACCAGGGGGTGAAGAGCCCTACACCTTTTCCCTTGACACTAATCACAAGAAAGCCGCCCAAATTCAGAGTCCTGTTATATGGAACTGTAAACCATTGGGGTGGGGTGGGGGGGCGGGAATGGGTTGAAGGATGAGGCTTTAATAAAAATGTCATGATTTATTTATTATCATACAGGTGTTCTGTAAATAACAGTTGAATGAAATGGTTTTATATCTCAGAAGTTCTCTAGAGCAAAAATATGAAACCGGTAATTTCAGGTATAGCTTTTGGTGTAGGTTCTACACTTGACAACACAATTCACGTTTTCCTGAAAGGGGAAAAAAATGGTGCCTCTGATCTGCGTTGCAGGAGTGGACCTTGGGTCATACTACGTGGGGGGGGGGGGGGCGCGCTAAGGGTGCAATAAAGACATTGGTAGTTGCACCCTGAAGTGCTGATAAGCTTGATCATACTTAATAAATGCTCTGTGAATTCTGAAGCTGTGTGCTAAGGTTCTTCTCTATGCCACAACCCAAGAGTAAAAGATACCATGAGGCTGCTTTATAACTTCCACTGTGGTCTGGCTTCAGTTGCCTGTGCTTTTTTCCGTGCCCCTTAACTGAGTAGAAGCAGCAGCGCTGACACTGTGAGAGCAGGGGAGAACTCAACAATGGGCGCTTTAAATTGTTTGCTTGGGTTATATTTTTCCTAAATAACAAAAACTTGGGATTCACATTTTATGTCCAAACTGCTATGGGGGAAGGGGGGGGGGGGTTATCAGGCGCTTGAGTATATTTCTCAAAGTCTCCAAAGGTCAGTTTTCTGGCCTTAGAAAGGTGAAGAAGCAACACGGAGTCTGCTCCTTTATCTCAGCTTCCACATCCTGTTCAGTCCAGTTTGTTGCTGGGGGGGGGGGGGATTTCTCCCACATGACAGTTCAAAGACAGATGTTGCCAACCTCTTGATGTCCTTCCAATTAAATACTGAGTAACACTCTTGTTTTTTTATACAATCGATTTGAATAATTATCCCAAATCAATAGGATACCTTGTATGATTGTTTTCAGAACAAATTGTATTTATGCAGGTTTTTGTATAATAAAATGGGGGGGGGGGAGACGTGAGCAATTCTGCCTGTTTGAATAATAGGCAATGAGGGGGCGCACCAGCCTCCAAACAGTAATACACAACCGAAGCGTCCCCCCTCCCCCTCAATGGAAAGCCATTTCTATCAATTTGCATGAGACTTGCGGTTTTTGCAACTTGTTATGTAGGCAGTGCAGCAGATGAAAAGTCGGGCTTGGAGCAGGGAGCTGCAAGCTGAACTTCTTTCTAAGCTATAAAGCTGGTCTTGAATGTGTCTTTTGGTCCGTTCAATGTAGTTCCTGGGCTTCATGTTAAGGTATACTCGGATAGCCCGGAATCTGCCAACTTGATTTTCTTCGTGCTTGGTTCCTGCACCCTTGATTAATTTGCACAGAATATCTGTAGGATAAAAATTAACTAGCATATATAAGAAAGTGTGATCATTTTTGGGAAACAGCCCACAATTAATAAAAAAGTCCTATTTAGAGAAAACAACCCTAGGTTATAGCAGGGACTAAGTATTCCTCGTTTCATTGAAGATTATGGAGCACACTACAGTAATGGACCGATAGGGAATGCTTGGCACTGATTCCAAGACCTGGTTCTATCCAGACCGCAAGTAGGGAAGATACAACAAACAATTTACTTATTAAACTAGATTGGGGTCCCCAACGTGCTGCCCGTGGGTGCCCAAGAGTTTTTAGAAAGTGGATGGGGCCAGGTGGGACTTTCTGCCATCATGGGGGTCTGCCTGGCCCCTGGAGACGGGCTGTACAGATTCAGAAAACATTGGCAACAGATGCCACCACAGCACAAGGATCTTCACTGCGTGATTGAGGGGAACTGTGTGTTTGCAAGAAAACGCATTTTAAAAGACCTCCTGTTAAGCAGAACTTCTGCCTGAAACATTGAGGAGTTACTAGTAGACTGATGCATAACCTCACTCTCTTGACATTTTAGAATGGATGAGGGCTAACAAACTGAAAACTAATCCTGGTAAAACAGGTGATACTGATGAGGGAAGGTCTGACCAGGGTAATGGCTTATCCTCTGTTCTGGATGGGGTTGCACTTCCCTTAAAGGAGCAGATGTGTAGCTTGGGGGTGCTTCTGGACCTGGGTCTCCTGTTGGATAAACAAGTGGCAGCAGTGCCCAGAGAGGCCTGTCAGCAGCTTCAGTTGGTAAGCCAGCTGTGGTCCGTCCTGGGGGGAAAAAAGATCTTTCCGCTGTGGTGTGTGCCCTAGGAACATCTAGATTAGATTACTGCAATATGCTCTATATGGAGCTGCCCTTGAAGACTGTTCCGAAGCTACAGTTGCTGCAGAATGCTGCGGCCAGGGTGTTGACTGGAGTTGGTTGTAGAGACCATATCATTCCAGTCTTGTTCCATCTACAATAGCTTCCAATTTGCTGCTGGGTTCAATTCAAGGAGCTGGTATTGACCTTTAGAGGTCTGTTTGGCCTGTGGGCAATATACTTAAGGACTGCCTTCTCCCACATGAACCTACCTGCTCACTCTGATCGTCTTCAGAGGCCCTGCTTTGGTTGTCCCTGCCATCTGGGGCTAGGCAGGTGGCAGCCTGAGAAAGGGCCTTCTTGGCTGTGGCACCGAACCTGTGGAACTCCCCAGGGAGGTTAGTCTTTCTCCCTCTTATCACAGTCTTTCACCTTCAGGTGAAAACTTCTTTGTTTTGACTGGTTAATGGTTACTGGCCCGCCTTGCAGTGTTGTTCATGTGTTTTCCATAGAATTCCAGATTTTTACCTGTATTTTAATCATTTAAATGTTTTTTTTTGTTTGCTGCCTTGTAAATCCTACTTGGATGGAAAGGCAGCACAAAAAAATGTTCTAAATAAATGGATTTTGTGGTTGTGGCAGCCATTTAATGTTTATGCTCACCACCACTCTATGTCAGAATGCCAAAGGGGCCTGCGAGTGGAAAAAAGTTGGGGACCTCCAAACTAAATGCAGAGAAGAGGCTCTGGATCTGCATGCTAGCTTTTTAGAGTTGTGTTAGTGACCCTATGTATTACATCTAAGTTAAATTAGGATTAAATGCAATTGAATTTGGGGGACACGGTTGCCTGAACTACAACTGGTACAATGGCATGTCTCACTTCAGAGTGCATGGGGAGGGTAATATTATTAATCTACTATTTAAAAATTCCCTGCCCCCTTCAAATAGCAAATTAGAACAGGGAAATTCCAGCTCAGCCCTTTCCAAATTAAAATGAAACCTAACAGTCACGGCAGGCCCAGCTGTTCAGACTCTGTCATGGAATGAATGAAGTTTGTATGGCATTCCTAGCATGGAAGAGGACTGCTGCGGTCCTGAAAGTTGTGGGCTTTGAGAGGGGGCCTGAAGCAGAGCAAGGAGACAATCCATGGTAACTGGGGCATACACTTTCCTGGGCATATGAAAGCACATTCAGCTTGTACTGGAAGCCCTTTTCTACTCCAGTCGGTGGGGTGGGGGTGGGGTTCAAGCTGTACCAATATAACTGGTAGTAAGACAAAAAATAAAGGGGCGGTGGAGGAAGATGGAATAGTGGATGGGCAATAGGAAACTTGAAACTTAGTTATGCCTTATGGTCTGATTGCACAGATGCTATTCATTGACTATCCAAATGAATGTATTTCAATGTGAAACATTTTTTAAACAAAAAAACTATATCCTTTCAATTGCTTTGCTCTGGGTGAACTGGAAAACAAGGGCTGGAACTCGTGGAAGATTTGCTCATGCACATCAGGCTTTGTGCAAGCGGAAGTGCTAAAATGACTTCTGACTGTTTGCTTAGTAAATTGTGTCCCTACTTTCTCTTCCCGCTGCACAAGACATTGGGCAAGAAATTTCTTCCCATAACGATTAAAAAAAAATAATTCCAGATATCTGGGGAACACTTTGTTGTTCCTTATGCAACTGATGCACTACTTTTAAACTGAACTGTAATTTCATTTCACTTTCCATTCTCCCATTGCTAGATGCAAGCTCAAAACTTGGGGTGAACGTCTTTTGAACCTCTTGATTATTAGTACATATGAAACCAATAAAGAATACCCATAGAGAGCTCTTATCTTCCACTGAGGGCCAGTGGGGTTTAGTACTTATAATATCACACTACAAACTGAGAGACACAGGTTCAAATCCCCACTCTACCATGGAAGCTTTCTTTGTGTCTCACTGGAGAAAGAGTATGAAATAAATTGTGTGGTAACAGGAAGACTTCTTTATCCTAGTAAGTACAAAAGAAGATAACATTTACAATGGGGAAAAACAAAATGATCAGTTAGTGAAATACACCCTTATGACCCTATTGACACATTATATGGGACTCAAAAGAAAGACAAAAAAGAAAGACAAAAAAACTGGCAACCATCCAAACAAAAAAGCCCCAGTGACAAATGTTAATTACATTTTTAATTTATTGTAGAACCTGTATAGCACGTATTATTGTGAGTAGTCTTGTATGTATATATTTGTCCTTGCTTTCTGATTTTAAAATAATACATTTAAGTATTTGTCATACTTTTATACCGATATGTTTGCACCTTTATAGAGGAGCATTAACACTGTTACAAATTAGTTAATCTTGCCAAATGTGAAGTAGTACGTGTGATGTGAATTGTGGCTTATAAAATATATAGCTACAAAAATAAACCCAAAAAGAGAATGCAATCTAACTAAAGGCAGTTGGACTAAGTCCCACTGAAATCAGTGTGACTAACAGCCAGCTCTTGTGTACACCTACTTAAAAACAAGTGCCTTCACTTTCAATAGGATTTCTACCTAGGTACTGGTGCATATAGGATTGCAAAGTAAAGCACACAGTTAACTACTCAAGAGTGTCAGTCCACAGCATTCTTGCCTGAGTATTCCATCTCACTGAACTTAATGGCATCCTGAACTTAATGGTAATGTTGATTTTATTGAGTTTCTCGCTTAGAAAAAAGAATGGCAGAGGATTCAATTTAGGGGCAGAATATTTAGTCAAGGATTTCGGTTTTCTTACTGTCAAGACTACTGTTACATGTGCTGCTACTGAACGAGTAACATGAAAAATCTCAAATGTTCTCTGCAGGCCACACCAAAGACAGCATTGCAGGATGGCAGTAGAAGAGTAGTGAGGAAAGAAACAGGCTGCAGCTTAATCCAGGTTTTCTGTTTCTGCCTAAGCACACTCCTGGTTTAGTCCTAAACTGTAGACTGATACTCACTACAGACATATATTGTGCTCGGCCTTATTCTCCTTTTTGTTCGTCCAGGCACTTTAGGAAAGAGCTTTAATGTTTTCGGCATAAACTCCAGACATGCCTCACGGAACTTCTTGATTCTCCAACAATAGATGACAGGATTGAACACCGATTTGAGGTAACTCAGCCACAACACGTAGGTGCTGGTGATGTAGAATGAGGGGCTGTAATAGAACTGTCTGCTGAACACAGACATCAAGCTGAATACTGTGTGGGGAAGCCAGCAGAGGGAAAAGCCAACAAACAAGATGAGAATGGTTGTGAAGGCCCTGGTCTTGAAGCTCATGTCAACGTTCATCTGGTGAGGCTTCTGTAGCCCCACCAGGCCCAGTTTTCTCACCTGACTCGAGCACATACTCTCAGCATGGTTGTGGATCCTGACAGTATTTCGGCGGACGGTATTCAGAATGCAAAGATAAGAATACAACATGATGCTGAAAGGGATGAAGAAAACTGCCACAATTAACGTCACAGCATAAGCTCTGTCTGCAGGAAACTCTGTGTACCCCAGGACACACTGGGGAGCCCGGCTTGGGACTTCTACAAATGTCCACCCAACCAACGAGGGAAAAGAGATACAGAAGGAAAAGGCCCAAGAAACGGTAATCATGACTTTGGCACGATGAGGGTTCAGTTTGTCTTGTCGCTGAACAATGATAAGGAATCGGTCCACACTAATTATCAAGAGTATAGAGACCCCTTCCAAGACAAAGAACCAGTAGAGCATTGCTGAGAGCCGGCAGAAGTAAGTCCCAAAGTTCCAGTCCACTGTTATGACAGTAACGGCAGCGAAAGGCATACAGAACAAAGACAGCATGATATCAGAGAAGGCCAAAGTAGCTAAAAGCAGATTGATAGCTGAACGCATGGCTGGTTTTTGGTACACAATGAGGCAGACAATGGCATTGCCGAAGAATCCAATGGCAATCATGACGAGCATTATTATGGCCATTAAAATCCTGAGAGGCGGAGGTAAGGTTGTGGAACTGAAGCCTGTGAACTGGGTGCTTACATTCAGGTTACCAAAATCGTCTGTTGGGGTCTCATTGTGTGCCATCACAGCAAAAAATGCTGACATCAGAGATGTGAATCCCCCCAAGTCTTCCTGCTAACTCTTTGACTGCTGCCATTTTTCCATCTTATCATCCACACAAACTTGGAACCGATGTCTGAAGGTCTACGAATAAAGGCATAGCTGACACACATGTCTTACAAATCACAGAAGAACCAAACTACAGAGAAGTTAGCACACAAGTTCCTTGGACTACTGTGTAGAGATGTTGGCAAAGACATTACCAAAAGCATTCAGTCAGGGACTCTTCAATCTGGAAAACAGCAAAAGAAATACAGTGATGCCACCTATCAATTTTTTATAACATGCATACCACTTTTACCTTTATAGAAATTCTATTTAGCAACATCCATGGAATATTCATATAGAAGGATGGGCACAAACTGCATTTTTGCAGTTTGGTTTGTGAGCCATTTAAAAGTTTAAGTCCTTGCTTTTTGCTCCCAGCAAAAAGCCATTGGGAGCAGAAAGCAGGGGTTTAAATGGCTTGGAGCCATTTCACCCCATTCTCAGCTTCCTGCCGAAAGCAGCAGTGAGCAGAAAGCAGGGGGTGAAATGGCTCAGAGGCATTTTACCCTAGCTTTCTGCTCACCACGGCTTTTGGCAGTGAGCAGAAAGCAGGGGTTTAAATGACTCTGAGCCCATTCCCATTCATACAACACAACACATCACACTCTAATGTTCTGTTTATCCCATTTATACCAGTAGGCTTTTATATGAACCTTATTTTAGATATGTTTCCTATACAAGTTTGCTAATCATTTTGTTCATAGCCAGGAAAAGTCTTAAACTGGTTGCCTAGGCCTCTGATAACTTTAGGGCTGCCAAGTCCCCCCAGGGGGCGGGGAATCCCCCGCTAAAGGGTCCCCAATCCGCCGGTCCAGATTTGGCCAGCGGGGGGAACCCCACCTGCGGAGTGGCCTGATCCAGCCGACTGCCCAGTGTGATGACGTCACCCGGAGGTGACGTCACGCTGGGCATGCTTCTGGGGCAATGCTCTAGCAATCGCCCTAAAAACTCTATGGTACCATAGAGTTTTAGGGCGAGTGCCAGAGCGTTACCCCAGCAACGTGCCCAGCGTGATGACCTCATTTCTGGGTGATGTCATCACGCTTCGCGCGTGTGAGGCTCCTGAGACAGGAGCAGGACTTCCCCGCTCCTGGAGGTAAGCAACTTGGCAACCCTAGATAACTTAGATTGTCTACATATTTAATTCTGAAGTGGCCCCCTCCGTGCAGATATCTAAATCCATGCGGGGGGGGGCACTTAGGGGGGCAGGGATATTTTCCTACACATGTGGAGGAGTCCCCACATGTGCAAAAAAATCCTAAAAGTTAAAAAAAATTTTGGGGGGGAAATTTAAATCCCCCCCAAAGTAAAAGCGTTCCCTGCGCACATGCAGAGAACGCTTTGGCCGCTGGGGGGGCTCAGCGCACGGCAGACCCCGCCACGGTTGTTGGGGAGGGAAGGGAAAGGGGGGTGAGAAGGCTTGGTGCGCGGCAGGCCCCCCGTTGTCGGGGAGGGAGGGGAGAAAGCTCACCGGGCCAGTGAGCAGATCAGCCGCGCGGGGGGGAGGAGGAAGAAGGCTTGCCTGGTGCCGCTTCCTCCTCCTGTAGAGCTCCTCCTGCTTCTGCAGGCCGGGAGCTGTGTACTCCCACCCCCCGTGAGTATCGCGGGTCCCTCTTCTTGTTTTAGTATATTTCTAACCTGTTTCCTTACTAAAATACTCGCTAAGTTATACAGGAAATATTCAAATCATGTATATAAACAATTCATAAAAACATATTTCTAAGTAGCATACCAGTTAAGCACACCTGACAAACATTTTCCCCATATGCATCTTATAAGCACTTCTAGGTTGTAGAAACAGAATTGTCTCAAGCCATATACGGTCAGGCTTAAGGACTGCCTCTGTCTATGACCTACTCACTTGGTCTGCAGTATGAGCAGCTGGACCCTGCCTTCATTTCTCAAGTCAATCCAAAGTTGTCCCTGTTGTGACAGTCTGAAGGTCTGAAAGTCCACTATGGATAACAGCTGCCTGAAGACTGTATGATGCCCAGTGTTATCTTGTACATTTGGGGGGCGGGGGGGAATGGAAATGCTACCCTTTTCCCACCCCACCTTCTGGTCTAGCCACACCATGAAACCACCTGTGGGACAAATTACTACCTGGACACCTTTATGTTCAGTTTGTACGGTCAAAATAGAAGAGGACTGCGTGGCTCCTATGAGGGAGGGTCAGCTGTCATGTCAAACCACGTACTCAGGCATTAGTCTCTCAAGGTTAAAAAAGGACCATCCCCAAACAAGTAATCGAATGGGAAGGTTCTGTATGAGTATGTGTGTCTTTTGTGAAATCAGAGCCCAAAATTATTGATGAATGTTAGGGGAAAGCAGGTATGGACTTTATGAAGGGTGGATGGTATCTTGTTCCACAATACAAAAAGAACTGCTTGTTCACACTTCACTGTTCCCCTTCAGATGTAAGCCATAACACTATACTTTACTAGATCCCAAGTGATAGGTTTAGCAGGCAGGCAGAAGCGAGAAGGACTCACAGCAACCTCTTATTACCAGAGTTTGTGACCATTACTCCTGTAAATTCCACCAGGGAGCACTGAACGATGCTGTAAAGATGAAGGATCTTAATTATGTACTCAAGACCTCACATTACGATGTGGCTTCCAGAGTCAACAGAACAGAAAGTCAGTCAGTTTTAACTTCTCTCTTAAAATACAGCACACACACATTACCAAATGGGATCACCTTAGTTTAAGATTCAGTATTGGTGGTAAAGGTAAAGATAAAGGTTTCCCTTGCTCAAAAGCTAGTCGAATCCAACTCTAGGGGGCGGTGCTCATCTCCGTTTCCAAGCTGAAGACCGAGCACTGTCTGAAGACTTTTTCTGTGGTCATGTGGCCGGCATGACTAGACATCAAGGTGCATGGAATGCTGTTACCTTCCCACCAAAGCGGTACCTATTTATCTACTTGCAATTTCTTGCTTTCAAACTGCTAGGTTGGCAGGAGCTGGGGCCAAAGACAGGAGCTCACTCCGTCACGCAGCAATAGGGTTTCGAACTGTCGAGCTACAGACCTTCTAATCTACAGCTCAGCGTCTTAATCCTGCTCACAAATTACAGTGAGCACACATACAATTTCTGTACACCGTGCACTTGGATTTTCCTTTTTAAGCGTGTTAAGCAGTTCTCACATTACATACAGCTGAACGTGTAACATAAACCTCACATTTATCCAGGTATGAACAGATGGATGCAACTTCTGAACAGGTTTACAGTCTTCAGATGTCACAATTTGCCCAGTATTCCCCCACTTGCTAGGGCATCTGGGGAAGAGAATGCCCCAGTGAAATTATGCCTTTCTTCAGAAGTCACCTGTTTAATCCTGATTCAGAGGTGAAAATCTTTTATAATCCCATTATAACCCCATTATGTTCAATGTGTATCAAGGCCCACCACTCCAGCTACATTCCACTATTGGCTTTTGAATTATTATGTAAGATATGCTGTAGTGCCAACATAAATAAATAAATTCAGGATGCTTTGGTTATCACATTTTTCTCCTGCCTTTCCAGACAGCTGGCTCAAGGCGGCTTACAGCAATAAAAGACCATAAATGGATTACAGTTTAAAACAGAAGATAAGAATATCATAAATTAAAACAACATATACATGACTTATACAGATGGCGATCTGAGTTCAACGGTGAAAACAGCCGCAAGGGATTTGGCCCACTGCACCAGGGCAATGTTATCCTAATTCCCCCAGTGGCGGTCCCTAATCGAAAGCCTGGTGAAAGAGCTCCATCTTGCAGGCCCTGCAGAACTGTAACAAGTCCCACAGGGCCCTGATGATCTCCGGGAGCTCGTTCCACCAGTATGGGGCCGCCACCGAGAATGCCCTGGATCTGGTGCTGGCCAGCCGAATGTCTTTTGGACCGGGGAGGGTAAGCGATGTTGTGAGCTTGACCTCAGTGCTCTCTGGGACACATATGGGGAAAGGCGGTCCCTCAAGTAGGCAGCCCCCTAACCATATAGGGCTTTGAAGGTCAGCACCAACACCTTGAACCGGATCCGTTATGCTATAGGCAGCCAGTGCAGTAGCCTCAGCAGGGGCTGGATATGATCCCGCACAGAGAGACCCATCATCAGCCTGGCTGCGGCATTCTGCACCAGCTGCAGCTTCCGGATCTGGGACAAAGGCAGCTCCATGTAGAGAGCATTAAAATGGTCTAGTCTCGAGGTGACCATAGCAGGGATCACTGTAGCTAGGTTGTCACATTCGAGGAAGGGAACCAACTGCCTAATCAGCTGTAGACGGTAAAAGGCTGCGTTGGCAGTGGCTGCTACCTGGGCTTCCATTGTTAGGGAAGCGTCCAGGAGAACTCCCAAACTCCTGACCCTCGGCGCTGGCACCAATGGCGCCCCACCGAAGGATGGAAGTAGGATCCCTACCCCCGATCCATTCCGACTCAGGCACAGGACCTCCGTCTTCATTGGATTCAATTTCAGTTGGCTCAGTCTGAGCCAGTCCACTACGTCCTGTAGCGCCCGTTCCAGGTCGTCTGGGGTAGAGTCGGACTGGACGCCCAACAGCAGATATAGCTGGGTGTCATCGGCATATTGATGACACCCAAGCCTGTGCCTCCGGGCAACCTGGGCAAGGGAGTGCATACAGATGTTAAATAACATCGGGGACAGCACTGCCCCTTGAGGAACCCCACATACCAGTGGGTACCTCTGGGAGGTCTGTTTCCCAAGCGCAACCCTCTGTTCCCAATCATGGAGAAAAGAGGCAAGCCACTGTAAAGCAAGCCCCTGTATCCCCAAATCGGCAAGGCAGCGGATCAGTAACTGGTGGTTGACCATGTCGAACGCCACCGATAGATCTAACAACACCAGTGCTGCCGTACTGCCTCGATCCAGATGTCTCCGGAGGTCATCCGTGAGGGCGACCAGTGCCGTCTCCATCCCATGGCCAGGCCGGAAGCCGGATCCAGCATGGAAGTGTCATCCATAAAGCTCTGCAACTGAATCGCCACCGCCCTCTCCAATACCTTACCCAAGTAAGGCAAGTTGGACACCAGTCGGTAGTTGGCCAATATGGCCTGGTCCAGAGATGGTTTTTTCAGGAAGGGACAGACCATCGCATCCTTGAGTGCCCCCGGGTACAGCCCTTCCATGAAGGACTTGTTAATAATCTCCCGGAGGGTGCCACATAACCCCTCACGGCCCACTCTTATGAGCCACAAGGGGCATGGGTCAAGGCTGCACGTGATTGGGCATACAGTTGAGAGCAATCTGTCAACTTCCTCCAGGCTGAGTGGACTGGACTGAAATGATCTAGAATGGGACCAGAAGACGCACATGGGCCCTTGAGTTCACTCATTGTCTCAATCGTGGCCGGGAGGTCACGGCGGAGTAGCAGGACTTTATCTGCACAATCAGCATCCTACTTTTTGGTCCCATTAGTGATGTCAAGCGCCAGGATCAAGAGAACTAAAATGTAATGAATTATTTCTTACACAATGGTTTTGGGAAAGGTTACGATATATATATGAGTCGCTGAACATTTCTTGGCTTTTATCCTGGAACATCAAAGTTATCCTACAGCTTCATATTTTTGGGGGGGGCGGGGGGGAGGGGAATGAATTAGATATAGAGCGAAGTAATAGCAACTTCTAGAAACAAAAGTTTTGAAGGCGGTTGTGCCAGATAGATAGCAAAGGTTGGTAGGTAGCAAATTTGAGGGGTTTCAGAGGGAATCTAGCCTGGCTAGTCATATTGCTTTTACTTAAACCTTTGACTACTGCAGTGAATTCCACATTGTGCTGCTCTTGAAGGCAACAAAGGGTGGTATCTGTTCCTCCTCTATTTCATCCTCACAACAATGCTGTCACAGGCAGATTAAGGTAAGAACGAATGAACAAGGTCACCCAATGGGTTTCAAGGCTGAGGGAGGAGTTTAACTTTGGTCTCCCTTGTGATAGCCCAGAACTCTGAACACTATGAAATACTGTCCTGTCATTTTGCATTGTGTCCTGTCATTGTGCCTCTAGACCTGGCACAGTAAGAAAGACAGTGCTAAGCAAGTCCAGACTCAAGCTCTGTCTGGATGGAAGCCTAACTAGAAACTATAGACAAGGGCTTTTTTGGAAGAAGATCTGCCAATAAATGTAATACGTATGAATAAAAATCAGACACGTGCCCTTTGGTATAGTACAAATGGAAAGATCTATCCAGTAGGATCACAGAAATTTAAACCTAAACAGCTGTGCAGATGTAACAGAAAGATGGTTAGAAGTCACAGAATCAGGACAAGGTGCTTTTGCGACAACAGTGTTCCGAT
Organism: Lepidodactylus listeri; assembly: GCA_029233225.1. NCBI lineage: Eukaryota > Metazoa > Chordata > Lepidosauria > Squamata > Gekkonidae > Lepidodactylus > Lepidodactylus listeri. Next base: position 59,124,088 of record JARCFY010000001.1, read on the forward strand.
CATGGGATGACCAGTTAGTTCAACAAGTTTCTGCAATAACAAGATGATCTTTTCTACTAGACATTCTCTCCAGGAGCTGAAAACGACCGAACTCCCTTCTTCTCACCAGGGAATGAGCAGTCCTCTGTAGGTTCTGACTCTGCTTTGATTCACATAGTTATGATGACTCCAGATCTGTTGTCATTCAGTAAAGCTACCTCCAGTCTTGTGCTGGTGAAATTAAGAAGGTAACAAAGCAAGAGATCTGATCTCCCTCACTTTGGTTCCAACAGGGCAGTGGAACAGGGTGCATTAGAAGTCTGGGCAAATTTTGTCTTCTTTCTTCTGGGTCTGGCTCCGTTATGCTGGTTCAGCAAACATACACTCAACAAGCTGTACCACCAGGCAACTGACTCTTGTTCCAATTCAGCCAGTCCCCCAGCAGACTGGAAGAACTGAATGGTAAACACAGAAAAATGCTGCGTGACCAGGCCTGTAGCCAGGATTTTGTGGCTTGTGGGGCAAATATTTTTCTGGTGGGACAGCCATTATTCTTATGTCAGCTCCAATCCGCTCCCAAACCCGACCACCGGCAGCCGCCCCTCTCCCTCAACTCCTGCAAGATTTAAAGGGCCCTTCAGCAGATCAGCAGGGTGGCCCGCCAATCAGCTAGAGCAGGGGTGGCCAACCTTGCTTAACGTAAGAGCCATATAGAATAAACATCAGATGTCTGAGAGCCGCAAGACAGGAACAAATATCACACACACGTTTTTATTTTTAAAAATATGCAAATTTGCTCCTTTTTTAACGTTAAATGGGACTGCCAAAAATAAAAACAAACGAGGAAAACGGGTTATTGATAATGATATTACTTGTTTGCTAATGATATTGAGATAGAGAGAGAAAAAGAGAGAAATGGAAAGAAAGAATTAAAGAAGTGGAAAGAAAGAGAGAGAGAGAAACTAGGAAAGCAAATAGATGGGAGGGAGGAAGGAAGGAAGGGAGAAAGAGAGAAAAAGCATGCCTCCCCTTTGCTTCCCCAGCCGCCCTGCCAGGAGCCGCACAATATGTGTGAAAGAGCCGCATGTGGCTCCCGAGCCACAGGTTGGCCACCCCTGAGCTAGAGGATCTCTTTAAATCTTGCAGGAGGGAGAGGGGCATGCACCATCCTCCACTTCTTTTCAAAAGCATTTAAAGGATCCCTTTAAACACTTTTGAGAATAAATGGGGACGGTGTGTGCGGCCACCCGATTCTTCTCAAAAAATCTTCTAAAAGGAAACCTTGTGGGGCTGGCCCTTTAAGGAAGGGGACAAAGTCCCCAAAAACCCCACTGCAGCTATGGATCACTGTGTGACTGACTCCCTTCCAACCGATAAGTTAACTAGCTTTTTTTGGGGGGGGGGGGGGAGAATCTAATTGTTTAAATATTTATACCCTGACTTTTTCTACAGTGAAGAGAGATCCAAAGCAACTTACCATAACCTTCAGCCCTCCTTCCACAACAGCTCTGTGAGGTAGGTTAGGCTGAGGGAGAGTGACGGCCAATGTTCCCTCTAAGCTATGGAGTCCTGTGAGTAAAAATTCTACTTTGTGAGCTACTGGCATTAAAGTTGTGAGCGAGTGATTTGGCTACTGCATCAGTTAGTTTGTTCTGGAGCCATCCTTCCTGAGCAAACACAAAAATGTGTGAGCCGGAGGCTAAAAAACTGTGAGCTAGCTCACACCAGCTCAGCTTAGAGGGAACACTGGTGACGGCCCAAGATCACTCAGTGAGCTTCCATGGCAAAGTGGGATTTGAACCTGGGTCTCCCACCCCCTCATCTGATACTCTAATCACTATACCACACAGTCTTCAATTCTGGTTTGGTGCTGATGAATCAAATTGACAACACAAAGAGTTCACGAATACAGCGGCTATTATACTAACTTACTCAGAACAGAGTGGCTCAGAAAAGTGTGTTGTGTGTGTTTAGGCTGGGGGACAAGTCTGTGCATTCAAAATGATCAGACGAAGGTCCCAGTCAGATGTGATGCAGAGATACTCTGACATTTGAATCTTCGCTTAAAAGCAGCTGTGAGCTGCTAACCTGATCAGGAAAGCCATTCTGACTTGTCCAAGCTGTTTTACCTATCCAGTTCTCCTCATCACAGCTTCTACTTTTCATCATGGAAAAAGTTAACACTGCAAGAACAAAGGCAGACAAAACAAAACTGCTGAAGAGGCACTTGAGTAGAAAGTGCCCATCACCAGTGTTGCTATGGAGACTGCTAATTTCATCAGGTTGCTCTCATATGTGCTGCTCCTGCCTCTCCAGGCAGTATTCCTAGCAAGCCTCTGATTTCACAATGGAGTTCACAATGCAGACCTAAGACTATGGGTGCGTTCAGACAGCGTGCTGGAGCCAGCTCAAAACGTCCCCCTCCGGACAATTGTGATCACACTCACCCCACTTCGAAGCGCATTCAAGTGGCTCCCCGCTGTCTACACGGGAGCATGTCAGGCTTTTTTCATTATTTTTTGCCGCGTGCACATGCGCATAAGCAATCATCTGAAAATACAATCTTGCACATGCACAAAAGCAGGAGAGCAAAGCCTCTCAGTTACACAAGGACCGTGACTTCCCCGCCCTGAAAGAACACAGCCCTTTAAACCCCCCCCCCCCGAAACTGGCCTCCTTGGGATCCCGAAGGCAGAAATAGTGGCCTTTAAAAAAAAAATTTTTTTTACGAGGGGACAGATGAGCGCCCATGCGCATACCACCGAGGCAAAAATAAAAATGGTGGGCAAAAAGCGGAAGCCAGAGGCTTTCATGGGGGGGGGGGGGGTTAAAGACTCGGAAGTGGCTCAACAACAGCTCCGCGATCACACAGCGGAAAACACGGCTTGAGCCAGGAGAGAACGGGAAACACCAACTCGGGACTTGGTAGCAAAAAGCCATGCTTCACTCCGGAATTTGCTACAGTAAGTGACGGCTGGGGACAGGAGGCAGCTGTGACTGTCTGATCGCGCACATTTGATCCAGTTCGAAGCATTTCGAAAGCCGGATCAAATGGCACGTCTGAATGCACCCTATGAGTGGTAGCTCGCCCGGAGAACTTCCAAGAATTTCACTGAGCTAGAGATGATGCAGTTGCCTCTCTTATTCCCCCACTTCATGCGTTTAGATCTGACTCATTTAGCATTTAGCCAGAAACTGCTGACAACGATGGAAGGAACTGTGGAGAAATTGAGGCCTAGCAGAATGCAGCGCAGCGTTCAATGGGAGGGGTTGGAGGAAGTAATAATGTAATCTTTACACTGAGAGAAGTCTCCTGGACACAAGGGCAAAACAGTTCAAACGCTGTCACAATCAGCCTAACCTTTCCGATCAGGGAAAAATAAGTTCAAACATGCTCCATCCACCATCACGTAAACTCAAAGAACTGGTGTGAGATAAAATGCCAAGAAGTTTCCACTGGAAAAGGACCATTTCCGGGCTAAACCACATGTGACAGCATCCTCATGGCCACCAGGGGATGCCATAGTGCAGAGAGGGCTGAGGAACTTTAGCCCCCCCCCCACTCCTTATCTAGTGCCAGAACAGCACCCCCCCCCCCCGTGGCTGTTTCAACTCCTGAAAAGATTTGCATGGGGGAGGGGGGAAGACAAGAGCCTGATCAGGCCCGTGAAGCATTTTTAAATCACTAAAATGGTGTCAGCATCCTCAAGGTGATCAGGAGGACACCATCATGTATGGTGTGGCCCTCAGTCTTATGCACTGGTTTGTATATATTACCCGGAGAGCCAGTTTGGTGTAGTGGTTAAGTACGTGGACTCTAATCTGGGAGAACCAGGTGTGATTCCCCACTCCTCCACTTGCACCTGCTGGATGACCTTGGGCAAGCCATAGCTCCGTACCAGCTGTTATCTCAAGGACAGTTGTCTCAGAGCTCTCTCAACCCCACCTACCTCACAGGGTGGGGAGGGGAAGGGGAAGGAATTTGTAAGCCGCTCTGAGACTCTAAGTGAGTGAAGGGCAGGATATAAATCCAATCTCTTCTCTTCTTCTTCTCCTTCTGCTTTGGCCATTGTTACAAGGACTTTTGATGCTAGACTAGTGTTGCTAATCCAAACATCACAGATGGGCAAATGTCTGAGGCTGTTATTGAATACAGTTGTTTTCACTTTTAAAAGGCAAGAAGAACTTTACCAGGATTTACTTTCAAGAAAACAGGCAGATGACTGAGCTATCCGTATGTTTACTGCTAAACTGAGATTCTGAAAAAAGAGAATTTTCTCTTTGATTTCATGCTTTTAAAATCCACTGCAGTACAGTCACTCTCTAATCTATGCCAATTGCACTACACAGTCAGGAATTCCCATCACTGGATGATCTCTTGACAAAGCTGGTCAGTTCATTTCTGTCATAAAGATCTCTTGGTCTTTCAATAAAAATCCTTATGGAGGTTTTCCCTGAAATGGGACATTTGAGAAGGATACCAGTACGACGCCCTCTGTGCCCTTGCTCTAGGCTTGCTCCTTGGTTCACCCAGGAGCTGCGACTAATAAAGTGAAGACTAAGATGGCTAGAGAGACAGTGGCAGTGCGCTCGTGACAAAACTACAAGAACATCTAATAGGATGTTTATGAGATCCTATGAGATGGCAGTCAAGGCTGTGAAGAAAGAGTACTACGTGGCTACGATTACGTCTGTAAGCTCTTGCCCAGCCCAATTGTTTAGAACGATTCGGTCCACTGCTACTCTGCTACAGAATTGGACATCGGCTGTGAGGCTTTTGCGAGCTATTTCTCAGATAAAGTCTTGTCACTCTGCCGCAGCCTCCCTGCCACAGTTGAGACAGTGAGTGAACTTGAGGCTCCATGCACGTCTTCTGGTCAGGTTATGGATCATTTCAGTCCACTCAGCCTAGAGGAAGTTGACAAATTGCTCTTAACTGCATGCCCCACCACGTGCTCCCTTGAGCTGTGCCTTTTGCGGTTAATTAAAGCTGGCCGCGATGGGTTTTGAGGCGCCCTACGGGAGATTATCAACAAGTCCTTCTCAGAGGGATTGTTCCCTCGGGCACGCAAGGAAGCAGTGATCTGTCCTCTCCTGAAAAAGTCATCCTTGGATCCGGCCGAATTGGCGAATTATTTGGGCAAGATAATAGAGAGGGCTGTAGCAATACAGTTACAGAGCTTTTTGGATTATGCTTCCATCTTAGACCCCTTCCAGTCTGGCTTTCGCCCAGGCCATGGGACGGAGACAGCACTGGACGCCCTCACAGATGATCTCCTGAGGCATCTTGATTGGGGCGGATTGGCTGTACTGTTGTTGTTGGACCTGTCGGCAGTGTTCGACATGGTTGACCATCTGCTACTGATCCACCGCCTTGCCAACACTGGAGTCCAGGGGCCTGCCTTGCAATGGCTTGCCTCCTTTCTCCAAGGTTGGGAACAAAGGGTGGCACTGGGGAAACAGCTATCCTGAAGCCACACACTGGATTGTAGAGTGCCTCAAGGGGCAGTGCTGTCCCCAGTGCTATTTAATAGCCCAGAGTCATGGGCTGGGATGCCACCAGTACACAGATGATACCCAGCTCTATCTGCTGTTGGGCAGCCAGTCTAACTCTAAACCGGAAGATCTGGACCAGGCATTACAAGTCGTGGCTGGATGGCTTAGACTGAGCCAACTGAAATTGCTTCCGATGAAGATGGAGGTCCTGTGCCTGAGCCGGAGCAAGCTGAGGGTAGGGATCCCACTCCTGACCTTTGATGGGGCTCTGTTGGTGCCAGTGCCAGAGGTTAGGAGTTTGGGAGTGCTCTTGGATGCCTTCTTAACAATGGAGGCCCAGGTAGCAGCCACAGCCAAGTCAGCCTTTTATCATCTTTGGCTGATCAGGCAATTGGTTCCCTTCCTTGAATGCAACGACTTGGCAACGGTAATCCATGCGATGGTCACCTCAAGATTGGACTACTGTAATGTAATGTTCTCTACATGGGGCTGCCCTTGTCTGAAATCCAGAAGCTACAGCTAGTGCAAAATGCTGCGGCTGGCTGGTAGAACAAGCTCCCAAAGAGATCAGGGCCCTGCAGGACTTTATGCAGTTCCGCAGGGCCTGCAAGATGGAGCTCTTCCACCAGGCTTTCAATTAAGGAGCCGCCCTCAATTAATTGAAAGGCAGAGAACCCTGTCCCCTGGAGCTACCAGTAACAGCCTATGCCAGCCACATAAAGGATTAGGTCTATGGGCCGATCACTACACAAGATCACTGAATGGTGGCTGCCATCACTTAATAATATTATTATTATTATCATTATTACATAATGTTTATTAGTACCTCATAATGATGGATCATTTAAAATGGTTTTAGGATTGTTTATAATTGTTTACTTATGTTTACTTTATTCTTTTATGTAAGCCGCCCTGAGCCAGCTTCAGCTGGGAGGGCGGGGTATAAATCTGATAAATAAATAAATGCTGTCCCTGTAACTTTTCATCCTTTTAACCAGCTGTCTGTCAGGCCTGGTTACAGCAATGACAAATTGTACCTTTTAAAAAATTGGCACAGCAGAGATACATGGGCAATATTTAAATAAACCACTTAACCTGTCAGTTCGAAATGCTTCCTGTTGAAATGAAACATTAGCCTTTCAATAAATGTGTTTTGTTAAATATTAGACAAAAGGAGTGCTTCCAACTTAAACCTTGTGATAAGGGCCATCTGTAATCAACGGAGCATCGGGGCAAAGTAAGCACGTTGCAAATGGCACTGAACTGTGGGTAACCAGAGGCTCACTTAGGGGGCCGGCTCTGATCTTGGGCGAATCAACAGCATCTGTATTCTTCTGTATCTCCCCCGTTGCAATCCCTCACTTTTAAAGAAGAGACTGACAACCCGTGGTAAATTAGTGAGTGATCTCCCTTAATAAACAGTCAGAAACAATAGTTCATGAGAACAAAATGCACTTGAAACTGTATTTTAATGGACACCCTCCCCCAAAATAAAGACGGAAGAGGAGTGTGCTTGGACACGATTAACTAATACACTAAGTACTCTGCAGAACAGGACCCCTGATGAACTTCAGGCTCTCACCAGGCTTATCTATCACATTATTATCTCACCCTACTTCCAGAATGCTATGGGGCAGCTTGTGTGGTTCCTCCTTCCTCCCTCCATTTTATCCTGACAAGCCTGTGAGGTAGGCTAAGACAGAAGAAGTGACCCGAGGTCACTCAGTGAGTTTGAGGGCTGAGTTGGGGATTTGATTGTAGATCTATTGGAAGTGAAGGACTTTATGCTGTCTCTTAGCCTCATACTTCAGGGGGGGGGCTTATAAGACAGTCAGAGAGGTAAGAGATAAGAGAAACCAGGACACTGACTATTCCAGTCTTAGCTGTGTTTATTGCTCAGTTACTTCCGCATCTTGACTCTAATTAGCTCTTCCTGGCAACTAAAGCCCCATACCTGTACATAATATTTGAGGAATGTAATATTTGAAGTTTCTATGTAAGTGAAGAAGTGTGCATCTGCCCGTGCAGAGTCTCTCTGTTCTCACATGTAATCAGAGTTGAGTTTGGTTGGTCTTGGGGGTGCCGCTGGACTCAGGCTTCTTCATTCTCACATCCATTTTGTTAGCTCTCGCATTTGTGTGCTAATCTGCTGCCATTCACTGATCTTGCCGCCTTGATCCAATCTCAGCTTCACTTATGCATCTTAACTCTAAACTGGTCCTTCCTGACACTTCTTCCCTCCCCTCCCCCCATCTTCCCCGTATGCAAGGCCTGAAGAAATTCTGCTTCAGTTTGTCTGAGGAAGTGTTCTTGCACATGAAAACTTACACCTTGTTGGTCTTAAAGGTGCCATCAGACTCAAAACTTTGTTCTCCTGCTTCAGACCAACTCCGCTACTCACCTGAATCTAGTCTTCCTTTACTCTCTGATGCTATTCCTTTGATGTGTCGATTGCTACCCGTAGTGAAACTTCCTTTCAGTCTCACGCCTTCTCTCCACACTGTCCCACTATTCTCCATCTTGGCAGCGTGAGAGCTGGACATGCCTCCTGTATGTCCATCCATCTTAGTTAGATAAGATTAGAAATCCTGTCTCAACTCTATCCTGTCTAGAATGAAGTTCCATATAATAAAATACTCGTATTAGTTTTACATAGATAAAGAGGCTCTGTCCGTGTGAAACTTTCTTTCTTGCGGGATAGGGCGGGATATAAATCCAATCTCTTCTTCTTCTTCTTCTCTCTTTCTATACAGCACACACACCAACCTGATGGGCTCTGCTGCGCTTATGTGCCTTGAACACTCTGCTAACTAAATAAATCCTTCAAGATTGTCCACTACCCACTACATCACACTAGTTCTCACTCAATATAATAACTGGGAGACTCCTCAGTGTGAGGAATATTCTAGCAATGAACTCACAAGAAACAAGAGGAGTGGTAGTTTTCCTTTCTGGAAGGAGATTATGCTGGCCTATCCTTGAGACTGACCTGGAAACTCCAACTGGTCCAGAATGTGGCGACACAGGTCCTGACTGGAATATCATGGACAGCACACATTCAGCCTGAGCTACATCAGCTGCACTGGCTTCCACTGGACTGCCAAGTCAGGTTCAAGGTTTTGGTATTGACCTTTTAAGCCCTTACGTGGTCAGGGACTCATGTATCTTTGGGACCATCTTCTCTGTTATGTCCTCCAAAGAGTGTTACGCTCTGCAGAGAACAATCTACTGGTGATCCACAGCTCAAAAGATCCGGCTGCCCTTGACCAGAGGCAGGGCTTTTTCTGCCCAGGCTCCTACCTGGTGGAATTCTCTGACGAACAACATCTAAGCCCTGCAGGACCTAATGCAGTTCCGCAGGGCTTGCAAGGCAGAGATGTTCCACCAGGTTTTTGGTTGAGGACTACGATGGGTACCCCCTTACCGGCACTCCCTCTCCCTCCCCTCCCTCTTCTTTTTCTTCCTGCCTCTTTTCCATCTCCTTGTGGAGCAGGAACATAATTAGAATCTGATATGTTAAACACCACCTGAGAACACGTTAATTTATATATTATTTATCTATATACTTAGCCAAGTTACCCCATCCATACGGATATCTAAATCCGCACAGAGGGGGCACTTGGGGGGCAGGGAGATTTTTCTGCACACTTGGGGGACTCCCCATGCGTGCAGAAAAATCTTAAAAGTAAAAAAAAAGACTTTGGGGGGATATTTAAATCCCCCCAAAAGTTAAAGAGCATTTATGCTCTGGGAACTGTGGTGGCCCGGCGGCTCTGAGCCCAAGGGGGCCTGGAGGTCTCCCACTATTACAACTGATTCCCAGACTGTAGCGATCAGTTCCCCTGGAGAAAATGGCTACTTTGGAGGGTGGTCTCTATGGCATTGTACCCTGCAGAGGTCCTTGCCCTCCCCAAATCCCACCCTCCCCAGGCTCCACCCCCCAAATTTCTAGGTATTTCCCAACTCAGAGCTGGCCACCCTAGCCTGCACTTTTATATTTGTAGCTAAATTACTACACAAGTCTCCTGTGTAGCATCTGCTCCAAAGGGAACACACCTGGGCAAGCAGTGCAACTGTGACTTCTCACCACTCAGAGAGGGGTGGAACATGCATAACACTGCATAATACAACCATGCATGTATGAACCAGTTTGGTGTAGCAATTAGGAGCGTGCACTCTAATCTGGGAGAACCGGGTTTGAGTCCCCACTCCCCCACATGCAGCTGCTGCTGTGACCTTGGGTCAGTCTTAAGGTCTTTCAGAGTTGTTCTCTCCAGGGCAGTTCTCAAGAGAGCTCTCTCAGCCCCACCTACCTCACAGGGTGTCTGTTGTGGGGAGGGGAAGGGAAATGGATTGTAAACTGCTCTGAGACTCCTTCAAATAGTGAAGGGTGGGGAATAAATTCAATCTCTTCTCTTCTTCTACCAGGCCTTGGGAAAATTTTATTCCAGTCTGGTTCTCAGTGTAGCAGACAAATGACATTGAAACAGCATTAAGAAATGACAACACGGGGTTGGGCGGAGCTAGCAACACATGGTGGATGCATAAGTTTTGAGCTCCCTTCTTCCCTTCCCAAAAGTCGTCTGGAACACGCTTATTTCATCACTAATGCCGAGAAAAAGCTTGAGGAGGCAGTTGGGAACCACACTGGAAAATAGTGGACCAGGAAAATCCTCTGTAAAAAGCTATTTTTCGCCGGTAATTGCCTCAAAATCGCCTCCTGCAGAGACTGTGGAACCCGACAAAATGGCTACCTCACCATCTCCAATAAACAACAATGAGGCCCAAATCACACGACAGGACTTTAGAGCCTTTAAAGAAGAAATCCTTACCTCGATGTCAACTTTAGTTGCGGATCTCCTTAAGCCGGTACAACTCTCAATAGAAGACCTCCGGAAAGAAATCAGAGAAGCATCTAAGCTGGCTGAAAACACCTCACAGATGGCTCTGAACTTACAGGAGGAGGTAAGAGTATTACAAACTTCTGAACAATCCACTTCAACAAGACTGGCAATACTGGAAAGTAAATGGCGCCAGAATAACCTTAAACTTCGGGGCTTTGAGGAGGGGGCTGAGCAAAATGGAGACCTAGCTGTATTTATCTCGAACTGGCTAGCTAAAGTCCTGGAGGTGGAAGACGGAGTAGCCCCAGCTATAGTGAGAGCATACCGGGTAGGCCCCATAGCCTCTGCAAGGCAAGGCAGACCCAGGGACATTCTTATACAATTTCTTTACCAAAGAGCACGAGATAAAATCCTGCTGGAAGCAAGAGCAAAAAAGTCTCTATTGTATCAAGACCAAAAAATTTTGGTTCTTCTGGATTTGCCACCGGAAATCTTAGAGAAGAGGAGGAATTTGAAGATTATAACAGCTAAACTTAACGATGCCAAGATCAGATTCAGATGGTCTCCAACTTCAGACATCCTGGTTTACAAAAATGGATTGCAATACCAAGCATCAGACAAGTTTACTGGCAAAGCTCTCCTTAACTCTCTGGGAGTCAAACTATCTAAGTCTGAAGAAGAAAACCTGCTGGCAAGCTGAACTATGAATGACTAATTCCAAGAAGAAGAAAAAATTCTTCCTCTATGCTCAAGATGATGTATGGGATGTTCAGAAATATCAGTGAAAACTGATCTTTAGTTAAACTGAATTATAGTATTTTCTTTGGGGTTTTTTTATTGTTTATATATTATCATAGATAATAATGTGGAAATAACCATATTATTTTTCTGTTATTGGAGTTTTACAGTTTATAATGGCTGATTCAATAAGCCTGAAATTTAATTTTTTTTATGTGGGGGGGGGGTTTCAATAGAGGAATAATGTTAGTAATAAATAGTATAGGATTTTAGCATGACTAATATAAGTCCTTAGTGATTACACAACTTTAGGCTTATAAATGCTATTTTATTGTAATTTCTTTTACAATATATATGTTAAAATTATATTTTTATGTATTATGTATTATTGGAGTCTTCTTTTTAGGTCTTAAGGGTAGTTTAAATATACCTCAAATTAAGTTCTGTTACTGGTTTTAATGGATATATAATGTCAGTATTAATTAACATAGGATTTCAACTTGAATAATATAAACTTTTGATATTTTAGTCTATAACAGACAATATTGTTGTCTACAGTTAACTATTGTTATAACTTATATGAAGAATATTTGAAAGCTTAGTATCTATATCTAAGAACAGATAGATGATAAAAGTGTATGTTCTCTTTTTTTCCTATAAGAGGAATTTATAGTGGCAGACTGCTTAACACTTAAGTATTTATTATTTGGTTACCATGATTTCAACAAAAGTAGATCATTATGTAATTTTATGATTTTGGTTAATCCTTATATCTCATTTAAATAATTATGGCTATTGTTATGGAAAATAACATTTTTGAAGGGAGGGGAGGAAGGTAGAAAATGTCTTTTGAGTAATTACTTTATAGTACAACCTCCATTTTAGTTTTAAGAGAGTGTCTTAGCAAAGGGTGACACTTGATTGTTACCCTATTAACTGGACTTTAGTTCTAGTTTTCTAAACTCTTACCCTTCTATAGGGTCATTATTGTAGTTTATAAAGGTTAAAATATTGGATAATAGTTTTATATCCATATTTAGTTTATTTTTTGAATATAGTATAGAATAGTATAGTTATAGTTGGTATTTTTTATTTTTAAGGAAAGTTGAGGTTTTTAAAATTTTAGGATAGTTAGTAAACTACTTATCATTAATAACTCAAGAGTTTTCAATAGCCTCTTGGAATGCTAGAGGTCTTAATAATGTTGTCAAACACAGGAGAACTTCTAACTTCTGGGCAAAAAAACGTACTAACATATTATGCTTATAGGAAACCCACCAAAAATGCAAAAATAAGAATATACTACCCACCAGATGGTTCACACAGCAATACCAAGCTCCAGGCTCATCCAAATCTAGAGGTACAGCTATTTTAATTTCCAAAAATGTCCCCTTTCAAATTCAAGACACTAAAATTGACCCTAAGGGAAGGTATATTTTTATTAAAGGTCTCCTTAATGGTAAACCATTTACAGTAGCTTCCATCTATGCACCTAACTCTGATCAAGTAGAGTTCATTAGGGAAACTTTAAAATCTCTGCTAGAATTTAAACATGGTGAAATACTAATAGGTTGTGATCTAAACTATATTGTGGACCCCAATTTAGATAAAACACAAAAAGTTCCAACTATAAAAAGAAAGGTTCACCTTAAAACAGAACTGGAAGAAATTTTTAACTACTTTAATTTGGGAGACGTTTGGAGGTCTTTTAACCCTGGAACCCGTCAATACACATACTTCTCCCCTAGACATCAGATTTACACGAGAATTGATTACATACTGGCTACAAAAACTTTGCTCCCAGTTCTTAAATTGCCTGATATTGGGTCAATAACGTTGTCTGACCATGCTTGGGTTAACTGTATAATTACAAATCAACAGACTGATGACAAAGGTCCGATTTGGTCTATGAACAAGCTTTTATTACAAAATCAAAATGCTATTAAATACATCAAGCAACAGGTAATTGAATACTTTAATTTTAATGCAGAGTGTGCAGTGCCGCAATCTATCATTTGGGACGCTTTTAAAGCGGTTATAAGGGGCCACCTCCTATCAGCATCTTCCTCTTATAAAAAAGAAAAACAGAAAATTATAGAGGAACTTCTTTTTAATATTAAAAAGCTGGAACAAAGACATATGCAATATGGAGGTAAAAAAACCCTAAAGAGATTAAATCAAGAGAGAAAAAAATTGGACGTACTGGATACATCTGCCACCCAAAAGCAACTTCTTATGCTTAAACAAAAATATGTTACTAAAACTCCTAAATCCATAAAAATGCTTAAGTTTAGAGTAGATAAAAAACTATCCTCTTCTTTAATTTATGCTATAAGGGATGAGAAAGGAAACATTTTAAATACAGCAAAACAGATTACTTCTGTTTTCTACAAATTCTATAAGCAACTGTATTCTTCCACTAATCCTGACAAGCACCAAATTTATTCTTATTTAAGTTCAATAAATTTTAACAAGTATCTTTCTGATGAACACGCTCACTTCTTAGACCAACCTATATCTAAAGAAGAAATAATTGAGGCTATATCTGCCTCAAAAAATAATAAAGCTACTGGAAGGGACGGAATCCCCATAGAATTTTACAAAACTTTTAAAATCGAAATTTTGGATAACATACAAAAGACAATGAATGTAATATTACAGGATGGGTTACTGCCAAAGTCATGGTCTGAAGCACGGGTGATAGTACTTCCAAAACCTGGTAAAGACCCCTCTCTTGCATCATCATACCGCCCAATTTCTATCCTTAATCATGATTTTAAACTTTTTTCATCTATTTTAGCTTCCCGTCTTAATAAAATTATAACTGAATATATACATAGAGATCAGGCTGGCTTCATGCCGAATCGCACAATTACTGACAACATAAGAAAAACTCTAAATCTAATTGAATATTGCAGATCTAAGGCAATAAACTCAGCAATTCTTTCTTTGGACGCAGATAAAGCTTTTGACCGTGTGGAACCAATTTATTTGATTGAATTAATGACTTATATGAAATTTGGACCTGCTTTTATGAATGCAATAAAAGCAATTTATAAAGCACCGACAGCCCAGATAAGCGTAAATAACTTTCAATCGGAGGACCTTTTTTTAAAACGGGGCACAAGACAGGGTTGCCCTCTTTCCCCAATATTGTTTGCTATCTCATTAGAGCCTTTGGCTTGTGCCATAAGGAATGATTTTAACATTGGGGGTATTGATATTTTAAAGGAACCCTGTAAAATGAGCTTATTTGCCGATGATGCAATTTTTTATTTATCTAACCCTAAGCTTTCTTTAAAATTTCTTATGGATCGTATTTCAGATTTCAGTAAAGTTTCTGGATTTTTGATTAATTTTACAAAATCGGAGATTTACCCAATTCATTTAACAGAAATAGATAAAAATACAATTTCTACTAATTTTCCCTTCAAGTGGGTTACAAAACAATGGAGGCATCTAGGAATTCTTTTTCCTTTAGACCTTAAGGACTTATACCAGGTCAATTACTCTCCTCTTGCAACCCTACTTCATGATACTTTTCAAGAGTGGCATAAACTTAATTTAAATATTCTAGAAAAAATAGAATTATTTAAAACTATTTTGGTACCGAAATTTCTTTTTCTTTTTCAAAATTTACTGATTTCTATTCCTCAAGCTGATTTTACAAAGTGGAACTTGTTATTACGTAATTTCCTTTGGGGAAACAAAAAAGCCAGGATAAAAATGTCCTTACTACAAAAGCCCCCAAGAGAGGGAGGCCTAGGCTTACCGGACTTATATTTTTATTTTGTTGCGGCCCAGTTAAAATATATTTGTTACTATGCAAATCCATCGTCAGATAAAACCTGGGTACAAATAGAGGGTACCTCTTTAGCTCCAGATATTTTACACGAATTGATTTGGAACCTCCCTAAGTATAGAAAAAAACCAGTATTACAAAATAAATTTTTAGCCCATACATTAAAGGTATGGGATAAATTTAGACACATATTGGCTCCAGATATTTCGCCTGCAATGGCATTTCTTGGACAACACTGGTTCAATCCAGGTAGACCACATACTGAGTTTGTAACTTTAAGAGAAAAAATGGTTTTTAGAATTGCGGATTTGATGCATAACCATAAGTTAGGCACTAAAGACTTTTTAGAAAATAAATATTCAATAACAATAACCTGGTTTCAATATCAGCAACTCTCCCACATGTTTTTGGACTTAGAAAAATCAACAGACCCTGATAGGAACCTAACCTCTTTTGAAAAAACTTTACTAGCGGGTAATTATAAGTCTAAAGGTCTCATTGGTATTATATATAAGCTATTGAACCAAAAATGTTGGAAACAAGAATTAGCCATTCAAAAGTTTTGGGAAGGGAATTGCCCAGGTATTAGGGATACCTCCCAGTGGACCAAAATTTGGAGTTCTTTTCCTTTTAAAACAAACAACCTTTTGGTTAAACTCCAATCCTTTAAAATTTACTCCAGGTGGTACCTGACTCCAGTTCGACTTTTTCACTGTAAATTTAAAACAACTCCAAACTGTTGGAAAGGATGTAAGCAAGTAGGCACTTTTATCCACTGTTGGTGGGGTTGTGAATATATAAATAAATTCTGGGTCTCGGTACTGGAGGAAGTGTCAAAAATTTGTGGTC
Source organism: Lepidodactylus listeri (assembly GCA_029233225.1). NCBI lineage: Eukaryota > Metazoa > Chordata > Lepidosauria > Squamata > Gekkonidae > Lepidodactylus > Lepidodactylus listeri. Next base: position 59,139,796 of record JARCFY010000001.1, read on the forward strand.
AAGTTTTTCCTAATACCATAGAATCGGTCTTACTTAATTATTGGCAGGATTTGAACATATCTTCAACTAAAATGGAGTTAGCGACGTTGTTGTTCTCAGCCGCCAAAACATTGATAGCCCAATCTTGGAACCAAACCAGAATCCCAACATTAAGACAATGGATAGCCAAATGTTGGGACATGGCAGCAGCTGATAAACTATCTAGTCAAATATTAACTTCACATTATCCAAACAAACAAAATGCATTTTTGGAAAGATGGTACTCCTTTTTTCAATACTCAACAATCAAAGCAAAGGAAAAGTATAAAGTTCCAGTGAAATACCTGAAATTTGTATTTTATTAAAGGTTGAATTTTAATATTTGAATATCAGTTACAATTAGGAAGGAGGCTATTGATGAAGGTGTATTTTTTTGTAAGAGTTTTAGTTTATATTGTTATATGTTGGTATTAATGATTGTTTTATAAGTGTTGTAGATATATTCTGTATGATCTCTACAGTTCTATTTTGTTGATTACTTTTGGAGTGTTTTATAAAATAAAATTATATTGTTAAAAAAAAAAAGAAATGACAACACAACCTGTGTACGTGTGGGAAGATGCTGCAGCAAAAATAGTCACTAAATGCTTCCTGCTCACCTCTGTTCCTCCACCCTAAAGCTGAGGTGTAATCTACATAATCAAAGGTTGCAGAGGTGCAACCTGCACAAATTTCAATGTGATTCTGTGCAACTTCTATGTATGTGCCATTCAAACGTGTGATGCCAACAATGTCAGTGCTTGCCTATTTCTGCCCAAGACTCTATTAACTTAACAGATACAGTAGGGCAGGGGTGGCCAACCTTGCTTAACGTAAGAGCCACATAGAATAAACATCAGATGTCTGAGAGCCGCAAGACAGGAACAAATATCACACACACGTTTTTATTTTTAAAAATATGCAAATTTGCTTTTTATTAACGTTAAATGGGACTGCCAAAAATAAAAACAAACGAGGAAAACCAGTTATTGATAATGATATTACTTGTTTGCTAATGATATTGAGAGAGATGGAAAGAAAGAATTAAAGAAGTGGAAAGAGAGAGAGAGAGAGAAACTAGGAAAGCAAATAGATGGGAGGGAGGAGGGAAGGAAGGAAGGAAGGAAGGGAGAAAGAGAGAAAAAGCATGCCTCCCCTTTGCTTCCCCAGCCGCCCTGCCAGGAGCCGCACAATATGTGTGAAAGAGCTGCATGTGGCTCCTGAGCCACAGGTTGGCCACCCCTGCAGTAGGGGCTAAGACAATTTTTGAACAACTGGAACATCATGATACGATGGTAATGGTAGAATACTGTTATTTCTCATACTGGAACAGGGGGCAGGCACCCTTGGCATTAGCAGTGTGTGTGTGGGGGGGGGGGGGATGAAATCATCCTGAGCTTCCTGTAATATAGCTGTATAAACAAGTTTCCCAAAACAGGATCACACAGAGTGAGAGAGAAAAACGAAATTGTGAGTTTCAGACTGCTGTATGCCTAGGTAGCTTGAGATATCTGTTAAAGCTGCCAGTTCCAGCCTAGGAAATACCTAGCAATTCTGGGGGTGGAGTCTGAGGAGGGCAGGGTTTGGGGAGGGAAAGGACCACAGAGTCAACCTTTCAAAGCAGCCATTTCCTCCAGGTGAATTGGTCTCTGCCACCTGGAGATCAGCTGAAATAGTGGGAGATCACCAGCCGCTCCTACCTGGAGGTTGGCAACCCTAATATCCATGCTAAAAACATATACCAATTTACTAGCCATTGGCAAAGAATCCTGAGAACTGAAATCAGTGAAAGTGCTGAAAGATTTCCATCCCCACAAAAAAAACTTTAAAGTTTTCAGGGTGCCCTAGGCAAGAGAACAGTTATTAAACCAGTTTAAGTCTGGAACGCAGATATGATCAAACTGATGTAGAAAGATAAAGTCTGTCTAGGAGATGGTTCAAGGGCAGGGTTGAGAGGCAGGAAGAAGAGAAACAGGCAGTAGGGCTGCCAGACCCCCAGGTGTCGATCAGCTGGCCGGCAGCAGGACTTACCAGTAGAAAGAAGGCGGCCTAGGCCACAATGCCAGTGTTGCATAGGAAATCATGTCATCACACCAGTGACTTCCGGGTGACAGTCTGGTATTTGGGCAAAAACTCTCTGGTAGAAGCTAGTTTTACCATAGAGTTTTTGCCCAAATAGCAGAGCACCACCTGGAAGTTGCTGGCATGATGACCACTTTCTGTGTGACATGAACTGGGCCTTTCTTTTTCTCCTAGTAAGTTTCCCCCCTACAATCCCCATCCTGGCAACCCTATCAGACAGTGTAAGAACAAGAAGAGGAGGAAGAGATTGGATTTATACCCTGCCCTTCATTACCCACTACACCAAACAAGACTGGGACACCACATTCAGTTACCAGAGCAGGTATAGGGAAGTGGAAAATGGATGCAGTTCAGAAGGGAAGAGAAATCTAGACAGTAGAGAAATGTTGGAAAAAGGGTTTTCAGGACTGACTCAGCTAGAAGGCACTGTACGGAGCCATCCATATTAAAAGTGTGTCAAAAACAGCTGCTGCATCTTATTTGATCTTAAATTATAATTCAAGAGTGGCTCAGTTATTTCACAGGAGAGGACGTATGAGCACCAAAAGTTATGAACTGAAAAGTTATGAGCACCGCAAAGATTTCAACACTCTGGAAAACTGGTCTGCAAATAGTGTTAAAGTGAGGGATTGCATTAAAGAATGTTTAAACAAATATTAAACCAAGCACCAAGAAGCTCATTTTCAGAGAATAAGAGATTTAAAGTGATTTAATGGGAAACGATGTGTTACACACAAACATGTACAACCCACTTTTCCCACTTAAAAAAACAACACCACGCATTTGGGGAAGGCCGGCAGATTTTTCACCTTGGAGAGGAGGGAGTTTTCCACTGCAAATGACACCAAACTTACTTCCCATTCCTGCAGTTTTTCAGAAACTTATCTTTAAGACCAACTTTGCATGATCTCATTTCCCCCTCAGCCAAGCTCCAATAACAGAGATGAGCTAGATGGGAGAAAAATGTTCCACCTTACTTGTGCATGTGATTGGGGAAAAGCCACATTTAAAAATACTTATTTGCTGCCATGACAATTATTTAAAATCCTGAAAAATCTGAGTGTTCTTGTATCCACTTGCCATGAGCATTTTGATCAAATGCTTTATTCTGGAGTTTAAATTTCAAGCTGGTCTTGGTGTAAAAACTCTGGATGGGATTTGATACCTGAAAAATGCACAGTTAACTCTGAATGCTCTGGATCAAGGGTGTATGTCTGGGGAGATGTCCAAACGGCAATTTCCTGTTTCACGTTTGTCACAGTCAATAACAAGGGTATGCATTCACACAAGGTTCTTATTCTAAGTCTCTGTCCTGTCCTCTCTGTAAGGAGAAGGTGGGCTCTCCCCCCTCCTTCAATGTGCTACTCACAGAGATCAGAAGTGGTTACACTATACAGCTAAATCCTAAAGTGAAAGCCATCCCAAGGAGGGAGAAAAACAACAACAGCTGCTTGCAAATTTTCGTTAACGGTAGGATTTTCTGTTAAGTGGGATGACAAAAACACCTGTCAATAATGCCTTCTGCCACGTAGCCATGTGTGTGTGTGAGAGAGAGACCATAAAAATACACACTAGCTTGGCCTATCAGAGGCATCTTCTGACAGCCATTATTCAATTAGTCAATGTGGCATTTCCTATCAGAAACACACAGTTGTCTGGACCCAAGGAATCACTGACTCTGAGCATATACAGAGTGCCTTTGGGCTATGTGACCTCAGCTGATCCACCTAACTGGATATTTAAGGTCTGACTCTAAAAAGCTTATTTCTGGAATAAACATTGTTTATCTTTAAAGTGCCACTTGGTTTGTTTAACGATAAGAACAAGGACATTTCAAGGTACAGCAGAGTACAACCATTTCAATAGGGCCAACCACGGTATCCATGAACTATCTCATCTTTCTCCCCTCATTTTTGGGCCTGAGGAAATTATGAGGGTGTGCAGAATGCCTTTGGCCTACATCAGTGGTCAATTAAGGCCACCAGTTTTTGGAGGAAAAGAGGCAAAGGATTTCAGTTGTCATTGTGGTGCAGTGGCTAGAGCAGGGGTGGCCAACCTTGCTTAACGTAAGAGCCACATAGAATAAACGTCAGATGTCTGAGAGCCGCAAGACAGGAACAAATATTACACACACGTTTTTATTTTTAAAAATATGCAAATTTGCTTTTTATTAACGTTAAATGGGACTGCCAAAAATAAAAACAAACGAGGAAAACCAGTTATTGATAATGATATTACTTGTTTGCTAATGATATTGAGAGAGATGGAAAGAAAGAATTAAAGAAGTGGAAAGAAAGAGAGAGAGAGAAACTAGGAAAGCAAATAGATGGGAGGGAGGAGGGAAGGAAGGAAGGGAGAAAGAGAGAAAAAGCATGCCTTCCCTTTGCTTCCCCAGCCGCCCTGCCAGGAGACGCACAATATATGTGAAAGAGCCGCATGTGGCTCCCGAGCCACAGGTTGGCCACCCCTGGGCTAGAGTGACAGATTAGGATCTGAGCGACACAGGTTCGATTCCCTGCTCTGCCATGGAAGCCTACAGGCTTCTAATAACACACTCTCAGCCGAATGTGCCTCACAGGGCTGTTGTGAGGGGAAATGGAAGAAGGGAGACTGGTGGAAGCCACTTTGGGTCCCCATTGGGAAAAAGGCAAAGTAGAAATGAAGTATTTTTACAAAAAACTTGCTTCTACTGCTCAGCATGCTGTATTTTAAATCGAACATACTCAGCAGTGTTTACCTGTAATCATCGTAATATCTAGCAAGTGGCTGTTTTTGTTACTGTAGGCAGATATTCCTTGAACTCCATATAGGAATATCTTCCTTTGGGGGTTTAAACCTTGGAATTTATATAGTGCTTGGATTGGTCAAAGCAGTTTAGAATGCATCTACTGAAGATGGAGTTTTCACAGATGGAAAATTTGTCTAAAGCTACCTTGTGAGTTTAAATCTTGCCTCACTGATGAACTGACAGCATCTCAGCTCTTGGCCATTACACTAGTCTTCCTTTGGGCATTCCCTCCATTGGTTGTCTCCAGGCCAAACCCTTCCTTGGATCCAGTTCTCTGCTGGAAAACCTCAGACTGGACTGGGGTGATTCAGAAGATATGAGGTGAGCGTACACACACACACACACAAATCTAGATGTCAAGGAGAAGGGTTCAGTTTTCTAACACTAGCTCATGGGGCTGGAAGGAAAATCCACACCTTATACCCATGAAACCAATGGGAACTTTAATTCACTGATTCATGATAGAGCTTCTCCCAGACTGTTCTCTTGACATTTTTTTTTTTTAACCAAAGTTCCTGGTGGAAAGACTGAGAGAAAAAGCAACCACAACTTTAAGACCTTGTTTTGGCTCTGGCCACCCACTTGTATGATTAGCGTGGTAAAATGCCATTTTAAAAGGTCATAAGGAAAGAGGCAGAAACTTAACCACTGATTAGTTATATAACCGGGGCGGGGGGTACCCGTTGCCTCTCCTGCAGCTCTGCAGATGCCGCGTTCTACAGAAACCCTGAATGCACTACACCACCGTTTCCCCTCCGCCCCACCCCGCATTTGCTTAGAAACATTTCTTTAAAATGCCAATTGCACGCTGAGAGGGAACCTGTACATCGAAGCATACACACCCCAGACAGACACCGTTGCATCTACACGCCAGGCGACTCCAGCACCGCCATTCTTACACGACTGAAGCCCGACTCCAGCCTTGTTGCTGCTGAGAGTTCCATTTAGGCCAAAGGGCTAAAACGGCGGCGGCAGCAGGTGCCTCCATCGCCCCCCGCGCTCGAAAATCTCGCCAGACCTCCCGCCCAGGCTGCCAAGGAACATCCCAGTCACTGACCTGCAAGCCCGCAGAGCATCCGCAAAAGCTGCGCCGCAACACGCTGCGCGACTGCACCAGGCGCCCACCCCTCCCCTGCCGAAGCACCGTCGGCGCGACTCTTCGCTCCGCCGCAGCGCGCAAGGTCCTTTGGCGCCGGGCAAGAACTGGGGCGACGCGCGCCCCCTGCAGGCGTCTGACCAGCAGTGGACGGCGACGGAGCAGGGATGCCCGAGAGTGTTGTGGCGCTAATTTGCGGCTAATTGACTGAAAGCGCCGAGGCCGAAGCCTTTTCAGCGGACAGCTGTGCCTTTGGACTTCAATTCTGGACCAGCTGGCTGATGGCATGCGCTCTGGATACCCCCTCTCTTTCCAAGTTTATCAACATTAATAAAACAGCTTTATCTCCTTGGCCCAAAGGTGTGCAGGTCTTCAAATATTGGCTTGCTAGGCTTTATCAATTTCTATGTGTTTATTTGTTGGATTTTATCCCACCTATGGTTGCCAGCCAGGTCTATGTTGGAAAACACCTAGAGATTTTGGGGGTGGAGCCAAGAGAGGGGAGTGTTTGGGGAGGGGAGGGGAGGGGCCTCAGCATGGTACAATGCCATAAAGTCCACCCTTCAAAGCAGCCATTGTCTCCAGGGGAGCTGATCTCTGTCGGCTGGGGATTAGTTGTAAAAGTGGGAGATCTCCAGGCCCCACCTGGAGGCTGGCAATCCTAACCCCACTCTCCCCTACAACGTAAGGCTCAGGGTAGGTTTCAACATATAAATCAACACATACTTAAAATACATACAAAATACAGCTGAATTAAATTTAATACACAATTCCAGATGGTACACTAAGCGGATTGGCATAAATCCATTGTGGGGGCCACACCACTCCTCCTGGACCTTATGCCTGGTGGAACGGTCCTGCGAAACTGTTTCAAGTCTCATAGGGCCTGGGTCCCATTAGACAGAGCATTCCGCCAGGTTGGGGCCAGGGCTGAAAATGCCTTGGCCCTGGATAGCCAGATGGCCTTCGGGCCATGGGGATCACCAGCAAAGCTGTTATTGGCCGAGTGAAATGCCCCTTGGGGATGTACCAGGACAGCCAGTCTCTCAGATAGGTGCCAGACTGATTAAGGCAGGGGTGTCAAACATGCAGCTCAGGGGCCAGATTAGGCCCCCAGAGGGCTTCTATCAGGCCCACTGTGGAACTGGCCATCTCCTGCTTCCAGTTCTGTTGCTGCTGCTGCATTATAGCTTGCTTCACCAGACTCTCTCACTCACTCAGTGAGAGAGTTTCATTTCATGTTTAAACCTGGGTCCTAGACTCAGAATTCTGAGCATGATATTTCTGTGGTGAATGTCAATAAATCAAAAGGGTTGCAGCTTACAGATACACACCTGAACAGCATACTCAAGATTGCAACAGCACAGACATTTTGATGCAATAATTCAGAGCAAGAGGTGTCAGTTATCAGACACTGTTAAATAAACAAAATATTGCAAGAGTGCTAATGTTTTAAGCATGTTTTTAAGTAAAAAAATATATATTTGTGTCCTTTATAAAGCTTATATCTCTGCTACCTGGCATTACATGTTATGACACACATAGCCCGGCCCAACAAGTTCTCATTTATGTCAGACCCAGCCCTCATAGTAAATGAGTTTGACACCTCTGGATTAAGGCTTTAAAGGTCAATACCATAACACTGAACCTGATCCAGCATTCAACTGGGAGCCAGTGCAGCTGGAGGAGCACTGGTTGTATATGAGCTGTAATCAGCGGCTAATCGGTGTTGGGCTTGAACCCTTGCATACAGCACTAGTTAGGCCTGCTGGACAGCCTCTGCTGCTTTAACCCTCACGTCTCTTTTCAGGAGTGAAAAATTTAATGTTCACAAAGAGGAAATCGTTTGGAAGATGTACAGAATCCCCTTGCTTCCCTAGTGAACTGGGATGATGGGTAATTTCCCCGACACAGCAGACACAGCTCTCTCACAGTCTTGCCTTACAGGTTTTGATGGAAAATAGCACTTACAACTGCTTGTCTCCTTCAGTGCTTCAAGAGGCAAGTGTTGGAAACGTGACTGGCTGGGAGGCCGGAAAAGGAATCTTTTCTGCTTGTGCCTTAGGCAAAATTGTGTGCTCGGCTCTTATAATAAACTTAATAAATAACTATCAAAAATAAATATAATAAAGAATAGCATAATTAAATCTTTCCACCCTCCAGAGTTTCTTTCTTGTCCGGTCTATTGCTATCTAATTACACAGAATGAACTGAGGGACTTTCAATAAACAAACACCAGGGACAAAACTGAGGGACTTTCAATAAACAAATTTCTCTCACTCCATGAACAGGATGGGGCAGCACCTTAACATCTTGCAGGAGCAAATAGTTCTAAGGCAGCATCAGGGCAAGTTGTGGGGCAGCTGCTGCTCCATGGCTCAGGAAATGTGTTAAAACACTGCTATAACCCAGTGGTCTTTCTCCGCTTAGGAGCCACTGAACTGCAAACCACATGACACCAAAGGTGCAAAAGTAGATAGAATTGCCAGCTTTGGGTTGGGAGATACCTGGAGGTTTGGGGGCTGGAGGGACCTCAGCAAGGTTTAATGCCAGAGTTCACCCACCAAAGCAGCCATTTTCTCCAGGGGAACTGATCTGGGTCATCTGCAAATCAATTGTAACAGCAGGAGATCTCCAGGTACCACCTGGAGGTTAGCAACCCTATTCATAGAAGAGGACCCAGAGTTATGACCTCACCGGTGGGAAGGCCAGGATCATGGGAAACAGTCCCCAAAACAAAAACCAGAAACAGAAAATACAAACTGAACACCAGGATGTGTACTATATCAAAGAACAACCCAAAGCTTGAGAGGCCTGGAGGAATCTTTTCCACCAAGTGATTCTGTTTCACTGTTCTACTGCTCCTCTCAGCATGTGTGCAGACAGAAGCATGAACCATGGTGCCCTCGCTCTCTACCCATGCACATGGGCAGCAGGTCCTTCCAAAAATTAGCCCCCCTCATTGGTTCTAGAGTTTACGACCCAGCAGTTGGGGTTCATCACAACCCACTTTCTGAAGAGCACCACTACAGCCCTCTGTTACCCTTTAGGATTAACAGGGCACTTGGGTGCACTGGATGGATCCATACATGAATTCCTGTATTGCAGTGATTGATTGTGCAGATCACAGAGCCAAGCGAGGAAAGAACAAGTGCTTGAAGGCAAGGAAAAATTAAAACCCTGTGAAGGCAATGACATTTAAGCCTTGATAGCTTAATGGAAGCTCCACATTCAGATCTGGCCCAGGTGCTGAGGAAAAATCAGAAAAGGGCTGTTGTTGTCGTCCCCGTGCCCTGCCGGCATCCTTCCTGAAGGCATCTGGATCTCAACCAAGTCCAAGCAAACCTTCAGTGTGATCATCTTATGACTCTGAGGAAATGTTTTAAAACAGTTATCCAGGGAACAATATTAGTTACACAGCTGCATTCTTGTAGAGGAGTGTAGTTGACCTTAGTTCAGAGCATAATTACCAAAACATGTTCTTGTTTAGTAACAGCAGGCAGCAATGTCATAGATACCAGCAGGCCATACAGGGACCTCACCCAAATTTGCACATCACAATGGTGGTTTGACCACTGCAGGTCCCATCTGTTTCTCTGTCATCAGCATCTGGAAAGACAACAGAGGCTCTAGCCGGATCCTACCACTGGCTGCAGCACTTTTTCCTCCTTCACACTCGGTCTCCACCATGATCACCGATACAATCAGTTAGCATATTTCAAATGATCAGTGTAGCCCACATTTTCTTGTTAATCCTTTCAATAAGTCTGCAAGGGAAGTTTTAACCATATGGGGCTGCTAATGAGATAAATGGGCTTGCCTAAAGCTACCGAGTGAATACAGCACAAGCGAGATTTGAATTGGAAGCTTCCTAGCTTGCATGCCAAGAGGCCAGAACTAAATGGTCTGCTTTTATCTGCGTCGATATTCATTGTCTTGTGCAAGGTGGCAGAAGACAGAAAGGTAGGCAGGGGTGGATGTGTGTGTGTGTGTGTGTAACCTAAGCCTTCCATACCCCCAGCCATTTCTGCTAATTGCAGAGAGCGCAGTCCTGGCCAATACATCACATTTCTGTACAGATTATAATGGAGAGAGACTTAAATCAAGCCAAACTTAGATCCAGGTTCAAAGGCTCAGTGGGTGACCTCAAGCCAGTCAAGGTCTCACAGAATTGTCATAAGTATGGAATGGGGAGCAGAGAGCAGACAGTGTTACCTACCCTGAGCTCCTTGAATGAACAGAAGAATAAAAATAAAAATTATACTCTCACCGTGGGGTGAAGGCAGGCTGCCACATGCAACTGTGCCTGTGTAAATATACTCAGCGCAAATCAAGGAGCTGAGGTGGAAGGCTTCCCCCTCCTCTTTCTACTATTGATAAATAACAATAAAATGACTAAATGGAGCTACAGAAATGAAAATTACATCTGCAGAGCATTTACAGCAACCATCAAAGCGCACAGTGTAGGTACTTCTTAACATACAGATGTAAATTAATTCCCCCTATTCTTCCTGGCGTTACCATCTTCATAAAACATAATAGATTTCTAATTATACTTTGGAGTACAAGGCAAGCTCCAAGAACAATTTAGAGGAGGAAAAATGGCACACTACAGGGAACAATAACCTAACCCCCAGATTAAATGTAAGCAGGGCAGGGGCATGATTCAAAAGACGCTTAAATAAGTGTTTATTAAACCTCATGGAGGTGGTGTTCACAATTTAAGCATTTTTTCTCTATTAAGCAACTGGCATAATCTGCACAGAGAGAACCTCAGAGAGCCTTATTATCTTGCATATAAGCTGAAAACAGACGGTCAAGAACGGGCTGGCAAAACAAAACAAAACAACGCACTCAAGAGTGAATAGTTCTCTTCAAGCATGGCATCAAAGGTAATTTTAAAACCACACATATTGTTGGGTCACATAACTTGGATCCAACATCAATTATATACAAAAATACTTTGTGGCTCTCTTCATCAAGTTTTTTTCCTAAAGCCTTGTTTACTCAAATCAGGATCTGGATTTGTAGAATTTAAAGCACTGATAACAAATGAATTATCTTCCATCTTTCTAGGGCACATTTCCTGCTTTGAGGAAGGGCGCGCAACCTGTACTGCAACTGTGGCTAAAAACTGTTCATGCAGAATTCTGCAAGTTAGTGTAAGTAATATTTGCCTTTGTCTTTTGCCATGAGCTCAAGGGCCTATCACATGACACTCTCAACATTAGCACCACCATCTGCACTACGGGGATAATACCAACATACCTGGCAGATCTGTTTAAGGACCACAAGATAAAGTGTGCATATGAAGAGCTTTGAGCATGTTCTATATTTTGGTTCCCTTCATCCATGCAGAATATATTTCTTGCAATGCAAACTGAAGATGACTCAGGGTATCGAGGACATCGTTTTAGTCCAGCCAATACATTTTATTTTTATTTTGTTAGACTTATATCGTGCCCTCCTCACATTGTAGGCTCAGACATGCTGGTCACTTCTAACTGTAACTTGTAATTATATTGGTATGACTGGACCCTTAAGAGGTAAGTGTAGAGCTGTCTAAAATGTTTGCTTTTCTCCTGGCAGGTTCTGGGGGGAAACTGCAGCACCCTCTGCACTTTTACAGGAAAGTAAGAAAGGACAGAAACTTGTTGCTTGTGTATCATCATTCCGATGAAATTAGTCTAGGGCCCTGTCCACACGAGCAAGATAAGCCGGACGGGAAGTTACTCAAATTTGTGCCAGCGCAATTTGCGCCGCTTTTGCAGGATCACACAGGTCCATGGACCTGTGAGGGCGAACCGCCGCTGCGTGATCACACGCAGCCGCGGGCGAGTTGGTTTTTTTTTTCTCGGCCATTTTCAGTGCGCTTATCTGTTTCTACAAGGGATCGATGACTTGCCTGTCCACCCTTGGGATCATCCAATGATGCGCATACTGGGATGGGAGGGGAAAAAAAACACAAAAAGCCCGCTCCCCAATGCCACTTGTTTGTGCTGGCGCGATCACACCAGGAAAGGTCAGTTCTGGGCCGTCGCAAACCATTTGAGACTGCCTTTTCACTGGTAGCTAAATAAGTCGATTCCCCACCGGCTCAAAGTGGTTTGCGACACTTTGACACCGGTTGCAGGATGCTTCCCAGATGTGCTTGTGTGATCACGCCACTTTGAGCCGGCGGGGAATCGTCTTTCTTGTGTCGCAAATGGGTGCGTATGATTGCGCCCTACATGTCTCAGCATCATTTGGATGATGTTAGTCTACATGGAGGAGCCCTTGATAAGGTTGATACCTGCTTTCAGTTAGACAGAGTTCCTAATCAACCACTGTCATGGATAACAGTGGTTTTCCTCGAATTCTGTACTCATCCCATGGTTTTGCTATTCACAGGAAGGTCCAATGATGAATTAATACATGAAACTAGACACAGCTGGACAGCTGGGATGGGCCCGGAAAGACTCAGGAACAAATCCCTGCTTACCATACCAAATTCAGGTAACCCTTTGAGGACTTTTTCAGCATATCTGTACTTCCACAGCTCACAATATTAACACCAACCTCCTCAGAATTCTGTTAGTAATATAAATTTAGGAACCCAAAATAATAACCTGAATAGAAAGCAGGTTTTAAAATCTATCTATATATCATATGGCAAAGAGATCAGAAATAAATTTGAAAATTTGTCCAAGTCTGCAAAAAAAGGAAAAAGGGCCCCCTTTTTAGATAATTACACAGATAGTGCATGAATTATAATCTCAGAAGAGGCATTTCCCTCTGGGGAGAAGAAACAAAACATACTTCTAGGATGGTGCCCGCAGGGTTTTTTGGAGTGGGGAAGAATGTCTATTTTATATCATTTTAACTGCCAAAGGACAGTTACCCAAGAAATATTTTAGGCTCCAAGTGCGAGGCCACTGTTCTGAAGTATATACACACAACTGCATCAAACCTCACTGTACATTTTAAGGGTCTCCTTTTGCAAGCCTGATTTTATTACAGCAAACAGCTCTATCTTGTGGTGAAAAGGTTACACTAACAAAAACATTTCCATGTTTCATGAACAAATATTTTTCAGCTCTTTTCATAAATCAAAATATAACTGCAAAGGTATTTTTGGAGGGTGTACAAAATGTGGTCAAAAGAAAAAAATGTCTGCAAAGGTGTTGCCTGAACTGGAAACATGAAAATGGTTAAGAATCGCAAGAGCTGCTATAAAGAGACCAATGCTTTTGCATTTTCAGTGACACTGGTACAAAATAGAACAAAGTTTGGACCCAGTGGCACCTTTAAGACCAACAAAGTTTAATTCTGGGCGTATGTTTCCGTGTGCATGCACCCTTCTTCAGTACAAAATGTAGCTGTGACCAGCCTTTATCTTTTATCCCTATATGCTTGGCATCTCCAGGTGATGACAGAACACAGGGAGGTCTCATTTGGAAAGAAGATATTCATGGCCCCCGTTCTCTCCTGTTGAATGTTGGCTTTGTGGCCTCTGTATATATAGGATATATATAGCAGCTCACAACCTTTTCCTATTTGTCTTCCTCACAAATCTGCTGCCGGTTTCTCAACGCCTTCTATGTGTAGCAGCTTCCCTGGCCTTACTAATGTTAGCTCCCATTACTTTTATCCTTTTCCTACTTAGTAGAAAAGCCATTTTGTCAACAGCAAGTCTATTGCCAACTGATTAGTAGGTGTTTTGCTTGGTGACTGATCCACAGGTGGAATACAATAAAAAACACCCAGTTTATTATAATATAAATACAACATATATGTAACTATTTAATCTTCAAAATCTAGCGCTTTTTCCAGGTAAACTTCCTGCGGGCGCCCTCTTGTCCAGGCTTCTTCCTTTCTCTCACCCGTGGATCCGGCGTCAGGAGACCAGCTGCAGAGGGAAAGAGGGTAACTTGATGCAGTTCGGATACAGCACTTCTGTCTGATGCTTACAATGAGAGGGGAACTTTGGGCATGGGAAAGGAAATGTTTCCATTGTCGTTTGAGGAGATAAAGACTGGAAGGATTTTAACATTTCACATATTTTCAGTAGAAGACCTGGGAGGCCCCCTAATGGGGCTCTATTTTATGAAATTCATTAGTACGCAGACTAACTGGAGTCCAGGATTCTTGATGCAGCTAGTTTGTTCATAAGCCTAAATCCTCAGTATGTCTTTCTTCTCTGTGGGAAGTTCCAGAGTTTAGCTTGGGGTCAGGCTACTGAAGGAATCAACCCTTTCCTAAAGTTAAGGTAAAGGTTTCCCTTGCTCGAAAGCTAGTTGAATTTGACTCTAGGGGGCGCTGCTCATCTCTGTTTCCAAGCCGGCGAGCCAGCGCTGTCTGAAGACTTTTTCCGTTGTCATGTGGCCGGCATGACTAAATGCCGAGGCGCACAGAACGCTGTTAACCTTCCCACCGAAGTGGTACCTATTTATCTACTTGCAGTTTCTTGCTTTCGAATTGCTAGATTGGCAGGAGCTGGGGACAGAGATGGGAGCTCACTCCATCACGTGGCACTCAAGTCTCGAACTGCCGAGCGACTGACCTTCCAGTCTGCCACTCAGCACCTTAACCTCTGAGCCACCACGGCCCCTTTGTACCCTTTTATACCTTGCCTACAAAGATACAAACAGCAACGTGGGGCCAATTCAAATTGCATACAAATAGTTTAGACATAAGGTATAGTTTACATTTCCCTATGATTTCTAGCAGAACTGGAAAAGATGCAGAAGAGGGAAACCAAGATGATTAGGGGATTGGAGAACGTGTGAGGAAAGACGGAAGAGTCTGCGACTTTTCAGTTTAGAAAAGAGATAACTATGGGTGCGGGAGGGATGGGCATATGATAGAGGTTTATAAAATTATGCATGGTGTGGAGAAAGTTGACAAAAAAACTTTTTTGCCCTCTCCCCAAACACTAGAACTTGAACTATGAAGCTGATAGGCAGGAGATTCAGGACGCACAAAAGGAAATACTTCTTTATATAGCAAAGGATTAAAATGTGAAATTAGCTGCCACAGGCAGAGAAAGCTTTTGAAAAGGATTTAGATGGATTCACAGAGGACAGCTCTATCACCGGCTACTAGCTGTGGAGACTAAAGGAAACCTCCAAGTCCGGAGGCAGTAGACCTCTGAATAGCAGCGGCAGGGGCAGCACTGCACGAAGTCCTCGTGGCTGGACTACCAGAGGAACAGGGTGGCCACTGTGTGAGACAAGATGCTGGACTAGATGGACCATTGGTCTCTTTTTATGTTCCTACTACTGGCTTAGTGCTTCCCAGAGCATCTTTCTTCCCATTTGCAAAATATATTACTCATATCAACAACCACCTAACATTTCTACAGTTTTAAAAGAACCCCCGCCCCCCAGATCCATATTTTTAGAGCGTAGATACTGAATACCATTGCTCAAGGAAGTATGCAATAACTACCGTCAGATTCCCTTTCCCATTTACATTCATACCTTGCCTCATGCGCTCCACTTCGTCTTCTGTAACAAAACTGGATAATGCTTTTGCGGTCGCTAAGCGGATTGCGCCCGCTTGTGCTGATCTCCCGCTCTCGGAGACGGAGCAGACCATGTCGTGTTTTCCCAGCCGATCAACAAACTGAAATGGGAACATCAGCTGCTCTCTGAAAAGCATTATTTATATGTAAATCAAAAACACATTAACACCACTATCAACTCTCATTTATGCCAGCTGTAATAATAAGCAATGCGAGAGTAAACCTCAGATTGGATCCTGCCTAAATTTTTTTACATGTGCAAAAGGGATTTTTACTAAATCCCCTGTCCCTTGGCAGATCTTCAAGCTATTCGTGGGGTCCCCCATCCCTTAGTGGCAGTATTTCGGGGACATCTGGGGCTGCAGCCGAAGGGAAACTGCATTTCTGTGGATGGAAGGAAATTTTAGGTGGGATCCAAGGGCACAGAAATGTAATCTTTCTGAAAAGCCATCCCATCCTTGAGGAACAAAACTATTCTATATTTTTTTTCCTTATCAAGCACAGGATGTGTCACAGTAAAATTAAAAATCAGGAACTGCTTCACATAGCCTGGCTTAGCCCCTATGAAATATAACAAATATCCAGAAGTGTTGTATGGTGTGGAGGGCTGAGCAGCTCTAGTTTAAGCTCCATTAAAAGTGGAGAAAGCTTTGGGCTGAGAAAAATGATTAAGGAGATAAAGCACTCATGCCAATGTCACGTGGTCAATCCAAACTTTTTAAAAAATGTGAATGAACTGATCTGGAAATAAAACATACATGCTATGAGGCCACAGACCTCTTTAAATGCCTGGGAGACTGACAACAAGGGAGACTTCATTAGTAAAAATGTAAGATTGGTGAATATTATACATAGCCTCTGGTAAAACATTTCCTAAGATAGGCTCTTTTCCAGGGACAGAAATGACCAAAGTGATTCTAGCATAATTTGTGTGGTCCTCTCACAGGAGCTGTTTACAGTAATTTGCAGAACAATCCACTTCAAGCAGTGATATGAAAGGAATAGCACACCGCTTACTGGCTGCTTTCAAATCGTCCTAGGAGTCAGACCCATGTGAGGTCCTTAAAGAAGTTGTTCGTTAAGTTGAAGACCCCTCCATAATGGAGTGCAAATAGTCCCCACATATCGGAGAAAAGGAGTGTGTGGTCTACTCAGAAGTACTCCATTTCTGTCAGTCTACTAGTCTGTGCAAGAATTTTGGCTCATGCCTCAAGGTCTTGACTTTATTTACATTGCAGGCAAACGCTGTTCAAGTCTTGCAGTTTTAGCAGAGAATATGCAGAGGAAAGACCTCCACTGGGGTCACCAGGGTAGGCAGGGAAACTGCACTTGCTAAGCAATCCAGTATACTAAAAACTAACAACCAAAGCCAGCCACAGAGAGCAATAAAATAATCAGAACAGATTCAAGCACAGTTAGACAAAGGAAAGATATGAGGCAAAAAAAATATCTCAAGCCTCGACACCACAAGATGTAAAGGACTTAAGGCACCGGAGTGCAAAAACAAGTTAGCAGAGAGTCTGCATCGTTCCACTGACCATCAGCATGAGAAAATGTAAAGAACCTGGCACTGAATGTGTGATTACATTTTAGAAGCTTAAGACCATTAAGCAGTGAGGACAGCTCCCCTGCCTACAAAAAAACAGGATCAGAGAGCTGAGAGTTACACTTGTCACTGCAGCTCAATTCTCAACGCTTCTGAGTTCCTGGGGGGATGAAGGAGCAACTGGGAGATCTCTGATTAGCAACCACGTGACCTTTCACTTTTTCCTCTGTATAGGCTTGTGTGTTACCAGTACTGCTCCTACTGCAATAGCAACATCATTTCTTTCTTTGTGCTTATTTGCTCTATCGCACTACAGAAATGTAATGAAGGAGGCAACAAATATGCCACCTCTTCCCATCAAGCATACCACACATGCAGAAGTGCTCATAATAGACAGGAGAAGCTCGGGGGGGGGCAGAATCGTATAGACCCCTGCACGCTGGGGGAGAGATGAATTCAGCAGAATTCTGTTCTACCAGCCTAGATGCTGCAGAGCTTCCCTAGAGAGGCTGGTGGGGAGGACATCATCTATAGGGCTGTGGAGTAGAGGCTGGAGACTGAAAACTTGGGAGAAGAAAATACCTGGGTGGGGATTTTGAGTCTATTGGCTGACAAAGAGGGTCAGATCCTGACCGCTACCAGTGACTGTTCCCTAGCACATTCAACTCTACCCTCCACATTTTCCTGACCTTTGTGTGAACACCGAATTGTTTTGCTTATGTTAGGGATTAATGGTGATGCATACACATCACTGCAGCTCTTGAGGGTCATGAAGCTGGGAACAAGACTAAGAAAATATCGACCAGCCTTGGTTTTATCAGTGAGCCTCCTTGAATTTTTTTTTTAAAATGCTGAGAAACAGATAAAAAACCCAAACTCTTCAACTTTTATGCACTCACCTGTCCTGCAACATAGGGAAGAAAAACACGTAATTATTTCCATTTATGGTAATTTTTCCACTTCCCCTGTCATAAAGGGTAACAGTTGCTCTGGCTGTCTTTCGTTTGCCTTGAAAAAAACACACACACACATGTATTATATATTCATTTCTTTTAGCATTTCAAATACAATATATGGCAAGCTGGGGATGGGAATGTCCTAGGAAAAGTGGATCTTCTCTCCCACAGATTATTTGCACCAAGACTATCATGAACCATCCTTTCCAGGGGAGGTGGGACCAAGGCTGCCGGTACTTTTCTAAGCACATTTTCTACTTGAGGACCAGTAGAGGGCAAAAATAAGCACTCTCATCATGGAACCAAATGCTGAACCTGATGCTCAATTGATAAGTACCAAACCGTCAGCCTTCTATAACAAGTCTCTTGCCTTTGAGCAAGTCTGGTTCAGGTCCTGAGGAAAGGGTAGTATGAGAGGGTGTGTTCTCACAACCACCAGCTGGGGGCTGGTACTAGTTTTGGGTATGGGAAATGGACCATTAAGTAGGGAAATCTGTAGCTGCTGGAAAACCAAATGGTAATGGTTAAGAGCCCTCCCTTCTCACATCAAAGCACAGACACTTGTAACTTTCTACAACCTCAGCAAATCTTTCCTGCTTTTCACAAGTAGTTGTATCTAAAACTGCTGACTAGATTTTCCTAGCCAAAACAGAGATAAGTACAAAATTGGCATATACTCTTCAGGGGTGGAAAAGGCTCTATAATGAACAACATTTTATACAGCTGCCATTGCTATGAATATTCCCTTTTTTTCCCCACCAGAGGGAAGCACACTCTGAAAATTCAAAATGGCAGCCAACATCTAAAACAGAGAAACGTATCAACAAACACGTTTCCTAAGAGCTGCACAATATACAGAACTGTGCATCAAAAGTGACCCACAAACCTGCTGAACTGGAATTCTGCACTAGGTTTTAAGTCACAACTTTTCTGCTGATGAAAGGAATCCTTCCTGGAGTGGAAAAGCATTTTTGGATGCCACTTGTATCTATATACTTTAAAAATATATCTTTTTTTATCTACACTGTAAAATGCATATTTTGTCAATTACTACAATCTTAAAATGACACATAAATTCATGCTTTTTAACGTATCTTCACGTGTTTTAGTCATCCGGTACGAAAATAAAACTTCTAAACATTGTGGTGGTAATCCATGATTGCTCTTAATATAAATGGCACTAAAACAGAAGTTGTTAAATCTTAGCCATAATGAATAGCTCCTATTATGGCTCTAAGCCACTGCTCTATTAAAAATTGGGTTGGCTTAAAGGTGAAATCTGAAAAGATGTCTTTGATCACAGCAAAGTATAATTAAGTTAACCTAAATGTCAATTTAAAAAAATGTAAGAAGCAGTATTTACACTTTTGTGCAAAAGGTGGACCATAAAGAAGAGAAGAAGAAGAAAAAGAGAAGGGATTAGATTTATATCCCGTCCTTCACTCACTTGGGAGTCTCAGAGCGGCTTACAATCTTCTTTCCCTTCCCCTCCCCACAACAGACACCCTGTGAGGTAGGTGGGGCTGAGAGAACTCTTTCCCAAGCTGTCCTTGAGGGAACAGCTGGTACAGGGCTATGGCTTGCCCAAGGTCATCCAGCAGGTGCAAGTACAGGAGTGGGGAATCAAACCCGGTTCTCCCAGATTAGAGTCCGCGCACTTAACCACTTACACCAAAAGAAGCAAATAAATATACTTTTGTATTAAGTCTTGCAGACAGAAAAACGATCCAAAGCAGTATTTAACAACCAATTTCTGATTAAAACCTAATCAGAACTACATCTTGATCTAAGTATGTTTACTCAGAAGTCAGTCTTAGTGATCTGAATGGGACTTAATGCCTAGCAAGTATTCTGAGGATTAGAGCCTGAGAGTCTTGTACGACATCCACGATAATATTGCCAGCCATCAATGCAAGGCTTCTCCCAGTGAAAGTCAGGGGGAGACATCAGGGCCCTTTCCCAAGAGTCTTTTGCCCTTTGACTGAGGAGTCATGAAGCCAGGCCTGGCAAGAACCACAAGGTGGCTTGCATGCCTTGCTCAGGTCCGGCTCTTGCTACTGTTTAACAGCAGGCACCCCACAAAAGCCAGTGTGGTGTGATGGTTAGCCACAGATGCTCACTGGGTGACCTTGGGCCAATTACACATTCTCAGCCTGACATAACTCATACGGTTGTTGCAAGGATAAAATGTAGAAGTGAATGCTGCAAGCCTTTGGGGTCCCATAGTGTAGAAAGGTGGGGTATACATTAAGTAAATAAATAATAATTATAGCTGAAGATGGGGGGCAGATAAAAGGAAGCAGGGAAAGCTGACGATATGGGGGCTGCCAGGAAGAAAGAAAGGAGAAATAGCATGAGGCAAGGAAAAGTGAGGTGCCTCCCACAAGTCCTTGCAGTTTTCTCACTGAGCAAATGGGCCCAACCTGCCCCCACAGAACTGAGCCCAGCTTGCCCAGCACCATGTAACTGGGCCCAGCCTGGCAACTGGTATCATGCACTCAGTCAGAGTTTTCCCAGGCAGAGGCTGCAGGGGAGAAGGAGGGAAAGCTGAAGATGGGGGGGAAGGGGTGCAGATAAATGTAGTTTGGCTAGTGGGTGGAAAGAAGAAAGCAGGAAAAATGGGGGAGGCTGAGGGGGCTTTCAGAAAAAGGTAAGGGAAAAAATAGTGAGGGAAGGGAAATGCCCCCCATCAGTCCTTGTGGGTTCTCCACTATCATCAAACAGATATAACAACATCTAATAGAGTACAGTTCCTAGAGCAGGTATTTGCTGCAGAACAAAATTTAGTGTCAAACAACAGATTAGCCAGTCCAACGCTGGAGGACATTTTACTTTTAATCCCTAAATACCCCTTTCCACATTAAGGAAAAACAAGACAAAATTACCTTCTCCAGTGCTGAAGGCCACTCCTCGCTCATCATATTTCAAGGGTTCAATTACATGCTTTTCAGATTGTACAGGTAATTGCTTGCGGAATTTTAGCACATAATCTGCTTCGATGCCACAGCATGGGGATGTCACTAATCTTTCCAGCAGTTTAATACAGCGCAAATACTAGAGACAATAAAAATTCATTAAGGGGCGGGGGTGCAAGTGTAATTGCATTTGCCAACAACTTCTATTTTTACATGCTTGATCTTTTTGGTTCTGCTTTATTGATAACTTTGACAGGATGACACTTCTATATTTGCATGCTGCTTTCAAAACAACATGCAGATGTATAATTTTCTATGCGAGTAAAGATACTTCACTCTTTTTTCCCCCTAGCAACAAATGAATCTGCAGTTCAAAATATAACCAACTCCTTTGTAATGCAGGATTACCACATTAGAATGAAGTTCATCTTAATTTTAAAAGAAATGCTTAGTGGCTCTCGAAATGGAATATACTTTGAAAAATAGTAATGGGCAAACTAGTTTCCAGTAAGCTGATACGCACATTGAAATGGAAATAATTTTATTTTACTAAACGCCACTTCTGAGGTGATTATATTTCATAATACACAGAGGAAAAGCGTGTCTATGCCATTGGTTGTTCAGTTGGAGTTACTTTAATGTTTATGATTTCCTTTAAAAACCAAACAATCAAGCTTTTCAAAAATTCAAGAGATACTTGACTTAAAGGGCAACCTCTTGAAATAAATTATCCTTTGCTACTGTGTGCTTTTTTACCTACATCTTGAACATGTGATTAGAAAGTAAAATGCCTCACTGATAATACGTGGTCTTATTACTAAGTCTTATTTGGACGTTTTATCTCTTCCCCCACCCCAGCCTTAGGCAAATGGGAATTAAAGAGGTAGCTGTGACCTTCCACACAAGGGCAAACATTTCTGAGGAGATGGAAATTCACCTTGCAAGTTGGCGAAGTGAAGAGTGGCCCACCCACTAAACAGTGATTCAGCACTAAAGGAAAGATCAAGATGGGTAGCTGTGTTAGCCTGTCTGTAGCAGTAGAAAAGAACAAGATCCAGTAGCACCTTAAAGACTTAAAAGACTTAACAAATACTGAAGAAGTGAGCTGTGACTCACAAAAGCTCATGCCCTGCCACAAATTTTGTTAGTTTTTAAGGTGCTACTGGACTCTTTTCTACCACTGAAGGAAAAGTTAGACACGATACATAAGCCAGAGAGCATAAAGACT
Source organism: Lepidodactylus listeri (assembly GCA_029233225.1). Classification (NCBI taxonomy): domain Eukaryota; kingdom Metazoa; phylum Chordata; class Lepidosauria; order Squamata; family Gekkonidae; genus Lepidodactylus; species Lepidodactylus listeri. Next base: position 59,161,930 of record JARCFY010000001.1, read on the forward strand.
AGAACGTTCCTGGCTGTGTTTTCTTTAATAGATAAGCTCTTGTTTGGGAGGGGCAGAAGGGAAATGGAGCTCAAGATGTATTCTCAGAAAGACTGTCCAAGTTTCTTGTTATCTGTCATAAAACTATATGGTTAGGAGATAAGCGACCAAAACACACCCTGTACAATGGTAAAGGAGTGGAAGAAGGGCAGTCTAAAGGAAACAACCAACACACCAGGAGTATCACCTTGGTACGGTATAGTATGAGCAAGCCATCGGTGTTTGCTTGGTGGAAAAGTGGGGATGATTTGTGACAAACGGTTGCTTGGGGCTGCTAAAATGAACTGAAATGGGAAATAAGGGCTTCAGGGCAGAAGAACACCAAGGTTGGGAAGATGTTAAAAACAGCAGGGAACAGATAATAGGCCAGTGCTCAGAAGCCAGAAGAGGAGACACTGCAAAATGAAGTCTTTGCTTAAATTCACAGAAGCAGAGAGATTATTAGATTGAACCAGTGCAACAGCCAGGGGTGTATATGAATGGGACAAAAAGTAGTATGCTTCTTACATGGGAAAAGGAAATTACTGCCACTCCCTTCCACGAAGTGAGGTAGGCTTGCTCCAGTGGAAGGGGGCTGAGGGATCCAGCTCAGTGTATATATAAAACTAGTTTGCTATTTCTCTGTGACGATGTGAGACTTCCTGGATGAACTCACCCCACGCAAAGGATCTTAGCCAAGGCTTTCTTTATTGGGGGAATTTCTTCAGGGTACACTTGTTGAGTTAGTAATGGATTGGAGCAATAGCGTTAAGATAGATATAGTGTAATTGTTTGGCGTTCAACGTGCGCTGAGTGCAGAGGAGGGCTTCAAGGTTTTTATGATCAGTCCAGACTTCAAAAGGAACCCTCGGCTCCTCCAACCAGTGTTGCCAAGTAGTGAGGGCAAGGCGGATAGCCGCAGCTTCCTTGTCCCACACTACCCAGTTTTTCTCTGTGTCACCAAATTTCTTGGAGACATAGGCTAATGGGTGTAGCTTCCCATCTGTCCCCTCTTGCAGGATAGCCCCCTCCATTGCATCCATCTGCACTATAAATTAGTTAAGTTCATTCAGGTGGGCTAGGATGGGCTCTGAGGTGAATAGGGACTTTAATGTTTCGAATGCAGTTTGACATTCAGCTGTCCAATGCAGTTTCGCCCCCGGCCTAACCGCGTCATCCCCCTTCCCCATGATTTTTAAGAGCTCCGTGAGGGGGAGACTACATTCGGCAAAGTTGTTGATGAATGAGCGATAAAAATTCGCAAATCCTAGAAAACTTTGGAGCTGTTGCCAGGTGCCAGGCACTTCCCAGTCATTGACAGCTTTCACTTTCACAGGATACATTTCTAATCCACGGGGGGAGATGTGGTAGCCCAAAAAATCAATCTCTGTTCTATGAAAGTCACATTTAGAAAGTTTAGCAAAAAGTTTGTGCTCCTTGAGGGTGGTTAGCACTTCCCGCACTAGCTGTACATGGGATTCCTCGTTTGGAGAGTACAGCAAGATATCATCTAGATAACATAAGACCCCATTGAAGAGGTGCTTGTGCAACACTTCGTTAATTAGGTTCATAAAAACACCTGGGCTACCCTGAAGTCTGAACGGCATGACTAAGTATTCGAATTGGCCCAGGGGGGTGTTAAAAGCAGTCTTATATTAACCCCCACATGGATGGGAACCCGGAAGTAGGCATCTCTAAGATTCAATTTGGAGAATATTTTCCCCTTCATGGCCTCTGCTAGCAAGTCTTTGATGAGGGGTAGGGGGTAAGTGTTTGACGCTGACACAGCATTTAATCCTCTATAAATCGTGCACAAATGCAACCCTCCATCTTTTTTCTTTGAAATAACACTGGTGCTGTGAACGGGGATTGGGCCGGTCGAATGAACCCTCTTTGCAAGTTTTTGTTGATAAATCTGCGGAGCTCCGCCTTTTCAGAGGGGCTCATCGAATACAATTTCCCCTTGGGTAGTTTTGCCCTGGGCAACAGTTCAATGGCACAGTCGGTATTCCGATGGGAGGGAAGCTCATTGGCTTCGGTCTCGCTGAAAACCTCCACTAAATCCCTATATGCGGGAGATATTTATAACAAATCCTCGGTGGCCAGGCATGCTTGTGCCGTGGATGGCTTGGTTCCCCAAGTTGCTTTCCAAGTGTGGTGTTGGCACGCTGGGTGACCCATCGGATCCTTCCCTCACTCCACATGATGTATGGATCATGTCCACTCAGCCAAGGGCTGCTGAGCACCATGGGGAACTGCATGTGTGGGGTTATAACAAATGCCCATTCCTCCCAATGCTCCCCCACTCCCAAAACCAAGGGGTGGGTCTCGAAGAGACAAGGCTCCTTCATTTCTGACCTGTCCATTTGGGTGAAACACAAGGGTTCTTCTAGGGAATTCATACCCATCCCAAGACCATCGATAACCAAGGGGCTGATGAGGTCACGGGTGCACCCTGAGTCTATTAGAGCCCGTACCCTCATATGAGTTTCGGTCTGGGGGGCAACAACTGTCACAATAACATACAACAAAGGGGCAGGAGAGCTCACCACTTTCAGTGCTGGGGAGATGGGGACCTGTTGCTTCGCGCCCTTCAGCACAGGTCCTTCTCATTTTCCGCCTGTGAGGGAAGTTCCACGATCACCATCTTATCCTCCTCGGGAACAAGCTCAAGTTGCAACGCTCATGGCTTGGATCCCTGAATTGCTTCCAGGAGTCAGGGGGTGGCGGGAGGTAGGGTTTTCGGGGTGGCAGCGGGGCAGGATGAAGTGTAGTGCCCCGCTTCACCACACTGCATGCACAACCCCTTCTTCAGTTGTAGTTCACGGATGTCTTTGAGGGGCCCCTTTGACTTCGCCTTCTGTGCTGAGGGTCCCAATCCCTTGGGACTCTCCGTCTCAGCTTGCATCTTTATCAATGTGAAGCGCGATTCAGTTTCTTTGGCAGCCCGAATCCAGGCTGCCAGAGTGGTAGGGTTGACATTACGTAACACAGTCTCATACAAGTCCAGATTCAACCCTTGTCGGTAATTTTCCACCAACACTTCCTCAGGCCACCCCCTTATTCTGGCTGCACTTCATTTTAAGGCTGTTGTGTACTCACGTACCAAGCCTCGTTCTTGGGTGAGCCTCCTCATCTGGTTCCGGGCTTTTTCTTTGCTCATCGGGTCCTCGTACTGCCTCCGGAGAGCCCACATGAAGTCTTCAACCCAATCTAGTTCAGGCCCCGGGGGGTTGTGGAGGCTCATGCACCAGTCAGCGGCTGCTTCTCGCAATCGGGAACTGATATATCCCACCCAGTCACCCTCATTTGGGAAGAGGTGACCCCAGGTTTGCAGGAACTGTCCGGCTTCGATGATAAAAAATTGTAGCTTTGCCGGGTCCCCATTGAATGTCGCGGCCAGCAGTTCTTGCGGGACCAGCCGACAATCTACTAGCACAAGGGGTCCTGCTGGCACCGGTTGCGCAGGCACGGGTGCCGGTGGCCCCACGGGAACTGGCTGACTTGCAGGGACCTGAGCCAGAGAAGCTGGGCCGCCCCCCCCCAGCATCGTCTGCCTGAGTGTCAACTACCCTCTGGACAATTCCAGGCAACCCCTACAGCAAGGCAGTCATCTCTCTCTGCAGCAGGTTCTCCATCGCTTCCATGCGGCGATCCACATAGGACCTCGCACCCTCTACCAGTTCTCAGCCCAGCTCCATCCCCATGGATGCTTCCTGTCGGGAGGGGGTCCAGGTCTCGATTGGTTTGGTTCCGAATTGAGTCCATGACTACCTGGGACCCCTGGGCCCGCAATCCACCCACGGGGTGGTGCGAGGAGGTACGGCAGCCTCCTACGTAGCTATGAGGACCACCATGTCCCCCAAGGTTACCAGGGGTTCACCACCGTCTTCTGACATGGTCAGGAACAGCAGGCCTCCCCAGAGAGAAATGGGATTACTAACTCTCTGTTAGACTTCCTGGATGAACTCACCCCACGTAAAGGATCTTAACCAAGACTTTCTTTATTGGGGGAATTTCTTCAGGGTACACTTGTTGAGTTAGTAATGGATTGGAGCAATAGCGTTAAGATAGATATAGTGATTTCAAACGTGTATTGTCACATGGGTTCCCCAGTCCCCGCCCTGGGATGAATCCCACCTAAAAGCTTTCCCAGGCTAAAAAGTGGGAAGGCATTAATAGATGACACCTGCAAAAGAAGCTAAAAACACTAAACATATCTGTGAGAAGTTACCAGTAGCCTTGAATAGAGATAACAACCCTGTGAAGCCAGTGAGCGGAGGGAAGGGAGTACATTCCAGCGGGAGGAGGAGTGGAGTTGTCTCGCCCAGCCCAGTAAATCCCATCTCCCGCCCTGGAGTGGCAGGATTACCTGACAGATGATTACAAAAGAGGATCTCTGTCGAAATGGGAAGGTTACAGGGTGCCCGTATTGTATGGGGCAGTGGTTGTGCAATGGCAGTGGCGCGGGTGGGAGGGATTGACATTTTTAGTAAAAGTTAAAACTCATAACTAGATTTCATATGCAATGTATTTGATATGAATTATTATGGGCAATTTGAAACTTTGGTCTCATATTAAGTGGTATAGGATTTTAGTTGGAAACCTTATTGAAGATGGTTTAATAGACACACTGTCCATGTGTACTAATTACAGCAATACATTCTAAGCATTGGTGAGTCTTAGAAATTTATAACTGCAGTTCCTTGTACATTGTGATAACTTGTTTCTATTGAAACTATAAAGTAACCTTTGAAATCTAAATGACATTTAATAGAAATCAAGAGGGGTCTGTTATGTGTGATTTTACACACACACACGCACACACAGAGGTACATATCTGGAGTACACAAACATTTTGTGAGAGGTTTACTGAAAATGTGAGTAATCCTCATCTCTAAGGGGGACAATTTTTTTCTGAATTCTTAAAACAACCACCAGTAGCTGTTCTATTAGGTTACAGGGTTCATTAAATAAAGGAGATTAATTACTCACATCTTGATCTGACAGGTTTTCTACTAGCATTTCTTCCAATTCCTCCTTAATCAGCCATCTGCTGCCAATCAGGTTGCTGTTTAAAATATCACATATATTCTCTTTTTAGCTAATCATGCAATTAGAGTTAGATTGCTAAGGACCACACACACAGTCACACTTCATTTAGAAATACACTTTTTGCTTTGAAAAGTAAGTTACACTTACAAACTTACCCCCCCATAACCTAACAAAGTAGTAGCCGTAACTTTACAATTTAATGGATCAACAGATAATTTTGTCTAAAATGCATTTAATATTAATCTTCAGCAGGTCTCGAAGACAGAAAACATATATTAAATGTTTATACTCATAATGCATTGAAATCTGCTATACAAAGTTTCAACAAAAACAAGACTACAAACACAAAAATGAAGTCTTATGGGAATGGAACACGATATTGAGCCTACTAGAGAGCAAAACACCTTTTGGGGGGGGGGCCTTGAAGCAAGAGGGACAAATGAGTGACAAAAGTAATAATGTGGATGTGGCCTTTGAGGAAAAGGTAAATATAGCCCAGCCCGACCTCTCAGCAATTCAGTATCTATTTTCTGTTCCCTCCGTGCCCTCTTTCCATTTGCCTTTACACCCATCTTTTCCCAATTCCTTAACTTCTTTCCTTTCTTGAGCCTACTTTCTCAATCTTGTCATGAAGTGATCTCTCATCACCAGGGCTCTTTTTGGGCCGGAATGCACTGGAACAGCATTCTGGCTGGTGTCCGAGCCCGCCCCTCCCCTCCCCGCTGGTGGGAAAGGGCCCCGTGAATTGGATATCCATGTGGAGATCCAGCATGGGGCCGCAGCTCTCTGCATCTGGCTTGCCGCCACCCTGTTGCGATTTGCTGCGCCTACACTCTCCCTCCCCCATCTCTTTTCCCTCTCTTTCTCTTCTTCCTCTTTTTCCTTCCTTCCTCTTTTTTCCCTCCCTCCCATCCTCTCATTCCCACCTCCCCTTCTCTCTCTCTCTTTTTCTTTCTTTCTTTCTTTCTTTCTTTCTTTCTTTCTTTCTTTCTTTCTCTCCCCGCCTTTTTTCCCCTCCCCCTCCCTTCCTTTCTTGTTTCATTTTGTTGTTTTTTTTATTTTAAAAAAATTATTGAAAAAGGGGAGGGATGTAAAAAATCAGAGAGCCCAGGAAATGCTTGTTTTGATGATATCTTTAATTTTTGAGAATCTCTTTAGTTTTCTCATGGCATCTTCTGTTTAAGAAAAGTACGTTTGAAGCCTGACTGTTACTAGTTCATTGTTGTGTCTTGTTGGGAATGGCTTGCAAATATATGGCCCCGTCCACACTGTCACTTTTGGCACTCATTTCTCCCTATTGCTTTGCGTTCCTCCCCCTTTTCCTCATGTGTTTTGCTCCCTCTGGGACTACTAGAGAGAACAAAACATATGGGGGGTGGTAGAACCTGAAGCAATAGGGAGAAATGAGCAACAAAAGTGACAGTGTGGACGGGGCCTATGTGTGTCTAAAGTCTGTATTAAAAGTCATTTGGTGCTAACTGCCATGCAAGAGAAAACATCTGAAAAAGTAGCTTCATTGTTGTGTGTGTTGGCAGAACACTTGATTGTTGCTTGGGGGACTTTGGAGAGAAACAGAGCTGTAACTAAAAATGAGCATGGTCAGCAGCACTTTGGAGATTGCCTGTTTTGTGAAATTTAAAAAGTGGTCAGAGCTTCTGAAGAAGATGATTGTCCTTCTTCTCCTGCCACTGGGCTGACATCTGCCTTTAATGGGCCAGCAAAGTTGATGTTCTTAAACCTCCTAATAAGAGAGATTTCTGTTTCTGAGGAGTTGACTTCCAACGATTGGTGATCTTGTGATGGTAGTGATACTTTGATGTGGTAAAGCCCACCTGTTCACAGGATCATTTTACCTGTGGGACAGACTCTGCATGGTAACCACTCCACTGGTACATAATTGCTTGTAAAAATATTATAGTGTAATAATTCAGGTGGGTAGCCGTGTTGATCTGAAGCAGCAGAACAAAGCTGGAGTCCAAAGTTTCATCCAAGGTATAAGCTTTTGTGTGCATGCACACTTCTTCCATCTGAAGAAGTGTGGGTGGCACATGAAATCTTATACCTTGAATAAAATTTTGTACCTTGAATAAAATAGTCCACAAACTACTCCCATCCAGTGCATCCACAAACCTAGGGTTGTTCTGCCAGTTGCCAACTCCAGGTTGAGGAAATCCCTGGAGATTTGGGAGTGGAGCCTGAGGAGGGTGGGGTTTGGGGGAAGGAGGGACCTAAGCAAGGCATAGTGCCATGAACTCCACTTTCCAAAGCAGCCATTGACCTGATCTCTGTAGTTTGGATCTCAGTTGTAATTCAAGGAGATCTCCAGACCACACCTGTAGGTTGGCAACCTAAAAATCCATATTCAGCGTACTAGTTCTGCAGGAAGGCAAGCTGATTTCCATGGGAACCTAACCTTTAGGATTTGATTCCAATCCAGTGTGGGAATAATTGTTGGACATAAGATATTGATTCAGGCAAGATTTTGTATAGATGGGACAGAAAATGTTTTTATTGGTTTTGTCAACAAACAAGGTAAACAGAATAAGAAGCAAAAGGTGGGTGTGGCTGGATGACCACACTTCTGGTAACATGGGGTGTGGCCTAATATGCTAATGAGCTGTGCTATCAGGGGTGTGGCCTAATGTGCAAATGAGTTCCTGCTGGGCTTTTTCTACAAAAAGAGCCCTGCTCATCAAACAGATAATGTTGCATAAAATGCACAGTCTTGGAAGACAAAATCTTAATTTGTACTTCGCTAATGCTAACTTAAAACAGCCTTTCTAGATGGGCAAAAAGCTATACATCAAATTCTTCTAGCTAGCCTTCAACCTGCCTGCCAAGGAGGATGCCAATTGATAATACCGAGCAGCCAATGGAACAAAAGCAATTTTTTCCTGTACCATCAGGGCCCAAAGGAATGGATGGCTAAGATACTGCGCATCCTCCATAGGCAGAACAGGGAGAAGTGTGATGGTGTTTAAAGAAGGAACATTTCTTTTATTTGACAGCAGTTCAGAATTGAGGTAAAACACTGAGGAAAGAATGTTTGATTTCTGATGAGAACACTGGCTCTTCTCTGGTAGAAGTCACAACAGGGCTACCTGAAGGTCTTTCAAAATGTGACTAAAAAGACTTCAATCTGAAATCTGGTAACTAAGATTATTTTACTTCTCTTTATTAACATCACAGAGGTTTTAGATTTACGGAAAGGACATAGTCTTATTGTTTAGTTCCTTTCCCTTTATTTGGTAGCTATTTGACAATTCTTGCTCAATTCTTTTTGTGGCCAATTACTTCAATTAAATAATGTTTTCTTTTTTATTACTTTGGTGCCATTGTGGTCATTCTGACCCCACATAAAAAGCCTAAATTTAGTATATTCCATGCAAGGGACCAAGGAAGGTTTCAAAGATATAAAGGAGATTCTTCAAAGAGACAAAAACACATACAGGCACCTGCAGGGGCTGTTCTGTCACTGTTATTACTTATTATTTAAGTACACAGATAACTTTTTAAATTTTCCCATATCACTCCATTTTTGTATCTTCCCATTTTAAGACAGTACCTCTTACACCCAGATTTTTCTAACATTGCCTTTACTTTCCAAAATATTCACCTTCCCATGCAAATCCACTTTAAGTCAACTTCCAAATGCCCATATATTTATGTTACATGCTATCCATTAACCCTTTCCTTCCTCTTCCACCCTGATGGCTCTGTTAGTAAACCTTGGTATTTTCTTTTTTTTTTTTGGTAAGCCTACTTTTGAACAATGGGTTAGATCCCATGAACTAAACACACCCAAATTTTCCCAACTTCTCCTTCCCTTAGGAGCTCTGTGACCTCCTATAACTTGGTGAGTGTTTATGTGGGAAGCCATGTCACATAATGGTTGTAATGAGTAGCAGGAACTGGGTCAAAGTCACTGTCACTTCCTTCTACTGGCAGTTTTTGCTGGCAAAAAAAAGCCAGCAAAAGAGGAAACGGAGGGAGGGGATTTAACATAACTCCCCTTCTAGCCCAAGGCATTTTGTTTATGAGGCTCCCACAAACCTCAGCATCAAGTTTTTATAGATCTTCCCTTTATCTTAGCCAAAAGGCCAAGAAATAATATAGCAACACTGGAAAGACAAATGCCCACCTCCAGTAATTCAGTGGACTGAGGACATCACAACTTTACCAGCATTTGAAAGTATGGCACACAGACAACAATTGGGCGCAGATATACTTTTAGATACTTGGAAACCTTTAACGTTAATTTGACTTGCCACCATTTGTGTTATTTTTTTCTTTCTATTTAGCGTAATTAAAAATTAATTAAAAATAACAATGTTTTATAGATTTTGGGAGATCGCAGGAGGTAAGAAGAGTTACGAATGATTCATATCTGTGAGTATCTTTAGCTTGCCATTTGTAGAAATCAGCCCAATATTCCTTTGAGATTAAAAAAATTAACCAAGGCATAGCAGAACAGTTTCTTTTCTCCCAGTAGTTATCTGGCTGAAAATTTTAAAGTGTCATTAAAAAAGTCTGATGAATATAATATTGTTTCATTATAACCTTAGTAACAGCAACGTATTATATGGAATTATGTTGACGGACTCGCCAGGAAAATGGCACCCTACAGAATGATGTATTTTTTATTATATTAAAACCACACCTGCTCCACGCTCCCTGTCCCCAACATCAACATTACCATTATGGTCTCAAAGGCAACTTACAAGTGGTCTTGGATCTCTGGAACTAATCCTTCAGCACGCATTTGATCTTGGTGTGCCTGAATACGCAGTAATTTACCATACATTTCCTACAACAAATGAGAAGAATAAAAAGGCAGAGTTTCCAGTTATTTTCAAGCATCAGATGGAACCCAATCTGCCAAGGGTGCCTTTCTTATACCTGGTGTTTGCGAAGTATGTGATCCAACACTGAGTCATGGCTTCTTTCCACTGCAGCAAATGTTAGACAGACCTCTTTTTGAATTACATTAATATTATGTATGGCTGTGTGACTGTGGGCACCTAGATTAATCCTGCCCAAAGACAGAAATAGCCAAATTCACATTGTAATTACAGGTTTAGACCTTATATTTAGCAGTTAGGAACTAGACAGCCTGCCCCAGAGGAAAGGACTCCTCATGTAAGAGAAAGAGGTTGAAGGAAACAGTGTTCCCTCTAAGCTGAGTTAGTTTGAGCTAGCTCACAGTTTTTAAGCCTCCGGCTCACACATTTTTATCTTAGCTCAGGAAGGAGGGCTCCAGAGCAAACTAATAGATGCAGGAGCCAAATCGCTTGCTCACAACTTTAATGCCAGTAGCTCACAAAGTAGAATTTTTGCTCACAAGACTCCACAGCTTAGAGGGAGCACTGGACACAACCCATTTTGTTTAATCAAGATTGATAAAATATTATATCGAACAACAAGAACAACAAAATTAGCACTGTCTTCTCTTTGGACCTGCCAGTGAACCCTCAAATTGGCAATTCACATATCACATTTTTAGTCTAAGAATAAAATGTGAATTGTAGTTTGTGAAGGACTGCAAAGAAAAGCAGGCTTTTTAAAATGCTGCTTGTGTCAGAGAGTTCAAGAGTTAATTTTCCCTGGAGATAATAGCTTATATGACTGGCTGCTCTACTCACTCTCTGACTGGCCAACACCAGCTGAGAGGACAAATAAAACAGCTGATCTGGAGGGAAAAGATGGGTTTGCCTTTTGGTTTTTGTCTGAAATCTAAAGTCTGGATCAGTAGCCAAAGGGTTTGGCTTCTGAGGGAAGAGGCTTTGGGAGTCAGTGATTTCTACCAAGGAATTCTCAGAAAAGTATTTCTATAGAGAGAATAATAAGGACCCCATTGTCTTAAGTATATTAGAACTACTCTGAGGGAGAATTTAGATTCTTAGTCTAAAAACCTATAGAAGAACAGCTTTATATAGATATAAGAGATACTGGAGAAGGATTTGGCAGAAGTTCTGGGTAGTTAGAGAGAATTGCCATACAAGTCAAAGTCAAAGGAGTTATTGCTTCTTACGGACAAGGAGAATCTTCCTGCAAATGAAAGGGGTTGGGAAGAGAACGTTGATCTGTGATAAAGGGGAGAAGTTAGTAGAAAACTGTAATAGCTAAAGGGAAACCTCAGGAGTTAGTGGAAAACTGAAATAGCTAAAGGGAAAACTTAGATCTCTGAAGGGAGAAACTTGGAAACACTAAGCTATTTTCTAAGAAACTGTATTCAAGGTTCAGTATAACAGCTTAAATAAGCAAAAAACCCTCACTGAAAAGAACTTGAAACTCAGAAATTACGCTTCAACAGCCTCTTGCATGTGCAAAAGCCTCAATTCTGTATATATTAGTAAGTTTTATCTCAGCAACCTTTATATCTTGAATCCTCATATTCATATATTCCCTGCCTGTTAAATAAAGTATTTATTCTGTTTTTGAAACTTAATTGCCTAAAGTGCCATTTCACAAGGGTTTATAAAACAGGACAGCTCCGGTCTTTCCCTCAAGTTCTTGCACTGTCGGCCCAGTGCAAGCCTAAACAAATATCTGTGACAGGGTGGGACAATTTAAGCTTATCAAACAAAGAAAAATACACGCTTCTAGAGGGCAACTCAGTTGAGGGGAACTAAAATATTTTTAGCGGGAAAAAATTCTGCCTAGGTGTTGGGAAAGAGTCAGGGGTCTGTCATATAGTTATTTCATTTTTCCATGCAACTGCTACCTACATTTGCCTACTACCTCTTGCCATATATTCAATAAACTTTTCCCTACTTACTTTTTTTTAAAAATACAAGAGAACATATATTAACCTCTGGTTAACAGATGAAGGACAGAAACAACCTGGTCAGTTTTGAGGGGTTCTATGAAGAAGCAGCCATTTATAATTCTTCCTAAATGTTCTTCAAAATAGGGATATCTCTGTTGGGTTATAAAGGCTAGGCTGGCAGAGACTTGAGAACAAGTGATATCTCTAATACACTGGGAAGGAGTACGTATGCTCTGAACTATAAAAGAAGCCCGTAACATCTATGAGATCTTTTCAGCTGTAACACATCAACTTGGTGATCAGGTTTTTCTGCAGTAATAGAGAAAAAAAATTACATGGTTGCAGTTTTATGCTCCTTGACAATAGCCAAGTACTTCGGGCAAACGTGAGCATTTTAAATACTGTAAGACATAAAACATCTTTATCTGTAGCCTAAGCTTTGGCAACATCTTCATGACATAGTTATAATTACAACAAAGAAACTGTATTCACCACTGCTATACAAGAGGGCATGAGTTGCACTGGAAATAAACGTGCAATGCAAATCAAAGGACGGCACTGCACAAGGTAAAAGACAGAATGTGTAGGACAGAAGAGTATACTTGGTACTGTGGAAGACTCTGGAATCTAGCAGCTTTGTTGTTGTTAACCTGCCTCCCACGGCTTGCATCATGGGATGGGGGGCTTCCCATATCAACTAAAAACTGCTTTCTATTCCTCCAGATGCTCTTCCTTCTACTCTTTAAGTATACAAGTATACCATTTCTCATATAAAGATTTTAAAAATCTGTTCATTTGTAAAGCACAGCTTAGTATTTAAGCATGCATGTAGGCAGTAAGAGTTTAAACCAACAGGCACATTAAGGTAATAGTTACGATGCTGCAGCTGTCTTCTAAAAGTAAGCCCTAATTTGGACGCCAAGGTACAACCCGGTGTACCCAAAAACATCTGTAGTATGTGTGACTGTTTTGTAGGTATTGTCAAAAAGACAATGTGTACAAACTTAACAGTATATAAATGAATATTTCCCAGTGGGGTGAGCGCTACTTCCTTTCTAAATTGGAACTCCCATGTCGGACATCCTAATTACTTGATCAAGAAATAATTTGGTTGACTGTCTTGAACCATATACCTTGCACCATGCTTCAGGCAGACTGTCATGCATCTGTTTTGCCCTTAAAAGTGCATCACTTCCATTCATTCAATTAAACATTAACACCCCAGAATTTTTAAAAAGTTGGACACAGACACATGAAGCCTGCCAAGCAGCACTGTATACACAGAGAGCTTTGGCAGCAACAAGGAAGGATGTGTTACTAGAATCAATGTCCAAATCGATGCTGCTGCTTGAACAATACATGGCTAGACAACTGAATTTCACATGGCTCCTCTTTTTTATTCTGAAGCCACAAGTTTAAAAAAGGCCCACAATGAATATACAATATTCACAAAATTCTGATCCCACCTCAAATTTCTTGGACACTAGAGTTCCTGTGCTAAACAATGAAAGCTACTGAGAAAAAGCTTTCCCCATATTCCACTGAATATCATACACAAGGGGACTGAGACTTGGTTGGTGAAAACACGAACCACTGAAACTTATCTGAATAACAGGATTTTCCCTTCATTGTAATAAAAGCCAAAGGTCAGATAGTTTGATTTCTTGCTTAATAGAACTTCTTTAGCATTTGAATTGGAGATCCTAAAAAAGGACACAATTTCTAACGGACCCTTTTCTCTGGAAAGGTCGACTAGGAACCTGGGAAATTCCCCAATACAGCTCCAAAGCTCTGCCTCTTTTTTGCAAGGTTCCTGATTTTCAAGAATGGTAATTTAGAACAGTGCTAGACATGCAGAATGAAGGGAGCATGCTGCTCCAGCTTTAAGCATCTGAAGATTCAGAAAGCTTCAGATAATACAACTGGCATGACAACTTAATCCCATGATGATTCTGATGGCATGGAGACTAGACTGTTACTTCCCACAATGAGCTGACTTCTGACTCAGAATACATTTTGAAACTTTCATAATTTATTCAGATTGAAATATTTGGACTTTTGCAAAACTGCAGATATATTTTGAGAATGATAGAAATGTAGAAACTATCTTCACCATGAGAATTGGAAACCCTTTAAAAAATAAAATGATACTGCACCAGATTCCACATTCTGTGGAGTTCTGGTCTCAATTCATTTTACTGTTCCAATTATAATGTTGTATAGATTTGCCTAGGACAAGGTAGTAATAACACAATATTACAGGGAAATGGGATACACAAGATGTTTCATTTCGTCTTTGCCACACCAACTTATTCTGCCCCAGTAAATTGCAGATACATTACAGATGAGAGCTTTTTAAAGAAAAAAAACCCCAAATCCACAGGCTACGTCTGAGAAGTTTTGCCTACTGCATTCTATCCCCATTTTTATTTTTTGTCCATATCTCAAACACTTTGGTGGTTCTTAAATTTATGAATGTGTATAGCTTTAAAGGTAGGCATGTGCAAAATTGTTTGCAGGAGAACAGATCAATGGACAGGATAATGATACGTGCTATCTTGCAAAGTTATATGAATCTGGGGAAAACATATCACCTGGCAAAGATTCACATCTGAAATATTTTGGGGGGAAAAACCTTCTGTTTTCAAAATGTATGGGTGCTGTTTTTCAGAGGCAAAACCCACAGTCATAAATATACACGCCTCTATCCCTTACAGGCGTTAGCTATTATGCAGTTTTCTTAGAGACTTGTAAGCTATATATATTGTCATACAACGAAGGACTGAATCTTTGATCTTGTCAATTAACAAGGTTTAACAGATTTTAAAGATGCAGGAATCACAGGACTGGATGCTTGAAACACACCCAGGAAGAACACTCATGCCTTTAGCAGCTAGTTTTCTTGTTATGAATTGGGGGGCGTGGGGGTGGAATTGATAAAGAAGACATCAGACATGAAATTGTATGTTACTGTTCCTTGGAAAGAACATCTATTTAAATTGGTGTGTTTTAAATTTTGCTTAGCATTCCAGGTTAAGTGATTGCTGGGGGATGGAAAAGTGTGGTCTGAAGAGATCCACCTAATTTGTTACGTACAGCTGGACACAGCCAGCATGAAATGTGTCACCTTCCCCATGCTATCAATAAGGCACTGATACAACTTCCATAAGAGAAGCGTGCACAAGATTTTACAGTCTTCTTATGTAAGCCTGAGGAGTTAAAGGGTTAAGTCTTCTCAGTGTGCATTTGACTCAAATGTAACTTCTGCAACACCCAAACAAAACTGTATTCAAAAAGCAATGAATAAAGGTGAAAAAGGAGACTATAGAAGGTGCTGAAGTTATAGTAATCCTTAATATTCAAGTCATATATGAAAAGGAATTGAAGATAGATGGCAGTAGGTGTGGGCTTTACAAGGATATCTAACTTTAGAGGTTACAGTTACCTGTCAAAGTGGCACAGATTTATTAGTTCCCTCAGCTGGAATTCATAAAAACTGGTAAGTTAGAAAGGAAATATACATTTAGGCAAAACTTCATCCATTTTTAATATGTTACAAATTACAGAAGGCTGACTGGGCAAGACACAAAAAATAATGTGAAATTTTCCATTTAACCTTCTAAGTAGCACTTCTGACCCTAACAAGAATTTCTCTAATTCTTATACATGGGATTCAGAATATTCTCTCTCTATTCCAGAACATTAAAAATTGGTTATACCATTATTTTTAATAAGGACATCTACAGATATCATAATACTACTCACGCAAACTTTTAAAACCTCTTATAAAAAATCACATTTGTTTGTCAAATGGATTTCACAGGAGGAAGGCTTAATCAAGTGGAAAGGGGAGCAATTCTTTGAGAAAGGTTCAGGGAAATCTTACAACATACCGTTTTCAAAGCCAACCAATAGCTAAAATAAAGTTGTGCTCCTTGTAAAAAAATTTTTAATTTCTTCATTATGATGGAATGCAACAAAACATCTTGCCCTTGGGTTGCTCCATTTCAGCCAAAACAAATGCAAATGGCCTGTCAGATGACAGCTGCTTTGATAAGGCTCCTTTACAAGACCTGCATGCTTTACTTTTTTTCCGTGAAACTTGGGATGAAAGGCAGAAGGCAGGAAGAGAATTAATGTAGCATACAGTCTAAAGGCAATGCTACAACCGTGATTAAGTAGAAAAGCTAAAAGGCACAGATTTTCCACAGCCTCTCTGCGTGCAACCCATCCGTGTAACAAGTTGACAGGCCTAGCGCGTCAGCTCCATCATCCCCTCCGACAGCTAAAACGCAGCGCTGCATCCCTTTTCAGAGAAAATTTGCGTCTGCACCATGAAGCGTTGTACATTATTTCTTAGCACTGCAGGGGGCTCAAGTCCATATGGAACCTTCACAAATATTACCACAGATCAAACCAGCGGCGTTTCGAGGCAGATTTGACATACCTATTTAAATGAACAGTAGGGGTCCTCAGGCTGCCTCAGGCTGTGCAGGAGAAAACCTCTCTAGAAAGCCTCCACTGCAGCTCCATTACTCAGCAAAGACACACTCTACATTTATCATTCATTTCATTTCTGCCAGGGCAAGAAGCTCATTTGCCCAAGGTCAACCCAAAGGAAAAAAAATTCTTCTCTTCTCCCTCTAAAAATAAATAAATGTACCTGACAAGTGGGGATTTTTGTCCCTTTGGGTGTGTAGAGTACAAGCACACCAGATCATTCTAAAAAAGATACCAGTAAAGCTGATCTTTTTATAGAAGAAGCCCTATAAATGTGATTGCATCATTTTCCCCACCCCAGTAATAGATAATGAGGGGAAAAAAGGTTTTGACACAGTCCCCATACTAACATGTACAAACATGGGCACTTAAAGTCAATAGTTTTTCTCCTGAAGTCTTCAAACAATATTCTGTCCAAACAGCATGAATATGTTATTTCAAGACCACCAGTTTTTAACCTTAGTCACAAAGCACCTTATAGGATTACCTAAGACTTGCCTTGCTTGCTGGCTGGCTGACAACTGGCAGCTGTAAAAGCACAGTGAATCTGAACACGGACACTTGATGTTTAGAGTAACAGATGCCTATCAAGCATTTCTCTGAGAATCCCTGGACTTTACGGTGCAGCACTTATCTTGCACAGCCTATTTGACTGACCTCCTATTTCTTAAAACTGCTGGGAAGCTTTACACAAATCATGAACACTGTATACCAGTGTAGAGACTCCACTGTCCACAGTCCAAAAGGTTACTGCCATAACACAACTGTACTGTTTTCCATTCATCACCCAGTTAATGACTGGGGGGGGGTGGGGGGGGGCAGGCTTGTACTCATCTGTCAACCTCTTTCTAAAATCCATGGAAAAAATGGACATCATACCAAATCAGTACAGTTGCCCAAGAACGAGGCTAGGGATAGTTTACAATTCAGCAAAAAACCAAAATCTGATGAAAATATAAGTTCACCAGCTACACAGTCCCATAGTGTGCTAGATGGGAAAGACAAGGAAACACAAAATCATGGTGACCATTTTCAAACCCTAATTATACATTAGTGGACAAAGCCCCCATAGAAACATTCTTCCCCCTGCTCTCAAGACTAGGACTGCCCCTCTGGATCCAGAAAACTAAAACACCATGCCTGTGCCAGATGGGCGGGCTGGCAGCACTAAATAAGTGGTTCCTCCTTAGCAGCCACTCAGGGCCAGGAAGCAGAAAGCTGGTAGCACCTTAATTAAATCACATGATCAGCAGCTATAATCGCTACAGAATAAGCCTTACGCAGCTCCTGGCTATAGCCACCAAACATCCTAAACTGACTGCTTTAACATAATAAGTACCGAAAACACCATTTCCTGTTCTGTGTTCCTGCAGAGAGCATAGAAGCCTGATTCAAAGACCTTGGCCAGAATTAAGGAACCAGTGAGATTAGTTGGCCTTTTTGTGTGGGGGCCTCCCCCTGCCATCTTTTGCTTAAAGTCTCTTTTCTTTTTCCTTTAATTGTTCTTTTTCTCCTTGCATATCCACTTTTTAAAAACAACAACACTGTACTCCTTATATAACAACCCTTTCATTAGAAGTCCCTTCTGCAGTTGTTCATTCTCTGAAGAACAGATTCAAAATGGATTTTGAATTTAACTCCAGTCATTTACCATAACATCCAATCTTTGAAATCATATAGATACAGTGAACCCAGAACACAAACTAAAGCTTATAAGGTAAATCAGACAATAATTTCTTAGATTGCTAATTAGTTTCACCTAAGAACAGCATTATGAGTTAGGTACGCACATTATACTGAAGGTAGTTTAATTCTGAGCCATTAGAAAAAAAATCCCAACTTACGTGCATTAGTGAATAATAAGATTGCTTGCCAGTGTAAAACAGAAAATGAAATGGACGACCATCTTCATCCCACTGGATTGCTAAAAAAAAGACATTAAAAATTATAGTAATTATAAAAATCTAGAACAAGCTACAGCCCACATCGCCCTCCTTAAATAGGACTAAATATACTATGTGAAGGTTTTTCGCCCTTCACCATTCAGTGGTTTGCACATCAAAATCTCCACAGATAATTTATCCTACTACTTAATCACTCTTAAAGGTTAACAATCCTGTCTGATATGTGACCTAACCTTCTCATTCTTCACTTTAAGCTTATTACCAATCAGCCTGGTCTTAGGGATGATTTAAGCATCCTTTTTTTTTTTCTTGTGACAATTACCATGTCTTCATTCCTTGGGTAACCTTGTTGCCTGCCTCAAAAGCACAAGAGGCTTCCTTACTTTGAACTTTCACCTGGTCTTGTCAATCACTGCCAAAGGGAGAAGGCTGTCCGTGCTCCTAGCCCAACTGTATTTCATGGTGGGGAGAGATGAGGCATTTGCCCTTCTGTGGGCTGAGGGAATGAGACGGAGAAGGAGAACAAACAAAGGCAATGTCTTTTTAAGTGCTCCTGCTTTCTCATAGGAGCTTCTGACCACACAGTCAGCTCTGGTCTATAGAAGCGGTGAAATGAGATGGGGGAGTTTCTAAATTGGAATGCACTAATTCAAGACAGCAGGTGATGGATCTTTAAAATGTTCCGATGGATACAGAGCTCCTTGCAAATCGTAAACTCGCACAAGAAGTGGACTGGGCTGGCACTTTGCCCCCTACTGTGCAAGACCTTATCTGCAAGGAGTTTCTTCTGTAGGAGAACATTCAAAAACAGTATCCGATAACGCAGGGCAGGTTGAAGTAGTCTAGCACATTCTACCAGCCTGCGGTTCTTTCATCTCATTCAACTGCATGAGTGCACCGGGTTCCAGATTCACGTATTTAAGCAGCGCTTAATTTCAAAATAGACCTGCTCTGGATTTTGGGAATGCAGCCTTAAATTGGCACCAACGGCAAATCTACAAGAAAAGCGACAGGAAAACACGCAGCAGGGAAACCAATATAGGATTAAATTGGGTTGACACATGCAGATCCAAAGATCAGGCTAAAGATACAAAGACGGATGGGGCTAATGAGGTTATGATGTTAATCTTTTATCTACTATTTTCAGAAATACACACTCAAACTAAGATTTCACTGCATTTTAAATGCCAAATTTGGGACTCATAGGACAAGACAGAAAACTGTCACTAGAGATGATGTTATTACTAATCCCTTATTAGGAAAGAGATTTTAAAATACCACTGTTTTTACGTTACTTGCTCTAACTGCCTAGTAAAGATGATATTTTCATAAGTTCTTTTTATTAAGGGAAAACCAAAGGAAAATAACAAAAAGAATCAGATACCCATATACCACACTTAAACATATTTTTAAATCTCCACTTACCTCTTTGTTTTGGAAATATTTCAGAGGGGTGCTGTTGTTGTTTTTTAAAAAAGTAATAAAATCAAGTTAGTAAATTGATAAGGCACACCTGTCTTGATATCAACAGCAATGAATATGGTTCTTACCTTCATTATAGGTCTGGCCCTTTTCTCAAACAAACCAGATGGAAAGAGGTAGGTGATAGCTTTCTGCAGACAAACAGATATTTTGTTAGTTATAACTTTGATTTTATGAAGTGTTAAAATAAAGGTATCTCACAAAAATCTAGCATGTCCAGAAATTTTAGTGTTAAAATTAAATTCTAACCTCCAAATTTTGCTGTTACAATGATGGCTAAGAGACAAATGTTGGCTACATGATTTTCTGCTACTTAACTCTCATAACATTGATTCATACACTTTATGAACTCCACGTGCTCACACGCTCTACTAGGAAAGCTACATGTGTAAATGGTCCCCCCTCCATGTGCTTAGACTTTCTTCTGTTAGCAGTGCTAGAGGCACATGGAGCTGAACCATGGAGCTGTGAGAGCCAGTTTGGTATAGTGGTTAAGTGTGCAGACTCTAATCTGGGAGAACCGGGTTTGACTCCCCACTCTTCCACTTGCACCTGCTGGATGACCTTGGGCAAGCCATAGTTCTGTCAGAACTGTTCTCTCAAGTACAGTTCTGGAAAGAGCTCTCTCAGCCCCACCTACCTCACGGGGTGTCTGTTGTGGAGAGTGGAAGGGAAAGGAGATTGTAAACCACTCTGAAATTCTGAGTGAAGGGCAGGGTATAAATCCAATCTCTTCTTCTCCTCTTCTTCTGAATGGGCTTTTGAGAGAGGCTTAAAATGCTTTGCCAGAAAAGATCAGTTCTATACCTATTATCTTTCCTCATTTAATTAAACCTATAGTATACCATGATTTCTAACCCATCAAAATAACTGGCTCTGATATTATTCCAACCAGTAACCCTTCCACTAAAGAGCTCGGGGCAGCATACATGGTTCTCTTTCTTCATTTGTTATCCTCACAACCACCTTGTGAAGGCTGAGTGTGTGTGACTGACCAAGATCACACAGTGAGTTTCATAGTTGACTAGGGACTTGAATTGTGGTACAGTGCTGCCAGGAGATTTGTGAATGGGAAGGACAGAAGGAAGCAGGGAAATAGGAAAGGGTATGGAGCTGTGAGAAGGAGAGAAAGAAGAGAAAGTGTGGAGATAGTGGATGCAGGGAAAAGTCCTTCCAGGTTCCCCACTTGTAATATTGTAATACAACTTCCATACAGCTGTTAATGACCTTGATCTTACTGGTAAGCACAAACTCCTTATATATACCTCCAGAAGTAATAAATATCCTTCAGTTCGAGTAGGAAACATTTTCTATAAAATATACAACCTGAAAGATTTGCTAAGAACTGTGTAGGAAGAAAAGTTAATTACCTCACATTTGTTCAGACTCACTCAGAGCTGGAAACTAGCTTTTTTCCTTCCACTGTTCTTAGCAACTATGAAAGGTTGTAATGCTTTAAAAAAAATAAATGAACAGGGAATCTGGTAAGTGGCCAAGATCCAAAGAGCTTTCGGGACTTTTCTGCAGTTCCCTTTCCTCAACAGGAGCTGATTTGTCTTAAGGGCTCTTCAAAGTGGAGTTCAACATAACATAAAGAGTGGCTGTTGGAAAGGAAGAATCAGTAACCCTTCCCTCAAAGAAGCAGGAATAATTTCTACTTGTACCTGGAGTCTAATGGATCCCAGCCAATGTTTTCTATTATGACAGAAGAACACGGGGGGGGGGGGGGGGGGTCACCATTTTCAAGAACCACCACAAGACTCTGGTTCAGATCTAAATTCTTAAGGATAGGCTTAAAAGTTTTTGTTGCACTAATGGTGGAGCCTTCCTCTAAGACGTTTTCTACTAGTGCAAGTAGAACGTCAGCAGAAGAGGTATGTTCTGCTGGTAGAAGGCTTCCTACAATAGATGACGACTTCATGTGTTAGAGGAAGAAGAAGAAGAAGAGAAGAGATTGGATTTATATCCCGCCCTTCACTCACTTGGAGTCTCAGAGTGGCTTACAAACTTTTTTCCCTTCCCCTCCCCACAACAGACACCCTGTGAGGTAGGTGGGGCTGAGAGAGCTCTGAGACAAATGTCCTTGAGAGAACAACTGGTACACAGCTATGGCTTGCCCCAGGTTATCCAGCAGGTGCAAGTGGAGGAGTGGGGAATCACACCCGGTTCTCCCAGATTAGAGTCCACGCACTTAACCACTACACCAAACTGGCTCTCAAAGCTTTGACAATAGTGAAAAAGCGTTTTGGATCCTACTCTCAGCTTTTTATTTTTAAAATTACATATCATCCTTCCCAACACAGTGGAACCAAAGTCACTGGTCAATTTCTCTCATGAATACCTTCCAAATTTTTAAGAAACAAGAGAAACTGTGATCATTCAGAACTAGAAATAGGAGGTACAGATGCCATGTATGTGAGGAGACAAGGCAGAGTAAATATTTTAAACAAATTAATTAAATCAAGATTGATTCAATTAGTTTTGCACATCCAACCTAAAGATACGTCTATAGGAGTAAATCATGCTGATTTTAACAGAATATACTTTCAGGTAAACAGCATTAATTCAGAAGGCTCTTCAACCATACAGAAACTGATTCACGTAAACAGTATTCTACTTAAGTTCAATGGTAGGGAATCCTTCATATGTTCATTACCATGTCAGGCATACCTGGAACGTGCAAAAGTAAGCCGGGACTCCATGTATGCATCACAACCCATACAGAACTCTGGGGTGACCAGAATGTAGTTTAAGATTATCACATTACACGTACTGGATATCTAGCCAAACATTTATTTGCTGTGTTTCTAGTTAATTATTTTAAACTATGCAATATAAGGAACACCAACCTTGCTGAAGCCAGCAGGTCTGGACCTGGCCAGTTCATAGGTGGTGGGGAACCATCTGGAATATCTATTTATGCTGCCTTGAGATTCAAGGACAGGCAGGATTGTAATAAATAAATGAACGGGATACAGCATATTATGAATGTTATGCAAAATTAAACATATTATGGGCCTGGACCTTGAACTTCTATGAATGAAATTTACATTCTGGACAAAAACTTTTTTGCGTGTATAACAATGAGAAACAAGTCTCAAGTCTGCAGTTAGTTTTTCCCTCTCTGAAGAACTGTTCTTCATTGCTGGTTACATTAAGTCAAGGGTACTGCGTGGTGATAATATATTTTGTTTAGACACAGATTGGTTTGTCAGTGTTGTCAACCCACTTAATATGTGTGAAGTGTATAAAGACTTCACCTACTACTTTATTAATACCCTATTAGCATTCTAAACAGAAATTCTGAGAATTCAGCAGCAAACAAAAAGGATTAACTTGATTTTATGGAATAGTATTTTGTTTCTCTTAGCACTTTGACAAATTCCCATTTGTTAGTCAATGGGGATATTGTACACATACACACAGAGTAGGTGAACATCTATTTGTGAACAAATGGGGATTAATTAGAATGACAATAGGAAAACCCACTGTGAGCCAACGGATATTAAATACCATATAAAATAACATATGAAAAGAATATATTATCAAATACTGGGACCAACTGTGTGTACTTATTAAGAAGTCTCTTCTTTACTAGCCTGCTTGACTCAATTCAAACATTAATCTCAGCTACAAAAGCAAAAACTCCATCACAGAATAGGCTATTTTTTGTGTACATACTAAGCAGGTAGAAAAGACTATGAACCTAATCCTATGCGTGTTTACTCAGAAGTAAATCCCATAGTGTTCAGTGGGACTTACTTCTATGTAAGTGTGACTAGGATTGCAACCTAAGGCAACTATGATGTCACAGATAAAAAACATTAAAACATCACTTTCTTAGACAACTCTGGTTATTTCTTTCAGATCTAGCCATACTGCTAAAATCAGAAGAGGATCTACTCTGAGCCTGCTTGAAAACCTTTTAACGGCAACCAAACTTCAAAAATCCAAAAATTCAAGTGACTTCTGATGAAGTTCCATACATTAAGCATTCACAGTACCTAAGTTTTCCATTTGTGGATGAAGAGTCTTCCAAGTTTTATTTTGAGTTGTGGCACATCCACGGCCAGCACTCTCATCTAGTTAGCCCCCCCCCCCACTTGCTGATGCCACTTTTCCCCAAGGGGTGTTCCTATGGATGAATAACTATATGTAAGTTTATGGTGCAATGGCAACTTGAAGGACCTGGCAGCAGCCACCACTACCATCAGGTTGATAACGATAGCATAGCTGTTTTTGCTATACAGAGCACACTCTTTTTTACCCTCAGCAATGTTAGCCTTTATGTTCCATCTCTCTTCCATCATGGTACTCAGTGCTGTGTATAGTTTCGAGTGGTCTTCCATGGGACAGACCCAGACCTGCTTAGCTTCTGAATACCCTTCAGAAAGCTTGACATTCTTAAGGCAGCAAAAGCCACAGCAGCTCTAATCAAGAGGACCACTCTGTGTGTAAAACAGCTGTGAAGAAGGCAAGCCACTAACTGAGGGCAACCTCAAATGTCAAATTCAGTGCCATTCCAGATACCACCATCAGATGAAATAAAAGTAAAAACTATGGAGCATAAAGTACAAGCACATGACAAATGGGAATCTTTGAATGGTGGCCCAAGTATTGAGATGATACTGGGAATCCTAAGCAACAGGGGCCAAATCTGTGTTTGAAAACATGTACCTGGCTACCACTGCCACCAGGATACTCCAGAACACGCTCAAGCTGCCAGCCTGACTTTTATGGGAGAGTACTACAGGCTTAAACCTATTCCTTGATTACCCTTCTTTCCAACCCACAGGAAGCCCAGTCTCCTCACAATTAAGCCTTCATTTATTTGCACAATTAAACATCAGACGAAAAAAGTTTCCAAGGATAGACAATTTTTCCAAAGTGAATCATTTACATGACTTAGTGTAGATCAAGACTAAATTTTCCCATCAGCAGAACGGAACTTTTCTGCCTCCCCCCACTGATCTCTGTTAAATGCTGCTCCTGGGGGACCAGGGACCCTGAAGGACAAGATAAGGGGGAGAATCTGTGGAAACTGCCCATTTAGTCTGGCTCCATGCGTTAACTTGGAGGCTCCTAAAGCAATGATTTTGCAGGGAAGAGTGAGGACTACATGTCAGTGTAGGCTTCCACACCAACACCACCAGCCATAGACATAAGCGAGGCCCTGGAAAGAAAACTAATGGGTTCCAGGAAACCTGCGTGGTTGACAACTGCAACAGGGAGTCCTTAACATGTGAAAGAAGTTGTTCAGCAGCAACCACACAAACATCATATGAACAGGGCTTCAGACTTACCCTGAAACAAGCCTTTGTTAGGTAGAAAAGGAGTCTCAAAATGTATTAGCCATTATCTTGTTTCACTTGCAAGGGTGTTACTGATAAACTCTCATATATTCAGAATCAAATCTGGAAAGGACTGATAGTTATTCCTGTCCACCTTGTTTAATAATCATAATGCAGGCCCGCACAACTTTTAAAAATCAGCCCTGCAGATCGAATAGACCTTTATGGAAACAGGAACATGCTATGTATTATTACAGCGTTACTTGAAAGGAAGCTATGGGGCTTCAAGAAACTTTTTAAGACTAATACAGATAATCAGTACTCACAGAGTCATGTTAACACTATGAGAAAATATGCCCATGCAATACATGCTCTGTGATTTTTATTTTATTTTAAAATCAGCAATCAGATTTTCAGAAAAACTGAGATATTTCCTGGCTCTCTTTCAGTGGAATATCACAGATAAAACACTACATTCTGAAGCTCAGGTTTTTCAAGTTAGACTTTGGTGCTCTTACTTCCGGCCCCAAACTTTCCTTAAATCAACCTATGGCAACTCCGTGTTTGGGCACTAAACAACATAAGATGTCTTAAATCTTCACCAGGGGTGAACCTGTATCATATAAAATTGATATGCTCTTGTTGGAAAGGAAACTCTCTTTTTCCTTTTAATCAATGTGCTTCAGGCCACAGCCACAACTTTTTTTTTTTAAGAGAACAATCTCCCACTACTCTTGGCAAAAGGCATTTGTCAATGGAGCCAGTTTCTTTAAAACATTTGTTTTACATTTAAGCATTAGACAAGTAGTCTGCATGTCAATATCAACCAAGACCTTTGGCCTAGCCCTTCCTCTGAAGAGCCTTAGTACCAACATATTAATTCAATATAATAGCACCATTCACTTTTCTTGATAAGTTTGAATAAGGAACCTTTTGAATTAGGCTGAGAGAGATGCAACAGGAAGTTGTTGTTGCATTTAACAGATAGCAAATTATTATTATTATAAGTAGGCTGGGAGTACACTTTGAGGGTAGTGTCCTACATGTCAGATGATCTGCCAGATCAAAAACTAAGGAAAACTGTTTACTCCATACGGTAAAAGTGAAATAGCAAAATAAAAGGATTACATTCTCAACCCAGGGAAAAGCTCTAGGTCAGGACTGCAATCTCTATTAATTAGGTATCCCAGCTGGGCAGCGGGCATGCAGCTGTTAACTTGATCAATGACTTACCTAAATGTCATCTCTACTGATTCGCTTATAAATTACCAGCAAGTGAGACTAATGTACAGGTGCTAATTTATTTAAACTGTTCTCTACAGTTCTACATTGCTTTATAAACTGCATCTGGCACCTAATGTTAGCTGTCAGTTGTACTTAGACATGCCTGTCCTAACGACTCTGTTCATTAGAAATGAGCACAAATTATGAAATATTGTGAAAAATGATACATCAAATGGAATGGGCAAAGCGAATCAATTAGAGAAACTTCATACTGCATATTCACACATAGGAGAATAAAACATCCTGATTTCAGAGCACGGTCTATAATACCAATTAAAAAGCAATTGGTAGACTTCTGCAGAGTTATATATCAATTTGCTGGGTTCTCCCCCACCCCAAGACATACCCTTGTAATTTACAGCTTAACTTTTTATATTTCTTCAAAAATAAAACCACTAGTAAAAAAACTGCACTGTGGGAGAACCCACTGGAAAAAAAGTACTGACAGACCGTTAACGTATTTCCCCATATGACTTGTTTTAAAACATACACATCCAAAATGCCAGGAAGAAAAAGAACCCGAGGATGTCTACTTTGGAAAAGCACGGCATGCACTGATTAACAGCAGACGACAGGAGATGCATAAGCACTCATCAGAAGGAATTATTACCATTCCAAGTGTAAAGCCTGATAATTCTGCTGCCACTGCTAAGCGGCTTTTATATTTTTATAACAGAAATTTAATTATGCATAACAGACACTGTTATACAGCCTAAGTATTTACAACACCTGATGTTATGTGAGCAAATTGAACAAGCATTATAAGCACTGTGCTTTGCTAAGTAAAATGTTGTTCTTTGTCGTCTTCATCTTTTTATACATATAAGATAAAAATGTTGAACTGGTCTTAGACTTGACATCTGTAATAAGGAGAAAATGAGATTGTTCAGGTTATAACCCATTTTCTTGATGAGTGGGTGCTAACATACTAGGAATAAAGTTGCAGTAAGGAAGGCTTGGCCTGCTGCTAGCTCGCAAATTTAGATGGCTAATATACTGGTTTTTGCAACGACTTGGTTGGGGTTCTGAACTGACCCTCCGTCTATTTTCTCCTAGTTAGTTCACAATATTAAAACACAGTGGAGTTCTGTTCGAGCAGACTGAGCCTTCTTGGCCTTCTACAGATTAAGGTGTTGGGTTTTTTTAAAGTAACAGTATCAGGAGTTCAGCCGATATGCCGCAGGCAGGAACCCGACCACTTATTTTAAGGGTCTAGCTAAATGGTAGTAACCACTAACCACAGTAACATGTGCTAAAACACGGCTTGTCACTGAACAGATATAAAATGGGGGTACAGAAGCAATTTCTTGCAGAAAAGTGGAAGACTGAAGTGGGTGGTGAATCGGTCCCACGTCCATGCTTTGCCTCAGCTGGGTTGTCATTTGAGACCAAAAAATAAGACCTGCTAAGAGGAAGGCAACTGGAGAGGATCGATTTTGGGGAGAAGTGCAGGCAAATCTAAAACACCCTTATTCTATTCACCACTTTCCCCACTTTAAATAACCTTTCATCCTGCTAAGACCTGGTTGGCACAAACCACATTCTAACATGATGCGATGCCACGATCGTATCTAATTGTGCAACTAGACAAAGGAAATGGGCTAATGTGAAATTCAAAGTGACACTGATTTACTTTCAGCATGTCCAGTTGCCTGCCAAGTGTACAGCAGAATTCCCAAAAAACTTGAAGAGACAAGAAAGACAGTCAGGAAAGTATACACTCACAAGAAAACAAAAAAGGAGAACAGAAGCAGAGCACCTAAGAGGATGGGTGCTTTGACACTAAAAGACAGTGAATTATAAATAAGCCTGTTCAGATAATAAGCCTTTCATTTAGAACTCTTCTACAGTTCAGTGTATACAAATAAACTAGGGGAAATGAACATTAACAGGGTGCAGCGTGTATTACTTTGATTTTTCCTACTTGTAACATTCAGATACGGTTGTGAGCCATCACTGGGCCACAATCCAAGAGTTCAGTTACGTACACATGCTGCATGGTGTCTATCCTTGCTCTGCATTCGTCTGCCCTCTCCCTCTTCATCACCAGCGAGAATCCTGTGTGCTGTAAGTCAAAGTGCTCCATTCCACCGATATTTTCCACCCTCCCCCTCCCTCTTCAGGGTGTGCAAACCCAGTTTAGTGCTAGATTATTAGATGCAGACTATGCCTGACTTCCATATCATATCCTATGTAGGAAAGGGAGAAATTAGGGTCGAGAAAAGCCTGAACTCCAGCCCTTACTTCTGATGAAACATCCACAAAATCAGCCCTAACAGAAGTCAGTGGGTTCAGACATGAGTAACTGACCGCACAGTTACAGCTTAAATAATGAACTGCTTATTGTAAGGGGTCTGAACACCAACACTGTCATTCCCGTGTGCGCCTTTACAAGGAAACCATCCAAGAATAATGCACCTTCATACGAACATGGCCTCACACCAAGGCACACAGTACAGAGGTCGAAAATCAAAACAGACCAATAAATAAGTTGCTGAGTGATGCTACAGGTCTCTTCCGTTGCCCCACGGTCATTAAAGCTTTCAGCTATGCCTCAAAGAACCAAATAAAAGTTCTGCCAGAGGAAGCAGAACAAGGGAGCAGAAAGGCAGGAAGAACATTGAAAAACACGAAACAAAGTAAACGAGACCATTAAAGTCGCCTTGTTAAATCAGAACGCTAGTCCAACATTCTGTTTCCAGCAGTGCCAGCCAGACACCTATGTGAACTCAAGGCTGAACAGAAGCACACGTTCCCTGCTTCTCTTAGCAGCCAGTATTTAGAGTGCTGAATCTGTAACTTGTATCATTCTCCTCTTAATGAGTTCAGAGCAGGATTAAACATTTTTATTTATAACAACTCTGTGAGGTAAGTCAGGTTGAGTGGGTGACTAGACAAGGCTATCGGTGACTTTCACTGCTCAAGCAGGGATTCAGACTCGATACCAGTACTCTGTGAGAGCCACTCTGGTGTAGTGGTTAAGAGTGGCAGACTCTAATCTGGAGAACCAGGTTCGATTCCCCACTCCTCCACATGAAGCCAGATGGGTGACCTTGGGTCAGTCACATTTCTACCAGCCCCCCAAAATAAACCTAGCTCACCACAAAAAGAGCTTGAGTTTCAGGCTGCCAGACAATTTTCGGATATACTCTACTCCCTTTACCACATGGGCTGTCTCAGACACAGACATATTGTGCTATATCATATGGGGTACCAAAAAGGACAAGGAGAAGACTGGAGAGAAATGCTACTTTCAAAAATGTTCATACAAGGAAAACCACACATGTTGTTGAAGGACAAACCATCTAAGACAGGTTCCTGCCTTTGTAGGTTAAATAGACTGTTACTCAGAGATGGCCTTTCTGGCAGTTGTTCCCGAAATACCAAACCGCCTTTACAAATCACAGTAGCCTGACACCATCTTCAAGTGCTCGGGGAAGTCTATCTTCTTTCCCCAAGACTTTGGTAGTGATTTCCTTTCAACTTCAGGGTTTGTTTGTTTTTAATTGTTCCTTTATTACTCTTTCTGAGTTTTCAAAGACCAGCTTAGATTCCTTTTCATTAATTAATCCCGATTGCTCTGAATTATTTCTGGCTTCTGTTTTACTTTGTAATTGCTTTTATGGTGGTTATTTTATTGATTTCTCCTAAGCCACCTGAATCCTATATAATAATAAGCACACACTGGAATTAAGTCCCAAGAGGGACTTACTCCCAAGTACAAATGCACAGAATTGCAGGCCATGTTGAAAAAGGTCACGGGCGATAGTAGTCGCTCTAGTATCATACACGAACCCCAGTATACTCAGTATACTCAGCAGGTCAAATTACGGGTAAATGCTTCCAAATGCTATATAAACTTTGATAGTGGTTCTTACGACCTCAGATCAAGGGGATTATCCATTAGTAGTTTTAAAAAGAGCCTGCTGTGCTTTAGCAAGGTATAGTATAGAGCACTACACTGTGATGTCTGACCTCGCACAGTAGTAGGGGCAGAATCTCTATTCAGAGCCACAGTTGCAATGTTTTCTATGTATAGTAGTATTCTCTCGTATTCTGACAGTTCGATTAAAATTCACAGAGAGCTGAGGGGCTCATGCTGAAGCAAAGAGCTTTCAATTCTGAAACCCCGCAGTAAATTACTTCTCCAACTGAGCAACCATACTTACATCAATATCCTCTTGGGTAAAAGTTTCTGGATCTTCTCCCATCATGTTGGCTAAATGTCTCTTTCCTATGCTGAACTCTTCAATCTGTTTTTTAATAAAAGCTTCTGTGTACTTCTCAGGTCCCGAAGCAGCAACATCTTTCCTCTGCAGTGCTGCAGAACTAGTGCAGATTAGCCTTGGTGCCTGGGGGCGGGAAAGAGAGGACTATTTAAACAAACCACATCATCAAAATGGGAACATACACATGACTAAAGGCCTGCCCTATTACACTGGCACAGAAATGAAGATGAGAGTACCACTGAGGAACCTGTCCATCAGTGCAGATATCTCAACAGATTAGAATGTTTTTGAAGCACCCTGTCCCACACAGTAGATGTATACCAGAAAAATCCAAATCTCTACTCACAAAGTTCACTGGGAAGCCTTAAGGTAATACTCTCTCAGCCAAATCTACCTCACAGGGCTGTGAGAGATATCTATAAGTACAATACAGTTTTAGTTTTTTTCCTACAATACCTTCCTTAGAACTTTTCATATTTGATGACTGTTTATTATAAGATTTGAGCTTATAAGAGCCTAGTAGAGCCTTGTTGCCTCCCTCCTGAAGCACAGTTTGAGAAGCAAGCAATGATAAATACAAGTACAAAAAAAATAAGTTATTGTTCAGTAAATATGGGAAAGTAATTCAACAAGTCTCTCAAGCATTGGATATCAAATGGGATTTGCATACTGCCTGGAGACCCCAGTCGAGTGGCCAGGTGGAACAGAGGAACTTGAAAACAGTCTTAACCAAGATTTGTACTGAAACAAAGACTGACTTGATTGCATGTCCTTAGCTTCTTTACAGGCCCTTACTTCCTAACCAATTAGGTATCTAGAGCCAGCATTTCCCAACAAAGCCAGAAGACAGGTATCACTGCCAAAGTCAACACAAGCACCTTTAAGCAACAAGCTACAATTGATGTACACTGCCCATCCACCAGATAATCAGGTAGAACAAACTTGTTGGATAAAAGTAACATCCGTTTTTTGCTGTGACCAAATCCTTCCTTTTATTGGTAAGAACCACCCAAAGAGAATGACTTTATATAGAAAGAGTCTTACGGTCTAAATACTTATTTGCAATATTAATTATCATAAAAGACTAATGACCTTCTGCTTTCAGCTAGAAACATGAAATATGCCACTTCCATCCTTTCTCCTGTCTGTATTGGTGTAGCTGAATATTGCACTAAAAAAAAACACCTGGGAAAACGTGCAAGAATCTACTCAGTATTTTAGGTAGTACTGAGCTGTACAGGATTTCAATTTCATATACAGACTGTCCCCCTTAAATTCTTCCCTTTAGGAACTGCTTCCAACAGTACCCATTTAATTGGTATCATAGAACACCAAGAAAGCTGAGATGAACTGCTTAAACTATCCCAGAAATGGGAGTGACCATTCCACCTTGTTATACAGACCTGGTACCTTCACAATTTGCTTCTCTTCCTTCTTCTCTATTAGATTGTAAAATATTATGCTGTATTATAAACCACTTTGGCAGAAAAGTAGAATATAAAAGTTGCTGTAGATTTTCCAAGCTGAATATAAAAGTATTTAGTAAATAAAGAGACTGAGCAGACTGACATTTTTTTAAAACCTGTGATTGTAATATCTGGCTTTTTACAAATTTGGGGAACCTTTGGCAAGTATGGAACAGCAGAGGAAGGAAAGTTGATGAGCGCCATGTAGGGAAAGTATAAAGCTTCCAGACCCCCACTGCATTAGAGTTCTACCTATCTAAAACGTCAGTGCACACAAAATACTTTCTAACTTTTCTTCATTTATATTTTTAAACTTCATAACTAATCTATTTTGTCTACACTGGTTTCATCATTACTAAGTGGTCAACATAACATATTTTCGCCCCTTCTACATATTCATTAGAATCTTTAATAGATAAGTACTATATCATGGTGTAAAAGAAAGTTACATTTGGAACAGATTGTAATTCTACTTCTATTTCATTACCATACATTTTCTCACCTTAATGTCTCCTGCTAGCATAATACACATAATACGCACTCCATCTTTCCTCAAATTTTGTAATAGACCTGATTCTCAAACAGGTTACTAATTTTGCCATTACTGCATATTCAGCAAGTTTATTTTCCCATTCTTCTAAATGTGGACAGACATCTAGTTTCCATTTTGCTAAGTAGTTATAGCCACCGTCACCATGTATTTGAATAGCTCTTCTAAAATTTTTGGTAATTTGTCAGGCAGAACACCTAATAGCATGTTCTTGGCTTCCACTGGGAATTTAAACTTTGATATATTCTGCATTTTTCAGTGTAATTCTTTCCAATATCTTCTTGCTTTTTTACATGTCCTCCACATACAAAAGAAGGCTCCATCTATGTCTTGAATTTCCAGTGTTTTCCTCTGTAGTTTTTATTTGCTTCCTCAATGTCCTCTGGAGCTATATACCATCTGAAAAAACATTTTGTACCAATTGTCTCTTACTGTCTGGCTGACTATAAATTTGATATATTTTCCCACAGTTGTTCCCATTGCTGCGATATCTGTTCTTTAAGGTTTTGCATCCACTTAATCATACATTTTTTCACTTGTTCATCTTCTGTTTTTAGCTAGAGTAAATCTTATATATCCATCGTGGTAAATGCTCTTTTTGTTTTATAATCAGCTGTTCAAATTCAGTCGCATCTCTTAGAACTCCACCTTCAATTCTCATAATCTCCTTTAGTCTTGAAACTAACTGATTTTTAAAATATCAGCCACTGAATGTTTACAACTCCATCTTTAATATCTTGCCAAGACTTGATTTTCCCCTGAGTGTTTATCATCATGCCATAAGTTAAAAATCATTTTTATTTCTTGTATTCTTATCATAATGAGCTTCTAACGGGGACATAAGCAAAGAGTTTGAGGGGCTCCATAAATTCCGGTGTGTAAACCATATTCTCAGAAGTCTATCTCTGATTATGTGTCTTCTTTCTTGTGCTATGATCTTTTTAGTCGATTTCTTAATCCATAAGTAACTATGTAGGCCTTCTATATTTTCAAACTTTTCATGGATAAAACCCAAGATTTCAGAGAGGCCAAATTTAAAGGTAACAACCTAGAAATTAATTGCCACTGGGGATTTATTTCAAAGTAAGCTTGCTTAAGGATATTCAAGTAATAGCACCTTAGCACCATATTCTGCATACATACAAGGAGCATCCATCTGTACCACCAGTCTCAGCAAATGTTTCAACAGCTTCTTAAAACTTCAGATAATGAGGAACTAAACCTTCCAATAGCCGCTGGTTCAGTTGCCCAATACACTGACTAAGACAAGCCCCATTTGAAATTCCTAGTTTGGAGGCTAACATTTCTGGCTGAACAATGTATTCCCTCCCTCCTAAAACCCTAATACAATTGCCATCAATGCCTAGTAGCGAACACAATCCCTGCTTGAAACAATGGTCCAAGAGACAGTTATCTTCTGGCTTTTGTGGAAGACTATAAGATATGGCTAGACAGATTTGTTTTTCTTTTAACCAAGATAATCAGTGGGGAAGACAACTGTAATTTCAATCAAGCACTCTGCCAAAGGAACAGAAGAATCACTGGCAAAGCAGTAATGGCTCAAGCTTGGCAAAAAGCCATCTTTATGCACTACTTTATTTGTTCCTGTGTTCATATTAACAAAGCTTCTCAGCAGTCTAATTATTCCATAAACAGATTACTGGAGTTGTCTCCCTGGAGAGAAACGCGTCTTTCTCTCTCTCTCTCTCTTTCTCTCTCTCTCTCACGCACACAGAATCATCACCCAGCAGAAGTTCGAGGGTACAAACTTGCAAGCCTACTCAGCTGGCTACAAAAAGCAGCCATTTAAAAGGGACATCCAGCTAGCTGCCAATTTTTAAAGCTGTGTCTTGAAGTACATCTTTATTTCAATTCTGCTGAATTGAAATGGGTTGTATTTATATGTAAGTAAAGTAGCTAGGATCAGGGCCAGAACAACTGGACTCCTCTTTATTCCCATAGGAACTTGGATGCAATGTTTACCAGTAAATGTGTTGAATTCAGACACACTACTGGGGGACGGGTGGGGGGGGGGGGGACTCTTCCTTCTAATGACACTAATACAAAAACAGGCCCCTGAATCAATTCTGTAATTCCTTACCCTGCTATTAAAGCTCACAATACTAGCCTAACTCCGACCGGAAACTCTTTAACTCTCCTCTGCCTATTCCAACTACAACTGTCATCACCCATCTACAGCTTTTTCAGATTCCTTGCGGCACATCCCACACTGGCACACAAATTGCCTTTTCAGGGGACCGTCCAGACATCATGCAGCAGGGATCCTACCAGTTTTTGTTCCAAAAACTGTGTCCTATGGAACATACAGAGTCAAAAACCACAGAGGATGGGGCATGCAGTAACAAATGGAATCAGGCAAGAGTGAGCAGAAAAACTGGCAAGATCCAACCACCCATTCATATTTTTGTTAAATGTCTGACCCTTACGAGGTATTACTTCAGGCAAAACCACAGTGACAGATCCATTCAAAATAAACAAGACATGGCAAATTCACAGGATTATGATACACAGAGATCTTTCCAAACAGCAGCTATTTTGAAGAGACTACATACTGTCAGTTTTTGACCCCCTTGAAAGACATGTTAGTACATCAGCATTTTTAACACACTCTGCAAAGTATCCCCTCAGACTCACACACTTGGAGAATACTCATCCACAATCTGTTTTAAAGAACTCTTCTTCAAAGAGTTTGTTATGCACATCCCTGAGCGTCAAGAAATTCCAGGTGCAGCAATACCAGGAAGAAAGCACCCTGGAGACCTAGAAACGATTCTGTAATAGTTGCTTTATTTACAAACAGACAGAGCACAAAGAGAGGCAAAGGGGTAATAGCTTTTAACTATACTGCACCAGAGAGACTGCACCCAGAGTGTTTCAGCCAGCTCACAGCTATGTGTCTGCTCTCTTCTTCAAAATCAAGCCTACCATTTCTCCACACAACCCTTTTCTTCAGTTGGGTAGAGTCACCTTTTCCAGGTTTTTTATTGGTACTTTTAAGTTACTAGGGCACTACTCCCTAGCAAATAGCCACTGAAGAAACATCAGCCAAATATTTTCAGCCATTAACTGGAAGTCTGCAACAGGCTTAAGAGCATCAGAATGGGAATGAGGACTTGGCATACTGCACAGAAGATGAGTTACATCAATCTCCCCTTCCTGTTGATCTACTTAGTCTTAATGGTATTATAATTTATAATTTGTTTGTCCTGTGATATGAGGCCATGTATAGTGTGTTGTCTTGATTGTTATGGTCCACTGGGCTGTGCAATAAACATCCATTCATTAATACAATTTTATGTCCTACATCAGACATCAGTCAAGATCTACCAGGCCTGTGCATTACTGCAAAGGAGGAAATAAGTTACGTTCAAATTGCAATTAGCAAGTGTCTTGAATTCTCACCACTTCCAAACGCTGAGTTCTTAATTTATGAATACAATATTCAGTAGACTAAGCATAGCTCTTAACATTTTGTGTATCAAAACATGCATGCTTACAAACGGCTACAGTGCTCCACTTATCTTGACAGGTATGTGTGCAGATCTGAACGACTGTCTCCCACTCCCCTCCCCTAAATGCTGTGAAAACCTCACACACTCTTCTATTTAGTGGAACAAAAAACCAGAGGAGGAGTGGCAACTGGACTGTTCTCACACACACACTAACAACAGGAGGAGACAGAAACCACCCAGTGCTAAAGTTTAAGTAGGAGGGGAAGAGTTCACAGAATGGCATGAAGCCAGCATGGAGGAAGATGAAATGTGGCTTGCTGAGAGACCACAAGTTGTTTTAAGGTCACCCTGTGAGATCAAGACTGAGCTCAGAATTTATCCAAGGATTGCCTGCAAAGTCACAACACATTCTGGGAAATAAGGTACACCTTATTTTCACCACAGAATTGCACTGTCTTTCTAGTACAGCCCCATACCTAAGCTCACTGAAATAAATGATAAATAGCATAGCCATGACTAATTATCTTTCCCCAGCATCATACTAAAACTTTACCATACATAGTTCAGGTACCACAATGGAACTTCCTTTCCCTGTTCCACAACTTGACAGGGATAGGCATTTTAGCAGTGCAATGCCTGCCCTTTGAGAGATACACTTGCCACATAAAAACTGTTATACATATGGGTGCATCCTAGACAGAATTCTCCTCAAGGATGCTGTTTTCCGTGGTGCCCCTATAGTGAATGCAGACTTTATTCCACCTCCTAATCGAGTAATAGGATTGCAATACATTATTTTGAAGCTGTTAAAGCAGCACCAAGCAGGGCTGTGTAGTAAGAATTTGCATTTCATGGACTGAAAATTCCAGTGTAAGTATCAAAAAGGGTACCACTGCAGGGGCAGGAAGACCCATCACACCACAAATGCAGTGGGAGGGGGGATATTTTTAAAGGGCTTGTTCTTGGACACATGACAAAGCAAAGAGGAAATCCCATTCCCCAAGTCCCCCTTTAG
Organism: Lepidodactylus listeri; assembly: GCA_029233225.1. NCBI lineage: Eukaryota > Metazoa > Chordata > Lepidosauria > Squamata > Gekkonidae > Lepidodactylus > Lepidodactylus listeri. The sequence goes on from JARCFY010000001.1 coordinate 59,198,966, forward strand.
TACTAGTCTAAGCATGCATACTTGTGCAAGCCACCCTCCTTCCTTCACATACTACAACAGGTTAGCTTTCCCACATACACCACCAGTTAGCAGATCAATAATGTGTGTCTGGACTTCCGGCAAGACTTGCGATCATGGCGGACGTGCTCCTCTGCATCTGCGGGGAGCGCGATCCGTACCCGGCGGGAAGAAGGGGCTCCGGACTGGTGCCGAGCCCCCAGAAACCCCAGTGAGGGGGCTCTGCCTGGGGTGGCCCGAAGGGGATCCCTCCCTACGGTGGCGACCGAGGGATCGAGGTCCCTTTTCATCACCCCCATAGGTTCCCCCGTCCGTGGGAGCCGTATGGCTAGAAGCGCAAATCCGTGAAGCAGCAGAGAGTGCGAAGCTTTGAAGCTGGAACTTATAGTTACGCATGGAGAAAATGTGAGTCTGAAGTAAAAACAAACAGAACACAGCGGGAAAGGCGGGTGGAGTGAACCCCCCCTCGAGATCGGCGTACTTACGAGACTCTTTACGTGGCGTTACTGCATGAAAAAAAGTACGTTCGGCTTGCTAGATGGCAGCATCGCGCTTTAGAGGATATGAACTTTAAAAAGTTATAAGCGCAGTCGTAGAATTTGCTTCTTTCGTCCATCTTATCTAACTATCAACAAAAAGCGCAGCCTCAACAATGGCGGGGAAACCGAAACCTTCCCCCAAACTAGGAAGTACAGCTCCGAGTTCAAAGGTTGATACCACAGAGATGAGCACTGTGTTCTCCTCGTTATTGCGACCTCTAGTGGACCAAATGACAGCTCTCAACGTCAAGATGGATAAAATGCAGCTGGAACTGAAGGAGTCGAATAAAACCACAGAGAAGCTGCAGCAAGAACTTCTGGAAGTTAAGACTTCAGTAAAAAATCATGATTCAAGGCTACAAAAAGCGGAGAAAGAAAAGGCCTTCCATTCTGATCAGCTCTTGAAACTACAGATGGAAAGATCGAATTTTTTCCTAAGACTTCAGAATGTGCCAGAGGATAAAGGAGAAGACCTTAAAAATCTGCTAAGTGAAGCGCTTGAACCAGTAACAGGCTTAAAAGCAGCGGAAATAAAAAGCGACATAGATATGGTTTACAGAACCTATCCAGATTATACCAAAAAGAATAGCCTGCCTGGTGAGATTCTGATAAGGTTCTCCAAAAAGTCAACAAGGGATGTGGTGCTTAGGACCACAAATAAAGCGGTTCTGAAGATCAAAGGAAAAGAAGTTAAAGTGATGAAAGATATTCCATTTGAAATAAGGAAAAGAAGGAAAGCCTATGGAAAACTGACATCTTGGCTACAGTCTGAATCTATTATCTACAGGTGGAACGTTCCGGAAGGACTGAGCTTCAGCATCAAAGATAAAAAATATAAGATTGACTCTGTTCAACAGGCAAAAAGTTTTTTGAAAAAAAGCAAAGAAAAGAAAAAAGAGAGAGACTCAGATGGTTCGCTGGCATCGCAAGAAAGTATGTATGGATTTGATAGCTCAAAGAGTGAAGAAGAGATTTCTGACTCGGAAAAAGGAGCAGCAGCTCCAAAGGTACAAGAAGAGACTGTTAAGACAAGAAGAGGACGAAAGAAGAAATAAGGGCTGAACTGTTTTTATTGAAAATTGCACTTATATATTTTATATAATTTGTATAATTAAGCATTCCTCCAAAAGAGCATGTCTGTCAAATAGCTTTTTTATTTTTCTTATATCATCAGTAACAATGTTAATTGAAAATTAACCAAGGTTTAAAATGCTTCATATGTGTTAGTGGTAAGGTAATATTAAGCAAATGCTAAAGCACACTCTGTATAAGGTAAATGTAGCTTAGAAAGTAGCGATGTAGAAGTAGTAATAGAAAAAATTAATAAAAATCTTTAAAATAAATAAATAATAATGTGTGTCTGAACTACTTTAGGAGGTACTAATCGACCATCAGAAACACAGTAAAAAAAAAAAAGCTTTACTGAGCAAGTAAGCCTCATATATATAATGTTAAACTAAAAAACACCAGGAAAATAGTACCTACCAGTTTAAGTGGAAATACCCAAAAAACCCTATACTTTTTGAGAACATACTCGTATGCTTGATGATGCGGCTTCTCATAGACACCGCAGGAATAAAAGAACTACATCAGAAGAAAAAAGACACCATAGACAAATCAATTCAGTATAGAAATTCACCCAAGTCATTTTGAGACGATTGTTTTTGAGGGAATTTTTTCCACTGCTTACATGAACAAGTTCTCTTGTATTGTCTCAGAGTTCAGAAACAATTCAAATAAAGCATTGCACAGGGGTATTTTCCACTATCCAAGCACTCGGTTACATACTAAAGAGAACAAATGAATAACAGTAACTAAAAAGGGAGAGGGGACTGGTCTTCAGGAAAGGATGGGCACAAGTAGACCGTAAAAACAGTACATTTACATGCCCTGCACATACAGACTATGTCATCACTCAGTCATATCATTCAAGTCTTTTACAATGAGGTCTTCCTCATAATGGTTAGCGTTGAACGCACCTCCAACATATTTATTCCTTGGCCATTGTTAATGACTGCTATGGCATCACTTCTCCTTTAACACAGTCTTGTGGTCGGTCCCTTTTGCAACTGACCCTTGCTGATCTGTGCCAGTAGAGCTGGTTCCACTGGCCTTGCTAATTGTGAACATAAAACAGTCAGTTCTATGTTCTGACAGTTTGAATTTTCAGCAGCATCTGCTGGCTCACACTTAAATACCAGTATTTAGACCCGTAGCAATCAGCATCTTATAATAAGGACTCAAAGCCTCATAAAGAGCACAAACAGCACCACAACATTTCATCTGGTTATTAAAGCATATAATGTAAAGTGCTGCAGTTAAGGTTGCACTAACTGTACACTGCTGGCTTTGACCTGTACACTTGGAAAAATATGTTAAAATTCAGCTGGTCGCAGTAACAGAAGTAAAGTAGATGTACTTGATGGAAATCCTTCTAGTTAAATACGTAGACATGCTAGTTGTGCTATGCAGTGTTGGGTGATATACACTAGCTACCTGGGCTTGCTTTATGCATGTCTAGTTTTACCAAATTGAAAGTGTAAAAAATTAGAAGTCACATCTTTGGAAATAATTCTGAGTCATCAGCACCACGATGTGAGGAAGTGCCCAAACCGGTAACATAAATTTGTAGTGTTAATCTGCAGTGGTTTCTTTATTTACAACATTTTTATGCTGCCCTTCCACCCCATCAGGGTCTATAAGGCAGCGCACATAAAAACATTTGAACAGAAACAAAATTTAAAATTATAAACTAATTCAATAAAAACCAAACACCAGTTATTACCCTCACGGACACAAATTATGACAGTGCTATTCTACTCCGAATATCCACTTCCAAAACATATTCCAATGTCAGCGAGAGCTAAAATGCTCACTGCCAATAATGCAGAAACAGATGCAAAGTATTAAAAGAATTTGTAACATTGAAATCCAATCACAGCACAGCAGTGTTTTAGTACATTTTTTCCCCTTTCAACCCAACACCTTCCCCTGACTGGAGGCGGGGTGGAGGGGGAGAGACTACACTGCCACCAGGGAGAATGTCTGACAGTGCCTCTAGGGAGGCACTGCAGGATATTTTCAGAGCCCTTGAATGACTTTTAGGAAGATCCATTCCCCTACCCCTCATGCCTGATAAAACTAACTTCTTGAAAAGTTTGTACTGTTTATGAATTATCCAAAGAAATATTAACTTGTTTCATGCATGGCTGTCTCCTTTCAAAGTTCATTCCAGAAGCTCTCTTCTTCCTTTACCAATGTTTCTCCATTTTTTTTTTTGGTTGAAGATGGAATGGGTGCAGAAAACCATTTGGGGCACCAAGTCTCTGGCTATCTTCTATTTCTTCTAATGAACAAAGGTTTTGACCGTTCTATGCAAGGCCACGGTCTGGCCAGTACTGTTAGTTCCATTATCTCAACAGGCACTTATGGGGGGACAGGACAGATGACAGATGGCTACCGTGTACATAGGTCCCTGTTTTTCCCAACAGGCAGCTGGACCAAAAAAAAATTTTCAGGAGACTCTCAGCATCATTTGGCATTCCTATAATTCCATGTCAGTCTCAGTGGTGACAAATGATCTTCATTAGCCTCTCTGAACCAAAATACAAAACCTTACAAAAGACTTTCTTAACCTCTGTCTTCATTACACTCCCTTGCAGGACTTCTTTTCTCCAACGAGTCCCTACCCACTGGAAGTAAATGGGTCCCCAGCATCAATAACAATGTCTTCTTATTCTAATTTCTGGGAACAACATCCCCATTTAGTGGAGCATGTAGTCTTTTCTTGAAAGCCAGGCAAAGGAAGGTGGCTGTTTGGTAGAATCTGCTGCCTAATTTTGTATTAGGCTTTTAAGGGTACTTAGCATTTGGTAGGCAAGGGAGGCCTCATATCTTTTAGCCACTAACTGTATGTTGCATTCAATTCGTACCAGCAGTGGTAACATTTTTTCTGCTATTGTTCTCAATGTTTGCTTGCAGGACTGCAATTGGGTGCAACTGAAATGTCTGTGTAGTTTTGAAACTATACCTTCAGCACCCCAAGCAGACTGTGCATGCACTCCAAGATAAAAACGTGGCATTCCAGCAACTGAGTACTTTCTGTAGCATCTCCAGCCAATGCGGACTCCGAGTGCCTTAAAATTGTTGGTGTCTTTGACAGGCTTCAGGAGAATGACTGAAATGGCCATGTATTTTTCTAGCAGCCATAAGCAAGCTATGGACACCTGTGCTCATGTTTAGGAATGCTGTCATCACCAAGCTCTTGGCCTACTTTGTTAATTTTATGGTTGTTTTAATGATTTCACTATCTTTTTTAACCTTGTGAGCTGTCATGAACAGATCTCTGGAATGGCTGAGTATAAATTTTCCAGATAAATACCACATTGATACAGTATGTCATGCATGAACACGCAGAAGCCCACAATTCCCAACAATATTCATAATATCTGGATCACAGTCAGATGCAATTTTAGCCCAACCGCTCTAAGCCATTTCCTGATGACCCGTCATTTGTGGCAAAGAAGACAGGGTTGTTTCCTCTCTGTTGAGTGTGGGTTCACATTAAGCAATCCAGTGTGGTTACTGATACATAGCTCACTGTTTAAGAACTCAGCCAGAAAGTTGTGGCAATGTGTATCAAAGGCAGGTGATAGTCCTCCAGGTTCTAAACATCAGCAATCAAAGAAGCAAGTTTTGGAATTGGTTTCTTTGAGGGAAAAATGGATGGAGGTAGCTTTCAAGTAAGGCTCAACAGTCTCTATGAAACCCAGGAACCCTTCCTCCCAAAAACCCCCACCACCCACTACCAATTCTTTCCTATTGTTTTCCCCACAGTAGACTACTGCAGTGCCTGTGTGGAGCTATCTGCCGGTGAGAGGACAATGCAGATTCCACCCTGGCGCTGAGCAAATGCCCCTTCAGGAACCACAAAGAGAAATGATGCCAAACAGAAAAGGTCCTTCTCTTAGCAGGTGTCCCTGATTCTACATCTGAGTCCCCACCATTTTCAGATGGTGAAATAGAGTAATCAGAAAACACAACAAAGGGCTGTAACTTCCTTTACCTCTAACTGTGCGTGGTTGCTGGGTCCAGAATCAGATACCTAACAGCAGCAGCTTGCCTTTGCAGCTTACTGGGAAACTGCTCAGGAAATGCAACTAAACAGGCGGTTAATGGGATGGCAGAAGAGGGCATGCTGATCTCTTTCTCAGCAGCAATGAAGTCACTTCCTCCTGCTCACTCATCTCCTGCTCAACTTCACACATGTCCTGTTGTTGAGATTTGTCCTGGACAAGCGTTTCTTGTACAGCCATATCATCTGTTCTGCAAACCGTCTCCACAGCAGCACAAACACTGCGACAGGCACTCCTCTGTGCAACAGCTGTCACTCTCATCTTCTGCCGACTGTGTTTTTCTCATTCTGCTAGGCAGGCTGCACTACGCAGAGACAGAAAGAAGCCCATTGTTATGGCATTAGAAGCAAAAACTTGAACTTACACACACACACACACACACACACACAATTCCCTGATGTATCAGTGTGACACCAATGACTACAGGCAGAAGAAGTTAAAATTAAAAAGTGGCCAACCACTCCCCCGTCGCACACCCCCAGCTGGCATTCACAACTCTGCCCAATTCTGTTCATGACAATGACGTCTGCCACAAGTTACACTGGGTGTAGATGGCGCTTTTGCAAAGACTCTCTAATACCTTCCCCTGAAATGCACACACAAATGTCATTTACTCACCACTTGAACAGTCCAGATGGGAACAGTCGCACAGATGGTTTCCAAGGCTCCACAAATCACAGAGCCTGAAGTCACCACATGCACTGTAGTTGACTGGTGGGCAGACTGAGGTGTCTTCAAGGCCATTGTGTCAGTTAATCAGATGAGGACTGTGCATCTGCCTTCAGCTGACAGCACACAGAATGTTGAATAGTAGAAAATGGGAGAGAAACCTCTCATATACAGAATTAATACCAGAATATTTGTGAACGAAGTGCTGAAAATTAGAGATGTACTGTGAGTGCCTGCCTCACAAAGGCTATTCTGGGGAACACCAGCTGGAAAGTATTTTCTCCTTTTGAACAAATGAAATGCTTAAAGATTTTATTCACTTAATGTGTAGTAGACAGATTTTTCTGTAAAACAAACCTATACCAATAAATAATTCCTGTATATAGACATATATGGCATACTTAAGGATATTTTTATTGTTTAAATGCGACTAATTCTGTTCACAATTAATTTGTTATAATGCATATAATAATACACTACTAAAGAGTTCAAAGTTTTCAGTGTTGCAAAGCTTAACATGGCATCCAAATATACTGTAGTCCTATTATGATTATATGCCACTAGCTCTTTCTAAACGACTTACAACAAAATCTGTATTTTCCATTTTTATTTTTCTCAGCCTCTCAGATGACAAAAACGAAGATACATGCACTAATGTAGCACAGGGTTCAGTAGTTTCCAACTCTCTCCCTCTGGCACTGGGTATATTCAGTTCTGCTTTCAGAAAACTAACAGTGCTACCCCCAAGCAAACGTATAGCCTCTAAATCCAGTGAAGTCAGTGGTCTTATATTAAGATGTAACTCTGCTTAGGAGGTGACCATAAGGCACTCCTGATTTTTAATTTCATAAACATGCCAAGTTGTTTATCACTTATTACACTTATTAAGTTGTTAATTTGCCCCCGTGACTTCAAAATTTCCAGAAATTGTACTATCTCTGTTCACAATGTTATGGAAGTTGCTATATATAAGAGGCAGTAAACATTTCCAAGATGAACAAACGATTTGTTTCTGAACTGGTGCAGGCCATGGTTTTCTATTCTAAAAGTTATAGCAAGGGAAATAATTCTTCAGGGGATAGTCAGCATCCCCTGCCCTACTTCTTCTTGTTTGCTGATATACACACTCCCTCCCGACCCCAGTATGTAACACAAGATTACTCTCCCCTTGCAGCTTCACAGACCTGGAGACTGAAAGCTACAACAGGAGAAACTATCCCATAACTTGCGGGATGGGATTTAATGACGCATGCTCACAGTTTTCCCTGCCAGCATTTATGAGTTTATATTATGTTTTATTTAATTGTTTTAAATATTATGTGTATTTGTATTTTAAATGTCTTGAACCATTTTAATGTTGCCACCTCAAGTACCCTCAAGATAGCCAGTGTAGTGCAGTTGCTAAGACTGGCAGACTGGGTTTGATTCCCCACTCCTCCACATGAAGTCTGCTGGGTGGCCTTGGGCCAGTCACAGGTCTCTCAGAACTCTCTCAGCCCCACCTACTTTACAAAGTGACTGTTGTGGGGAGAGGATGGGAAGGTGATTTTAAGCCCCTTTGAGGCTTCTGAGTGTAGGAAAAAAGCTAGGTAGAAAAACCAACTCTTCTACCTTGAATTGGGTGGCAAGGCAGCATAGAAATGATTTTTTAAAAATGAGTTAAAGAGTGGCCTTGAAAATGCAAAGGAGAAAGTATGTTCCTTGCAGAGCCTGTACAGATATCCTTCCATAAGCCTGTGCAGCAGTTTGGCAAAGCAATGACACAAAAGGAGCCTCTTTCATTTCTTACTTTCTCTAACATCTGGAGACAACTTGCTTTCTTTCTCTTTCTCCCAAGCACTCATTTAATTCCAGAAGACTTGGGAGTGGTGGTCAGCACAGGTAGACTGATTAGAAAGCCAAGCCAAGCTAATACTTGTAGAATCATGTGCATCCTAAAAGATATTATTGTGTTCTCTATGCAATGCCAGAGGAGTAGCAGTGTTGTAACAAAGCAAAACAGAAGTCCAAATGCACCTTAAAGACTAGTAGTATTTATTCCAGCATGAAATTTCATTTCATTTATTCCAGTATGAGTTTTTGTGAGCACACTTCCTCAGACGCAATGGACGAAAACAGTTTCCCTCATTTTATACAGAAAACTACACAAGGGAAGAAGAAAGGAGTTGAAGAGAGGCCTGGTATAATAAATTGTGTGGTTCTCTGCGCTCAAGAATTGAAAGGTTTACACATAAAGAATGACAAGAGCGGTCGGAGTCTCTAGGCCTCTCATGCAGTGAAGATAAAAGTGCAATAAAGTTAAACAACAAACTAATTAAGAAAAACTTTTTGAAAGAATATATTCACAATACTTTATCATTTTCATTACTTCTAATAGTTTTTCTAAGTGTATTCTCTATTCACTGTCATACATTTTGTATTTACTTAGAAGACGTATATCCCACTTTTCAGCCCAATCAAAGCCATCAAGGGAGCTAACTAAAAACCAAGTTGTACAAAAAACATCATAATATGAGTTCAAAACCAGAACTAAAATGATACATATATAGAGAACATCAACTAAAACCATAGGGTAAGGAGGAACATCCGATGAAACAAACTCCATTTTATGCCTTTCAAAGTAACATATTTAGGAGTGGGATGCCATTCATTACCAGAAATTATTCAGCAGACAAACAACAGTCCAGTATTTTCACCAGATAATCTCAACACTCTGATTTAAAGGAGTTTAATTCCAAGGAAACTCCTAGACACTGATGATGTTAATGAATAGAGAAAGGCAGCAAACATTAGAGATGTGAAGCTGAAATATGATCCTGATGCAGTATAAACAGGCATGGGCTTTGCCATTACTTGAAACACATAATGATCTCTATGTGGGGGGGCGGGGGGGCGGGAGATGTTACTGACCATCTCTGCCTAACCTGCCTCAAAAAGAAGTTAAGGTAAAAGAGAAGGTACTTTTACCATTCAATGGAGCAGATGCACTATTCATTTTACTAGATGTAAACACATTAGCAATACTTGTAGCCAATGCTCCCTTTAAGCTGTGGAGTCTTGTGAGCAAAAATCCTACTTTGTGAGCTACTGGCATTAAAGTTGTGAGCCAGTGATTTGGTTGCTGCGTACATTAGTTTGCTCTGGAGCCATCCTTCCTGAGCTAAGACAAAAAGGTGTGAGCTGGAGGCTAAAAGACTGTGAGCTAGCTCACACTAACTCAGCTTAGAGGGAACACTGCACCTTCTCCAAGCACCCCAACAACTTGCCTGTACTTGGCCCTAGCTGAGAAGCCTGAAGCCGCGGTCACCAATACCACTCCACCAACAAGCATTTTCTAATGTATTTTATGTACTGTGAATTGCTAGGAAGAGAAAAGGGAATGGTAATGTTTGGCTAAAAAACAGGATTATAACATTGCCAATATTAGTTTTTCAAAAAAAAACTCCCATTAAGCTGCTCCAAACATCCTGCAAGAGACTTGGGCTATGTAGCTAATAAACACGTCTAGTAAACTTCAATAAAATGAATGGCACATCTCTCAACTGGAAAGTATGGCATACTTTCTCTTTTACCTCAGCTTCCATAGAAGGAAGATTAGACAGAGAGAGTTGGTAACCAAAGGTTCTCAAACAAACCGTGGTTCATCAAGGATTTGAACTCGGACACCTCTGATCAAAGACCAACACTAAATCTAAATCTCAACACTCCAAATGAAGTGAGATTTGTTTCCTCAGACTGCATATCTGATCCCTTCCACCACCTATTCCAGAACACATTTATTAATTACAATGGGATAGGGTTACCAACTCTGAGTTGGGAAATACCTGGAAATTTTGGGGTGTAACCTTAAAAGGGCAAGGTTTGAAGCGGGACTTCAATGGGGTAGACTGCCATAGAGTCCACCTTCCAAAGCAACCATTTTCACCAGGTGAAGTGATCTCTGTCACCTGGAGATCAAATGTAATCCCAAGAGATCTCCAGCCACCACCTGGAGACTGACAAACCTAGGAAAAATTTATACATTTGTGATTGTCTTTATAAAAATATAAGCCTCATTTTGGAAATTCACAAGGATCTTTCAAAATCTTACTCTTAGCGAATGAAAACTTAGAAGGTGCAGATACTGCAAAAGAGGGCCCACCCCCCGACAAGCATTCCCGTGTTAGTTTTGCTTTATCATTATTTTATTAAAAGCATAAAAGCGGCATAGAAAAACAATGGTAGTCCTATTCCCAATCCGGCTATTACATTAAAGCACTTCCCTCTGCGGCCTGGGAAGCAACTGGTCAGAATGGTCACGGCAAAATCCGGGGGCAAGAGAGGGTAACATCATCCCGCACCGTCTCCATCATCCAGCCACCAACTGCAACCATTTTGGCTACAGGACGGAACACCAAGCGAGAGATGGACGGGGAGACGAGCAAAAAAACTGAGCGCCCCCAAACCTGCACAGTGCAACGCTCCCCATAAGCGTCTATTCCGCCGCCGCCCGAGCTTTTACCTGGGATCCCAGCAACGGTTTTCCGGTCCTCCCCACCACGCGCCAAACAGAGCCACCCACTATCACGCGTCCTCCCACGGCCGCCATATTAAGTGAGGGAAATGGGAACATTAGGCACGCCCCCTATCTCTGTCTACGTCGCCACCTTCTGCGCGAGCGCGCGTACGGCAAGGAAAACGCCGGCGAGGAAAACGCCGTGTCTGATTCGCGGTTAGAAAACGGAGGCGGGAGGTTGGATATTCCAGGGTGACGTTAGGAAATTGGCGTGGGGGCCGGCTGTTTTTGAAGATCGTGTGTAGCTTGGATAGGAAACAATAAATAAAGGTGCAGGAAGGAAAGCAAGGAAGTTTTGGAAGCAATATTCTTGGAAGAGAGTTTCTCTTCCGCTTCCGGAAATATAATTTCGTTCACAGGTAGTTAGTGTGGGCCAAAAATAAGCAAGAGTTCTTTGGTAAGACCTTCAAGGTACGGTTGCCAGCCTCCAGGTGGGGCCTGGGGATCTCCTGCTTTTACAACTGAACTCCAGCTGGCAGAGAACAGCTCCCCTGGATAAAATAGCTGCTTTGAAAGATGGACTCAATAGCATTGTACTCTGTTGAGGCCCCTCCCTTCCCGAAACCCCACCCTCTCCTGGATCCACCCCCAAAGTCTCCAGGTATTTTCCAACCCAGACTTGGCAACCCTACTTCAAGACTAGGGTTGCCAGCCTCCAGGTGGGGCCTGGGGATCTCCCGCTTTTACAACTGATCTCCAACTGACAGAGATAAGCTCCCCTGGAGAAAATGGCTGCTTTGAAGGGTAGACTGTATGGCACTGTAGTATGCTGAGGCCCCTCCCCAAACCCCGCCCTCTCCTAGATCCACCCCCAAAGTCTCCAGGTATTTCCCAACCCAGACTTGGCAACCCTATTCAAGACTAGTAACATTTTGTTCCACGAAGATAGATCCAGATGGTCAGCCGTGTTGGTCTGAAGCAGTAGAACAAATTTAGAGCCCAGTGGTACTAGGGTTGCCAGGTCTGGGTTGGAAAATACCTGGAGACTTTGGGGGCGGATCCAGGAGAGGGCGGGGTTTGGGGAGGGGAGGGGCCTCAGCATGGTACAATGCCATATTGTCCACCCTTCAAAGCAGCCGTTTTCTCCAGGGGAGCTGATCTCCGTCAGCTGGAGATCAGCTGTAAAAGCAAGAGATCTCCAGGCCCTGCCTGGAGGCTGGCAACCCTAAGTTGTACCTGAGACTAACAAAGGTTTATTCAAGGTATGAGATTTTGTGTGCCAGGCACACTTTTTCAAATATGCTGGAATGGTAGATGAGGTTCTAAACTTATAGACAGGTTTAACAGCAATTAACGTGTGATATAATGATGTTTAAGTTATGCAAAGTAAAAAACTAAATAAGTTAAAGCTATACGGTCAACAGTTGTAAAGCAATAAATATGTCAAAATAGTGGGTAAATGTCTAAAGGTGTTTTTTCTAATTGTGGGAAGTAACAATTCCACTATTAATTTTGGTGGACAAGACCTCAATTTGCCAGATTCTTTAGTGTGAGATGTGTGTTTCTTTAGGCGGGTGTGCTGAATTTCAGAGCTACATAATTTACTTGGTTTTGTTTAAATGGTAGAAGCACTATTATTATTATTTTTAAAAAGGATTTCTACAGAGGGCCCCAGAAGAGAAGTAATCCTCAGTGTCTCTGTACCAGTAGTCACAAAAGTAAAAAGGAGTTCCATAGCACTTTTGGAGACTTAACAGGTATTGAAGCATAAACTTTAAGGAGGTGGATGTATGGTTTAAAACTTGAGTTTGCCAATAATTGTGAAGAGTTGAAGAGTCATGTTATATAAAGCATAGCAAAGCATACATGATAACCACAGTGACCATTCAGAACAGCCAACTGAACAGTCTGGCATTTATTTCTGTCATTTTAATGCCACCTTTCCATGGAGAAAAAACAGGCTCAAACCGGTTAACAAAATAATAAGCAACTACTAAACAGACATAAAGCCACAGGAGTCCTAGTACTGGTGTCACTGGGTTGCCTGCCAGTTAGCAGTTATCTGGGAGGAAAATGTCACCAGGCGATCAGGAAATGGCCTGCTGTACCACTATTGCTGGAAAAAACTTCCTATGGCACAAAACCGAGAACTGTTAGGAGACAGCTGTTTCATCCTCAGTTTCTGGATGACTTGGCTGCCACAAGCCCCTAATCTCTTGCTGGGTCAGTGAATGAGTTGGCGGTACAGAGCTCAGGTTAACACATGTAGAGGCTAAGAAAATAGTAACTGTACAATTAAATACATGCTGACCTGGATGGCCCAGGCCAGCCTAATTTTGTCTGAACTTGGCAGCTAAGTGGGGTCAGCCCTGGTTATTATATGGATGGGAAACCAGCAAGGAAGTCCAGGGTTGCCACGCAGAGGCAGACAATGGCAAACCATCACTGAACATCTTTTGCCTGGTGTTATGTATTGACCATGCGGTCGCCATGTGCTCTCTTCATTGTGACCGCATGGCCAGAGCACATGGCCAGAGCATGGCCAGAGCACATGGCCAGGAAACTACCTGAGCTTCAGCCAGGTAGAACAAAGGCCAGGTGGATTCAAACCGGCCACCAATCCTGTACCTAGGTTTCTCCCAGGGAACCTATGAAATGTAAATAGACTTCTAATAGCCTATCAGGCCAGTTGGGTGAGGTCAGGGGATTGTCCCTGACCAGCATAAAAGGAGGGCTTGGAGCCCTGGGTTGTATGCTTCATCCGGACCAGCAATAAAGATCTAGCTGTTTCACTATTCCATGGACTCCCGACTCCAATACTTATCACCTTGAAAATCCTATGAGGTTGCCGTTAAGTTGGCTGTGACTTGATGGCACTTTCCATCATCACAATTAAAAAAACACACCATTTAAATACAATTAAGCCTACAACTGGTAAATTCTAATTTAGCAATTACATGCTGTTTGTCAATATACTGTTAGGCACTTTTCACCCAGCCGTGAGAAGTTCCAGGGTCATCTCTACACTTGTATGAGGCAGCAGTTCCCCATAGAGATATCACCTTCTCTACTCCATAGTTTAGTTGTGTTGGAGGAGAAGCACCAGACACTGACTTTTAGCCTTAGCCTCCAGAGGGGGAATTACAAGAGAGTAGACAGGCCAACTGAATTCCTTCCTGTTCACTCTTCTGCCTCTGACCCTTTGACATGTAGACTGATACTCTCAGGGAACTGCTTCCTTCCTTCCATTCACTTCAGCTCTCTTGCACACACATAAAGAAGGAAGCTCTCCATCTTTGCAACATGGATGCAACCACCATCTGCATCTATCCAGGTAGTCAGCATAGATTCTATTCCTATCTCTTGTCTATCCTATCTAGAATGGAGTTCACTCAATAAAGAACTCTTTATTAGCTTGAAACAAGTGGCTCTGTGTAACTCTGTAACATTAATTGATACAGGTTCCTGGTTTACCATACCAGTGAATTGTAACAGCTGGACCCATATTTCTGCCTCTGACCCCACCACACACACTCTTATCCTTTTTTTATTTATACTCTTAGCAGCCTATGGTTGCAACTCATTCTCTTTTTCCTTTTCTCTTAACTTCTGTCACTGATGGGATATGTTGGGGAAGTGGGAGGCTGAGTGGTAGGGTTACATGGGGTTTGTTGTTACATTTAGAGATGTAAAATTTATGGAAATTTTGAAATTAGAAAGAAAGTTTCCCTCTGTTCCCCCCCCCCCCCAAAAAAAACCCCCAACAACATAATTTTGGAGAAAATTGAATACTTGCTGTCCTACCAAACCTAAACGAATTTTATTGCTTTAACAACATAAAATACATAATCTATAATTTAGCATATAAAATTGCAATGTTTGACATATTTATGGAATTTAAAAGTTAAAAATGCTTTAGTTTTGTACAAGCAAAGTTGAAAATATACCCAGGCCTTGAGACAAATCTGCAAGGTGATGCATCCTATGCTATTTTAGCACTTGTACCATAATTTTTGCTATCTGGTTGGAGAGAGCTAAGTTCTCTATGAAACTTTTAAGTTTTCCTCAGAGGCTTTGACATAGGCTGAGGACAGACTCGCAATCTGGAATGGGATGAAACCGAGGCCAAAAGCTGTGGGGAAAAGTGCTCCGGGGCTGGCCATTCACACTGGCCAGTGTATTGCGGGACCATGCCGTTAGGGAGCGTTCAGACTGCTGCGGAGTGGCCCCGGGTGGGCCGGCCTCCGCAGCTCGTGGCGGGGCCATTTAGGCAATATGCGCATATCTCCACGATGGCACGTTCACACTGCTGCCTCTGCTTGCCTCCTTCCAGTCCACACTGCCAGGAAGCGGGAGACAAGTGGCAGACAGCCTCTGGACACCAGTTTCTGCCGGTGTCCTTCTGAAGCGGCAGGAAAGCGGGTAAGTACGGAAGGGAGCCAGGGAACAGCTGTGGCTGTTTGAACGGGCTCCCTTCCCCTGCTTCACAAGCGGAGCTCTCCTGCTCCACTTCCTGAGTCTGTCCTCAGCCATAGTTTTGCCCCACCTTCTGATCTCCCTCCCCCTGACACACACAAAGCAGGGCAATAAGCTACTTTTTACCCAGTCTGAATTTAATGGTTTCAGATTTCACTCCCTGGGTCTGAAGAGTACAAAGCAACAGGATCTGTTTAAAGCAGTATAATGCTAGCTTGACCGCAGGAGGGCAATTAACGAATGTAAACAGTAATTTTTAAACTAGAACAAGTATGGTTTGAAACTAGAAACAGGTATAGACAGGTTTTTTAAAAAACTAGAATGATTCCAGCGGGAAAGTCAGATGTAGATTTGACCTAAAGGTATTTCTGTAATGTTTGTTTTATTTACAGAGCATAAATGCAAAAAAACAGCTCAAAGAGACAGCAGATCTTGTACAGCACATCATCCCAAGGTACAGATATCCTGCATGTCAAATACTTCAGCCAACTCCCAGCTCCGTCTTCTTTGCTTTCTCTCTGTTTCCAGACTCCACTGTTGTACTCATATACATCTGTCCCCTCTTTTCAGCTGGGATCACTGTCTCCCAAGTACTTATGAATACTTTGGGAGCCATCAGAAATCGTCTTCTAACAATTATTACCCACTGAGGAAAATAATTTTTTGAACAAAAAACAACAAATAGTGTAATTGCTTTTTTATTAGGACCTGCTAAATTATCACGAAATACCGAGTTCAAATCTTTTAGGTGGGATGTTAACTGCAAAAAAGAAGGTTAAAAAAACCCCAGTTGTTTCAGGGTGCATTGGAAAAGCCCAAAGTCTGTAGATTATGGGTTTCTTAAAATGGTGTCAAAGGGGTGTTGCAGGCTGATTGCATCATGGTGCAAGCCAAATTTCAGGATTTACCTGAGGGTCCCACTCTGGAGAAGCAAAAAATGGAGTATCTTGCTTTGAAAATGTTAATGCCTCAGTCTATCAGAATGAGAGCATTATGGAACACACAGGTCCTCATAACTCTGAAAGCAGCAGGGGAACAGTGGTTGCCCTTAACTTTCACAAAGCTGGAGATTAAGTCTAGATGATGCACTAGGCACCAAAATAAATCAGGAATCTAATGGCAACTGAAAGGCTAACGAAATTTATTCCACCATAAACTTTCGTGTGTTAGAGCTCACCATCAGATGCAAATCTGCTGCAAGTCAACAGAAGGCAAATTAGGTAGCATTAGCTAGCATTTTGAGGGGATATAACTCCTATAAGCAGAGCCCCTTTAGAAAATAATCCTCCTCGAGTTGTAAAATTGCTTTCTTAGATGGCTAAACGTGGTATTTCAAAAAATATATAATCATTAAGTGTCTGTGGGGCAAAAAAATCCAGAAAAATAGTATAACTCTTTCCATAATTTTAAAGTTCAAAGTTTATTTAGATTTAATAGCCCATAGGCCATACACCATAAAAATAATAATTAAGAGTTTAAAAGAACAGTAAAACAAAAATAGTATAACTCTTTCCATAATACCTTTTTATTAGGACCAATCAAAACATCACAAACTAGCAAACAAAACCATTTAAGCATTTAAGTTTCCCAGTACAAAAAGGGAGTGGGAAGAGGCATTTGCTGTATGTTAAACCCAGATTGCAAATCTACAGCAACAGTTAGCAACAGGTTACTTCTGTAGGGTTGCCAATCTCCAGGTGGTAGCTGGAGATCTCCTGGGATTACAAGTGCTCTCCAGGCAACAGAGATCAGTTCTCCTGGAGAAAATGGCTGCTTTGGAAGGTGGACTCTATGGTCCCTCCCCTTCCCAAATCCCACCCTCTTCAGGCTCCACCCTCCAAATCTCCAAGTATTTGCCAGCTCAGAGTTGGCAACCCTATATCCAATATGCTTTGCTGTTACTGTTTTAGTACCAATTGCTGGTGTTCATCTTTCAGATAATAGTGTAATTGCCTGAGCTTAGTAATAACCATACAATTGAAATAAATTGTGGTGGGAAGTCTTAGTGACTACCTGTAAATCTTTGCAGGGATGGGAACTCTGACAGGAGAATCCAATTGAAAATACCCTGGATTCCATAAACCTATACATAACAACTTTTATTTGGGTGTGTATGAAGGTATTCAGGATGTGGTTGGTGCTGGAAAGGTGGGGTGAGTTTCACTAGTTGACACTGGGGGAGCAAAAATCCTTCGCTTTCCTCCAGTCTCTTGAGGGATATAATTACTCCTTAAAGCAAAGGGTTGTCTCCTTCCTTCCTATCTACTGGTGGCTTTTCTTGTGGGCAGATAAGTTTCAAGCCAACATAGGCTCTTAGTGAAGACAGACACCCATTACCCTTTAAGCTTGGCTATGATCTGGATTTTTCATGGAGTGGCTCTGGCCATTTCAATCCCTTTCCACCACAGGTATTCCATCTTCTCATTTCTTTTAGCACACCACAAAGCCAGTTGGAACAGTGGGACCAGAGCAGAGACAGAGAAAAGAGAAAGAGGAGCAGAGAAGAGGAAGAAAGGAATGTGAAGGATGACAAAGGAAAGAGTAGAAAAGGGAGTATGAGTAGAGCAAAGTGAGATAGAGGGAAGTAGACAACTTGAAATGGGATAATGAAGAAAGTAGCATGGGTCAGGAAACAGGGCACCTTGGAAGCAAGCAAGTTCTAGGAAACACATTGGGGTGCACCAAGTGTTGCCACATTCACAATCACCAGTCAACTGATTTCCTGCAAGGGGAGCCAGCTGCTTTGTTTGTTTTTCCTCCATGTATTCACTGCATGTTCATATCGTATGCTTTTATTGTTCTGAATATTTTTTACTTTTCCATAATGTGGCAGAACAAATTTTAAGTCCAGTAGCACCTTTAAGACTAACAAAGGTTTATTCAATTTATTCAAGGTATGAGCTTTTGTGTGCATGCACACTTCTTCAGATACATTGAACTGGAAGCTAACTATGTGTGCACACAGAAGGGCATACCTTGAATAAACCTTTGTTGGTCTTAAAGGTGCTACTGGACTCAAAATTTGTTCTACTACTTCAGAACAACATGGCTGCTTTGTTTGTTTTTCCTTCATGTATTCACTGCATGTACATATGCTTTTATCATTTTGAATATTTTTTACTTTTTCATAATGTGGCAGAACAAATGGATCTATCATAATATGGCAGTACAGTGATCTAAGTGGTCTGTATGCCACCATTCCCAAGTTCCTTGGCTGACCTCATTGGGGGTTCAATTTGCCCTGTATTGGGAAAGTGTTCATGGGGCTGATATTCAAACTTTATCTTATTAAGCACACAAACTTGAAGAAAATCAAGCTCAAGAATGATTTATACGTCAGTAAATCGGAGCCTGGTATGGCATAGTTCCACATGTATAAACAGCTGGTAGATGTACAGATGAAAATGCAATAATTGTATAAGAGTTTGTTTTAAAATTCCTGTCAGCTTCACTATACAGCTGCCTCTGTACACATTATAGAAAGAGGACTGGCATTGTTATTATTTTATATTACCAACTGTGGCCATGAAGAAAAACTTTTGTTGAAGGGTTGTCACCCCCAAAGAGTGAAAATAGGTCATGGTTTTGTATGTGAGGTCATCAAGTTTCGTCCTTCCATATATGGAACCTTTAGTTTCACTGATGGCTTCCAAGATCAAATGCCTCATAGAAGAATGCACAAAAAACTAGAAAAATAGTTTAGGCCATGGTTTATTCAGTGTCTCCTAAATGGATGTTAAACAAAGCAATAAAATTCCATTTGTTTAGGTAATTTTTAAACTGTGATTATCTACATTGGTGGTGGAAAGTGCCATCTAATAGATCCACCACCATTGTTGTTATATTTTGTATATCTTTTTCTTGTTTTGTCTTTTGAAAAATCTTATTTAATTGCTGGATTTTAAGGTTTTTCCCTTGTTCTTTTTTCTGTTCTTTGAAATAAATAAATAATACAAATGAAGAAGAAGAAAAGTTGCAGCCAACTTATGGCATATACTAATGGTACGATTTTCAGGGCAAGAGACATTCAGAGGTGGCTTGCCACTGCTTGCCTCTGCATGGCAACCATGGACTTCTTTGGTGGCTTCCCATCCATGTAATAACCAGGGCTGACCCCACTTAGCTTCCAAGACATGACAAAATCAGGCAGGCCTGGGTCAATCCAGGTCAGGGCATATCTGTATTACAGATAGTTTGCCTCAATGGTTCTCTGAACAAACAACATTTACAGGATTGGATCCAGTAGTTTTCTCTCTGTTTTCTCATGATATTTGAAGGACTGAATAGCAGTTCTAGCAGGATGACTCTTCTCAATCCCCATTTTTCATCTCTTCAACACTTTTCTTGATAGGCCTATTATTCTTGCCTTGGTATAGGAATTTTCCCTCTCATTTTGGCAGGGCTATTTCTTCACCTTTAACTGATAATGATATCTCTATTTTTGCTCTAACAGATCTAGTGTTTTCCTTTAAGAAACACAGACATGTACTTTTCTCCTAAATAAGAAATTGGTTGATTATAGCATTTTTTTCCTAGTGCTATTTCTGCACTGGGCTAAATTTGTTTCCTTCTGCAATAATATAGCAGAGGCACTGGGACTTCAGCAGGACAGAACTTCTATAAACAGTAGATTGTGCTTCCAGCTATCTTTCTATTATGAATTCACAAGTAACTGTTATCAAATGGGAAAGGAGTAGCAGTGGACATGACAAGCATCAGTAGTCTTCTGAGGAAATATCTTCTTGAGCAGCATGAAGGTTTTGGCACACAAGCCTGTCCTGTGGTCTGGTAGAATTTAACATCACAAGCCAAAGCTATGGATAGGATAACAGGTACCGATCTTCTGTATTGGTTTCTGCCTGACAGAAAAATGCAGAAGAATAAAATAAAATGCAGAAAGCTGGTTTGTAACAACTTTACTAAGCTGAAATAAGACTCCACTGCTTATACCTGGAAAATATGAAGTTATGAAAGTAAAATTCTAATAGCCAGTAATGTCTATTATATTTGTTTAGCTGTCACCATTCCAGCGCAAAAAAACTTTGTGATGTTTATATATGTTGGCATCTATAAATTAAAATGTACTGTCAAGACTGGGTCTCTGCTTCATTTTACCTGGAGTATACAAGTGGGGACCCGCAAGAATCTTGCGGGAGTGGCTATCCCATTACCCCCACATCCAGGGCTCATTTAGTAGCAGGAGCTCCTTTGCATATTAGGCCACACACCCCTAATGTAGCCAATCCTCCAAGAGCTTACAGAGTTCCTCTTACAGGGGCTACTGTAAGCTCTTGGAGGATTGGCTACATCAGGGGTGTGTGGCCTAATATGCAGAGGAGCTCCTGCTTCAAAATGAGCCCTGCCCACCTCTGCTTCTTCCCCTGTTCCCCTACTTTTCTCATACTTTCTTCCTGCCACCTCATTTCTCTCTCTCTCTCTCTCTCTCTTTCTCTCCCCCTCCATGGCTGTCATTTCCTTTCTGTCCCCATCCCATCACTCTTTCTGCTCTGTCAGTCTCCTGGCCTCCCACCTACTTCCTCCCCCCCCCCCCCCAGCAGCAGTGGCAGCAGTCGCTCTCCAGAAATCACAATGGATTGCCCAAATACAGAGATCAGTTCCCCTTACAATTGCCAGCTCCATGCTGGGAAATTCCTGGAGATTTGGAGGTGGAGCCTTGGCAGGATGAGGTTTGAGCTTGGAAGTGATTTCGGCAAGGTATAATACCATAAACTCCAACCTTCAAAGCAGCCATTTTCTCCAGGGGAACTGATCTCTGTCATCTGGAGATCAGTTGTAATCCCAGGGGATCTCTAGCCCTCATCTGGAGGTTGGCAACATTAGTTCCCCTGGAGGAAATGACTGCTTTGCAGGGTAGAGTTTATGGCATTATATATGTCTGAAGTCCCTCCCAGCCTCAATCCCCACCCTCCCCAGACTCCACCCCTCAAATACCCAGGAATTTACCAACCTGGAGTTAGCATTCCTATCTCCTTCCCACCTAACAGCCAACCTACCTTTATCTGCCCTTTTGTCGTCAACTTTCCATCTCCTTTCCCCCTGCAGCTTCTATTGAGAAAAACTATGGCCTATCTCCACAGTAGGGACTAAAGCAGTTGACATTATTCTCTCCTCCTTTTTATCCGCACAACAACCCCATGAGATAAGTTAGGCTGAAAGTATGTGACTGGTCCAAAATCACCCAGTGAGCTTCCACAGCAAGATAAGGATCTAAACTTGGGACTTGCAAAGCCTGCTCTGAAGCTCTGACCACTATACTACACTGGCTTTCATAGGGCGGCTGCTGTTGAACAGTAGCAAGTGGCAAGGCCTAGTTGAATCATGCAAGTCAGGCAGTATTAAGCAGGGGTCATTTAGTAGAAAAAGAGGTGCAGGAGCTCATTAGCATAACTCATTTGCATATGCCACACCCCCTAATATACCGAAAGTGTGTCAGAAGGCAACACCCACCCCTCAGGCTCCACTCCACAGATGAGTGAAACTGACCTGCTCTTCCTCCATTCCCTTCCCCATCCAATACTTTGTGCAATAAAAATAAACATAAAGAACACACCCTCATTCTCTTCTTGCTCCCTTGAAACCACCAGGTTTCAAGTAGACTTGAGATACCCAGGACAGGTGCACCACCCATCCCTTTCCCTTCCCCTCCCCACAACAAGACACCCTGTGAGGTAGGTGGGGCTGAGAGTGGTCTTTTGAGAACTGCTCATGAGAGAACAGCTCTGAGAGAACTTGTGACTGGCCCAAGGTCACACCAGCAACCTGCATGTGGAGGAGTGGGGAATCAAACCCGGTTCTCCCAGATTAGAGTACAACTCCTGACGACTACACCAAACTGATGGGGTGGAAGCTGCTGAAGTGTTGGTGAAATTTCTCCAGTACTTATGTGCCATGTGCCCACATAAAAAATGGTATACTTAGAAAATTTATATGCCACCTTGAGCAAGTCTCTGGAAAAGCAGCACACAGTCATAAAAGGAACAATGATGAAATGATCAATGTTAAAACAAAACATTAAAAACAATAAAGACCCTAGCAGGGCTTTCCCCAAGGCGCTGCGCCTCTGCACTGCTCGGGGAAGCCGAGGAGGGGGCGGGGCTTGGTCATGTGCCCACCCCCTGGGCTCCTCACTCCCGGAGCTGCGCTCCTGTGCGCTCCTGCTCCAACGGACCCCTGGTATTAAGTCAGCCAGAGGGTGCTGCTAGGCCTAGGTTTGCCAGCCTCCAGGTGGGACCTGGAGACCCCCCAGAATTACAATTGAACTCCAGACAACAGAGATCTGTCCCCCTGGAGAAAATGGGTGGACTGTGTGGTAGTGTATCCAGCTGAGGCCTCTCCCCTCCCCAAACTCTGCAGTCCTCAGACTTCACCACAGAATCTCCAGGAATTTCCCAACCTGGAGCAGGCAATCCTAGTCCCAGGCCTGGCTTGAAACCCCTTGCTATTTAGCTATTCATACTGCAAGAAGAATCCTTCCCAATCTGAGCTCCAGTTCGGCTCCGCCCACCCCCCCCCGGTATCAGCAAATCTATCTCTTGCTGTTGATGCGGCAGGTCCTGGAGTAGATCCCTGTGGTGGCCATTTCAAAAGGTTTTTTGGGGGGGAATTCAACCCTCCTCGAGTTTTTTAAAACATTTTGGATTTTTCTGTAGACCTATGGAGTTCCCTGAGTCTGTAGGAAAACCTGCTGGGGGAGATTGTGCCCCCCTATCTGCAGAAATAAGTATCCGCACACAAAGGGGATGTGTATTCTCGAATTCAGGATTTCTGCAGCCAGTTGTTAAGACCTGGAACTTGAGGTTTCAGCCTGCTGGAGTTTCTGCTCTGATCAATGAGTACAGGCAGAATTCTTAGTATTTATAACAGACTAGCCTGATACCTGTGCTTCGCTATGGTATTTAAGTTCCATAAATCCAGTTATAATACTGATGATGTGAAGTTTGAAATGTGAAGTGTACCTCAGAACACTGAGATCCACAGCTGAGCAATCAGAGGGAGGTGGGTGCAAGCAGGCAGGTTTTACCTCAGAACTCTGAGCTACACAGTTGACCAAATTTTTTGGGGGGGGCAGCAGCCTGCCAGGCACATGGAAAACAATTAGGGGAATACATTTCCCCCCCTTTTTACTCCCTTGGGGGCCATGTTTCTCAGAAATAGTGGAGGTTGATGTCATGGTAGGAATGTACTCCTCTTATTTTGGGTTTCTTGGTGCAGGGGGTTGGCCTGGATATTAAATTGGTGTGTGTGTGTGTGTGTGTGTGTGTGTGCAGGGCATACTTTTTTTTCTTTTTACAAAAATGCTTCAAATTTATGTTACATTTAAGGTGATCCTGCTGGGGCAGCCATCCTGATGGATTAAAGTACCCTGGCCTTGCTCCTACATCTGACAAACATCTGACTGTCTGGTGTAAGGGGTGTGTGTGTTTAGAGGCATCAAGGGAGGCTGGGCCAGCAGCAGCACTAAGGCAATCCTGCTGAGAAAGCCTCCCCGATGGCTTTCAGGACTTCACACCCCTTCCAACTCTTGACAGGCGGTTGTCTGTCAGGTGTAGGAGGGATAGCATGTCTGAAGGCATCAGGGAGGCTGGGCCAGCAGGATTGCTAAGGCGATGCTGCTTGGGCAGCCACCCCAATGACTTTCAATGGTCTGACCCTGCTCCTGCACCTGACAGACAACCATCTGTCAGGTGGAGGAGGAGTGGGTGGGAGTGTGTCTAAAGCCATTGGGAAGGCTGGCATTCTGCTTGGGTGGTCTCCCTGATAGATTAAAGTACCAGGGCTCTGCTCCAACACCCAACAGACACCCAACGATCTGGTGTTTGGGGGAAGTGTATTTAAAGGCATTGGGGAAGCTGGGCCAGCAGAAGCACTAAAGCAATCCTGCTGAGCAAGCCTCCCCCATGGCTGTCCAGTGTAGGAGGGGGAGGGGGCAGGTTATTGCAAACCATTGTGGAGGCTGGGCCAGCAGGATCGTGCAAACATTACTGCTGGGGCAGGCTCCCTGATGGCATTAAGCTCCCTGCACCCACTGCTGCACCTAACAGACAGCTGCCTGTCCTGTCAGGTGTAGGAGGTGGGGGATGTCTTTGAAGCCATGGGGGAGGCTGGGCCAGCAGCATTGCTGCATCTCACAGGTGTTGGCTATTCCTGATTTCCTCAACTGTCATTAGCTCTCTGCAGTCTCCTGTAACTGTTCTTTTTTAAACCTCAAAACGATGAGCTCTGCAGCTGACCAGAGAGTGGGGGGTGCAAGGAGGCAGCAGCCTGGCAGCCACATAGGAAGCAACGGGGGACGCACATTTTACCCCTTTTGACCCCCTGAGGGGTTGAATTTTTTTAAATCCCTTCTTAGTGAGCATCTACACCAGGGAAGGAGTGCTGTCCCCGAATTTCATGTTTCTAGATCCAGGGGTTTGGCCTGGGCTTTGATTTTACAGTGAGGGGACTTTCTTTTATATATATATATAGATGTAGCCTTTTCACTAATACCAGGGAGCCCAACATTACACATTCCTATTACCTTCGGTGCCTGGAAGGAGGCCCTGGGAGCTAAGCATGCTGCTTCGGCAGTTGACCAGCCTGGGTTCCATTGCCAGATCATGAGATTACCAAATCAGGTCCTGGATCCTCTGACAAAGAAGATAAATGTTATAACTGAAACCACAAATGAACAGCTGATATACAAGGACTTTGGATGGCATCTAACATTTGTGTTGCTACTTGCATATTTTAAATGTATTTATTTACTTTATTTATATCTTGCCTTTCTCCCCATAGGGACCCAAAGTAGCTTATGCTGTTCTCCTAGGGTTGCCAGGTCTGGGTTGGAAAATACCTGGAGACTTTGGGGGTGGAGCTGGGAGAGGGTGGGGTTTGGAGAGGGGAGGGGCCTCAGCATGGTACAGTGCCATAGAGTCCACCCTTCAAAGCAGCCATTTTCTCCAGGGGAGCTGATCTCTGTCAGCTGGAGATCAGTTGTGAAAGTGGGAGATCCCCAGGCCCCACCTGGAGGCTGGCAACCCTATATTCTCCTATCCATTTATATCCTCAAAATAACCCTGTGAGGAAGGCTGAGAGAGTATGACTGGCCCAAGATGAGCCAGCAAGCTTACATGGCACGAGTTGGAATTCACACCTGGGTCTAGGGTTCCCATTTCCCAGGCGGGGGAAGGGGATCCCCTGCTTTTGGGGACTTCTGCCCACTGCTAGCCAGCTGGCCAGTGGGGGAAACACCTCCCCCAAACAGCGATGTTGCATGGCGACATCTCCAATGTGATGATGTCACATGAAAGTGACATCATCACATTGGGGGTGTTGTGTGGTGACGCTCTGGTTTTTGGCAAACTCTATGGTATTTTTTTAAACCAATTTTATTTACCAATTTTACCATAGAGTTTTGCCCTCAAACCAGAGTGTTGCCATGCGACATCCCTGATGTGATGACATCACTTCTGCGTGACGTCATTGCATCAGTAAGTTGCTGTGTGACATTGCTGTTTGGGGGCAGAGTCCTGCCCCACTCCCAGAAGGTTCCCTCCCACGACAGTGTGTCGTGAAGACCTGGCAACCCTACCTGGGTCTTGCAGATACTACTCCAACACTCATAACCACTACACCACACTGGCTCTCCAGATTTTGTGTCAAGACTTGATCTTCTCAGTATTTTGTGCTGGTACTTCTGTCAGGCTTCAAAGCCCTAGTTCACATTGTTCCATAAATGCCATTCCAGAAAATTGTGGCTTCTGGTGCTATAAGAGGATCCCAGAGTCTGAATAGAAAACCAGACGTGCTGGTCTGGTACCCATATCTAGAAGCCCTAAGCTAAATTTACAATAGGGTTGTCAACCTCCAGGCATGCCCTGGAGATCTCCCAGAATTACAAGTGATCTCCAGATCCTCTGGAAGTCAGTTCCTCTGGAGAAAATGGCTGCTTTGGAGGGTGGACTCCATGGCATTA
Organism: Lepidodactylus listeri; assembly: GCA_029233225.1. Lineage (NCBI taxonomy): Eukaryota > Metazoa > Chordata > Lepidosauria > Squamata > Gekkonidae > Lepidodactylus > Lepidodactylus listeri. Next base: position 59,225,273 of record JARCFY010000001.1, read on the forward strand.
TACCGGCTGAGGTCCCTGCCCTCCCAGGTTCCACCCCCAAATCTCCAGAAAATTCCCAGCCTGAAAGTGGTAACCCTACTTTATAGCAATCTTTGGATTATTCCTAAAACAGAAAGAGTACTTCAGCTTTACCTGAAAGCTCTCTGCATTTTACTCCATTTTACAGTGTAGTCTTTGAATATTTTTGTAATGGAAAGTTCTAAATACCAGGAGATTTACTCCCATGATTTATGTATTCCAAGAAAAAACAACTATAGGTGAACAAGGACAGATGGCTGAGACGCAGACATTAAAATCAAAGACAATATTTTCTACACAATGACAACTGATGGATTTGAAAGGAACATAAGCAGAAACATCTTGAATGAAAGCTGTCAGTCTTTTCTGTGCAACATTTGGATGCATTGCCCTGCCGTGGCAGTATGACATATATATATCCCTGGGTAACAGAAACACAATCCATCTATTCGTATACCATTATGTATATGCAGTACACAGACATTGATATTTCTGTACTCTGTAAGATCTAGTCTACAGTTTTCCCCAGGAGCCCTCTGTTAAGGATATTGTATGATGTCTTTCTAACTTGTGTTCTATTAATCACATATATTTTCAAAAGTCATGTATATTATACAGCTTTACAAGATGCTTTCCACATAGTTTGTCCTGAAATATTGTACACATTTCATTGCTTAGACTGATGATATGGTTATAATTTGAGCTTACACTGGCAGAGAAATTGCTTTCTCAATGGAACTGTAAAACAGCTGATTACTTCCTGAAGCACCTCTTTAAATAAGAATCTTCCCAATAAAATGCCTTTTACGAATTCCTTTAATCCTGGAAAACAACATTTAATCACCTTCAAGAGCTGGTGCTAGAGCCACTGAAAGGGCAGAAATGGCCATCTCTAAATTGATGCATCTCTTGAGTTTTAAAATTAATGTTTTTTCTGGTGCCTAGTTTTAATTAACAACCTGTAATTGAAACAGTTTGCATTCATTCTTGGTTTAGGGTTAAGATTATAAGATTTATGTTTCAGTGCCATGATGTCATTACTGATGATGTCATTCTGTATTGTATGTACAAAGCTATTCCAGCTGTCAATAAATAGATTTTGGTGTCTCTCTTGCTGGTTTGTTATGTTGTTATAAAGTCCCCCCACCCACCCCTGGTTTAAATTCACAAACTGTAAGGGTCAAATTATAATTCAATTTGATCTTTCATTGCTTTTTCTAGTCTTATAGGTGTGTTTTTACCAGTAATTTAAGAATTATTGGCTCTGGTTTATGTCTAGCTTTACCCTAAATAATCATCATTCATTACTTATGAAAAGTGCATATAACGTTGTAGGTGCTGTACAGCAGTCAAATCAAATGGGTCCATTGCTACAGGTGCACAGTCTTAAGACATAAAAGGAAGAAAAGAGAATGCTTTTCATTTTGGCTGGCTTAGATGATTATAACAGATGCTTATAATAGTTAATATGATTAACAAGTGCAGAAATAAAAATTAGGTGAGCAGAGGAACTAAAAAGATGACAACAGAAAAGATAATATTAGTTCTCATGGCCCCTTCTTACATGCCCAGGGAAATGCTGATCGCCACTTTGGGGTCAGGAAGCAATTTCTTCCAGGCCAGTTTGGCCCCTGGAGGGTTTTTCTTTTTCTTTTTTGCTTTCTTCTGGGCTTAAAGTAGGGGTCACTGTGGGTGTGGGGGGGAGGTATTTGTGAATTTCCTGCATTGTGTAGGGGGTTGGCCTAGATGACCCTGGAAGTCCCTTCCAAATCTATGATTCTATGATTCTACAAGACAAGAATCTGAATAAAGATTTTAATAGAATTGGAAGATTCAAAGTACAAATTTCAGAAACACTGTAACAAAAAAATTAGCTAGGACCTTTAAAAGAGACAACACTAAAATAACTTCAAATAAAACTTGCCGACTAGGCTAGATAATAACATTGTCAACTGAGACAGAAGGAGAAAGCAAAACAAAGGTTTAAAGGGAAATACCATTAATTCTGCCTTTTTCATATTAGGTTTGAGGTAATCAGAGGCCTAGTTGGAAATATTAGTAAAAACAGGAGAAAACAAGGATGATAAATTTAGAGCTGAATAACATCAGCCTAAGAATAATACTGCAAGCCAAAAGAACAAGCAACATTTCTAAGAGAAAGGGTGTAGAACTTGAAGCCTTTGACAAAGACTTTGGAAGAATAATTTTCAGAGATCGTAGCAGAAACAAGAGAGACTTGTATTACCAGTATTATCAATCACAGCTAACAAGGCAGAAAAAGATCAAAACCCAAGAAGAAATTGATACACAAAACTTGATCCATCACAGTCTTGCCTGTCTTTTTATGGAACCATTTCCCTTTGCTTCTGGTTTGGTGCAGAACTATGCAACAAATTAAGCAGATCGTCATTCAAGAGTAGCCTAGTAGAGCTGGACCTTTGAAGTGTGCAAAAGAGGCTGGTAATGAAAGGAGGCAAAGAGTAGATCAGGGAGGTAAAGCTAAACGGACTGTGGACGGTGCCACTGCATTTAGAATACATTATCTGTTTGCTGCACTTATTATCCTGCTGTTGCTGCATTATTTTTCCCCGACGTAATGCCATCATTCTATCTGTACTTCAGTACCATGATTATTTGGATTTCTGTAATCCTAGTCTCTGTACATTGTTTATTCGATGTCTCTCCATATCGATCGCATCAATTTATACTGTAAGTCAGTAAGAAAGGTGGACATAAATAAATAAATAATGAAATAATGAATATATATATATATATTTATATCCTTTAAAAGTATATTTTCAACAGAGAGGACAAGAAAAAGCTCTGATTTTCTTTCCAGAAACCTGTAAACCCTGCATGAAGATGTGTTATCCAGTTCATCATGTGTAAATGGTGAGTAGCAAGGGATGTTACATCGCCTTTTAAAAAGATCCTGTTATTTGTTGAGAGTATGCTGAACAATATGAGGAACAAATTTGAACTAACTAGATCGGTGGTATAAATAATAGCACTTCCCTTTTAACGGTCCACCCTCCCCCACTCACCTTTTTAAAAACATTGCCTGTACAAGATCCTTCTGTTGTTTCAGTACAGAACATTTCATTCAAGTGCAGGGTTTGGCTAGCTCATGTGTGAAATGTGACTGATGCTGACTGAATGGATGATCAGAAAAATGATGTTCCTTTCCTTGGAAGCACCCGGGTAGTTGTAATATGAATTACTTTCTGTTTTCTGAAGACAAGTACAGTACCAGATGTCTACAGTTACTGTGACAGCTAGCTGCACCTGAAGGCAAAAGCTGGGGGGTGCTGGGAACAAATATTATCTTTTTAAAAATAATAATAATAATAAGCTTGAGATCTTTAATCTATTTGGATCTTATGTACTGCTAGTCCCCAAACATTTTGGCTACCATCCAAACATGCCTTTAGCGAGTTTATCATTACTTGCTAAATTAAATAAGAACACTCACTACTTTTTAATGCAATATTGAAAGAATGTACTCAGAGATTAAATCTTTTTTTCCCTTTTTTTGTATTTTTGCATCGTGTGTGCATGTGCACCCCTGCCTGGGAGTCATGGTGACCTTTGACGACTCCTACTGGAGGACATTCAGAAGTGGCTTGATAGCCTGCCTCTGCCTCCCAGCCCTGGTATTCTCTGGGGGTCTCCCATCCGAATACTTGCCAGGGTCAGCCCTGCTTAGCTTCCGAGATCTGATGAGATAGGGCTTGTCTGGGCTATCCAGGTTAGGGTGGAGCTTAATTCTTTAACAGCTCCATCTTAAGCAGAGTTACACCCTTCAAAGTCCAATGAAGTGTGTGAAGGTGTGGACTCACACGCACCATTCTCTCAGATCCTGGGAGGTCAGAAAAGCTCCATAGTCTTCCAAGGTCTCTGCCCAGTGATGTGGCCTTTTTCTCTTACTCCCAGGGGGTACCAACTTCTCTCTGCATAGTAACTGCTACCAACGAATCTATAAGAATATCTCCCGCCAAGTGGATTTGTGCATCTAGCATTGCTGTCTAAAGGCTTTGTGCCACCACATAAAGGTTCCACCAGGTTGCTACATTCTGCACTTTGTTCATGTTAGGTAACAAAGGGACAATCTATTTCACTTTTGTACTTTCATGCCTTAGGGATGGTAAGCTCAATTGCTGCCCCTTCCCTTTACCTGGTTCCCTATAAACTGATAACTGGCAGCTGAATGGGTGAATCAACTCCACTGAAAAGCATCAAGTCTGAAGAGAAATAAAAGTTCTGTTATGTTGTATCTGTGGTGGCCCACGCGCGCACACACACACACACACGTCATTTATGCTGCAGTTATCAACTGGCGAGCATGCTTGTGTGAACCAACCCCCTGTACGAAACAGACAGAAAATTCACCCAAGGCAATTTCTAGATAATATGTGAAACACAGAAGTCTAAAATTATGGGTGTGGGTTTAATGGTTATAATAATTGACAGAAATATCCAATAGCACCAAAATAAAATCTCCAAATCAAGGATCTTTATATTCTTTCCAATCCTGAAATATATAATAACAGTAAAAGATACACTCAATGTTATACAAATTATAACAATCAGATAAAGTATGTATTGAGCCCTGCAATATGGATGATATTTGCATAATATTCTTCTGTCAAAGAACACGATGGTTTACTAGCACCTTTTCCAACATAGTGCCTTTCCAGTTTTGCAGGACCATAGAGGAACACAGAGGACAATCTTCCTTTTGTACAAGTTGACATTCTGCTAGCAGATTACACACGTTGTGAGTTGGGGGGGGGGGGGGTAGGGTTTGTGAGTGTATTGGTCCTTGCTCCTCCCTTGTATAAACTTAAGTACCAGATACAATGAGCCTTCATCAGTAATATGGTGCAAGAGCATCTGGAACGCTGACTGAGGGATTATTCACACTACATGGGAAGTTTCTTGATGGGGTTTTCGCTGACAGTGGTGGCCAGATGGTACATGATTTGGTTCTACCAGGGGAAATTTTCACTCTCTTTTCCCTGCCATTGTCATAAACATTACGGCAGAGAGGGGACCACAGCTGTCCTAAGAATCACAACTGGCTGCTTCACTTGTTGACCTTAAATTGCAGATAGTTTTTTACTGATATTGTCTAATTTGCTATTACATCATTGTTGATTAAACAGCATCATTTTTTGAGCGATGAAAGTGTTTTTCTGTGGTCTCTAAAATTTCTATTTGGGACATTTTCAAAAATAGTCTTTCTCATGGTGGGAACTCTTTTGTTTGGTAAATGTGCCTTCAAAACAATTGTGTCCAAGTGGGAAATTGGTTCTGAAAGCAGTGGTTATGAGGAATCTTGTGTTCTGCTAATTCGTTGCATGTGTTGTGAAGACTCCTGGGAACCACTGTGATGTCTGTTCTTTTGTCAGTTCAGCCTCTTCCTTTATTTCTGCATTTCGGGCTTGAGCAGTATCTTGAAGAATGAGTCGCATGTAGCTATTTTGACAGAGAAATGGTTCTTGTTCTCATCCTACCTGTACGAAAAGTATGATGAGCATAGGTGCTTCTCTAGATCCCTGACTCCATTGTTGCAGATCTCACTGACTAGCGTGTATCAAGATTTCCTACAGTTGTGAAAGGCACAGTGGCTTGGCTGATTATTCTCAGGCTGATGCTGATTTATGAAGCAGATCCATAATAGGGATATTTGAACACCAAATGGTTCATCTCACACTCTGTGAGCTGATATCCTATGTTTTATCATGCCATTCAGCTGTTCACAAGCATACTGAGCCAGTTCATTAGGTTACTTTTTGCACATTCAAACCATACAGTATACTGCAGTTGGCAGCATTTTATGCGTGCATGTTCTCACACAGCCCAATGGGGTTCCTACTTCCCCACCTTCCCCACAGACCTGTCATTGCTGCATGCCATTCAGTAGCCAATTAGAAGAAGAAGAGAGGAGATTGGATTTATACCCCGCCCTTCACTCACTTGGAGTCTCAGAGCGGCTTACAAACTCCTTTCCCTTCTCCTCCCCACAACAGACATCCTGTGAGGTAGGTGGGGCTGAGAGAGCTCTGAGACAACTGTCCTTGAGAAAACAGCTGGTACAGAGCTGTGGCTTGCCCAAGGTCATCCAGCAGGTGCAAGTGGAGGAGTGGGGAATCAAACCCGGTTCTCCCAGATTAGAGTCCACGCACTTAACCACTACACTAAACTGGCTCTCCAGTTTGCATAAATAAATAGTGAGTAAATCAGTTAGACAGCGATTATAAACAAACATTCTTTTTGGGGGGTGGTAGAAATCTTACCATTTGGTGTTAATATAGGTCCATGTTATCTCGTGCACATTTTTGCACAGATTCATGAGAGTTGTAGTTTTCTCCCTCTATCACCTAACCTGACCATCCACAACCCTGGAGGACAATCAGTTTCACCTGCTGTGAAAATGCAAAATGGCTGCAAAACAGAAGGAAATTAAATTTCACTGCCACTGCTACTGCACAGCCACAAAGCTATTCTGTAGCTGTTCAAATCAAATGGAGACAAAGTAAAGATATCTGAAGCTCTGCTTACAAGTGATCACAGCTGTCCAACACAATATGTCCACCTGCTCACTATGAAGTTCTGGCATCTCTAGTCTGTAAGAGGATAAGCCTGAAAACAAAGTCAGATCCAGGTCAGTACCTGAATATAAAAAATGGGCTGAAATGAGGAAGGAAAGTGTAGAACAGGGGGGGCCGAGTTCATTTGTTATGAGGGCCGGATCTGACATAAATGAGACCTTGTTGGGCTGGGCCATGTGTATCATAAAATGTAATGCCAGGTAGTGTAGATATAAACTGTATAAAGGACACAAACACCAAGTTTTTTAAAAACTTAAAATAAAAACATGCTTAAAACATTAGCACTCTTGAAATATTTTGTTTGTTTAACAGTCTCTGATAACTGACACCTCTTGCTCTGAATTATTGCATCAAAATGTCTGTGCTGTTGCAATCTTGAGTATGCTGTTCAGGTGTGTATCTGTAAGCTGCAAACCTACTTTTGATTTATTGACATTCACCACAGAAATCTCATGCTCAGAGTTCTGAGTCTAGTACCCAGGAGAAAACATGAAATGGCTGAGCGATTGAGAGAGTCTGGCAAAGCAGGCTATGATGCAGCAGCAGCAGCAGCAGCAGCAACAGAACTGGAAGCAGGAGATGGCCAGTTCCAGTGTGGGCCTGATAGAAGCCCTCCGAAGGCCTTATCCAGCCCCCAGGCCACATGTTTGACACCCCTGTGTAGAAGAACAAGCAAGTGGAGAGAAAAGCTGCCAGGAAGGCATTGAGGAAGAGGCTGGGAGGCAGTTGGTAGGAGGGGAAAGAGAGAAAAAACTGTCACACTGTCAGCTAAGATAGGATACTGAGAGAGAGACTGACCTTCAGAGAGAGAGAGACTGACCAGACGGATCCTGTCTCAGAGTCTGCCTTGTGAATAAGCATTGAAAGCCCTTGGGGGGGAGAAGCAAAGCATCGATTCCCCCTTCCTCCCTTGCAGTGATTCATCGATCCTCCATTTAAGCACCTCAGAAAACCTCCACAACCCCCCCCCCCCACTCACCCGCAGTTGCGTCTGATCACGCAGCGGCGGTTTGCCCCAGCAGGTCCATGGAGCTGTGTGATCACGCAACTGCAGGGCAAATTGCTCCGGAGCAAAAAAGCCTCAATTCCCCTCTGGATTATCTCGCTTGTGTGGAAGGGACCAATGTGTGGCAATACAGTTTGCATTTCCAGAGTATTAGTTGGGAGAGAATCTCAGGAGACAACATAGATCTCAGTGTGTTGTGGGATACAGTGCGCTAGAAGAAAAAGAGTAGGTTTTTATACCCCACTTTTCTCCACCTTAAGGAGTCATTAGTATAGTGAATACTTGAGGAAGGAACTGTAGCTGTCTCAAAGCCCAATTTCTGAGAGAGACTAGTGAAAGATTTGCGGTTTCAGCTGTCTCAAAGCCCAATTTCTGAGGGAAACTAGTGAAAGTTTTGTGGTTTCTGAGAGGAGCTCACATTTACACTGTGAGAATCCTGAGGCTGAGGGAAGGCCAATATTCATCTCAGGAGTTCCAGTTTGGCCATTAATTGTTCCATGATCCAAGAGTTAACATTAAAACTTAATGCCCAGAAAAAACAGTGTTATCTGTAAATATTTTTAATCCTCATTATGGAACATCCTTGTTTTTCCAAAACATGGTAGTAAATACAAGTTGTCATTTTTTCAGTCCTATTATCTTGTATATCTGATATGTAATAACCACATTTAGAAAGCCATGAGGTTCAGTCTGTCAGTAGAAGGTTAGGATTCTGGTCAAACTACGCAGAATGTGACCTCTTCTTAAAAGGCCTTTAAAACCCCAGCCTTCACAGGGACAAGATGGAGATCAAGGGGCTGAGCAGCAGTGCTTCTGTACTATCTTCTGAAACTTACCTTCTAAGTAGGACTATAAAATCATTATAAAACAAGGCAGTTCAGAAAGAAAGTGTGGTAGATGGTACTAAGGCCCCCAGAAGTCAAGGAGAATCAACAGGGTCACATTCCTTTTGTCGATCTCCCAGTGCAAGTCGTCCACCTGGAAGGCCATTTCAGTTCCATAACTAGTACAAAAATCAGATTGGATTCATCCAGGTGTCCTTGAAGTTGTCCAGTCACCACTCAGTCAATCACTTTGCTAAAGAAGGGTACATTTTTATATAGTTGTTGCTCAACAAGTTTATCCCAGTGGGAAACATAAGAGTCCTCTCTGATTAAGCCATGGTATCCCTGTTGGATGTCAGAGTGTATGATTTTAATTTTAAGGGGGAAAGCCTTCAACCATGCCCAAGCTTCAAGAGATGGTTGTCCTAATTCACCTTGGAGGGCAACCCCCACTACACAATTTGGAATTCCACAGATGGAATGTAGGAATGTAAGAAGAATTGAATCAAAGGACTTCCCTATTTTGTCAATATAGATACCAGCCCCTTATAAACTTTGTGCAGCCACCTTGGTGTTAAACAGTTTGATGGCAGCCGGGATATCCCTGTTGGAATATATGTGTAGCAGAGGGCACAAAGGCTCATAAGCACAGCAGAGCCATCTGGCACAGTGTGTGTGTGAGCAAGAAACCAAGTTACATGGAACCTCTTTATATTTGCAAAAAAACCCTAAGAATAGGATTTTATTACAGGAACTCCATTTTCTAGATAGGATAGAGGAGAAATAGGTTCTCTAATCCAGTCTAACTAGCTAGATGGATGAAGATGTAGGAAAGACATCCTGCTCTCATGTTGCCAAGATGGAGAAATATGGCACTGTGTGTGAAGAGAATGTGTTAGAGCGGAAGGAAGGAAGCTTTCCTTCAAAGGATAGTATTAGAGAGTAGTAAAAGCAAGAGTGGGTAGTGTCCTACCTCTCTAGCTCTCTGACAGGCTTCCTCTGTAATCTGAGACAAAGAGATAGCGCAAAGTCCTTCACTTCCAACAATACTGAGCCCCAGATGAAATAAAAGCAATGACAGATGATATTTGAAGCTGCTGTAGCCAATCTTTTAACATGAGAAGCTTGTACTGACCAAGTTACTGTCTGGTCAAACCAGATCCCTATGTATTTAAAAACAGGGGACTTCCTCAATATCATTACCGTGCATTTTACACTTGCGGTGTCCATGAAATTCCCCCCAAAAAACAACAATTTTGGATTTTTGATAGAGGCATTCTTCCAGACAGTAAAAGACAAAAGCCTCTGCCAGAGAGGACAGTCCTGATATTGTTCTTGACAGGAGAATTGCATCATCAGCAAAAAGTAGGCTAGAAACTTTAACATTAGCAATAGATGGAGAACAGCAGTCCTGGGCAGAGACAGCAGCAATCATATCATTGATATATAAATTAAACAATAAAGGGGCCAGCACGCACCCCTGATGCACTCCCTGCTGTAAAGCAATTATGTTGTAAAGTAGTCCGTCTAACCCATAGCAGACTTGTGCAGTGGGGTTAGAATACAGAATCTCAATCAAAGCCAACAGTCTCTTGTCAATAGATGTCAGTTTTAGTTAGCGCCACAACTGGCCACAGGGTATGGTATCAAAAGCCTCCTTCAGAACCGTGAAGGCAGCAACAAGGACCTCTCAACTCTTTGTTATATATTTATTCATTAAGAACTGTAATGTCAGAAAATGATCATCTGTACCAGCCCCTCACTTAAATCCGGCCTGTTCCCTTCACATGATTTTATTAGTCTCACGCCAGTCCACGAGTCGGTAATAAAGGGACAGAGTATAAAGCTTCCCAGCCCATGATAAAAGGCTGATCGGCCTGTATCTGGATGGGTCCGCCTTGTCTCCCTCCTTATAAATTGGTATTATCATAGCATGTCTCCAAGCGAGTGGTATAATTCCTGCCGCATTTATCCAAGTAAATACAATTGCCAATATATCCTTCCACCGTGAGATATTGGCTTTGAAGAGTTCTGGGGGAATTTGGGGGAATTAAACCTGGACCAGGGGGCCTTCCCATTCTTCATTTGAGAAATTAGAAAATTAATTTCAGCTGGTTGAGCGGGGGGCTGCTCTGGTAATTCAGCTAGGTTCCAATTACTCTGATAATCACAGCTACTACAAGAACTTGCAAAGATATTAGCAAAGTGTTCCTCCCAGGTATGTGAGGAAATATGAGATGACAGTGGGCTCCTAGTATGTAAAACCGAGTTAACCAGCTTCCAAAATTCACTCAGATTTCTATTATTTCTGGCAGCTCTGATTAGCTTTTGCTAATTAGTGAGGCAAGCTTCTTCTTTGCTCTTGCATATACCTTGTCTATACGCTTTTTTCCAAAAAAAGAAAAGCTTGTAGTATAGTTAAAGAGCTAGCACGCCTGGATTCCATAAGTGCCTGGTAGCAAACTTTTTAAAGATGCTTATACTCAAGATGGAACCAGCTATTTTTTGTAGGTTTCAGGGCCTTCATTCGATAGATCAGTTTAGAGTACGCAGGCAACAAGTGGGAGTAACTCTGCTGTAGCTTGCAGCAGCTGTCATGCACACAAGATCCTAGAGTAATTTCTCTCTTGAGAACAAGACATCTATCCAAGGGCATCAAGGTTCTACACAAAGTATAGTTTTCAGAACTCCCATTTTACTGTTCTTAATTTGTTACGGTCTTGACAAATGGGCATCAGATTTGACAAATGGGCACCAAAATCATTAGGCAAACTTATTAATAGAAGTAAGGGCATATGATCGCTAGCAATAGTTTTCCCCACTTTAAGATAGTTTACCAGATCAATCAAATCAGGTACATTTTAATGGAGAATGATACATTTTTACAGAGTTTGAAAGTAGTATTTTTCTTCTCATAAAATATATTAAACTTATATACTGCATATATAATATATAAAATGTTAGTTGTTTTAAAGTAAGGGAAGTCTAATTTCTCTTAGGCAGCCTGCATTTTGATGTTAGGACAAATTGATGGACCATTGTGACTGTATACCTTCTTTAATCAGAGGGGTGGTCAGCACTTGGCATGAATAAAGCTTGTTTGCTATGCATGTATACGGCTATAGGTTATTTCACCTTCTTCCTTCTCTCCTGTGAAAACCTTGGACAAAGACACCCCAGTTTGAATAAGCTTCAGTTCACTAGGATGTCTAAATGATGGCATCTGGATGAATTGGAGATGGTTTACTCACTGCATCCCAGGATTCTAAACCTCAACTAATCAAAATTTAGAATTCCAGTTTGTGAAGAATAAATACTCAGATGCTTGCATGGGGATGCCAAGGTGAACTCAAACTAAATCAGTTTAGAAAGGTTTTTTTTTTTAACGTACAAATGAAGGAAGGAGTTCAGAACGTCAGATGATCACAGCAAAAAGTTTATTTTCTTCCCTGATGCCAACAAACTTGGAGTAGAAACTATAGGGTAGCCTGCCTGGTATCAACCAAACCCTGTGCCTTTTCCATCACAGCTTAGGCTCTGTGGAATGGCTCCCTGAGCCTGAGGAAGTAAAGCCGACACCACCTCTAGGGGTTTCCAGGGGGCACTGTGATGCCATTTTATTTGTAAGGGTTTTCAGTGGGGTATAAACTACGGTCATCTTTTGGGGGCTTATTTGGGACATTAAGGTTACTTGGGGGTTGTTTGGGGCATTATTTAATATGTTGTAAATTGTAATTTTAAAACCACCTTGAGGCACAAGAAAAGTTGGGATATAAATATATAAACAAACCAACAATAGTTTCTATTTTCAGTGAAAAGAATCTCAGCATATAGCCTAATATCAAGTTAGCCTCTATTTATACCATACTCCTTGGAAGAGATTCTTGATTTATGTTATTTTCATTTCTGTGTTCCATCTGTCATATGGCTAATAGCCACGTATGCTCCTCCCATGCAAATGATTCGATCAACAAAGGGGCCACACAGAACACCCAATGAAATTATTGCCGGCTGAAGAAAAATCTGGATGCTACCAGGGGTTTCCAAAGTAACCCAAAATGGCAGTCAAAAAACAGTGCTGCAAAGGAGGAGAAAAGTTTGGGACAGAGGCAGGAACATAGATGGGGTGGGGGATGGAAAGACATGCCAATGGGACCTGTGATGGCAAAGAGCTAGCAAGAAAGGGGAAGGTAAGAGCATATGAAGTAAGAAAAGAGTGAGTGGGCAGGTGGCTGGGTATGGAGATGGGAAGGAAAAATGATCAGGGGGTAGATGATCTGGGGGAAGAAACACAAGGGCAAACACATAGAAGGGAGGAAGCAAAACCATAGTAGAAAGGAGAAAGAAGGCTGGGTGAGTGAGAGAAAGCAAGAAGATCCAGGGTTTTTTTTCTGAGGGAATGCGCTGGAATGGAGTTCCCGAACTTCTTTCACAAAATTCTTTTTAAAATGTTTAAAAGTTCATGAGTTTTCAGTATACAGATTGAAAAGTTCATTGCCTTCTTGAGAGTTCCAGTGCCTTGTTTAAAAAAAGCCCTGAGAAGACCAAACTCAGAGTCTGCAAATCCTTGTGCGTTTTCAGCTTGTCAGTTTTATCAAGGGAAAGACCTCGAGAGCCAGTTCGGTGTAGTGGTTAAGTGCGTGGACTCTAATCTGGGAGAACCGGGTTTGATTCCCCACTCCTCCACTTGCACCTGGCTGGATGACCTTGGGCAAGCCATAGCTCTGTACCAGCTGTTCTCTCAAGGACAGCTTGGGAAAGAGCTCTCTCAGCCCCACCTACCTCACAGGGTGTCTGTTGTGGGGAGGGGAAGGGAAAGGAGTTTGTAAGCCGCTCTGAGACTCCCTTGGGGAGTGGAGGGCGGGGTATAAATCCAATCTCTTCTTCTTCTTCTCGAGTCTGTGCTTTGTATATAAAGGTTAAAACAAGGAAAGGCCTTTGTAAAAACGAATCTTTTAATATTCTGCTTTTGCCATTTTTTGAGAGATCTTCCCTGTTGTAAAGACTAAATCCAGGTGGGCAGCTGTGTCGGTCTGAAGTAGCAGAATAAATTGTGACTCTGGTAGCCCCTTTAAGACCAACAAAGGTTTATGTCTTAATTCGGCTCTGTTTTCCCTTTGGTCTTGGCTGGGAGGGTAGAGTAAAAATTCAATAACTAAAATAAGTATTCACTTCATTTTGCAGCTTACTTTTGTTAGTTTTTCATTTTCTTAAAAAAATAGAACTAAGGCAGGGGAGGAGTTCTGCAAAAGAATATTTCAAATGCATTTCTCAATTCAACCACATAATGTGACCCGGGTAATATGATACATGTTGTGAACAAATTAGAAATCTGTGTCCAGATGAAACAAATTTAAATTTCTATTTTGTGATGTTTCATAGCTATTTCATTTTTTTAATATTAGTATTGTATTTCCTGTTTCATTATGTCTTGCTGCTGTGTAATGTTTGTTTTGCTGTGTCTTGGTCAAATTTGGAGATGTATTTGTATATGGAGATGTATTTGTAAAACTGGAGCTGTGTTTCCAAATTTAAATCAGCAATTGTCATGCATTTGAGGAACATTCAATTTTCAGTTCTAGGGTATATTAACTGATCTCCATATCTCCTATTTTATTAAGAGTTAAAAGTTTAGAAGACTTTGTAAGACTCCTACAATGTAAAAACAAAATATGTGTGTGTGTAAAATGCCATCAAGTTGCAGACAACTTATAGCAACCCCATAGAGTTTTCAAGGCAAGAGGCATTCAGAGGTGGTCTGCCATTGCCTGCCTCCAAGTCATACTCTTGGTATTCCTTGGAAGTTGCCCTTCCAAATACTACTCAGGGCTGAACCTGCTTAGCTTCTGAGATCTGATGAGATCAGGCTAGTCTCTGGGCCATCCAGGTCAGGGCAAAATGCAAAAGACCCCAACATAAGTCAGCAATTGTTCTGTGTGTGCAAAATTCACTGGATACTATAGATCTCATGTCAGATCGTGGAAGCTAAACAGGTTCAGCCTTGGCTAGTATTTGGAAAGGTGCACACGGAAGTTCATACCTTGAATAAAAGTATTTGGTCTTAAAGGTGCCACTGGACTCAAATTTTGTTCTGTTGCTTCAGACCAACACGGCTACCCACCTGAATCAGAGCAGGAAACCTGTCAGTGTGAGGATTCTCATTACTGCGAGGGACAGTTTGACTAAAGTTCTATACCCTAGCATACCAAACTGCAGGCTCATGGACATATAACCTAAGATGAACAAAATATATACCATGAGATGGCAACAAAGATACACAGGTTCTCCTTTAAATTTGCTTATGAATAATGTAATGGTGCTCAATAGACCTTATATTACATACAATCCTTGTTATTCCTGATTCAGTCCTTGTACAACTGGAAGGATGTACTTAAATCTTTTTTGTGCCAGGAAGCATTCTGGATCTTTCATTTACAAACTTTGCAACCAGGAGGTCTGAATCAGGAATTTGATCTTTCATGGGTTGTGTTTTTTTTTTTTTTTTGTGAAAGTAGGCTTGAGAACCTGAATGTTGTTACTTAGTGACACCTGTTGTGGGTGCTGGCTGGAGAGTTTAAATGACATGCTTGCAAAATGGGTTTTGAGAAGGCATACTTGAATCAGGAGCAATATGCCACAGAAGTAATTTCAGAAGACTTCCACCTATGTAGCTTTTATGTGGTGAGTAAATGACTTGTAAGAGATTATTTGTATCTTCATAGTATGTCTGCTGTTTGTTTGGTGATTTTTTTTGTATTTTTTGTATTTTTATATTACGTGCAGTGAGTATTCTTTGATAAAGACAAAGAAACGGGCTGAAAGTAAACTGGGACCCCATCAGAATTTTTCACATGCTGCATTGTGTAACAGAACATGCTGGTGTTTGTGTCAATTGGTTATTGTAAGAAGTAGACAGTATTGTCTTTTGTAGTAGTTGAATTGATACAAATAGTAAGGCCTTTCTGTAATATAAGTTCTATACCCTGGCATAGTCAGTGTAGAAGAGAACCTGGCCTGAAATATTAATGATATTCTATTGATCCCCACCCAAGAGACTAGAAAGATACAGTAGAACTGCAAGTCTTGAGTTATATTTATATAACTCAGGAAGGGCAGAAAATGAGCAGTGATTTACCACATTGACTTCACAATCTTCTTCTGAGGAGAAGGCCTATAATATTAGATCAGAACCCTATTTCAAGTGTAGAATAAAAAATGAAATGTTTTGTGAAAGTCCCTAATTAATCTGAATTCCACTCCTGTCTGTTCTATTCACTTTCACCATTGGTCTCCCAATACCAGAAATGTATGTTCACCAATGGGGTGTTGTTGTTTTTTGTCTCTTGAAAATTCTCATTTCAGTTATGATGATTTCTATATTTGCGAGATTCTGTTGTCTTCATTGAGGTTGCCTCTAATCAACTCAACTGCACACATTTTTTAAATGTTATTATTTATTTATTTATTTATTTTTGGGATTTTTATTCCACCCTCCCCAAACAGGCTCAGGGAAGATCACAACAAATCGAGTCAAAGATCTGGTAATAAAGATGCAGGTTTCCAAATGTCAGTGAAAATCACATTAATAATAAAAGGACTGCATTCTGATTATACATTTCAGACATTTTTTTTATAAAAAAGAGAAGCTGACCATTTGCAGTCAATACATCTGTAAGTGCCAACTGATTCTTAAAATTAGGGCCAAACTGAAAGTAGGTATCTTGTAAATGTCATTTGCTCTGTCTTGGCTAATAAGATGACCCTCTCCTTATCTCACTCTTATTAAGCTACTGGTAAACACTTCTCTCCATTCGAAATTAGAACAAACATAAAAGCACAGCAGTAATCTTAATTTCCAAGCCTTGTTGAAACTCTAAACACACGTATCTGACAGATACAACAAAGATTAATGAGCCATGACCAGAAGTTTGATTTTTCTGTCAAGTGCTCCCATCCGTTTTTAATAAACAGAGGAACAACATAAACTTCAGGACTTGCTCCTTGCCGTTTAAGCAAAGTAGGGCCCTTTCTAGCTATGTGTCAAAGCTCAGTTATGACTCTGGCAGCCAGATTTTAAAGACATGCATAGCTGCCACAGGGTAACGAAAGAGTTACATCATCCTCATCACCCAGTTCCAACACAGTGGAGTACTTTCTTCTTGCTACACTATGTCAGTTTCACTCTTCTTCTACCAAACAGCCCTAATGTGGATGAGTGATCCTTATGCCCATGGGAATTCTGATGTGTTAATGGAGGACTCATGCCCAACGACTTGCTTATTGTCTTCAGTGTTAGGGGCAGCTGCACAAGCGTGCGTGCGCGCGCGCACACACACACACACAAAATGTGCTTTAGAGTGGCACTTAGCCTTTTGCCAGTATCACTGGCTTTACGGTGTCTAAAATTCCTCCAGAATGCTGCATAGATTAATTTTTCCTATCATAACTATTTATGCTGATGCTGTTTGCAAACAAGGGGCTTGCATACACATTTCCTCCCTGTACATAATACTCATTTATGTTGAAATGAAAATATTACTACATTTTCAATAAAAATGTATGTTGAGCTTCTGTACCTATGAAGTTAGCATCAGCAGAGTAGGCAGCCAAGGCCAGTGGCCACTGTTGGCACACAGGCGCAAAACTTGATTACTTTAATCCTCATACTTATGAATTCTTCTATTTGTGTGTGTGTGCGCCCGTGTGCCCATAACTGGAAGTCATGGTGGCCTCTGGCGACTCCTACTGGGGACATGAGGGATGTTCACAGAAGTGGCTTGATAGGCTGCCTCCGCCTCCCAGCCCTGGTATTCCTTGGAGGTGTCTCATCCAAATACTTGCCATGGTCGGCCCTGCTTAGCTCTGAGATCTGATGAGATTAGGCTTGCCTGGGCTATCCCAGTCAGGGGCCCATACTTATTAATTCTTGATGAGAAACTGTCCTTCCTTCCTGATTTCTGAAACTGATGAGGTTTTTAGAAGGGCAAGGCAATTTACAAAATGGTGGCCTTCTTCTGCAGTCCAACAATCTTGACTTGACATCATGAAAGCTCCTGTAATTTCTAAGGCCAAACATGTGGTTGGTTTGCTGCCTTGCCTAGGTGGCAGTATAAGGATGTGCATACGGTGAAATATCCGGGGGGGGGGGGGGATTCCCCAGAAGAAATTTTAGAGCTAGAGGCTCAGATACAATTTGAATGGAGAAGGGTTTATAGCCACTGATCATAACTTATTCATTTTAGTGACAAATCCAGATGTAGTATTCATCAGTTCCCCCCCCCCCCCCCCCCCCACACACACACACTGTTTAGGTGGGAAATGCATCTCAAAGTGACTCACATCAATTCAGATGCAATATAATGAGCTGGCAGTGGCAGGTGCTGTATGTAGATGAAAATGACAGACAAACCTCGTGCCTCCTCTTGATGCAGTAGTACTAGCCCAGCTTTCGGTAGCAAGGTGGCATCAACATTGTTTTGCGGTTGTGGCTGTGAAGTTTCTGACCATGGTTGACTGAGCTGGCATGCAAATGTCGATCAATGGCCATGCCACCTCTTCAAGGGACAATGGTGTCATAATATTTGCAATCCCGGTTCCCATAGGAAATGGCCTGTTTTTCTGTGATAGAAAACTTCCCGCAGGCCTAGAATAGTTCTGCAGACTGCTGAAGACCTGGAAAATGTCCTAGGAGGTAGATAAGCTAAGCAGCCGAGGTGAGGAGGCTGAAGAGGAAGCAGAAAGCACTGAGAGACAACAACCAGAGGGGAGGAGAAAGAAGCATGTTTGAAAAGGAGATGAGGAACTTGAGCAAGGAGGGGGTCCTGAAAAACTCCCGTAGGTCAGGTGGAACTCTGTGTTATTGTATTTGCTTGTTTCATGCATATCCTTATTCAGGGAACTCAAGGTAGTATTCCTGGGATTCCAGAAGGTCTTGCATCTGGGCTTCCATGAGCAGGACTGCCATGGCCATCTTGGGAAATACCTGGAAATTTTTTGGAGGGAACCTAAGGAGGGGGACAGGGGCAAGGGGGGACTTCAGTGGGGTATCATGCCATAGAGTCCACCTTCCAAAGCAGCCATTTTCTCCAGGTGAATTTATCTCTGTCTCCTGGAGATCAGTTGTAATCCCAGGAGATCTACAGCCACCACCTGGAGGTTGGCAAACCTATCCATGAGGCATATATCTGCTTAGATAGAGCAAGGTTTCCTGTGTCATGAGCTTTCAGACTCTATCCTGGGTCTCTGCAATGGGGTACAGCAAGACACGGTACTTGAAGGACTGTCTCCTCATTATCTATTCCACCTACCAGTTAAAATAATCCTCTCAAGAGCTGCTTTCTTTGCCTACAGAGGCAAGGTGGCATAGGCGTCAACTTCAGGGGGGCTGGGGAGCTGGATCCCCCCCTCCGAACTTTTCCAGGACATGCTGAGCCTCCACCGGAGACAATGGCCTGTAATGTCTCTGGCCCAGCCCCAGCCCCCTCGCCCAGGAAATTGGAAAGTCTACGCCCTTGCAAGGTGGGTAGCAGCCAGAAATGGATTTTTCAGAGGGGCCACTGCCTTTGGAGCGCCCTCCACCTCGATGCTTGGCTGATCCCGATTTTACTGTCATTTAGGCACTGGGACAAAACATGTTATTTACACCGGCTTTAAAAAGGGTTATCCCCTTGTTTTAGTAGTTGTTTGTAGCCTGAGGACTGTTTTATGAATACTGTTTTATATATTTTTTGCTAAAATGGGGTTGGATCTAGCACAGGTTTTCACTAGAACTCTGGCACATGCGGAAAAACAAAAATAAAGACTGTCGAACCCAATTGTACTAAGCCAAATTTATTGTATCCCCACTTCTGCTTGCACATCATCTTGTGCAACTAGTTTCTGAGAATTATAATATTTAGGGATGAAAATGCAGGATGTTGCACAAGATCTTGCACAAGTGGAATTGTGCTGTCTATTCATATTTCTGCTAGTGCATTGCTGGATTCAAGCCAAGTATTTTTATGCTGCTGTATGTTTCTTTTATGTTTTCTTAATGCCCCTAGCTGGGTCTTGTTTTAATTTCTAGTTTTATACTGTTGATAGTTTTATGCTTTTTATTTGTATGATCCTATTGTACTGTTTTTATGTGGTGAGCTACTGTGAGAAGAACGTAGGCATAGACATGGTTCACATAAATGAGGTTGTCAGTCTGTTTTGTGCAGAGCTGGAGCAAGATCACGATTCACACTTGGAATACTGGAATTCAAGCCTTGAGCTCATATGGATCTTTGTACCCCATCTTGTTACCTAATTTACTGGTGTACACCTGTGGTTGAGGATGACAATGGTTTCTACCAAGCCTGGCTCCCCCCCCCCCCCCGGGTTAGGACATAAATTGATTCTTAAATGCTACCTGCAATCAATGCTCCCTCTAAGCTGTGGAGTCTTGTGAGCCAAAATTCTGCTTTGTGAGCTACTGGCATTAAAGTTGTGAGTGACCAGTTTGGCAACTGCATAAATTAGTTTGCTCCGTAGCCATCCTTCCTGAGCTAAGACAAAAATATCTGAGCCGGAGGCTAAAAAACTGTGAACTAGCTCACACTAACTCAGCTTAGAGGGAACTCTGTCTAATAGTTCAGAATTGTTTACTGTTTTAAATTGTTTTAGTTGATTGTGATGTTTTACTGAAATGTTGTTCACCGCCCTGAGTCCTAGCCATAGGGAAGGATGGTTTATAAATCAATCAAATAAATAAATAACAGTAATAAGCTTGAGAAGCCACTGAAAAACGGTCCAGTGTTTTGCCTCACTGGATTTTTTGGGGAGATACATCTGTGATCTTGTCTTTCGCTGTATGCGGTATGGCACAGGCCAGCTTCACACATGATGCTTAAAGGAGTTTGTGTATTTCTTTGTTCTCTACTCTAAATAAAAAAGCGACATAAACCAGAATGCTCATTCCATTCAAAAAAGGAGGGCTCTTCTTCATCCTGTCTCATCTTGTTCACTAGAGTTCATTATGGGCTAATTAGCATTGTTGGAATCCATTGTGACAATATCCAAGCAGATGAATCCTGAACATGTTCACAGAGAAGGAAGTCTGAGTGATTGTGATGGGACCCCCTTCTTAATAAGAATGCTTAGTCCCTGCACACATCTGTACAGGGCTGCCCACAGCCCAGCAACTCCCTTCCCCACCAGCCCTCCCTTCCATGCACAGAACTGTGGGCATACCCAGAATGTACACCCCCCCCCCCCCCGTTCCAGATTGCATTGCACAGAAGCCAGACGCGATTATACTCTTGTATTCTTCATGGATAGATATCCTACAAATTTAAGTATTTTCTACAGGTAGTGCGTCCATTGTGACAATATTGCTGCTACATATTAAAGTCTGTAGACATGTTTAAGGCTGAGGCGTGCATTGCATTTTATTCTTGGTTTCGAAGATCCATTTCTTACTTTGAAACACAAGGGACTGCAAGCAGGCGAGAGGAAAACCTAAGCAGTTTATTGCCAAATCATGACATTCTTTATTCTTGCTCGTATTCCCTTGCATTACATTTATTCCTGAAAAAATGCAGCACAAACACATTTGAGCTAATCTGAAATTAATGTTTGAGCGATTTTATTCTACTTAAACATGCAGCATTTTCTTCTCGTTCTCTGTCCTCCCCCCCCCCCCCTCTTTCTCAAGAGATGAAAGGAATTGAAAACAAAACAGAAGATTATCTTAGGGTATTTGCGCCCTCAGGGATTTGCAAGGAGAAACAAGATGCCATAAATCTAACTGACCACTGAATGTCACTGTTTCTCCATAGTTGCAGAGGTAGAAGGGAATTTACCTGGTAATGTAAAACAGTGCTCTTAAGGTAGAGAGGTCAAGGAAGCCCCATATACAGAAAACGTTTTTTTTTGCCCAGATTCAGAAACTCTGTTGAAGTCCCATTCAACAGAGAATAAGAAAATTGTAGAGCAGTTAGGTTTGTTATGAGTGTGGCTGTTAAAAAAAACCAAACAAACCAACAGCCCCAAACACTGAGATGATGTCCCTTTAGCGTCCCTATGTGTTCCTCCTTCTGAGGACTTCTCTTATTTTCACTGCTTCTCCATGGTGTACCTACGCCAGGACATTCTATCTGGAACAGGCACAGATGAAGAAATATACACCACCCTCACTGCTTTCTTTGAGTGCAATCCAGCACTCTACAGCTCAAGGCAAGTGGAACTCTGGATATTGATCTTTTGCTGTGTTCTTCCTTCAGTAAGGACCCTTGGATTTGCAACAGGCACTGTACTTGTCCTTGGAAATCTCTGCCTTGTGTTTGTTGCCTGTTAATCTCAAATGACCTGGATTATGAGGAACGTATTTGAGTTAGAACAAAGTTAGTCTAGTAGCACCTTTAAGACCAACAAAGGTTTATTCAAGGTATGAGATTTCGTGTGCATGCATTTGAAAAAGTGTGCATGCACATGAAAAATCATACCTTGAATAAACCTTTGATGGTCTTAAAGGTGCCACTAGACTCTAAATTTGTTCTGCTGCTTCAGACCAACATGGCTGCCCACCTGGAACTATATTTGAGTTAGCTTCATTTTTAGGCTGTCCCTTGGTTACTCTTGAGGATCCACCCCCCATAAGTGGATCTGTCTGAAGGCCAGCTCTGTCTAAAAACCTTTGCTAAAGACATTTGGTGAGTGTGGTGTCATCACTTTAATAAACAGCGTCTTTGTGGAGCTGCTTGCATCATTCAATTTCTATAGACTGTCTGTTCTTTTAGGGGTGATCAACACACAACGTCACACGGCACATGATATAGTAGTCTTGTTGAAACAAAGCTGATCTGTTCTGTTTGGTAATTGGATGAGAAGACCTCCTGAGAACCCTACTGAAGTATAAAATGGAAGAAAGGTGGAACAGAAATGTAGCAGACAAATAAGCATTTATATATACTTGCTTGAGTGGATATACTAATTGACTGTTCTAATGTGTTTCGTTTCTATCCTGACATCTGAATGCTTCTTCTGTCTGTTTCCATGTTTCTCTGAAGAACATTTGTCCTTCTGGTCCCATACATCCACCTTTGGGTCTGCTGTAACTGTGGAAAGTGCAATGCAGAAGTTCCTGATGCTAGCCATAAACAAATCTGTCTTCACATGTGTCCTTGCATCACTCCTATCCATAGCCATAGATTGCATCTCCTCTCAACACATCACTATCTTTTTTAAAAAAACAACAGACATTGGATAATGGGCTCTGTTTTCAAATCTGGACTATTTGGAATGTATTGATCGGAATCCTATCCTACCATGTCAATGACCACCAACTGAAATGATGCTAAACACAGTATTTTATGGTAGCTTTCTATTTACAAACTTGGGTTTGCCCAGCTCCCTCCCTCCCTCTTAAACTGCATGAGCAATGCAAAGAGCCAGGTAGGACTGGAACCATACAATTTGGAAATGTGGAGGGTGGCTGTCCATGCCTTCCAGCCATTACAGATGGTGATAAAGAGTTAGAGGAAGGCAACTCTTAATATTTGGAGAGCCAGTTAATAAAACATTGGAAGAGAAGGAGGTAGCATGAGCTGGGTTTGTTTGCCGATATGACTGAAGACGATCCTCCACAGTTACTCCACAGAAGCTTTGTTTCCCTATCATAAGCTTGAAGCACCTCATGGGGTTCATGATTGCAAAGGTCTTGTTCCCTGATTCTCTCATTTACGTGCACTTTGACCTTTAATTTAAACTCTGCATGGGGGCAGGATCCCATTCTGGTCTCCTTGCTCCTCAGAATGCAAAGAGTAAGCCTCTCATCCACCATTCCACACCCCTTGCAGCTGTTGGGCTGTTTCCAGGCTCTTTTTTAAAAAATTGTATATCAGTATACTGTTTTAACATTATAGCAATATATTCACTATCAATTATATATTTTTTAAAAATGGCAAACTGCAATGTGGGGGAGTTGAAATGGTAAATGGGAGGGGAAACGATGCCAGATGTGGTAGTAGATGTGGGTGGGAAATTGAGGAGATCACACCTTCCCTTCCACACTTTCCTTAAACCCACTTTGAGTATGATCTTTTAGGAAAGCAAGTTTGGGGAAAGCCAGAGCAGAGCTGGGGGAGAAACCCGTAAGGAAGATGACCAGTTGACAGTGTCATGTGGAAACCCCCAGAAGAACCACTGCATTTGGTGGGAGACAAGCGAAGTGAGTGATCTGTGTGGAAGCAACACATGCCATGGCCAACAGTTGGCAGGAGGAGAGAAAGAGATGATAGGCGGAGTGGGGTTTACAGGTGACCTTGCCTCTTAGAAACTCTAGAGAAAAGAAGTAACTTATGAAGGAAGAAGTCCAAAGGAACCCTTGTCTTCCACTTGTGCTGTGGATAATTGCTTCAGAACATTCTACTTTTAACAAAATCACCTACTTTTACTGCATTCTTTTTACCTTGCTGAAGCACAGAAATCCCTTTTATCCTTTTTCGTTAGTGGAACAAAACAGCAGTTCCCTCCTAAGCACAGTATATAGAATTGATGTTAGTAGTAGGAAATTATAGTGTGTTGTTATTAATATTCCTTCATTATGTATTTCATTAATATATATATCATCTTTTTTTTAAAAAAAGTTCAAATTGTGTCTTTTAAAAATCCATATCAGAACAAGGACTTGAGTTCTATGAAAAGGCTACGGTACAATCATCTGAATAAGTCTTTAAAGTTCAGCCACACAGACTTAGCCAGTGGTCTACGAATGGATCCTCGTACTACAGTCAAAAAACCTGAACTTTTCAAAGACAAAAAAATGCCCTTAAGGTAAAGACAGGTGTAGTTTTCCTGCAGTAACGGCTCCACTGGGGACCCAGTGGGAGGGCTGTGGCTCATTGGCAGAGCATCTACTTGGCATGCAAAAGGTCCCAGGTTCAATCCCTGGCATCTCCAGTTAAAAGGATCAGATAGGAGGTGATGTGAAAGACCTCCACCTTAGACCCTGGAAAGCCACTGCCAGTCTGAGTAGACAATGCTGACTTTGATGGACTAAGGGGCTGATTCAGTATAAGGCAGTTTCGTGTGTTCACTGAAAGCTCCTTCACTTTAGCCCCATCCCCCAACATACCTATACCTCTCCACTGTCAAGAAGAAGAATATGCCATCAGCTTGTAATCGATTCATGGCAACCCCATTCACAAGGTGTGGTTTGCCACTGCCTTCCTCTGCATAGAAACCCCAGTCTTCCTTGGAGTTCTCCCATTCAGATACTGACCATGGCTGACTCTGGGTAGCTAAGGAGCTCAGGCTAACCTGGGCTATTCAGACCAATCTCCAGCATCAAGCTCTAGAAGAAACTGAGTTGCATTTTTTAAAGTACAAGTGAGATGTGCCTAGTGCTGAGTGGATGTTCCTGTGGTGTCACCATCGAAGTCTCTGTCCAGTTGCCCAGATTTTGCACTTTAAAAAAATATCCTTTTCTTGTAATTAATAAGCACACATAGGTATGTGCACTCTTAGTCCCCAGCCCCCTGAAAAGGTGGACAGCTTGGCTGATACATGGGGTGAGGGGCAAAACTGACAATTGAAGCAGCTTTTAATTTGCTGGTACGCTGCCACTTCTGGTATAAAACTGGGAGACAGCTGGGCAGACCCCATGAATCTGGAACATGCTGTGAGATCTTTTAACATATGCCTGTCTTTTCCTCAAGACAATGAAGTCTAAGGTCAGCTTGCATGAAGTCTATTTCCCTTGCAGAATGAGGCTTGAAATAAAGTCTTATGGTCTCTTATACTGTGTGTGCTGCAGCACTTCTCGAAGTGATTCTTTAAGTGATTATGAAAGTTACACCCTTCCAAGTCCATTGAAGTCAGTGTAAAACACGTAATGTGGAGATTTTCCATGCCAACAAGGTCTCTTCTTCTTCCTCTGGTGTGTGGATATTGTCCACTGCAGACCAAAGAACTACACTGAACCCAGTACTTCATATTATCGAGGTTTTGGAGAAGATTGGGGAGAGAAGGCGGTATGGTAGAACAATCTCATCTGATCTCGTAAGCTCAGTAAGGTCAGTAATTGGATGGGGGACCACCAAGAAAGACTGTGTGGAGAAAGGCAATGGCAAACCATCTCCCCTTCTCACCTGCCTTGAAAGCCCCTTGCTGGGGTTGCTTTAAATTGTTTGCGATGTGCCGGCACTTAGGTTTTGAAGAAAATTATCTCACATGAACTAAAAGGCAAAGAAGAGTCAATCATGACTAAAATGTCAGTGATGAAACTTCTCTATCTGTCTTTTCCTAACATTGCAGAATTTGAGCCCCTTGTAATATGTAGATTTAGCCATTTTCACACTGTTTTCTGTTACTGAGCCCCTTGTTTATTGCTAACCATATTTCAGGAACTACAACTCTGGGAGACCATTCAAAGCCTTTGTGACACTACCAAAATATCTAATTCTCAGTATGACCAAAACTGGATACTTAAATTCAGATATTGGATCCATGGACAGACAAAACAGATCTTTTACAAATGTGAGAAAAGCCCTAGGTTTGCAGATCTGACAGCCAAAGAAATAGTGCCTGTAGCTTTAAGAAACAAATGCCCCCTGTAGCTGTTGCTTGGCAACCACAGCATTATTACTTTTTAAGCCTTGGTTTCAGTTGAAGTCTTGGACAGTAAAGAGGGAGGCAGAATGCTTTTCAGGGCTGTTTTGGCCTTTATGGGGAGACTCATCCAAGTCAGATCTGGAACCAACCACCAGGCAACCTGCTACAGCATGATTTGCATGACTCATCCAGGCATATGCTTCACATAAATTACTTAACAACAAAACTATAAAATATTGTTATTGTTTTAAATGGTTTTATTTTATTGTTTTAATTTGTTGTTACAGCTGTAAACCTCTTCAAGCTGGTGTCTGGAGAGTTGATATATCTATATTCTAGAGACAATTAAAGTATTCTGGCTGCTACTCTCAGTAGGTATCCATTCCTGTTCCTAAAAAGATGATATATCCAATTAAACCATTTTTGCTCCACTTCTAGGGTTCCTTGCTGCCCTTTCATTATTTTTGTTTGTCTCCTTTCTTGAAAAATAAGGCTGGGGTTCTGATGTATCCCTCAGTATCTAGCTAATTCTTCTGTCTTCCATCTTCTAACTGATCATCCAGGTAAATCTTTTGTTTGCATAATTCCTTCAAGGGATACATTTGAGGAAGATAAATTTTGTGCATTCTCTCTCTCTCTCACACACACACACACATACACACACGCATTATCTAAAGGTTTTCTAGAAATTCCTTTTAACAGCATGCAAAATAGTCTTATCCAAAGCTGTAAAGACAGCTGTCAGCTATGGGGGACGACGACATGTAACTACTTTAGCAGGATTATCTGTCCTGTATTATAGCAGATTTTGTGGGCCCCCAAAGACTTTCTACCTGTTTTAAGATCTGTAACTGTAAATTGAATGGATTATCTTCGGTGCTTGATTTGCCTGCGAGTTGCCATGTATGCCATTGACATGATTTATGCAAAGTGATTGTGATACGATCAGCTGAGTTCTCACTTCATATCATGTAAATGTGAAAGGAAAGAACACTTGTGTTTATATGTTGTATGACGCAACCGGTACACAATGGAAGGAGTGTTGCCCCCAACATGTGTTTCTTTTTTTCTTCCCCTTCCACACTTTCCCTTTTGTCTTGCCCTGCCTGTCAATGAACGTGTCAGCAGCTCTTCTCCTCTCAGCAGGAGGGGAAGGAAGAGAGGTAGGGAGGAAGGACAGCTACATTTCCAGCACAATGCTTTGGCTAATGAACAAAGGAGGCTAACAAACAGAAGCTGCCTTTTTCTTCTGGCAGGAGCCGAATGCCTTATTCCTGGACCGCGCTTCTGATCTCTGCGAGAACAAGGGTCAGTTCCCTGGATGGATGAATCTGGGCTGTCAGTGCCATTTAGCCACCACAATTAGTCTTCCCATTAAACCCGTTTTGTTCACTGCTTTATTACGTTACAAGGCCCCGTCCTTTCCCTTTTCTGTATCGATTATTAAAAGCCATGCTTGGTTTGCTTCATTTTCTTTTCTTTAAGAAATTGCTATTGAGGCATTTTGAGCATACTGTTCCTGTGCCGGGGTTCACAAGTTTGTGGATTCCTGGAATTAATTATTAAAACAGAAAGTGGGCCGTGCTTTCCAGAAAGCAGGCGGTTTCTTGTGAGAAGCAACTGCTCTGTTCCATAGCATGCTGGTATTTCTGCCAAAGGAGAAGGCATATGAGAGTTAGGATGTCAGAGCCCTTCCTCAGACGTGAAATGTTTCACTTTGGTTCAGTAATGTTTAAAGCAGATGGGGTTTTTTGAATATAGGGCTCACCTTGGAGGACAGATAGATCTTTGCTCCAAGCCTATACCAGCTTTCCCTACCCATTTGGGGTCATAACCTTATTCTTGAAATCTGTGCATTCTGTACGCCACCCATTCTTCAGCAATAAAATGGGCCAGTTATTCTTGTTCAGAGTTGCTGGGCCTCTTGAGGCTGAGGGGCCAGAGCCTGGGAGCTAAAAGGCAATGCTTAGCAGATCAGTCATGCCACTGAGTGGAAGGACAGGTTGGTTCCACAGGTCATGGGATGATCCTGATGCTGGGGACGGAGGTGGTCGAATAGGGTAAACCTAGGTCTGTGAGAGAGTTTG
Source organism: Lepidodactylus listeri (assembly GCA_029233225.1). Lineage (NCBI taxonomy): Eukaryota > Metazoa > Chordata > Lepidosauria > Squamata > Gekkonidae > Lepidodactylus > Lepidodactylus listeri. The sequence continues at coordinate 59,253,396 of JARCFY010000001.1, forward strand.
TGGTGTAAATAGCAAAAGCTTACACAGCACGTAGAAAATCTCTCTCTGATGCTGGCCTCTCTCCTTCAGATTCTATTCCTTCCACTGGAGACGCCACGAAAACAAAAGACTGAACGTTCAGTTTGAACCTTTTCAAACACCAGCTACCCAGTATAAGATTTTTTAAAATGTGGGGGTTTTACTAAAACCCTCAAAGCCCAAAACAAAAGCTGACCCCAGTGAAAGAGAAGGTGGGACAGGCAAATGATCCTTTGGTTATATATAATTCGGTTTTCACCATGGACTCTCCTGAACATTCCACATGCTCCAAGATCAGTTGGCTCCCTGATGTGCCACTCAGAAGCTGTCCTTATCCACTGGCTGTACTTGCATGCCATTGGCTGGGTGCTGGGTCTGCTCCTCTTCCCCACCCACTCCCCTTTCAGCCACTGTTTTCTGTCAGAATTTCTGACAGATGTCTTTTTCTCCTGCTTCCCTCCTGTGTGGGACTGTTACCTCGGTGGCTGTTGGTAGGTGTAACAAAATGGCAGTTACCTGTGTTTGTAAGATGGCTGCTGTCTATGGTAAAATGTTCCCCCATAAGGTTCAATTGAGCTGTAGTTCCAGAGAGGGGCCTGCAGGTGTATCACTCACTGGGTTGAATGGGCCTTCCTCATCTGCTGGCCCACAGTTCCCAGCGGCCCCAAGGCCAAAAAGGGTGGGAAAAGAGGGAAAAGAGGGTGATGTAACAGTCAGGGCTTCAATGCCCTCTAAATCAGCTATTCCCTCTTGGGGAACCACTGTTGCCAATCTCAAGCTGAGGACTGGAGATCACTCAGAATTACAACTGCTCTCCAGATGGCATTGATCAGTTCCCCTGGAGAAAATGGTGGACTCTGTGTCCTTATACCCTGCTGAGATGCGCCCCCCCCCCATGACAGTCAATGTGACATGGCAGTCAGGGCTTCAGAGTACGGTAGATGCTGTGGGGGGGGGGAGACGGAAAGCTGAAGAATGAGGGGGAAATTAAGGTAGGTTGTTGCTTGGCTGGGAAGGAGATACGGTTGCCAACTCTAGGTGGGTAATTCCTGGAGATTTGAGGGGTGGAACCTGGCTAGGGTGAGGTTTGAGGAGGGGTGGGGCCTCAGACAGGTACAATGCCATAGACTCTGCCCTCCAAACCAGCTAGTCCCTCTTGGGGAACCACTGTTGCCAATCTCCAGGTGAGGGCAGGAGATCAAGTATAAGAGATCAGTTCCCCTGAGAAAATGGTGGACTCTGTGTCATTATACTCTGCTGAGGTTGCCACAGCAAATTGACGCTGAGTGCCCAAGGCCTTGGCACTCTCCCAGAGCCTCTTTCTAGAGCCCGTTGTATTTATTTCCACAATGGGCCTTATTCCTAGTATATTATGTATTCAATGTTCTAAATGACCCCCTCAGTGAGTACAATAGCTATTGTATACTGCTGTTGATGCAGTTGTTACCATAAAGAGGTGTTTATCATCAAGAGAGTCTGAAGTGAAGAAATAAAAGTATAAGGAATTAAATTGGGAGGATTGTTGTAGGTCCTAAATAACAGCCCTGTATAGTTGTAGTCCTGCACTATATACAGTAATACCATTTACAATAAAGTACAATTTCACATTTACATCAAAATGAAATGACTGTCAAACACATCTAGTTTTTAACATCATGGTTTCATTGGGGTGGGGTCTGGTTCCCACGCCCTTCTATGTTTTTCATAGAACTACAATTCCCAGGATCTATACAGGAAGCAGTTAATCCAATTCATCTTTCTGTAGTGGGCATGTTTTGGGATTAACATTAACAAATGAGCAAGCGCAGTACTCTTTAGTTGGGCTAACTTGTTTTAGCCAGTAATGGGCTACAGGAGGGTGACCAAAGCTGAAACTTAATCCTGACAAGACAGAGGTTCTCTGAGTTAGTAGAAAGGCGGACCAGAGACTTGAGATCTCTCTTGTTTTGGATGGGGTTAGACTCCCCTTGAAAAGCCAGGTCCACAGTTTGGGAGCACTGCTTGACCCAGCTGCAACCTTAGAAAAACCAGTGGCATGAAGTGTAAAATATTATTGTAAATTGGCCTTTCTGTGTGGCCAGGGGTCATTTTGAGCAGGAGCTCAGGGGAGCGCAGCTCCAGGAGTTGGTGCCAGCCCCCCCCCCCCGCGGGGGAATGCCTGCTTGTGTCATGGTTGCAGCAAAATGACCCCGTCCCATCCCCTGGAAAGGTCCTTGTTCCTCCGACCAGCCTTTTGAAGGCTTCAGCCGCCACTGAAGCTATCCTCCCAGAATAGTGGTATTTCTGAGGCTAGGATTAGTAGCACCCCCCTTCCCCCGCTTTCTTTCTTGCCTTCTGACACACTTCCGGTGATGTCAGGTGGTGTAGCATATGCAAATAAGTTATGCTAATGAATTATGCTAATGAGCTCCTGCACCTCTTTTTCTACGAAATGAACCCTGTGTGTGGCCATTGAGGTAGGGTTGCTCCTTTGTAACTGAGATGGTTCATAGGTTCCTGTAGTTGGAGGCATGGGTATCTTCTGTTCATACCTGAAGTCTCAGGTAGTACCCTTTTCTATTCTTAGTTGGCACACCACCTGCAGCTTTTCCCTACAAACAAGATTTGGCCAAGGGTAATCTTGGGCTGATTACATCCAGTGAGATTGCTGCAGGGCTGTCTCAGAGGTTTAGGGTATCCTAGTTGGACTATGACTTTGCCCCCTTCCATTCAATATAGAGAAAAACAAAGTCTAGAATGAACTTTTTAGGGTCACTGCTCAGAACAGTTGTTGTGGGTCACTGACTGACTTTTGTGAAACAGTGGGCAAGGCTGACTCAGCTGCATGACTGGATAACACTGAGCCACTGAAAATGGCTGCTGCCAGACTCCACCCTATCTCCCCCAGCACAAACCTGTGTCAGTCTTTTGAAACTATGCTGTAGCACATTTTAACTGTAGTTGCATACAGAGCTGTGCACCACCATGTGAAATAGATAATAAAACTCACCCTTTGGCATGGCCATAGTGCACTATTTTCCAAGTAAAATGTTTGATACTTGTGTTGATAAGGGTAGCTTTTCTAAAAATTAAAAATAATAGCTTCCATCTAATTTGGCATCCCTTAAAGCTTGGTGCCCTTGGCAACTGCCTAGTTTGCCTGTATGATCAGGCTGATGATGCGTTACTATAACATGCTTTATGTGGACTACCTTTGAAGACAATTTGGAAACTTCAGTGATAAAAAAGCAGCACCTAGGCTATTCACTGGCATGAATATCACATATTGTGCCAGTTCTGAAAGACTAACAAAATGTGTGGCAGGGTATGAGCTATTGTGAGTCACTGCTCACTTCAGGGTTAGAACTGCATTGTTAAGTTTTTGGCATTAGGCAACAATGCCTTATGTAGTTCTGCAGGGCCTGCAAGACGGAGCTCTTCCACCAGGCCTTCAACTAATGAGCCACCCCCAGTAGTTGAAAGGCAGAGAACCCTGTTTCCTGGAACCATCAACAACAGCCTATGCCAGCCGCACAAAGGAAAAGGTCTATGAGTTGATTATTAGGACAGATCAGGGAATTGTGGCCGTCATCGCTAAGCAACGTTATCAATGTTTACTAGCACTTTATAATGTTGGATTGTTTTAGAAGGTTTTAGGACTGTTTATATTTGTTATTTATGTGTTTTGACTTTTTATGTAAGCTGCCGTGAGCCGGCCGAGCTTGGCTGGGAGGGCAAGGTATAAATCAGATAGATGGATGGATGGATGGATGGATGGATGGATAGATAGATAGATGGATGATTTTTGTTTACATGGGATATTTCTTCATTGATTGGATGATTGTTTCTGATGCAGGTGTTATTGCTAACCTTGTTTTATTGTCCTTATAACCACCTTTCTAAACTCCTGTTTTTAACCACATTACTGAATTCATATTTTTGTGCTGCTATTTTACCCTGCTCTTTTGTTATATTGGTTATTGTTGCTTTAGACCTTGTAAAGTTCTTTGATGTATTTTAATCTTGTTCTTGTTGTGAGCCTTTTCCGGCACATCTCTGGAGAGGCAACGTACAGAACAACTAAATTACTAAATTATTAATTCAGAAACCTGGAACAAACACAGACTTGAGCACACCAAACACAGACCTGAGCACACCAGCAGCAGGAAAGAAGTTTCATGTGGGAATTCAGCCCTCCCTTGAACCTTTGCAGTGTTTTGATGAGAGTAAGGTTCATCCCTCTCTTTTTTTTGTCATCTGGATTTCTTATCATTCTGAAATTTCCCAGTTAAATAAATTTCTCTTGGCAACATTAATATATATAACAATATAGTTATAGTGAATACACTGAAACAGACCATCTTCTGGATATTAATTGATGGGGGTTTTTTTTAGAAACAACTACTTGTTCCATAAAGTTTAGTAGCCTTAATATTCTTCATATTTTCCTGTCACACCCGCCCCCCAATGGATAATAACGTATAGCAGGGACTGTTCAAAGAATCTCAGTAGCTGATGCAGTTTGAATTTGGTTGCCTGAAGAAGTTGTCACCTTTCAAATTATGCGCCTTAAGAAGCTTCGTCTTTTTGCCTGCCTGCTCCTGTACGTCTTTCCTTAGTTTTAACCATCTGCAAGATTTGGCAAATGTTCCCTTCCCTAACATATAAAGCAAACTCTGTTGTTGGTCTGTTTTTAAGGCTTTTTCTGAATTTGTTATAAGGAAGCTTTCTGGTCCTTACCACTGACACGCAAAGACAAATGTCCCCTCTAAATAACTCAGTCCTTTGAAATTTGTCACATATTTCCTTGCAAAATGGAACAGGAGTTCCCCTCTCCCATTTCATCTTGAGAAGTAACTTAATGAAGTAACAGACATCTGTCAAACTTCTTATATAGCACATGATTGCACTATATAAATCAAGTTTTCAAACAGTATGGCAATGTTTAATAACCCACTATTATTTGGTAGCCGGCTTTTTGCAGACACTGTTAGATGCCATGGCATGTCCCAGTAAATGTACGCCTTCATTACTCATGATGGCTTCTGCTACTGTCTACACTCCAACTCCAGAAAAGGCTATCTTTTTCACCCTGTAAGTGACCCTGGTGTCTCTATTTCCTTGCTTTTCTCCATTTTGCTCCCAGCAGGAGCTTGGATGCCAGGAATGGCATTTTGCCACCTTGTCAGGGCATTTGCTTTAGCTCACCTTAATGCAACCCCATCTGAAGTATTACAGAGGAAATTTTATTGTCTTCCATATTCAGATCGTCTTTGCCTATGTTGTCAGGGTAAAACTGATACTCTGTCTCTCAAAAAATTGGAATGTCAGTTTTTTACCACTTTTAGGAACCACTGGATCTCACCACTTTTAACCTGCTTTCCATTTAATAAACTCCAAGAGGATATTATTCCCTATCTGATGCTAGGTAGTGACCCAAATATAACCTACTTGGTCGCCAAATTTGTCTAACATATTTTCCTTTAGTAAATAATGTATTATACTTTTAGTAATTGCTCAAGATCATCTGATCATAGGAGCTCTGAAAAGGAAAGGAATGTTGCCTGCTATGGCAACACTATTCCCACACTTGCCAGTCACAGAAAGCAGAACTTTCACATTGGCTTAACTGACCAATTGTACACTCTAGGCTTTGCTTCTTGTTTCCCTTGGAAGTCCTTCCAGTCCATGCTTCCCTTTGACCCCTGAACCAGGTTCTTCTCTCACACTATAGACCTTTTCAGATGTTATAATCACACATAGTGCCAGGCCACCAACTGCTCAATGGGAGTACACTACCCACAATCCTCCAAATACATGTACTCACAATATTGTGTGAATGGGAGCAATGCATGTATTCACCATGTACCTTCAGTACATGCGAGCTGACAACTGCATTTTTCAGGGTTTGTGTTTACTCATACCTGGGCTATATGCACACGCCATAAATATGAGCATTGCCTTTGTTCATACAACATGGAAGCCACACCTCTTGGGAAGATTGCAGATAATATGCACACCTGGTGGGTGTGATTGTAATGTCTAAAGGAGGACTTCTGTTACTCCACTTAATTTCTTCAAGAGAGATGATAGATTCAAGCAAGCTCTGAAGTGGCTACATTCTAACCTCAAATGTATGTAGAGGGCCGTGAAAAGGTAGGGGAGGTTCACTCTGCATATCCCGAGATATATACACACAATTTTACATAAGAAACAGCAGCTCCTGTGAGGACACAGGAAGCTTACCATATATAATTGTCTGAGAGAGAGGAAATAGCTAAAAAAATTTGAACGGCTGTTTCCTGCAACCCTTGGAATTATTTAATCTGTGTGACTGAATCAAGTACGTCTTGCTGCTAAGAAAGCTGAATAGACCTTCCTAAGGAGGAAGGGCAGAACTAGAGCAAGAAGCCAACATATATTCAAACCAGCAGGGAATCAGCCCATCAAAACAGGTGCTATTGAAGACAGCAAGTCTAAGCAGGTCTGCTCAGGGCCAAAGTAGATACGATGGCATCCACCACAAGGACACCATTGACATTTGCGAGGGGGGGGCACTCTAGTTCCCCACCCCTGTGCTTGATCAAGTGCCCAAATGGCACTTGAAAAGGTACGGGGGGTTGTGGGGAACAAGAGCACTGCATGCCCAGTCCAGCTCAAGCCCTTGCAGCGTTTTTTATTCCTTTCAAATGGTAGCAGTGTCCTCAGAATCCTCAGTGTCAGAATCCTGCTAAAATCTATTCACTGGGGCTTAATCCCAGGAAAGTATTCGTAGGATGGCACGGTGCATGATTCTTTGATTTGCCAGTGTTAGTCAGTACAGCTTAAGTTGGATATTCTGCCTTTCAGTGTTTTCTTTGCTTGCATCCGATATTATTGTGGAGTGAAGGAGCCAACAGCTGAAGTCCCCCTTTCTGCTTCAGGGCCCTCTAAGTCAGATCTGACACAGTCCACCCATCGGCCGTTGGGGTTGTGGTTCCTGCCTGGTGAAAAAACTTACCAAAGAAAGTGGGGAAACCGAAGTAGGAGTTTTTTAGGAAGGATTTTTTGTAAATTGGAGTACTGTTTTTAATACGGTTCTAGATGTTTTATTGTTGTTATTGGCTTTACATATTTTAAATCTGATTCAACTTGTGTCTTTTGGAGGAAGACCTATAAATGTTGCAATAAAGAAATAAATATGTACATATCTTTATGCATGAAAATGCATTGTCCCGTGTGCGTCTAAGAAATCTGTAAGAGAATTCTTTATAGAGAAAAACTAGGGTTCCCAGGTCTGGGTTGAGAAATACCTGGATACTTTGGGGGTGGATCCGGGACAGGGTGGGGTTGGGGGAGGGGAGGGGACTTAGCATGGCACAATGCCAAACAGTCCACCCTTCGAAGCAGCCATTTTCTCCAGGGGGGCTGATCTCTGTCAGCTGGAGATCAGTTGTAAAAGCAGGAGATCCCCAGGCCCCACCTGGAGGCTGGCAACCCTAAGAAAAACCCTATGTATGAAAAAAGTAGCCCTACCAATATACTACCTTCAAATTGGGACCTGGTAATCTGTAACCATCAATTTATGGTTACCTGTCTCCAGGTGGGGCCTGAAAATCTCCTGGAATTACAATTGATCTCCAGACTATCTTTATAAACTTTATTATTTAGATGTAATGTTGGATAGAGTTCTGATTGCTGCATTAATTTATAACCCCTTTTGTTTTACTGATCACTATATGTATTCGGCTTCTATTCTGTAATATCCAATCTGCTATAATTAAAAATGATTTTTTTCCAATTTAAAATATAGATCAGAAGATTTTTTAAAATATAGTCTGATGGGCTTTGTGACTTAACAGTGTCTTCTAATGGAAAAGTCATTTATTTGTTGAAAGGAAAAGAAGACAAACCCACCTCTGTGTGCTGAATAACTTACACTGCTACTTAATTTGGGTGGAAGGGGAAAAAGAGAGAAATCCCTCTAAGGAATAGGTTATAAGTAGTTGCAAACAAGCATTAATCTCTCAATAGTCAGGGCTTTCTCAGTAGGATTTAGGAAACCTGCTCTGTATATAGACAAGAAGGGGAGCTCTAGATACTTTTGCCTTTGTGTGTGCCTCTCTCTGTGTTCACACTCAGGCTGTCCTTTGCCTTCATTTTTATGCCAATTTAGGTGCTTCTGTAAGGAAAGGCTCAATTGACTGTCATGTTTTGGATGACCTTAACTCCAGCACGTTCCAGCTATACTCATTCAGCCTGCGTCTATGAAATATATCCGTTCAACCTCCACACTTTTAGCCACTGTTGCTTTTTCAGTTGTGTGAGAAAGGTTGAATTCCTGCAGTAGGCCAGCTTGTCGGCCATTACAGACCCTTTCTTTTGCAGGTGTATGAATTACAGCCCAAGGCAAAAAACGGGAGGGGGGGGACCCTCCATGCCTTCCCTAAAGATCTCATGGAGCTTCTGCAGCCCAGATGGTTCCAATTTGAGGCCTACACTCAGTGATGTAGCTGTATTGAGTTTCTTCCCTGAAACCAACAAAACCTGCGTTAGCATTTTGCTTGGATTAAAACATTTGTCCCTTTTTTTGCAGGGCAAAGAGGGACTCCTGAAGCCACTGAAGGAAGGAAATCATTACAGAATTCTACAGAAGTAGGTCATGTGCTACAGCTGCTCATAGTTTGAGAGGAAGAAACATGGGACCTCAAACATGGAACATGACTCCTTCAAAATGCTTGAGAGCAACCCAAGAAAAACATCCTCAGAGGCTTATTTAATAAACATTATCTATAATAGTCTCAATGTGTGCTCATGTTTCTATAGGAGTTTGCACCTCCAGCCCAGACCTAACGAAATTCTCCAATGGTACACAAAATAATGTACTGAGAAAGACTGGGGAGTTTGTGTTGAAGCTAATACGATTCTTTAAGAGCTCATCATTTAATAAACAATTGAAGTATACTACTCTCCACTGCAATCTTCTCTGTTTGGCTCTGGTAAATTAATTTACAAGGATCACACACAAGCATGAGCAAGTATACACCTCAGCAATGGCAGAAATATGCACACATACAGATACGTGTGTGTGTATATATATATATGTGTGTGTGTGTTTATATATATATATATAGAGAGAGAGAGAGAGAGAGAGAGTGAGAGAGAGAGAGAGAGAGACTTCATTATCAATCACACAGCATTTGTTATCTTAAAACACCCCTGTTTTCACAGTTGCAAAATGCCTGCAGTGAATTATTAAATTAGCTAAACATTTTTATAAGATCCAAAGTGTCACTTTGGAGGGTTTTTCCTCTGATAATAAATTTATGTTTTGTGAGATTTCTGAAATTTGAACCTATTATCTTTAAAAAGGGGTGTGAAAATGAAATTTGGTGGATCCAAATTGTGCTAATTTTAGAGTCCTGGGCTTGCTTTTTTCACCTGAGACATATTGTACTTGTATGAACAAGAATGACAGGACTCATTCAGTCAGTCTTTCACATACCCTTATCCATGAGTTTTGAGAAGGAAAGTTCAGGAAAGTGGTATGAATGATTCCAACCCAGCCCCCCAGCCCCAATTTCTTGATATGGATCCCTCCATGTATTGGTGGTAGAAAGTGCCATCAGGTTGCAACTGACTTATGGTGACCCTGTGTAAGGTTTTCAAGGCAAGAGACGTTCAGAGGTGGTTTGGCATTGTCTGCCTCCATGTCATGAACCTTATATTCCAAGGAGGTCTTCCATCCAAATACTTGCCAGCAGTGCTCCCTCTAAGCTGTGGAGTCTTGTGAACAAAAATTCTGTTTTGTGAGTTACTGGCATTAAATTTGTGAGCGAGTGATTTGGCTGCTGCATAAATTGGTTTGCTCTGGAGCCATCTTTCCTGAGCTAAGACAAAAACGTGTGAGCCAGAAGCTAGAAAACTTTGAGGTCGCTCACACTAACTCAGTTTAGAGGGAACACTGCTTGCCAGGGCTGACCCTTCTTAGCCTCCAAGTTCTGATGAGACCAGGCTAGTTTGGGCTATCCAGGCAACAAAAGGCAAGATGAAATGGAAACATTTGTACTTTTAAGATTTTTTTTAAAAAAATTAATTATTTGCTGCCAGTTTCTCACCTGAGAAGCACCCCCACCTACTATTTGAAGCAAGTACAGCTCAGAGTTTATTATTTATTTACGTAATTTATACCCTGCCTTTCTCCCCAATGGGACCCAATGTGGCTCACATTGTTTTCCTCTCCTCCATTTTATTTTCACAACAACCCCGTGAGGTAGGTCAGCCTGAAAGTATGTGACTGGCTTAAGGTCATCCAAGCAAACTTCTATGGCAGTGCAGGATTCAATCCTGGGTCTCCCAGTCTCTAGTCCAGCACTCTACCCACTGTACCACACCAGCTATCAGATTTGTATATTCTCAAATGTACACATGGATTTTCTTGCGGGCACAGGGAGTCCTCATTCATTTCAATGGGATGAGCCAGTCTGAGCATGCAAAGTAATGCACATGACATTCAGACCCTCCACTTAAATGAATGGGGAAACCGTGGGAGATTTTGTGTGTGCATTGGAGTTTTTGCAGTTGTAACTCAAGGCTAGATTGGGACACAAAGAGGCAAAATTGAGTGCTATCTTCTGTTTGGTGTATTCATCATCACAGAGAGTCTGCTGCAATCCATTTTCACTTGGGTCATCATTAGGGAGGTATAAGGATAACCTGAGCTCCCTTTTCTTGACTAAACAAAAATAAAGAGGGGAAAAAACTGTAAACTGGGTCTTTAGTGTCTATGGGGGTCAACAGATAAAATACAGATAAAACAATAAAATTAATGTATTTCCTCCTTGCTACAGATAAAGAAAGTAAAGAGATACGTACCTTTTTAAATAAAGGGCAATTTAACGCACAAGCTTACTGCTTGAGACAACCCAGGATCCCTGACCCAAAATGGGCACGTCTGTTTCAGATAATACAATGACATTGAATGAATCAAGCTGAATGTAACAGTACAATTGCACATCGTAATGGTTACTTGAATTGGTGTCTGCTGGAGACAACATATAGGTAACTATAGGCCATATAGAAATATTTACCCTAACGCGTGTATGTGTGTGTTACACTTGGCATGAAATCCATACAGATAATTGGGTTTGGCACACTAACGTCACTCATGTCTACGCTGGAGTTTTCCATACTGCCAGTTCTATGTTCAATATGAAACTGAAAGATAAGGAAAAAGCGATGTTGTGTACTGGAGTTTTGCATTCTACTGTGTGGGCTGCCACAGTGATCCCTTCAGAGTCCAGATGGGGCTCAGTGAAGCTGCTGTGTGTCTTATGAGGTCCTCAGCACTGATGAATCAGAGGATCTGAGGCCTCTTAGGAGCCCCAGGTGAACATGCCCTTCACTTCCTAGGACAATATAATTAAAAGCTAGGGTAGCAATTACTGACTCACTCAGGCATTTGTTCACACAACGCTAAGGCTGGAGTTACATTTTTTAAAAAATAAATAAATAAATCAGAATTAGATCATGAGTGAAGAACTGCTTAACCTTTGCCCTTTGGCTGCTTGCCCATTCAGAATGTCCTCCTTCAAAGCTGATTTTCTCCTCCAGAGAGAAAAGTACCTTTTGAAGACTCCTGTGTACTGTTTTTGTGTGCATGTGTCCTGTCAATGTGAAAGGGAAAGGAAGCCACTTTTAAATTGAAAGCATATTCTAGCCAAGTCAGATTAAGATTGCGCTGTAGCCAATGGGACGTTATACATTGTTTGGGGTATTCTGTTAGAAAAAAGTTAATTAAAAGACCAATTAATAGGGCTTGACCTGGATAGGACAGCTTTTAAGTATTGAGCAGGAGGCGATGAATTCAAACAAACAGGCTTTTATTCAGTGACGCTGTTCAGCTCAAAAGACAGCTCTATGAGAGCAGCACTTTCATTTATACTGTTCCATCACATAACTTTCAACAATGTAACTATATACCCGCAATACTATTGGACCCAAGCAGGGCTCAGTGATTGGGTATCTAGATTGGCTTCAGGACCAATGGGAGTCTTTATTAATCAGCCAATAGGAATTGGAGCTTTAGGATACCAGAGCCCTTTTCAAGCTATTACTGCTTCATATTCTAAACAAACACAACAACAGCCAAGCCCGATCTTGTCAGATCTCAGAAGCTAAGCAGGGTCAACTCTGGCAAGTACTTGGATGGGAGACGAAATACCAGAGGTGGGAGGTGGGGGCAGGCTTTATTCAGCCACCTCTCCGAAGATCCTCCAAGCCCCCAGTAGCGGTCAGTCACCAGAGGTCACCATGACTTCCAGGTGCACACAGCCACACACACGTGCACATATGCAAAATACAAAAAAGACCAAATAATAGCAGTAGAGGGGAGCATGAGATGATATAGAGATTCATAGAGGCAGATATTTAACCCTTCACTTCCTTACCACTTTCCCTAAAAGTTTTTCCTCCCAACTGTTTTGCTGAATTCCATACTGTAAAGTGTGAATAACAGATTTATGTGATGAATTAGAGAGGACATGGAAAGGATGCCAGGAAGTGAAAATTACAAGTACACAGATCTTCCGTAAAATTCAAGACTCTGGTTGACTCACTGGATATGGTCACACACACTAAATAATCCACTTTCAAACCACTTTCAGTGTACTTTCCAACTGGATTTTACTGTGTGAATTGGCAAAATCCAGTTGGAAAGTGCATTGAAAGTGGATTATTTAGTCTGTGTGACTGCAGCCACTGTGAAAACCATAATAAAGGAAGGGGTGGTATTTCCTTGCTCTCCCCATTCACGTTAAATTCACTTATAAAAAAAAGAGTGCAGGCAAAAAAAACCCTGCCACTCATCTGTAGAGATCACTTTATTTTCCACCGTATAGTTCTAATTTCGAAACAACAGAGAAAAAAGGGGCCATATTTGTAGATCAGCTACAGCAAACTGAGATAGCCCGATGAAGTCAATCATGTCACGTTTTTGCACTGTCTGAAAGTCTGATGCAAAATGTACCCATGACACAATTTCTTCCCACACAGTTGGGATTTGTTTACAGTGGCTGGGCCCAGTGTCAGCCCTCCTCACTGGAACTTATTTCATTGAGCGTAATAGAAACCGGCTTGGGCTTTAGTGTCACATGAGAAACATGTCAGATTATTCACATTTGTCTGACAAAAACGCTGGCAGAAGGCAAAAGATGCCATGCTGAACCATAAACATGAGTGACATGCCTATTGAGATACGATTCAAGACTTGTGATGTACTGCAAGTCAGCTTATAGTGTGGAGGTCATAGAGGAGGGCACACAATCACCTGATAGAGGGGATTCAGTAACTCGAGAAATACAGAAATAGCTTGGAGAATTAAAAAAAAGGAGCTTTCCCACTGGAGCTAGAGCAAGAATTTATGAGATATCCTTAAGAAAGCCCCCCTGACTCAGCCTTGTTCCTGCCAATCTGCATAATGGAGCTGTTGTGAGGATAACTATAGAATGTATGTGAAGCACTTGGAAGCATTAATCATTAATAATACTAATAATGTTATCCAGTTCACACAAAGCTGTATATGTAGATAATTTCATTTATTTTATAGTCCACCTATGTAGACTATAATGGAAGGCTACAGGATGTAAACTAGGCTCGTCAGCTGTGTTTGGGGGCCCAGAGATCTCTCAGAATTACAACTGATCTCCAGAAGACAGAGATCAGTTCTGCTGGAGAAAATTGTTACTTTGGGAGGTGGGCTCTGTGGCATTTTACTCTGCTGAGGACCCACCCCAGGCTCTACCCCATGTCTCCTGGAATTTCCCAATCCAGAGTTGGTAACCTCAGTATAAACAGTGCAATCTGACAACATAAAACAACAACGAACAGTGCAATGGGACAAGGATTACAGAGTTAGAGAACAATATGAATAGCAAACTATCTAAGGCAAGGTATACTATAAGCAGTACAGAAAGTGGATTACTAGGTATAAGACAGGAGATACCTACAGTAATCATTGCAGTGAACTACAATCCTGTGTCATCCTGGGCTGTTCCGTTCTACTACTGTTCTAATCTCTTTTGAAAAATGCCTTTTGAACACAGCTGTTTCACACATTCTGCAGAATAATGGACCGTTCCACAGGCAGGCTGTTCCACAAGATGGGAGCTGCCATCGAAAATGCATGTGAACAGGCAGCTGCTGTTTTCCCTGTTTGCAGGGTGGCACCTTTAGAAGGCTTTGCTTAGATGAATAACACTATCACACAGTGGTGCACAGTGAGAGACAAGGTCTTGCAGGTATGTGGGTCCAAGTCCGTTAAGAGCTTTCTAGGTGTTGACTTCCGGCAAGACTTGTGACCATGGCGGACGCGCTCCTCCGCATCTGCGGGGAGCGCGATCCGTACCCGGCGGGAAGAAGGGGCTTCGGACTGGTGCCGAGCCCCCAGAGACCCTAGTGAAGGGGCTCTGCCTGGGGTGGCACGAAGGGGATCTCTCCCTATGGTGGCGATTGAGGGATTGAGGTGCCCTTTCATCACCCCCATAGGTTCCCCCGTCCGTGGGAGCCGTATGGCTAAAAGCGCAAAACCGAGAAGCAGCAGAGAGTGCGAAGCTTTGAAGCTGGAACTTATAGTTACGCACGGAGAAAACGTGAGTCTGAAGTAAAAATAAACAGAACACAGCGGGAAAGGCGGGTGGAGCAACCCCCCCCTCTCGAGACTGGCGTACTTACGGGACTCTTTACGTGGCGTTACTGCATGAAAAAACGTACGTTCGGCTTGCTAGATGGCGGCATCGCTCTTTAGAGGATATGAACTTTAAAAAGATATAAGCGCAGTCGTAGAATTTGCTTCTTTCGTCCATCTTATCTAACTATCAACAAAGAAGCGCAGCCTCAACAATGGCGGGGAAACCGAAACCTTCCCCCAAACTAGGAAGTACAGCTCCGAGTTCAAAGGTTGATACCACAGAGATGAGCACTGTGTTCTCCTCGTTATTGCGACCTCTAGTGGACCAAATGACAGCTCTCAATGTCAAGATGGATAAGATGCAGCTGGACTTGAAGGAGTCGAATAAAACTACAGAGAAGCTGCAGCGAGAACTTCTGGAAGTTAAGACTTCAGTAAAAAATCATGATTCAAGGCTACAAAAAGCAGAGAAAGAAAAGGCCTTCCACTCTGATCAGCTTTTGAAACTACAGATGGAAAGATCGAATTTTTTCCTAAGACTTCAGAATGTACCAGAGGATAAAGGAGAAGACCTCAAGAATCTGTTAAGTGAAGCGCTTGAACCAGTGACGGGCTTAAAAGCAGCGGAAATAAAAAGCGATATGGATATGGTTTATAGAACCTATCCAGACTATACCAAAAAGAAAAGCCTGCCTGGTGAGATTCAGATAAGGTTCTCCAAAAAGTCAACAAGAGATGTGGTGCTTAGGACCACAAATAAAGCGGTTCTGAAGATCAAAGGAAAATAAATTAAAGTGATGAAAGATATCCCATTTGAAATAAGGAAAAGAAGGAAAGCCTATGGAAAACTGACATCTTGGCTTCAGTCTGAATCTATTATCTACAGATGGAATGTTCCGGAAGGACTGAGCTTCAGCATCAAAGACAAAAAATACAAGATTGACTCTGTCCAACAGGCAAAACGTTTTTTGGAAAAAAGCAAAGAAAAGAGAAAAGAGAGAGACTCAGATGGTTTGCTGGCATCGCAAGAAAGTATGTATGGATTTGATAGCTCAAAGAGCGAAGAGGAAATTTCCGACTCGGAAAAAGGAGCAGCAGCTCCAAAGGCACAAGAAGAGACTGTTAAGACAAGAAGAGGACGAAAGAAATAAGGGCTGAAATGTTTTTTGAAATCGCACTTATATATTATATATAATTTGTATAATTAAGCATTCCTTCAAAAGAGCATGTCTGTCAAACAGCTTTTTTATTTTTCATATATCATCAGTAACAATACTAATTGAATATTAACCAAGGTTTAAAATGCTTCATATGTATTAGTGGTAAGGTAATATTAAGCAAATGCTAAAGCACACTCTGTATAAGGTAAATATAGCTTAGAAAAGTAGCGATGTAGTAGTAGAAATAGATAAAATCAAAAAAAAAAAAAAAGAGCTTTCAAAACCTAGAATTGAAATTGGTATCTGATTGGTAACCAACTGAGTGACAGCAGGATGAAAGAGATGTGTGTGTTTTGCCTGTTGCCTGATAGTAACCAGGCTGTGGCATCCGCCACCAGAGTTTCTGAGCTGTTTTTAAGGGAAGACCCATGTAGAATATATTACAGTAGTCTAGCCTCAGGGTAACCATAGCATGGATCCCTGTGGCCAGATCAGCTGTGTCAACACAGGGATATAGCTATATAGCTGCATATAACTAGAGGTAATGTCATAGCTGCAACTATCACATAGATGTGTCGTCTGGTGAAAAGGCTATCTAAAGTCAGCCATTTGGCTTTCTAATGTATTGACATAATCTTTTAATAATCTAATTAATATTGATTGGGTAGAAGTTAAGTTTTTATCAATTTTTATCCTAGTCTTTCATTTATGTTCAATACTGGCTCATTTTAGTTGTTTTATTGTACGGTTTTATTGTGGTATAGCTAAAGGCACAGAACCTGTGATTCATCCCACAATATAAGCAACAAGGCACTTCTGTCTGCAAGTTTCCTTTGAAAGGCTCGGAAGCTGACCATGTAAACATCTTATAATTTACCACAGCAGGCACCTGAGCCTTGTGAAATGCTGGTTGCCTGCAAAGCCTGTTCACATGGTGATACTTTTACTATGACTATGATTTTTTCAGGTCCAAACTAGATACTATGGATATCACGTTATCACCAGAGGAATTCTCAGCCCAACAGCAGCTGTGAGTCCTAGGCCTGCCAAGTCCCCCGGTGGGGCGGGGGAAACACTGATTTTTAGTGCTTATCTCCCGCTTTTCCAAAGTTGGCCACCGGGGGGACAAAATGGCTGCCTTAAAAGGGAAATGTCTGCAGAGAGCCTGCCCTGCAGTAAAAAGCCTCGCCAGACATTTCCCCTTTAAGAAGTCAGCAAGAGAGCTTCTTCCACAGCAAGACAGGTCCGCCCAGAGATTAAGGAGGGACTGAAGGAGCTGCTTTTGCATGTGGCTGGCAAGGTGAGTTTCTCTTCCAGCTCTTTTCATTCTCTCTCCCTCTTTCTTTTTTCTGTCTGTCTGTCTGTCTCTCTCTCTCTCTCTCTCTGTCCCCATCCAGCAGAGGTCTATCAGTGGCTATTATAGCCACAAGGTCTAAATGGAAGTAAGTGCCTCTGCCAGTTTTTTCCCCTTCTCTCTCTCTCCCTCTTTCTTTCTTTTTTCTGTCTGTCTGTCTGTCTGTCTGTCTGTCTCTCTCTCTCTCTCTGTCCCCATCCAGCAGAGGTCTATCAGTGGCTATTATGAGCCACAAGGTCTAAATGGAACCCTTTGTCTGGGGCAGTGAGGCTCTGCATTCTTGGTGCTTGGGGGGCAACAGTGGGAGGGCTTCTGGAGTTCTGGCCCCGCTGCTGGACCTCCTGAGGGCACCTGGTATTTTTGGCCACTGTTGTGACACAGAGTGTTGTACTGGATGGGCTGTACTGGATGGGCCGATCCACTGTGGCTTCTCTCCTGTTCTTATATGAAAATCATATTTAGCACTTGTGTAGCACTTAGTGCTTCATATTCTGCCGAGATGAGGAAGGATTCAGTAGGGCCGTTGCTCAGTGATAGAGCATCTGCTTGACATGCAGGAGGTATCAGCCTCTTCAGCTAAAAAAGGATCAGGTAATAGGTGACATTAAAGATCTCAGCCTGAGACCCTGGAGAGCCACTACCAGTCTGAGTAGTCAATACTGACCTTGATGGACCAATGGCCTGATTCAGTATTAGGAAACTTCATGAGTTCATGTGTCAGCATGTGGAAGCAACATCACAGGATGTGACATCACAAAATGATGTCACTTCCTTTCTCCTGGCTCCACCCCCAAAGTCTCCTGGCTCCACCCCCAAAGTCCCCAGATATTTCCCAAGTTGGACTTGGCAGCCCTAGTGAGTCCCCTGTGGGAACTCAGTTCTGAAGTGCAGCAGGGGCCTTAGAATTCCTTGGTGGAATCCCATCCAGATGCTAACCAGGGCCGACCCTGCTTAGCTTCTGACAAGATCATGCTAGCCTGGGCCATCTAGGTCAGGGCTGGTAATCCCAGAAGGCGATAAAGGGTATACTTTACTGACTTTTAGGAGGAGGCTGGCCTAGGCTGCAGGCCCATTACAATGGTTGTCTATTTATGTTATTTCAGAAATAAAATAATTTATTTTTCTTTCATGACTTGTAAGATTGTATTTATAGGAATGGGGGGGGGGCAGTGTTCCAAACAATTACTATTAGGGTTGCCAATCTCTGGGCAGGGCCTGTAGATCTCCTAGAAATGCAACTTATTTGCAGATTACAGAGATCTGTTCCACCAGATGGTGGCTGGAGATCTCCCGCTATTACACCTGGTCTCCAGGCAACAGAGATTAATTCACCTGGAGAAAATGGCCACTTTGGAAGCTGCAGTTGATGGCATTATGCCCCTGACCCTGCCCTCCTCAGGTTCCACCCCTCCCAGATCTCCAGGTATTTCCCAACCTGGAGCTGGCAACCCTAGTTCCCCTGGAGTAAACTGCTGCTTTGATGGGCAGACTCAATGGCATTATACCCCGCTGAGGTCTCTCCCTTCTCCAAACTTTGCCCTCTCCAAGCTCCAAACCCAAATCTCCAGGGATTTCTTCCCACCTGGAGTTGGCAACCCATGCACAGAGAAATGGTGCTTTAGGCCCTGGTCCTGTACTGGATGTACATTCCCTTCCAGTTACCCTCTCTGACCACCTAAGGCCTCTGAGAGATGAGAGGTAGAGCAGCAGTCACAGAATTATTGTTGGCAAATGTTCTAACATTCTTGCATATGCGTGAATCAGGGGCCCCTGTATGAGGTAAGAAATCTTTTGCATATATGAATGCAAATAAGAATTCAGGGCTGTTTGATGCAGTTTTTGTTTGGGCAAGAGTGGTAGCAATTTCTAGTGAATTCTCAAGGTGATGTGAATTGGAAAACATGCTGGATACCAAAGGAATGTGAATTGGAAAACATGCTGGATACCAAAGGGATGTGTTTTCTCTACTACTGTTACTACTTGAAACAGGACTGGTTTGGGGTTAGTTCCTCCCATCCCTCTAGCAAAGGCTATAGCAGAGGAATCTTTGGCCAGTACCGCCTTCCTTTTTCTTTTCTTTCATTTGAGAAGATTGTAGGATTACCTCCTGGCAACACTGCTAGGAAACTAGAGTGGAAAAGGCGGCGGGGGGGGGGGGTGACTGACAAGAAAGCAGATGGTGAGGGGAGAGAAGAAATCAAACCAATACGACAACAAAACCCCTTTTAAACCAGCTTAGGGATGAGGGACAATAATATTCTTCAGGTTGTACCTATCGGAGGCGTGAAGGGGAAATCACTGAGGAGTGTGGCAACCATTTTGCTTCCAGGCACTTTTTGCAGTGACCAGTCTCATGGGATCACTATGACATAAAGGCAAGGGGTACAGAAGAAAGTGAAAGCTGGGTTCTCCTGTGTACAAGAGTTCTGAACAAAACCAAGAATGCTGATGAGCAGAGATGAGGCTTTCAGAGTGATATTTGGGGTACATGGAGTCTAAACTAGCAAACAGAACTTACCCCTTCCTTCCATTCTCCATGCCACTCATATTGAACTAGTCACCGATTCAGTCCTATATTTGGTAGTGGTGGGTGACCCCAACATGCCGATCAAAAAACTTCCAAGGTGGGCCACCAAGGGCTTGGGTATATTTTTCTGAGACCCTGAGCTAAGCCAAGATCTGCAGGAAAATATGAAAATTAATTTTTTTTAAAGCAGGTTAGAAACTCCTAAATAGTAAAAAAAGGGAAAACCATGACATTTGGGTAGCATTTGGGGTTGTTGTAGCAACCCAAGAGGCCTGATGATCTGTGGCCACAAACAAAAGGTTTGTGAAGAATGGGAGGCATACACCAGGACTGGGTGGAAGGTCACTTTCCAAGCAGTTAGCAGCAGCTCTCCATCCTCTTCCAGTGCTAGGGTTGAGACCTTCCAGCTGGGATCTGGAGGTCTCCCAGAATTACAACTGATCTCCAATCTACAGAGGTCCCTGATAACGTCCCTCGCTTCCCCAAACCCCTTTGTCCCCAGGTTCTATTCTAGGGTTGCCAGGTCCCCTCGTTGCGATTTGGGGGGTGTTCCAGGATGTCCCTGATGCAATGATGTTACCCAGAAGTGATGTCATCATGTTAGTGATGTGAGGGACAATGCTCTGGTTTTGGGGCAATCATAGAATTTTTGTCCTCAAACCATAGAGTCTTGCTCTCAAACAAGAGTGTTGCTGTGTGATGCCCCTAACATGATGATGTCACTTCCAGGTAACATCATTGCATTGGTGACGTTGCACAGTGGTGTCACTGTTGGGGGAGGGGTTTCCTGGCTAACAGTGGGCAAAAGCCCCAAATACAGGGGGGAACCCCGGTGGGGACCTGGGGACTGGCAAACCTATTCTATTCCCAGATCTTCAGGATTTTCCCAAACTGGAGTTTAGGATTTCCCCTTTTGTTGCACTGCATACCTGTTCTGAAACATTATAATTGTTGTACAGCCTGTAGTATTGTGGCTGGCTTAGGGTTGCCAGCTCTGGATTGGGAAATTCCTGGAGATTTGGGGGGTGGAGTCTGGGGAGGGTGGGGTTTGGAGAGGGGAGGGACTTCATAAGGGTGTGGTGCCACAAACTCCACCTTTCAAAGCAGCCATTTTCTCTGGGGGAACTGATCTTAGTTGCCTGGAGACCACTGCTTGGAGTTTGACAACCCTAGACTGGCTCCAGCTGTAAGACACCATTTTGTGACTGGGAGCTCCCAAGGCTCTTGGGAAGGAATTAAAATAGCTCCCAGAAGCGTAAACTCTGCCCTCCCCTGCTTTAATATCCTTTGCATTTTAAAATCACCTCGAAACATCTGTGGCTGATTGTTGCTTTGGGTGATCATCTGCTGTGAAGACACACACACACACACACACACACACACACACCTTGGAGACTATGTAGGGTTGCCAACCTCCAGGTGGTGGGTGAAAATCTCCCGCTATTACAACTGTTCTTCAGCTGACAGAGATCAGCTCACCTGGAGAAAATGGCCAGTTTGGAAGTTGGACTCTATGGCATTATGCCCCAAACCCCACCTTCCTCAGGCTCCATCCCCAGAATCTCCAGGTATTTCCCAACCTGGAGCAGGCAACCCTATTTAATGCATGTGAACCCTCAACTGTGAAGGAAAGAAAAAAGCTGAGCCCCAATCCGATCTGCCTTCTATGTATTTTGAATAGTCGCACCTCTCTCCTCAGTAGTGAAAGCCAGCATTGGAAGACCACTTGAAAGAGCAAACTGCTTCTCTGTAGGTTTCAGGTTGTACCTCAAAGGCCGAAGTGCTCCCCAGACTAAGAAGTGGGCAGTGTACGATTTTCATCAATAAAACAAATAGACCCTAAGAGTCAAAATCAGGGGAACTAAATATTAAGTTCTCATTTATAGGAGTGCTAAAAAAAATGTTGAAAACAAACATTTTAAATGAAATAAGGCCTGGGAGATGCCTGATTTGTTGTTTGGATTACATACAAGACTTTGATGAACATACCCCTAATGACTAAAATAATGGAAGTGATAGATTGGTGCCTTGATGCATAATCACTGTCTGGAATGTAGAACTTGTGAACAGCGGGGTTTTGAGAACAATTACTTGTAATTAAAGCTGTGCTGGTTACCCAAAAAAAGAGAGAAAGTCTTTTGTGTATTGCACCAATTAATTACGGGTTTTTTTCATGGAGAGTTTCGCTCCGAACCAGCTATGCTGCTATTTATACGTGATCATGTTTGAAATTCTAAAGCGATATGAAATATGCATTGTTTAGTGATATTATTTTATTTTGGGAAGGAAGGCAGGCTTACCTCCTCCTCTTCGAGATAGCATCTTGTGAATGAATTAAAAGTGAACCACTTCTGCAAAACTGGGGATATGAGCAGACGTTGTCACTGTGATGATAAAAGGCAACTTTAGGCAGACAAACACTCTCTTATAAAGTCGGCGCATCTTTTTAACCATACTATCTTGTTGACCATCTCTTTTTGATTTTCCACACTCTTAGAAGAAAGACTCATGAAAGTATAAAATGTTTTTGGGCTCAGGAAAGAGAAAGCTGCAAGAAGAGGATTTTCCCCCACCATCACATGTCAAAGAAATTGCTTTGAGAGAAGCAAAATTAATAACATTTTTCGATGCTAAAATGGGATCTTTTTCATGCTTCTATAGTGGCTAAATGTCCGTGGACTTCAGCAGATGGTGTATCAGGTGAGAAGTGACAGCTTCTTACAGCATTTTGCTCATCTGATGAGGAAACATTGCTTCTGTACCTGGGCTTGATGGGAGCCAATGATTAAAATTTTATATGGGTGACAATCGGAACTTTGCTGGACATTCTCAGAGACAATTTTGTGTCTGCTAGAAAGAGGAAAGAAACTAAAATATACTTTCTTCCTTTTTAAGAACCTTATTTCCAAGGCTCAGTAAAAACAAATGGAAAATACTTCTCTCATTTCTGTCAGTTATGACCTCTTAAGAGTGCCATCCCACGTGGAGTTACACCCTTCGAAGTCCATCAAAGTCAATGGGCTTAGACGAATATAACTCTGATTAGGATGGTGCAGTTAGTTTACTTGCTCTGAAATGGTCTCCTTGAAGTCACTGAAGGTCCAGGACGAATTCTCTGAGGATTGTAAATGAGGTTTGTAATTTATGCTGATAACTGAAGGGAAAAGAATGTCAGAATCTGCCAATTCAGACAATGTATTAGTCAGACCTAGGCTTAGCTTCTTGCATGCATGCCTTTCACTATCCTATGTATCTATCATGTATTGGGGTCTATGTAGCCATGATGTATTATGCCTGTCCAGGCCGGGAGGGTGACAACAATGATTTGCGAGAACAAGGAGGCCTCACATCCCTGCCTCCGCATTCCAGCTGCTCCGGCAGTAACTTCAAGGGAGGATGCCTCTCATCTCTTATCACATGCAAAGAACCTTGGAGCCATTGATTGTTATGTGAACTCGAAACATCTGAGGGGTCTGGTTTGGGAGAGGAAATTTACTGCTTAACACCTCACTTTTTTCCTGTGAGAACCAAACGGTCAGGACACCTTTTAGCCCGCCAATTTTCCCTTAAGGGGATTGGCTATCTATGGGTAATTCAAACTCCTTGGAATGGTATAATAGACCCGCTTGTATAATTTGTCTCATCTCTGACAATAATCCGAGATGCTGTACTAATGTAGAAATAGGGAATAAAGAACTGTGGTTAACCAACCAAGATCTGATCCTTGACTACTTTGAGCAGAACTCTCACAGATTGTCAGAGATCTCTGACTGGGACTCAGCCGTTCCTGACCATGTCAGACGACGACACGGTCCCCCTCAACCCTACCCCCGAAGATGTTCCCGTTACCCCGAAGGACCCGGGGAACGGTGGTGGTGGCGGCGGCGGAGGCACCGAAGTGCCGGTGACTACGAGCCAGGGGGCTCACTACATCCCGCACCTACCTCCTCATCAGAGCGTGACCCCCAAGTACGCCTGGAGCCATTTCGGTCGTCGGACCGTGGATTCGTGGGTGCACGATCGGAAAGGGGCATGGGTTTCGTTCGCTGGAGATCAGCTCGATCGAGGGAGACCGAGCTACCTCGGAGACGACTGCGAGCCGATCTACCGTGGAGAGCCGCGTCGCCCGCCGTTCGAAGGAGAAGGGACGGGTCCGTATGGGCCCGATCCGTACCGAGAGAAGCAGGTGCCCCACTTGGATCAGATGATGGGAGAGTTGCGACTCCAACTCACCGCAGAACTACGCGAATTAGCCCTCGATCTCCAGCACCAGTTTCGAGACGCTATGAGGGCAGTGCAAGGAGCTCTCCCCGGTCAGGGGATAGGAGTCCAGCAACAGCCAGCGGCGCCCGGAGGGGTCCCGATTCAGCCTCAGGTGCCCGCTCTGCCGGCACAGCCAGCCCAGCCGGTCGTCCCAGCCCCGGTGCCGGGGCCCGCCCCAGCACCCGCCCCGGTCCCGGTCGCCCCAGCCGTCCGCCCAGCCCCCTCTGACCCTCTGACGACTACTTTCGATGGGGACCCGGAGAAGCTGCGTTTTTTCATGCTGGAGATAGAGAGGTTCCTGGACAGCTGGGGCCACCTCTATCCCACCGAGAGAGAACGGATTGGCTACATCGGTTCCAAGCTGAAAGACACCGCCAGCGATTGGTACGTGAGCCTGCACGACTCCCCAGGACCTGAGCTGCGTTCATTGAACAACTTTATGTGGGCCCTCCGTCATCAGTTCGAAGACCCCCTGGGCGAGGAAAAGGCCCGTAATCAACTGAGGAAGCTGTTCCAGGGGAGATCGACGGTGAGAGATTACACCGATAAGTTTCGGCGCATCGCGGCCAAGATCCACGGCTGGCCGGAGGAGCTATTCATGGAGAAGTACTGGGAGGGCCTTAACCCGGAGATCTACGAGACCGTGCTGCTGGGGGGCCGCCCGGGCACGTTGGCCACCTGGATGAGAGCCGCTACCGACATGGAAGAAAGGTTCACCTTGATCAAAATGGGATCCTCGGCTACGGCGGCTAGCAAAGCAGCCCCAAGAGCGAAGCCACGGCCCAGTGTGCAAGACGTCCGAGATGCCCGGTTCCGGCAAGGGCTGTGCATGAAATGTGGGGAGAGTGGCCACTTCACCTCAGCCTGCCCGAGAGGGGGAGGGAGAGGCCCGAAGACCTCGACGCCGGTGGCGGGGAGCACCCCTAGCCGGGGAAAAACACCGATTAAACCCCGGGCGTTGCAGCTGGAGGGAACTACTAGTGATCAGGGGGAGCTGGAGCTGAGGGAGACGCAGATGTTGGGAAACTCCAACGACCTGCAGTGAGCGGCGCAGAACTGCAGGTCCCCCGCCAAGAAGCGCCATCTCCGGTGAGCATCCCTGGCCCCCTATTATATATGGTAGTGACTGTGGTGACCCCTGGATCAGGTACCCACATGAGGGTCCGCGCATTAATTGACTCTGGGTGTGCGCGAGACTTGATTAGCCCATTGGTAGTGGAGGGGTTAGGGCCGAAGGTTACCCCACTGGTGGAACCTCTAAAGTTTACTCAAATGGATGGGTCCGAGATGAAGGAGGAGTGCATAGCAGAGACTGAGAGCCTGATTTTGGGGACGGGGGAACATTGGGAGAAGCGGGCTTTTGTCATCACCCCAAATGCCCAGTTCCCTATGGTGTTGGGAAGTCCCTGGCTCGGTGCGCACGACCCCTATATTAAATGGAGCGAAGGGAAGATCTCTTGGGTAGACGAACGCTGCCTCACGCATAGATGGGACCTGGAGTGGGGACCCGGACCGCCGATCACTCCTCCTCCGGCCCCCGCGCTCGCCCTCACCCCCACCATGGTGCCCAAAGAGTATAGAGACTTGTTAGAAGTATTCAGCGAGACCGAGGCGGATGAGCTGCCCCCCCACCGACTGTCGGACTGTGCTATCGAGCTACTCCCCGGAGAGAAACTCCCGAAGGGGAAACTGTACTCCATGAGCCCTCTAGAGCGGGAAGAGCTGCGAAAGTTCCTGGACAAAAATCTGGCGCGCGGCTTCATCCGCCCAGCCAAGTCCCCCTTTGCCGCGCCGGTGCTGTTCAGGAAAAAAAAGGACGGGGGTTTGCGATTATGCACCGACTATAGGGGACTGAATGCTGTCTCCACTACCAACGCTTACCCCCTCCCTTTAATAAAGGACCTGTTGGCGGAAGCTGCTAAGGGGAAGGTTTTTACCAAGCTGGATTTACGAGATGCCTATTTCAGGGTGCGCATCCGGGAGGGGGATGAATCCAAGACTGCCTTTAATACCCCCCTGGGACAATTCGAGTACCTAGTGATGCCGTTCGGCTTAAGTGGCGCGCCCGGGGTCTTTATGAGTTTAATCAATGAAGTGTTGCACAAGCACCTATTTAAAGGAGTGTTATGTTACATAGATGATATCTTGATCTATTCTACTGATAAGAAAGAGCATGTGAAGTTAGTCAGGGAAGTCCTTGCCACATTACTGCGAAACCAGCTCTATGTTAAGCTATCCAAGTGTGAATTCCACCGTGAGTCAGTGGACTTCCTGGGCTATCGCATTTCTCAGAAGGGTCTGGAGATGGACCCAGCTAAGGTGGAGGCGGTGGTGCAATGGGAGGCTCCGCGAACGAGAAAACAATTGCAGAGCCTATTAGGATTTTGCAACTTCTACCGAACCTTCATAAAAGACTTTGCTAGGGTTACTCTCCCCTTAACGGACTTACTAAAAACTAAGGGGAGGGGGCCCGAAGCAGGGAAGCCAGGAGAAAAGATTGCCTGGAACGGGGAGTGTCAGAGGGCGTTTGAGACCTTAAAGACTCTGTTTACTTCGGAGCCCATCCTAGCACACCCTGATGAAACCAAAGAATTCATAATCCATGTAGACGCGTCTGATGTAGCCATGGGGGGGGGCTATACTGCAAAGCGGGCCGGAAGGGAAATTACACCCACTGGCTTACATTTCGAAAAAATTTAACGACACGGAGAGGAATTGGTCGGTTTGGGACAAAGAGGCAGCGGCCATTAGATTGGCGCTCACTACGTGGCGGCATTGGTTGGAGGGTGCGCAAACCCTGTTCGAAATATGGACTGATCATAAAAATCTGGAGGCGCTGCGCACTCAGAGATCCCTCAACGCCAAACAACTGCGATGGGCTGATTTTTTCTCCAAGTTTAACTTTGTGCTTAAGCATTTTCCTGGGAAGGCTAACTCCTTGGCAGACGCACTGTCCAGATTGCCCCAACATGAGAGTGTCAAGGAGGAGGTGTTTGATTCCATGTTCTCCCCCCAGCAATTAGGGGGGGCAGTAGTCACTCGGAGCCAAGCTAAGAAGGCGCAATTGGACGTTGGGAAATGTGATTGGGGGGGGGATTATGCTCCTGAAGAGGTGGAAGAATTAGAGGCTTTGGAGGAGTGCTCCAAGAGAGAAGATCAGTGTTGGCTTCATGGAGACAAACTAGTGGTGCCAAGGGTCAAACGTAAGGAGATATTGTTGACCTGCCACTCGTCTAAATTAGCGGGGCATTTTGGCTTCCTAAAAACGCTTAATTTAATCCAGCGTCAATTCTGGTGGCCGCGCATGCGCCGGGACGTCTCCGACTTCATCTCGGCTTGCCAAACTTGTTTAATGTGCAAAAAGCGGGGGGGGGGGGGGGGGGGAAGGTTCCTGGACTGTTGCACCCACTACCCACCCCCTCTCGCCCCTGGGAGGCCATAGCCATGGACTTTATCACCAATTTACCCCCCTCCAAAGGGAAAACGGTTATTTGGGTGGTGGTAGACACGTTTTCAAAGCAAGCGCATTTCACCCCCTTCAAGCAATTGCCCACCGCTAAAGGGATGGCCAAAGCTTTCTTTAATCACGTGATAAAATTACACGCTTTTCCGAAGAGAGTGGTATCCGACAGGGGCAGTCAGTTCGTTGCCAGCTTCTGGCGGGAGCTCCTGAAAATGATGGACATAGAACCGGCCCTGAGTTCGGGTTACCACCCAGAAACCGATGGCCAATCCGAACGAACTAATCAAATATTGGAGCAGTTCTTGAGATGTTACACCAATTATCACCAAGACAATTGGGTGGAGTTATTGCCATTTGCAGAATATAGCTACAACAACGCAGTGCACTCTTCCACGGGAGTCTCTCCCTTCATGGCGGTAGGAGGGTTTGAAGGGAAACCATTGCCTACCATTGAGAATGTTCCCGGTGCTTCCCCGTCGGATTTTAAAAGTTGGTGGTCTAGCCTCCAAGACTCCGGGCCATTAATAGGCAAAGCACTGGACCAGGCAAAAGAGGATTATAAAAAATATGCTGACCGAGGACGAGCAGCAGGCTGGGATCTCCAACCCGGGGATTCTGTCTACCTCTCCACCAAGAATATCCATGGGTTGCAGCCCAGCAGAAAACTGGGATGGAAATATGTTGGACCCTATAAAGTGTTACGTAAAATATCGGATGTGTCTTTTGAACTGGAACTGCCTAAATCACTGAGTTCTATACACCCTGTTTTTCATTTCAGTCTACTGAAGAAAGATCCTGGGCCGAATGCTTGGCATCCAGCTCCTCCAGTTCCTCCTCCACTGATGAAGGAGGGGGCCCCTCACTTCGAGATAACTGAAATCCTTGATTCCAAGATGCGGAGAGGCCGATTATATTACTTAGTTAGATGGCTGGATTTCGGCCCGGAACACAACGAGTGGATTCGCTCAGAACATGTTCATGCTCCCAAACTGACAAAATTGTTTCATAAAATGTTTCCTGATAAAGCTAGGTGAAGTGAATTATGAGGAGGGCAGGGTGTCAGAATCTGCCAATTCAGACAATGTATTAGTCAGACCTAGGCTTAGCTTCTTGCATGCATGCCTTTCACTATCCTATGTATCTATCATGTATTGGGGTCTATGTAGCCATGATGTATTATGCCTGTCCAGGCCGGGAGGGTGACAACAATGATTTGCGAGAACAAGGAGGCCTCACATCCCTGCCTCCGCATTCCAGCTGCTCCGGCAGTAACTTCAAGGGAGGATGCCTCTCATCTCTTATCACATGCAAAGAACCTTGGAGCCATTGATTGTTATGTGAACTCGAAACATCTGAGGGGTCTGGTTTGGGAGAGGAAATTTACTGCTTAACACCTCACTTTTTTCCTGTGAGAACCAAACGGTCAGGACACCTTTTAGCCCGCCAATTTTCCCTTAAGGGGATTGGCTATCTATGGGTAATTCAAACTCCTTGGAATGGTATAATAGACCCGCTTGTATAATTTGTCTCATCTCTGACAATAATCCGAGATGCTGTACTAATGTAGAAATAGGGAATAAAGAACTGTGGTTAACCAACCAAGATCTGATCCTTGACTACTTTGAGCAGAACTCTCACAAAGAAGTACGTGGTACACTCTTGGTGGTGTTCACATAGTGGGATCACCAATTAATTTTACATTCTGAGTGAAATCAGGTGTTACAATTGCCAGGGGGAAATCAACACCCCCAAAGAACTTCCATGATCACTCCCTCCCATGTAATGTGCATTAATACTTATACATGACCATGATGACATTGTCCAGTGGGTTTTCATGCTTCCCGTCAGTATCAAAAGTGAGTGTTAAGGTGGCTGGGGAAATTCGCAGTGGTGGTAATGCCAAATTGCGAGATGCTGGAATGTGTTGTAACTGGAATGGGAGAGCTAGCACAGTGTAGTACTTAAGAGTGTATGACCAGGATTATGTCTCTACTCTGCCATGGAAGCCTGCTGAGTGAACTTCGGCAAATCATTCTCTCTCTTATCCTCATCTGCCTAAAAGGTTTGCTACTGCAAGAGCAGAATGAAGGAGGGCAGACCAATGTCAGGACTTTGGGTCCCCATTGGGAGAAAAGTGAGGTATAAATATCGAAATAAATAAATATGCCAACTTGCCATTGGGATGCTGACTCTCATGACCAGTATGTATGATGTATATGCAGCTCTTTGAAGGGACCCTGTGTGCAGTGAATTCTGCAACTACGAAGTCTGTCTTGAGTTTGATTTTTTTTGTCATTTACTTGGCATATTAAATTCTTCCAGGTAGCACATTTCTTTGACCCTTTCTCAAACAGTGAACAAAAACAGGAGCTCTGAATGTCTCCAGTGCAGCATTCTAAATAAGCCCTTTTTTCCGCCAGAATACAGTGTGACCTCCCCAATAAGACACAGTCAATAGTTCCTAAAGCACAAATATCTTCTGAATATAGCAGATTTTCCTTTGATAACATTAACAGCAGGGGAGGTTTTGGGGGGAGGAGAGATTTGAAATCCTGCAGGGTGAAAAGCTACCTGGGTAGGCCAAGTGACAGAGCAAAAATGGAGGGTGCAGCAAAGTTTACCTCTGTTCCAATTTGCAACCAAAATTAGCTTTTTCTGTTCTTTTTTTGGGGGGGGGGCTATTTTTGCATTCTCTGTGTCCTGGAAGTCATGGTGACCTCTGGTGACTCCTACTGGGGCATGGAGGACATTCAGAGCAGAGGTTTGATAGCCTGCCTCTGCCTCCCAGCCCTGTAGGGTTGCCAAGTCCAGGTTGGAAAATACTTGGGGACTTTGGGGGTGGAGCCAGGAGAAGGCGGGGTTTGTGGAGGGGAGGGGCTTCAGCATGGTACAATGCCATAGAGTCCACCCTTCAAAGCAGCCATTTTCTCCAGGGGAGCTGATCTTTGTCAGCTGGAGATCAGTTGTAAAAGCAGGAGATCCCCAGGCCCCACCTGGAGGCTGGCAACCCTCCAGCCCTGGTATTCTCTGGGAGTCTCCAATCCAAATATTTGCCAGGATCAGCCCTGCTTCGCTTCTGAAATCTGACGAGATTGGGCTTGCCTGGGCCATCCAGGTCAGGGCAACCTTTTCTATTCTAAAAAGTCCATTGTGTTGCCCTTAAATGTATTTTGAGTAATGTGTCGTTTGGGCTTTAATCTACAATGTGGGTGAAATAAATAACTATGTACATTTTATATTGTAATAGCAAAGTCAGGATATCTTTGGATACTTAAATTCTGTGACTTGAGCAGTGAACGAACAAGACAGATCTTTCCACAAACCTGAATGGGCCCTAAGTTTACAGAAAAATATGAAATCTAAAAAAAAAAAAGTACTGGGCAGTTTAAAAAAAATCTGAAAATGATAAAAGGAGTGCCTATAGCTTTAAGCAATGAGTTCCCTCAATGGCTGTTGCTAAGCAACCACAGGTTCCAAGGCTCGGTTCTGTCAGTAAAAGGAAGGGGGAGGAGGCAAAGCCATTTCCAGGTCTATTTTGGCCACTGAGGGAGAGCACCTTGAGGCCATCTCCACGCTGGGAAATTCCTGGAGATTTTGGGGTGGAGACTGAGGAGGGCAAGGTTTGGGGAGGGGAGAGGCCTCAGCTGGATATAATGCCATGGAGTCCAGCCACCAGAGCAGCCATTTTCTCCAGAGGGACAGATCTCTGTTGACTGGAATTCAGCTGTAGTTCTAGCAGAACTCCAGGTCCCACCTGGAGGTTGGCAATCCAAAGCCTGGCAGCAACTTCTGACTGACTTGATACCACTCGACTTTCATGACTCAGTAGGCTGGCTGCTTGTTACTGTTCAACAGCAGTTACCCTATGAAAGCCAGGGTGGTATAGCTGTTAGAGCTTCAGAGTAGGGGCTGGGAGACCCAGATTTGAACCCCCAGTTTGCCGCAGAAGCTCACTGGGTGATTTTGGACTGGTCACATAATTTTAGTCTAATCTACCTCACAGGGTTGTTATGTGGATAAAAAGGAGCAGAGGAGAAAAATGTATGCTGCCTTGGTGCCCTCTGTGGAGAAAGGTGAGGCATAAATGAAGTAAAAAAATAATAAATATAGCTGAAGATGGGAGGCACATAAAATGTAGGTTAGTGAATGGCTGAGAAGGAGAGGATGGGACAGGGAACT
Organism: Lepidodactylus listeri; assembly: GCA_029233225.1. NCBI lineage: Eukaryota > Metazoa > Chordata > Lepidosauria > Squamata > Gekkonidae > Lepidodactylus > Lepidodactylus listeri. The sequence goes on from JARCFY010000001.1 coordinate 59,285,004, forward strand.
GTAGCACCACACTACTGGACCACAGTTTTCCTAGGCAGAGGCTGCAGGAGGGGGAGAAAGCGTAAGAAAGAGGGGAAGGAGATGTGGTTGCCAACTCCAGGTTAGGAAATTCCTGGAGATTTGGGAGTGGGACCTGGGGAGGGTGGGGTTTGAGGAAGGAAGGGGCTGGAGATCACGCCAAATCACAACTGCTCTCCAGATGACAGAGATCAGTTCCCCTGGAGGAAATGCCTGCTTTGGAGGGTAGGGTCTGTGGTATACCCTGCTGAGGTCGCTTCCCTCCCCGAACCTCACCCTTCCCTGGCTCCACCCCCAAATCTCCAAGAATTTCCCAACCTGGAGCTGGTAACCCTAAGGGAAACTGATCTCTGTAGTAGGAGATCCATTGTGATTTTTGGAGAACCACTGCTGCTGTGCAGGGAAGGAAGCAGGATGGAGGCTGGGAGAGTGATAGAATGAGAGAGTGATGGGATGGGGGCTAGAAAGAGAGAGGAAGTGACAGGCATGGAGGAGAGAGAGAGAGAGAGTAATAAAGGGTGACAGGAGGGAGAATTTTCCAGAGAAAGAGTGTGAGAGAAGTAGGGGGAGAGGGGAGGAAGCAAAGGTGGGGAAAATGGGATAGCCACTCTCGCAAGTTTCTTGGGGGTCCCCACTTGTGGCAGTATATTTTGTTCCATGGAGGTAATTGCATCTATGACAGTTAGAGCAGAGGGATGTACTCAGATACACAGCAGCCAATCAGAGCAGTGCTCTGATTCACCTGGGAGAAGCTGTACTGGGAAAAGTTAAGATCTGACAGAGGGAGATAGTTATTTGGGAGTTAGGTTTTGAAGACCAGGAGTCAGCCGTTAGGTCTGGTAGGTGAGAATAGGAATGCCAGCCCTCAGCTGGCAATCCCTAGCAGCACTGGGCAGGGTGGAGACTTCTTGGAAGTCACTTCTTGTTTTGAAATAGGAAGTGACATCATGATAATGTAGCAACTTTTAAAATCTCTATGGTAAAATAGATTTTTGAAATTCCTAGAGTGTTGTCACATCAGTTCCTGTTCTGAAACATAAAGTGACTTTCACATGCTGTTTCCCCTTTCCATTCAACCCCATACTGCTCCACTGAGCAAAGGATGGAGGACAACCCCAGGAGACCCTACCTGCATTACCTAGTTGAGAGAGAAAGATTAGTCTGACAGGAGTGGGAATTGAAGGAGATACCAGGATCTGAGGAGAAGAAACTGAGTGTATTGACTTTGAGGTGTTACAGTAGGCAAGAGAGATTTTGGTGGGCCAAGTTGGAGCAGAGCACTGTGTTGCTGTGTAGTAAACCTGCCTGAGAGGTTTTTATCCTGAGGCGTATACTGTATAAAGCCTAGCATCTCAGAAGTCCTGGCAGAACTAAACATTGTTCTTGTTCACTTTTTAAAAGAAAGCATCTTGTGCCTGTCAGCTTTACCTCAGTTATCAATCAAAATTTGGTTCTCTCTTAGGCACCAGATCCTACCACCCTCGACCCAGTCCTCTCTGTTTTGTTTTCCCACTGGGAACCTAGGTGCAGTTGGGTAGGTGAAGAATTGTATTGTGGCTGGAAACTGCACTACTCCCTATCCCAGTCCTTCACACCTGGGTCTGTCTTGTCCACACCAGGTAAATCCAGTTGCGAGTCATTGCTGTGGTGCCTGTGTGGTTGCAGTCCACATCATGTCACTCTGCTGCTTCAGTAGTTTGTCTCTGACAGATCAGAGACGTCAAATGAATGTATGAGTGCCTATCCAGAGTTGTTTTCGAACACATTTTATTTATTTTGCACGACATTCTGAGCTCAGCCTTAACTGTTCAGACACTGCCTGCACCTTAATAAATACAGTCATAGAGGAACCTCTCAAAGTGGTTGCAGATGGTGTGCAACATCACAGCAGTCTAGGAAGCAAGAGGAAGAAAGAGGAGGCTCTTGCATACGAGGAGATGAAAAGGAAATATCTCAGTGGCCTCATTTCCCCCACTTCTGAACACATCTTTTCCTGTACTTTGTCTCTGGCTTGTGATGTGTTGGCAGCTCATACACAAATAGAACTTGGTACAGCATAAAGTTATCTGCATTCCAGATTCTTTCAATGTGTGCTTATCATAATCGATCTTTTTGATCTGGCTCCAGTAGGGCAGATCTTAATATAAAAGATCTGTAACCTCAAAATCACTTTTTAAAATTATGTACTTCTTTTCCCTGCACATACACTCGTAAATGATTGTCATTTGCTTAAGAATTTAAACTAGGTGTTACATTTGAGATTCCCAGAAATTTATCCCATAGAAACCTTATTTTTAGGCTGACAATACTTTCTTTGCATTTGTAGTCTGGTGGTCAGGGTGTTAGACTAGGTACAGGAGGAGACAGATTCAAATCCCCACTTTGCCCTGAAGCTCAGTGGATTAATCACTTCCTCAGTTTAGCCTACACTCCAGGGTTGTCGTGAGGATAAAACTGAAGAAGGGACAAGTGGAATGTATACTGCCTTGAGTTCAGGAGGATCAGTTCATCAATGTCTTCATATAAAGATGTAGTAAACCTCTAAATATCAACAGGAAGTTTTGGCCTCTGTGCCCTGGTTCTAGGCCCTTCCAGGGCAACTAATTGGCTTTTAGGGTTGCCAAGTCTGGCTTGGAAAATACCTGGAGACTTTGGGGGTGGAGCCAGGAGAGGGCAGGGTTTGGGGAGCGGAGGAGCCTCAGCAAGGTACAATGCCATAGAGGCCACCCTCCAAAGCAGCCATTTTCTCCAGGGGAGCTGATCTCTGTCAGCTGGGGATCAGTTGTAAAAGCGGGAGATCCCCAGGCCCCACCTGGGGGCTGGCAACCCTATTGGCCGTTCTGTGAGGAAAGGGCCAAGACTAGGTTTGCCAGGTCTGTGTTGGAAAATACCTGGAGACTTTGGGGGGTGGATCCGGGAGAGGGTGGGGTTTGGGGAGGGGAGGGGCCTTAGCATGGTACAGTGCCATAGAGTCCACCCTTCAAGGCAGCAATTTTCTCCAGGGGATCTGGTCTCTGTCAACTGGAGATCAGTTGTAAAGGCAGGAGATCTCTAGGCCCCACCTGGAGGCTGGCAACCCTAGCCAAGATTAGTAGCTGAGCCAAAGTTCGGCTTGATGCTAGGCACACCTGTCATTTCAATTACGAAGTCAGGAAAGAGCCTAGCTCCGTTTTGATAGCACATCTGTCTCCACCCTTTTATGTATTCTTGAGCAGTATCAATAATTGTTACCTTTGCATCCTACTGCAATTCCAAATTTATGATGGTTGGTTTTTTTTTTTTTTTTAAAAAATGGAGATTTCATATGCATAACTGATGGCAGGATTACATTAGCCTCAGTCTCATTGAATTCACTGGGATGTATGCCTGACAAATTAAGGGTAGGACTGCAGCCTTTGTTTTCCTATCTGTAACCAAAAACTACTGACCACAGTGCAAACTGTGCAGTCCTAAGCTGAGTCACACCATTAGAAGTCAAAGGGATTGTTTAAGATTGAACTGAAATGCATTGTGGGATGTGGTGGTGGAAAGTGCCATCAAGCTGCAGATGACTTATGCCAACCCCCATGGGGTTTTCAAGGCAAGAGATGTTCACAGGTGGTTTGCCATTGCCTGCCTCTGCGTAGCAACCCTGAACTTCCTTGGTCTCCCATCCAACTACTAACCAAGGCTGACTCTGTTTAGTGTCCGAGATCTGAGGAAATCCGGCTACCCTGGGCTATCCAGGTCAGGTCAGGCATTGTGGAATACTACCTTTCAACAGAGTAACATTAATGTGCCTATCCATAGCAACTGATATCTATTTGATCTTGCATTGCTTTTGCTTTTTGCGTTCTCTTTAGGAAGTCAAGCAGGCTCACTGTTCAAGACTTCTGTTGGAAATTCTCATTCGTTTTAATTACTGTTTAAAGATGTTTAGAATACAACGATAACTCCTTGATGTTCCAAAATATTTTTGAAGAGAAGGAGAACTGTTGTGAACAGTGGTCCTTCTGCCTCTTCAGGGTGGAATGGGGGGGGGGGGGTTTCCTTAAAATCTCCAGGTGTGTCTGCTTGCTTTCGAGATACTCTTTCAGAATTCTTCCCCCTAGTATTCCTTCATTGCTTCCTATGCAGGAAGGAATTGTGCCGGAATAGAGGCCATACGAACTGGCCAGGAATTGAGATGCTAGCAGGCTTTTTGGCATTGGTTCCGCTACTGCATGCACACAGGTTGATATGATTAAGGTGAACAATTCCAGACTTTTTCCATTAGTGCATTATATTTACCCATTTATTTGTTGTTGTTTTTATTTTGAAATCCTAATCAAAAGCATAGTGTCTGTTGTAAAGACCGTGATATAGTAGACTTAGCATTTTAAGGTAGCAATCCTAAGAACTCTTTCCTGGAAATAAACCTTGTTGAATAAACTGGAACTTCCTTCTGAGAAGTCCTGCTTAGGATTCCTCCCAAATTTCACTACAGCCCATGTGAATAAATTGGTCCATTTTAACAAAGGGTATACTAATAGAACCATTTCAATGTGTTACAAGCCAGGAAGTTAAAGCATTCTTGAAATGTTGTCTGACTTATTACTGCCTATTTTAATTACAGGAATACTGCAACTAATAATGAAGGGAGTTGTTGAATTGGGGAGCCTGCTTGGGGGAGGGTGAGCTATAAATGCAATAAATATCAATGCAACAGTTTTGTGACTAGATCTGCTAAGGTCTTCCATTTTATTTGAAAAACATCTATGTGGCATTGGATCATGGTTGTTTCTGAGTATGTGTTAACCTCTGCCCTGACCAGGATTGCCCAGGCTATCTTGATCTCGTCAGATTTTGGAAGCTAAGCATGGTCAGCCCTGGCTAGTTTTTGGATGGGAAACCTCCAAGGTATACCAGGGGCATAACGAGGGGGCAGGCAATGGCAAACCACCTATGAAATGTCTCTTGCCTTGAAAACCCTATGGGATCACCACAAGTCAGCTGTGACTTGATGGCATTTTCCACTACCATGTGTTCACCTCTCTCTCAAATCTCAAATAAAATTTTTCCCTTTTCCCTTTAAGCCTTATTAATCCCTTAGCCTTTTGTTATAAGTATGTTTCTACGCTTATGCTCTTCACAGGGTTGCCTTTGAAGACTGTTTCAGAAGCTTCAATTGGAACAAAATGACAGCCAGATTATTATCAGGGGCTGTTTATAGAACATATCAGTGCTGTGTTGGAAGAGCTTTGCTAGCGGCCAATTTGCTTCTGGCCAAGTGTTCATTCTCATCTTTAAAGCCCCCCAAGTCTTAGGACCAGGTACCCGAAGGACCATATTACCTCCCATATCACCTTGCCTGTCAGATAAGATCTTCATGTCAAGCCCTGCTTTGTGTTTCCCCACCACCGGGAGTGAAGTGGACTGGCACCCCATCCGTGGAATACTCTTCTCCCCTGGAAAATCCCCTATGTTATTGTCCTGCAGGCCCCAGGGGAGGCTAGTTTGGTTTGCCTGGGCCTTTGGCTAAGCTTTTCCATCTTATTCATTGATCTGGCCTGTCCTGTTGTTCTTTTGACCAGTGCAGCTTGATATGGATTTTATGTTCAGGATATTTTCTTCATGTTTTATGTCTTGTTAATTGTTATTTGATTTTTAAAAAATCTTATGCTAGTTTAAGTCATTTTTACGGTTGTTTATACAGCCGTTCTTTGGTTGATTTTTCATTGTTTGGCTTTTGTGTTGTTTCTGCTGTTGTTTTGAACCGGTTGTCACCCTCCCCAAGCTGTTCTTTGACCAGCCAACCAAAATAACATATAAATAAATAAAAAGGTTCCTGCTTTTTGTGGGTCCTGCAGTACATCGATAACTTTATTGTCACAATGAAGAGTAAATGAATAAATAACATCAAAACCTAATAGGAGGTGAGCAGGATCGCATCAATGATGCTCATTTTCCCCATAACACTGTTCCACTGGGTATCCCAGAAGCCTCACTGGCAGGGGTCTGAAAGTCAGTGCTTCTCCCTATTATTGCAGCAACTGGTATTTGGAGGCACAGAACCAATGGACAGGAAGTTTCCATTCAGTCATCATGGCTACTATCCAAGGAGGGACCTATCCTGAACCAAGTTGTCTAATCTTTTTTTCAAAGCCATCAAACAAGTGGCCCATGCTACATTCTCATGGCAGTAAGTATCACAAGTCAGTGTCACTGGATGCTCATGAGTATTTTGGGAAAGGGTGAAAAACATTTCTTTGTCCAAGCCATGTTTGATTTTATAAACTCAGTCATATTCTCTTTGGTTTCCTTTTTTTTTCTGCACTTTTTCAAATGCTAAATTGTTTAGGTTGTGAGCTCTTTAGGAAAATAAACGCATTTGGAGAAACTGCTGTAAGACCATAGGATACACCAGGATAGAAATCTAATAGCAAAACCACATTATCCTTTTTGAGATATGGTGTCCAGAATTCAAACTATTACTATACCATTGTATTATTACAATACTGGCCATGTTGTTTTCTATCTCTTTGTTAAGAATCCTTAGCACAGAATATGTGGGTATGTATGTCCACTGCTGCACACTGGATGGACACTTTCATAAACTGGCCACCATGATGCAAGAAGAATTATTTTGCGGTCTGTTAACTGCCAAGTAAGATCCTAGAAATGTATAAACAAACCCTGCCCTGGGGAGAACTTTTGTTGTTGGAGAACCTCCAAGCATTCTCTTCTGTTGGAATTTGTCACACAATTTATTCCTTAAAGAGACAAAGGATTTTCCTGTACTCATCCTATTTCTCACCCTTTATTTCATTCCCTGTGTTAAATTTATGTTCTAACAGGACTAAGACGATGAAGATTTATATCCTGATTATTTATTTATTTATTTATTTTAGGGGGGGAATGCAGATCCTGGAAGCTTAGCAAGGTTGGTACTTGGATGGGACACCTCCAAGGATGACTGCAGAGGAAGGCAGTGGCAAACCACCCCTGCTTCTTACTTGCCTTGAAGGCCCCTTGCTGGGGTTGCCATAAGTTGGCTGCAACTTTCCTGAACTTACATAGGTCTGTAAATTCACAGTTTCGAATGGAGTAAGTCTACATGAGACTGTACTGAAAGCTCCTTTGAGTCTTGTGTTGTTACCATGCATATTGATAGCAGCACACTATAAGTAAACGGCAGAGGTCACTGACAGGAAAGCTTGTTTGAATGTTGTTTTTCATGTTCATGTTGTATCATGTAATGTACCCACATAATATTCAGCTGGCAGGTGCCCAACTTTGAACATGCTTCCAAATCAAGATCCTCCTTGGATTAGTCCTGTGTTCAAATGTTTATTATTGTTTTGCCAAGCCTCTGTGATGGGCAAGGATGGAAAGCTTATATGATGGGTTGCAGAAGAAGGTGTGAAGAGCAGCCTGGTTAACCTGTTGCTTTGATAAAAGTCCACTAGATGTCCTGGAAGAAGTGAGCAGGGTTCAGTCAGGTATTTAAAAAGGAGGGCTCATGCCTGTACAATGCTACCAGGTGGACCAAATACGCAGGACACAGAAAATAAAATGCTTTCAGTTTACCCTTACCCAGTGTGTGGATGACAGTTTTGGTTGTCCAGCAGCTGTATGACCTTAAGAATTACCTGGCTGGACCATACCACACTTAACCTGTTCCAGCACTGGTTTTGCATCATGGGCTAGCCAGATAGTTCTGGGGGTCAGAAAACAGGACATTAAGATGATGATGATCCCTATTGTTTTGTCCGCTGCTTCTAGTTCTTTAGGGTATGTTTTCATTCATGGAAATTCCATGTCACTAATGTGGTTAATGCCCTGACCTGGATGACCCAGGCTTGCCTGATCCTGTCAGATCAGCCCTGGTTAATTTTGGATGAGAGACTACCAAGGAAGACCAGGGAATGGCAAACCACCTATGGACAGGGAATGGCAAACTACCTATGTTGGTTTCTTGCCTTGAAAGCCCTATGGGGTTGCCATTGTGACTTGATGACACTTTTCACCACCGATGTGGCTAATAAACAGTGGGTTATGGAGCTATCCTCTCATTCTTTTTAGATCCAGTTTGGTGTAGTGGTTAAGTGCATGGATTCTAATCTGGGAGAACCGGGTTTGATTCCCCACTCCTCCACTTGCAGCTGCTGGATGACCTTGGGCAATCCATAGTTCTCTCAGAGCTGTTCTTGAAAGAGCAGTTCTTGAAAGAGCTCTCTAAGCCCCACCTACCTCACAGGCTGTCTGTTGTGGGGAGGGAAAAGGAAAGGAGTTTGTAAGCCACTCTGAGACTCCGAGTGAAGGGCAGGGTATAAATCCAGTCTCTTCTCCTCTCTTCTTCTTCTTAAAAGTTTCCTCAGTTCATGGCTATCAGCACAGCTGTGGGGACTGCACTTTTAAAAGTTTAGATGTGCTGTTTAAACAGATAAAGGACTGTGAAGGGCTAATTCTTTACAGAAACAGAGAGCCTTCAGTGACAGGCTGCTTCAAGCAATCTGATTGATTAGCAGCAGCTGAGCAGAGAAAGTCTGGGGAGAATGGCACGCTGAGGAGAGATTTAGTCAGATTTCTACCTTGACAGAATTCAGTCTGATTTCAGCCCTAGCTCAGAAGAGTTGAGTACTGACAGTTTCGGAATTCAGCCTTAGCTGAGAGCAGTTTAACACAGACAGGAGAACTGGGGGGGGGGGAAATTGGCAAGGAAGTTTGGGAAGCAGGGAAAGACTCCAATTCGGACCAAGGAAAGGGGATAGATCTTCCAGAGAGAGAAGAAAATTCACTACCCAGTCAAACAGGGAGTTACCTCTGAAGAGTGCAGAGTTCCCTGGTATGGTGTGGTTAGAAACTACCTTTGGAGACCTTATGAGTCAAGTAGTGGTGTTTCAAGAGAAGAGGTTTGGGGACTGGAAAGCATGTACCAGCCTTCTGGAAACCAAAAGAGTCAGATAATACTCAAAGAAAGTGTACTGAAGTGTTTGGGGAAAACACTGGAACAAACACCTCACAACATAAAGTTTTAAGTCACTGTGAAAAGCTTAAGAAACTCTCATTAGCCTGAAACATAAGGTCTAAAGTCTGTGCATGTACTAGTTTTACCTCAGAAATTTCACCTGATGTTTCCCCTCTGTATTGAATAAAATATTTTGTTAATTTGAAATATAGAAATGTCCTGAGTGCCATTAAAGTTAAAGGGGGCTCCCATTCCTTCCCTCAGGTTCCTGGGCTGAAACAACAGGCAAAATATTGTACTGTGACAGAGTGGGACAGCCAGAGTTCTTCAGCAAAGAAGAAAACACATTACTGGGGTGGCTCAGACAGTAAAGGGAAAGAAAAAAACTGAGGGAAAAACTTTCCTCTGAAGGAGGGATGTGGATGGGGCTGTCATAACAGCTTATGGTAGGATTTCCATGTGAATGCTTCTTTCAGCTTGACTGTGATACTGAAAACAAATGCCAAGGCTGCACCTTGCTAACCTCTGGCTTCAGATTAAGCCCTGATTTAGAATAAATAAAGATATGGATATGGGGGAGGGGGAGTCAGCAAAAAAGGTCACTCAGCAACTGACATCCTGCCTCAGCAATGTCATTTAGAATAGTCCTAGCAGCAGCAACATTTGAAAACAAGCTGAAGCCATCTTCAGTAGTGGATGTTGATTTCATTGACCAAGCGTTTGACCCTTTTCAGAAGGACATCCCATGCAAAAAGTTACAATTTTCAAAAAGCTGAGAACTGATGACGTTTGTGGCTGATGCATTGGCACATTTCCATGCCTGGAAGTACCACAGAAGCAGAAAAAGGGAGTGGGGTCAAGTGACCTACTGTAGAATAAACAGAGATAAATAATTCAGATTCTCATTATAACGGGGGAGTGCAGCTCTCGTCTGGAGCTGAGTGCCTGCTTTTGTGTGAACTGGTGTATAGTGGCTGTTTGGTAGCCCAAGCGATGTAATTGAGCATTAATATTAACCTTAAAAAAACCAGTGGCAGGAATTACCCACACTGCTAAAGTCTTCACTGGTAGCTGAATTCACACCATATTGTTTAGTCCTCCTGGGCATTTTAATAATCATGTAATAGAAATGTTGGAGTACTTGAGATGTTCTTTGTATTACTCTCTGAAAAGGTCTTTAACAGACAGGTTTGATAGAATGTGCTGCAGAAAGAGAGAGAGAGAGAGAGAGAGAAAGAAAGAAATATGCCCGTTTTGGTAAAATAGGGATGTTTCATTAGTTCAGCCGGCAGCGATATGACATTACATTTAAAAAGGAATACAATTAATAACAATGAGAAAGCAGTGGGGGGAGGAGGAGGGGGCTTGGCTCTCATAATATAGCTGGAGGAGCTGAGCAAGGTGTCAGGGCAATTAAGGCGACGGTAATGCATTGCTTCTCCGGAAACACTCTGTTCGTTGGCCCATTGAACAGGGAAATCCCTTTCAAGACAGGCTCATCCCACACGGGCATGTTCTCCATGTCACTTGTCACTCCTTGATGTGCAGCTGAATGTGTGAACCGATTCCATTGGAAAGTGTTGGGCTGGAGTCTGGTGCAATGCAGTATCAAAACTCTATCTTTTGTATTTGATCCTGATGGTTTTTCCCTCAAAGAGCCAGTTTGGTGTAGTGGTTAGGAGCACGGACTCTAATCTGTGAGAAACGAGTCTGATTCCCCACTCCTCCACTTGCAACTGCTGGATGACCTTGGGCAAGCCATAGTTCTGTCAGAGCTGTTCTCTCAAGGACAGTTCTGAAAAGAGCTCTCTCAGCCCCACCTACCTCACAGGGTGCCTGTTGTGGGGAGGGGAAGGGAAAGGAGTTTGTAAGCCACTCTGAGACTCCAAGTGAAGGGCAGGGTATAAATCCAATCTCCTCCTCCTCCTCTTCTCCTTCTCCTCCTCCTTCTTCTTCCTGACATAATTTCATGTTATGGTCATTAAGGTATAAATGCATGTGTTAACTCACCCTAAGTGCTGGTTCACACAATTCACTGTTGTCCACATTAGTCGCACTCGCCATCCCTGAGTATATAATGATCCAACCAGCTTTTCCAATATTGAAAAAAGGAAGAAAGTCCCCCCCCCACCAAAAAAGGCTATGCTGGGAATCATAGAATCTGCACAGATAAAAGCCATATGGGACGGGAGCTAGAGTAAGCAGAAGCATTACTTCCACACTGACATTTTTGTCACTTGTTTGTCCCTATTGCTTCAGGGGTTCCCCCCCCCCCATGTGTTTTGCTCTCTCCAGTAGACTCAGAGGGAGCAAAACACATGTGGAAAAAGTGGGGGGGGGGGCAAAACAATACAGAGAAAAGAGTGACAAAAATGACATTGTGGAAGTGAAACTGATGAGTGAAAAAGCTGTCTCACTCTAACCCCAGTGTGCTCATAGTGTGAACTGGCCAATCAGAATACATCCAGCAGCAATGCCCTGGACAACTGTGACACTGCGATCTAGAACTTCTGCTGACTAATCTGTGGATCAGCCCGCTAAAGCATTATGGTTGATCTGAGAACATAATGAATATGGACCTGTGATGTCCTTATTTCATCTGATAATAATTCCTGTAACAGTGGTGTGTGTACTTAACCTGTGGCCTTCAGATGGCAGGGGAAGCAGGCCTCAGAAGCAAATATTTTTATTCAAAAATTAATCCTGGGAAGAATGATCAGTAATAGATCATGAAAAACGGCCTGGATATATTTGTTTAGGGAACAGGGAAACCAGCAGAACACAGTGAGGAATTTGTATGCCAGGTATTGCTTTTTGTCCCTTGAGGGTCAGAGTTACATCTGCAAGTCTGGAAGTGCTGCTGCTTCCAGGCCATTTTTAAAATCAGAGTAAGTGTTCTTCAGATGTTTCTTTGATGGTAGAAATGGGGATGGCTCTGCTCCTCCAGGTGGAGGAGCAGGAGGATGTGCTGGTTGTAGCGTGTTGGACTAGGACCTGGGGGACGGGAATTCAAATCTCGTTTCAGCCATGAAGTTCCCTGGGTGACCAGGGACTAGAGATGCCAGCCTCCAGGTGGGACCTGGGGATCCCCCAGAATCACAGCTCCTCTCCAGACTACAGAGATCAGTTCCTCTGGAGAAAACAGATGCTTTGAAGGGTGGACTCTATGGCATTGCAACCCACTGAGACTCAGTTTGGTGTAGCAGTTAGGAGTGCGGACTCTAATCTGGGACACCCGGGTTTGATTGCTCACTCCTCCACATTCAGCTGCTGGATGACCTTGGGTCAATCATAAGTTTTCTCAGAGCTGTTCTCTTAAGGACAATCCTCGAGAGAGCTCTCTCAGCCCCACCTACCTCAACAGGCAGCGTTCCCTCTAAGCTGAGTTAGTGTGAGCTAGCTCACAGTTTTTTTAGCCTCTGGCTCACACATTTTTGTCTTAGCTCAGGAAGGATGGCTCCAGAGCAAAGTAATTTATGCAGCAGCCAAATCGCTCACTCAGAACTTTAATGCCAGTAGCTCGCAAAGTAGAATTTTTGCTCACAAGACTCCACAGCTTAGAGGGAGCATTGCTCACAGGGTATCTGTTGTGGGGAGGGGAAGGGATTGTAAGCCGCTCTGAGACTCCTTTGGATAGTGAAGGGTGGAGTATAAATCCAATCTCCTCCTCCTCCTCCTCTTCTTCTTCTTTTCTTCACTGAGAACCCTGTCCTCCCCAGGCTCCATCCCCAAATCTCCAGGAGTCTCCCAACCTGGATCTGGCAACCCTACCCCCACCCCCCAATCCCCGGCCCGTGGCCAGGAGGGGACCTGGCAACTCTACTGAGGACTAGTCACTTTCCTTCAGCCTAATCTACATCACTCATTTTTTTTGGTGGGGGGGAGATTGGAAAAGCCCTGCTCACCCCCATGAAGTCCTTGGTGGAAGGGTCCAATGAAAATGCAATAGGAGAGTGATAGGTAGGCAGATATGCTTCATGAATATGGCTTTAAGATTAAGGAACATTGCTCCATGTTTCATCTTGTATTTTATTAAGTCTGCGATCTCATGGTATGTGCTGGGAGACGGTTGTGTCAATAACCACAGCCCTGCTTATCTGTCAGAGCTTGGCTGCAGCTTGTGGTCAACTGTGCTGAAGTCAACATCTGGACAGTCTCATGCTCAGGGTTTCTGAGTCTTGTTCCTTGGCCAGGCCATGGCAGAAGGCCAAGATTTATACCTGTGCCAACTGCAGGGGATGCTGCATACTCCTATTCCCCTCCCCCCCCTTAAGTGAGTTCTGAGGAGTCAGTTTAGAAATGTGGGTCCTAGCCATAATCCATAGGGGTTCTCATCCCGATAGCAATTCCCTCTTGCACTTACGTGCTTCTGTCTGCACTGCAGCAGGTGACGTAGCTCACACTGGAAAGTGCCTGGCAGACTGGAATCCGTAATTGTTCAAGAAGATACAAAGCAAGTGATTCACCTTTTACCCTCTGATTTGCTAGCGCACAAATGATTCACCTTTCACCTCCTGATTTGCTAGCCCACTGTAAGGTGCTACCAGTGTTCCTTCCCTTCACCACCTTGCCAAATGTACTGTCACTGAAAACCTTTTTGGGGGGTGGGAAATTCCCCAAAACTTTCAGGCAGGCACCCAATTTTAAACCTGGTTCCTTGGATGTACATTTGCTGTTGCTGCCCCAACACATATAAATGCCTTTATAAATGATTATATTGTAAACTGTCTGTGAGACAGGCTGATTGTTTAATAGGCTTTTGTTGATACATTATATGATCCCTGATGTTTTGCCAATCAGCGTACTTTGGCTTAAATTATTATTAGTAGTGGGGTTTATTTGCATAAAGTATTGCAATGACCATAGATTAAACAATGAATGATGATGTATACCAGGGGTGGCCAACCTGTGGCTCGGGAGCCACATGCGGCTCTTTCACACATATTGTGCGGCTCCTGGCAGGGCGGCTGGGGAAGCAAAGGGGAGGCATGCTTTTTCTCTTTTTCTCCCTTCCTTCCTTCCTTCCTTCCTTCCTTCCCTCCTCCCTCCCATCTATTTGCTTTCCTAGTTTCTCTCTCTCTCTTTCTTATAACCGGTTTTCCTCGTTTGTTTTTATTTTTGGCAGTCCCATTTAATGTTAATAAAAAGCAAATTTGCATATTTTTAAAAATAAAAACGTGTGTGTGATATTTGTTCCTGTCTTGCGGCTCTCAGACATCTCTATGTGGCTCTTACGTTTATTCTATGTGGCTCTTACGTTAAGCAAGGTTGGCCACCCCTGATGTATACACATACAGGTGTAAATCCTATTGGTTTTCAAATGATTTGCATCCAGGTAAATATTTTTAGGATTGCAATTTTACAGTGCAATCCTCTGCAAAATTTCTCCGATCTAAGCCCATTGCAATTAATGGCTGAAGTGTCGTGTAGGTTATAAGGGTAATAAACTTTTGCCAGGTTGAAACTAATGATGACATTTAATGTTCTACTTCCTGCAATGGCAGATAGGATATAAGTCAATGTTATTCCAGAAGCTGGAAGGGTTAATAAAGAATGCCATTCATAAGTAATATATTACAAGTCTGTAGATAATAAATCCCTAATCCTAGAATCTCCAGGTTATTCCTAATTTGTGCAGTGACTTGGTTAATGTACCACTAGAGCGGCTACTCCTGTGGCTCGCAGTCTTATGTTTTCCCAAGGTTTCAGGCCCCAGCCATTCGAATGGCCACCCCATGCTTCCTATGGACACTGTTTAGTCCCTGCATATATGCAGAAGCACACATCCCTTCAAACAATTAAATCACCCCAAACTGCTCTGGGACTGCGGCCCTGTGAATGTTATGTGAGTGGCTCCCCTCCCCTGCTAAGTATTATTGACAAATCCATCAAAGGCAGTGATGCATTGGTTTCCACCTTACCTCGAAGGACACTAGGGCAACGGCGACATGCTGTCACCGTGGTAACTGCTGCTGAAGTGAACAGCCTGTTGGGATAGGTGACCTCTGTTGGCAGCACTCCTGGAGATGTAGCAGCCACATGGCAGCCATGTTCCGAGGGCCCCGAGGAGAGGCCTAGAGCCCTCCAATTGATTCATTAGGCCTTAAAGGGTATCGATCACTCCAATTTGCACGAATTTATTATATTGATATGGGACTGATTAACATTTTGTGCCAGACTGGTTCGATATGTGCTTGTAACAGCTTTTAATGATTAATTGACTTTTATGATTCCATCTCGGTGCTGTCAGTGAGCTGTGAACTGTGGGCAGGCTCATTCCCAAGCCGCCTCTCAAGTGGCGCGGGGCAGTGATTGAATACCTAGGAAATTAGTGTCCTTGCTGTCTCGTTTTATGAAAGATAAATGCTATGACATTTAATGCAGACCTTAATTTAGAACAGAACGAAGCAGATCATTTTGCAATTTAATCATAAACAGGTAAATATCAGAAGTTGTTTAGCATTTTACAAGTTAAGTAGACAGATGACAGCAGAGCCTTTGGTGGGGAATGGCAGAGGTAAAACAAGGTAAAGAGGACCACAGCAGTCATCCAAGTAATACTAGTAGCAATATGTGCAAGTTAATAACATTACAGATGCTCTGTTGCCATGCACTTCTGGAAGAATCGCTGGCAGAGTTGACCTCATTCATAGTAACACGTGGTAGCTGAAAAGCAGGGGACTTGTTTGTTTATTTAAAGCATTTATTAGCCACCTTTATCCCTGGAGAAACTCAAGGTAGCTTACAAATAAAACGTCATAAGAAACACAGCAAAAACAACAATGATAAAATCCATTAAAGTCACTTGTGGTGTAAAATGTTTCATTTAATTTATTTTTATTCTGCCCTCCCTCCAAGCAGTGGCATACATTCTTTCCTCTTTTATTCTCACAACAGCCCCATGAGGTAGGCTTGGCTGCAAGAGAATATCTGATTTGATGTTACCCAGTAAACTTGGTGGCTGGGAAGGGATTTGAACATGTGTCTCCTTAGCCTTCTAACAACTACCATACCAAAGATATACACTGGAAACCCACAAGAGAATAATCTGCTCCCTAAATCAAAAGAACAAATTCTTAGACATCGCGGGGGAATTTTTTTTTTTTGCAAATGAAAACATTTTATTATATGCTATATAACATTACAAAGGACATATAGTTCTTGTCTAAGTTCCTGCCCTTTTTAGTTAATTTTTAAATCATATGTTCTTAATATATATATAAAATATTTTGTTTTGATTGTTTCATCAGTGTTTGTGGCCCATTCTAGAATCACAAAAATGGCACAAGAAGCTTGCAAGCTAAAATTAGGCTGTGGAGGGGAAGATCTGGAAGGAAGGTGTGGGGGGGAAGTACCAAGGGATGTATGAAGGAAAAAGGCATCAACAAAAGATTTGATTATTCATTTATGCATTCCTATCCTGCTTCTCTCTCTACTGGAGACTCAAAGCAGCTTAAAAAAGAGCACATGAAAAAAATTAGACAAATGAACAACAACAGAAAAGCTGTGGGGCTGGCCCTGGTTAGGTGGGGCCTGGGGATCTCCTGGAATTACAGCCGATCTCCGGATATCGAGATCAGTTCCCCTGGAGAAAACCGATGCTTTGGAGGGTGGACTCTATGGCACTGTACCCCACTAAGTGTTGGGGTTAGCTGGTACAGTTAGTCCAGGAACCACTGACTATTTAGCAGAGTGCATAAAGCTTCCAGCGCAGGAGCGCGTCCAACCAGAGTAACAAAGCTTAGAGTGCCACAAAGGTATAGAGAGCCACATTTTCAGTTTAAAAGACTAATTCTAGTCTCTTTATTCTAGAACTACAATCTGGATAGGAAAGATGAGAGATAGGATAGTATTCTAGGCTAACTAACTAAGGATGGACTCAAATGGGGAGGGGCCATCTGAGTCATGGTGCCAAGATGAGGACAGCATGTCCTCCATCTTGGTGTGTGCAGAAGGAAGGGGAGGGAGAAGTTCTGGGGGAGAGAATGAAGGGAAGGTGGGAAGTTGTTCCTTGAGATCTCCATTCTACATATCAAAGGGACAGTGGCAGGAAAGTACCCAAAGGAAGGAAAGATCAGTGTGACTATCTAGCTATCTGTCTCTCTTGCCATGAAGTCTGGAGGCACTTCCAACAACAAGGTCCCTGTTCTCCCCAAGCACTTCCCTCCAGACTACAGAGATCAGCTCCCCTGTAGAAAATGAATGCTTTGGAGGGTGGACTCTATGGTATTGTGCCAACTAAGGTCCCTGACCTCCCCAAGCTCTTCCCCCCAATCTCCAGAGGTTTCCCCAACCTGGAATACCCCCTTGTCTCCCTTTCCTGGATCCAGCAAACAGTTTCTCTCAGGGTCTCAGGCTGTATCCAGAAAAGTGGAGTGTTCAATTGTGTGAGACTGACTAGAGAGGGTTTTTTTTTAAATGGGCATAGGGATGAGGAGAAGAGGAGAGAAGAAGGAAGTTCAGTCCAATACGCCAACTGCAAAGGGATGACGAACATTATTCCAATAAGGGAATACCTGAACGAGGCCAGTCACCAGATACAATATTTCGTAGGGGTACAATGTCTTCCTGAGCCACCTGGTGTCCCTTGTTCTGGAGAACTTGTAAAAGTGATGCACGGATGGCTTTTTGAAAAAGTTTTCCTCCTCCTCTGAACAGGGCTTTTTTTTTTTTTACTGTTTTGCTGGCTGCGTTTGAGAAGAATCTCTCTTTTTATTCACATTCTGTTGGGTTGTTTCAGTATTCAGAATTTCTTGCTTTTATGATCTGTTATATTTGGGGTGTTTCATCTCACTGCTCACCATCCCAGCAGCCTAGGGCTGAGGTACAACATATAAAAACTTGGGAATAAAAATAAAATAAAAATGGAGATTGGAAGGAGGAGAATGACATCTCTCCAGGAAATCCCCACTCTGCCCTAGAAGCTTGCTGGGTGACGTTGGGCAGTCACACACTCTCAGCCTAACCGACCTCACAGGGTTTGTCTCTCCCTCCTTAGGGAGAAAGGCAGGGTACAAACTATGCAAACAAACAAACAAACAAATAAATTTGCCCCATGATAAGGCTAGCCCTGGCCTCCTAAACTCTTATTTGGCATGCAAAATGCAAGAAACTTTGCCTGAAGAAAGGTGCCATGTTGCTTTTGTGCATAATTCCAGTCTGGAATGGACCTTTCCATTGACCAAAGCCAGAGCTCATTTCGTAGCAGGAGCTCCTTTGCATATTAGGCCACACACCCCTAATGTAGCCAATCCTCTAAGAGCTTACAGAGCTCTTCTTACAGAGGCTACTGTAAGCTCTTGGAGGATTGGCTGCATCAGGGTGTGTGTGGCCTAATAGGCAGAGAAGCTCCTGCTACAAAATGAGCCCTGGACCAAACCATCCATCCACTCTGCTGTGTTGCTGGGATCCAGGGTGGGCTCTTCAGGGGCACAGTTGCTTTGCAAGGAGGAATTCTTTACGAGGCAATTAAGCTTCTTCGAACCCACCAACTCTGCTACAGTGCAGAGAAGCTCTCCAAAAATGTCCACATGGGTAGATCATAAGCCATGCAATGCAAATTTGCCCTTAATAAAAGGAAGACAACCTGTGGCAGAGAATGGCCCAAAGCAAATTTATTAAAGAAAATTCTATGATCTGTGGCACAAGAACAAGAGCCATAACGTCTAAAAATGATGGAAGTTATGCAGAAATCCATCACTGGTTAAGTGACGGATTTATCCTGCTTATGGCAGGAGTTTGGTTTAGATCCAGCCATCTCCTGAGATGTTATCATAGCAACTATTACAAAGTTGCATATGCACATACAATAATTAGAGGAGGGGCTCTTGTTTAGGTATTCATTCATCTGTTTGTTCATACACTGCCATTGGTACGCATAGTGCTTTACATGACTTTATGAAGATGTCATTTTCAGTCCTGGGCATCTGCCCTTAAACAGTCTCAAGCAGCAGATATCATATGATAGACAAATGGCCCTTGTTTGGAGGTGATTACAATACAAATTTCAACACTGAGGGAGACATAGGTCCTTTCTGTACTTGCCTGCCATTCCAGATTTTCTCAGTGTTTGAGTTGAGGCAATCTAAGTCCGCGGCAAAACAGCATACCCCCCCCCCCCCAGGTCAACAGCAGGTTAAAACTGAGCTGACCACTGAAGGAAGGTAATGTAATGCAGAATTATTTATTTATTTATTTATTTTATACCCCGCCCTCCCTGCAAGCAGGCTCAGGGCAGCTTACATTGGTTAATACCTGAATGACGATTAAAATCCACATTAAAACATTTAAACAGTTCAGTTACAAACAAGATCATAAGATCACAAAAACACAAAGTTCTGTAGTATATCCTTAATTGCGGGAATGCAGGAAAAGCCCAGAATAAAGGGAAAGTTGAATTTGGTTTTAGTGCAGAACAGGGGGGAAAAAACCCTGAAATAAAAAGAAGGTTGAATTTGATTTTAGTGCAGAATTGTTTGGAGGACACCACGTTGAACGTGGATTAAAAGGAGAGTGTGGAAAGGGCCAATACCAGAAAGAAAGGGTGGAGTGCAGGGGCAAGGGAGGGGGCAGGTAAAAATGACAGGATGGCGTCCATTTGGGATTCATTTTGAGCTTAGAATAAACTCATCAGAGTGAGAAGCCACTGGCTCCACAATATTATTGCTATTATATCTCAAAATATTAGCAGAATTTTTGCCTGACCGTAAGTTTTGAGGAAAGAAATGGCATAATAAATAATGGGGGAAATAGGCTGAAAAGCATCGTGCTTGATTATCTGTATCAGTTATCAACATGGAGATTCTTTCCTCTTCTTCTCAAGAGGTCTTTGGGTCAGTTGTACTTTCCCACCCCAACTTGTACATAGATGTTACATGGGGGAACAAGAGCTCAGGGGCCCTATTTGGTTTAGGAGAACAGTGGGGGGTGGACCTTCAGCATCTCCCCACACCATTTTTCTCAACCAAAACAGCCATGAGGCCTTTATTTGCCCCACTGTGGGGCTCTCTGTGCACTGACTGGAGCCCTGGAGCCTTTGGGAACGTTAGTTCCCTGATGTAATGCTTGTCTATAAGTTGGGTCAGGGACCCATGACTTGACTGATGGCAGATGTAACATCTAGTTTGTCCCTCAGTAGAAGTGGTTTATGTTAAAGCCACCCAGGAGTTCATGGCAGAATTTGAATTTTGGATGTCTAAATCCAACCTCTTTACCTCTATGCCATATCACTTGAACACATGAAGCTCCCATCAGTCCATTGAGGTCCATAATTGTCTATTTGGACTGGCTGCAGCTCTTCAGGATCTCAGGTAGGGGGTCTTCCACATCACCTGCTACCTGAGCCTTTTAACTGGAGATGCCAGGGATTGGACCTGGGACCTTCTGCGTGCCAAGCAGATGCTCTACCACAGAGCCGTGGCTCCCTGCTTCTTTACACTGATGCTGTTTTTCCTGTCATCAAAATTCCTTCAGAGACAGCTTGTAGGGGTCAGCTATCCCTTTTATAACCTCCCCCCCAGCATACAAACCTTGGACTTAATTCTGGAACTGATAAACATTTGTCTGCCTCGACACTGTTGTACTGCTTCCGATTACAGGTGAAGCTTCTGGATGCATGTCCCACAACAATGACACAGAAAAGTGGCAGGGCAGGAGGGGGAATCAAGGCTAGAACCCTTTACTGTGAAATTTAACTTTCCATGTGGGCTATCATGTGTGGAAGGTTTTTAGCTGTGTGAAGCTCCGTATACGGCCTGAAATGGCACAGCCCAGCAGGGACTGAGTGGCCATTTCAGTTGCTTACAGGGAAAGTTCATGGTGAGCCACTGTCTTGGAGGGCGCTGGAGCAAGCAGAGCCAGTGCCCAGGAGTTCAGCTAGCAGCACAGGCACCACTTGTCTCAGACCCTTCGTTGGCACCCATGGTCTTTGTTGGGCCACCAGGTACCTCCTCCTGCCCTTCACTGGGCATCATTGACACAGCTGCCCAGGTCTGAGCTGTCTGGCCCCAGGTGGTGGCTAAAGATTTCCTGGGGTTACAACTGATCTCCAGGCAGCAGAGATCACTTCACATGGAGAAAATGGCCACCTTGGAAGGGGGACTCTATGGCCTTATACCCCATTGAAGTCCCTCCCCTCCCCAAACCCCGCCCTCCTTAGGCTCCACCCCCCAAATCTCCGTGTGTTTCCCAGCCCAGAGCTGGCAACCCTGATGACCCCTGTCTTGGTGTCTCGTAGTGCTCCAGGTTTGGCATAGCTCTTGTCTTATTCCTGGACTGTTTTGATTTCTCAGTCCATCTCTGCAGCCCAGACCCAAATTTGCCACTGAATAAGAGCAGGCCTAGAATATTCAAATGATTTCTGACTTCGTGCAGCTGTATGCAAGTAGATTTCCTGTAGCTGAAATTTTAGCCGGCTTAATTCTTTGAAAGCCCCTGTCTCTTCCTCAAATGTTCGGATAAATAAGATTCTGCTGTGTAGCCAAAGTATTTAAATCCTGCTTGCTTATGATCCCTACTGACTGCTTCGGTGTTCCGAGGGTTTGTTCAGTGAGTGCTTTGTTTTCTTTTTTTTAAAAAAACGGACTTATTTGCCTTTTGCTGCCTTTTGTATTATTTTCCCATCTGCTCAGTTAACAGTATGTAGAGGGCTGTAGATGCTTTTTAAAAAACACTCAAACCTCTTTTTTGCGCTTTTCAAAATGAGAAAGCAGGAGCATAATTGCTTTTGTTGGATCACAATCCCGAAAAGCAAAAGACTTTTTCAAACCTCTGTGCTTCCTCCTTGGGCTACCATTCATTATTCTGCATTATATTCATTAATGAAAAATTCTATCCATGTCAATATTTTCATATGCAGTGAGACAGTTTGACTTCATGGCATTCAGTCTGAACTAGCCCTACCAGAACATTTAATGGAAAATGACAATATATGTTAATTCTCTGAGGCCTGTATTTCATACTTGTTGTAGATAGAACATATTTACAGGCAGACTTGCTTGTCACTCCTTGACCTTTTTGAACTCTGGAAACTGTAGTTCTGTGAGAGGAGGTAGACATCCCTACTGGAGAATTCTCAGCATCCTGATCAAATTGTAATTCCCTGGATTCTTTGAGAAAGCCTATGGATTGCATGGATATAAACACAATTTAAATGTGAAGCATAGAAGTCTACCTCACAGGGTGTCTGTTGTGGGGAGGGGAAGGGAAAGGAGTTTGTAAGCCACTCTGAGACTCCAAGTAAAGGGTGGGGTATAAATCCAATCTCTTCCTCTTCCTCTTCCTCTTCCTCTTTTTCTCCTCTTGAGTCCCTTTCACAATGAATTGGATCCAGCCAGTTTCTCCCCTGGTGAGAAAGGGAGGAGGGGCCCCCTTTGAGCACCCAAAAAGGCTGTGCAAAGATTTGTGGGACCTTTGTGGAGAAAAGAAACATGCAGTCGGGGCTGGAGCAAAGAGGAGGATCAAGTGAAAAGGCAGGATGGATCCAACCCAGTACGCAGAACCCAGTTTCTAAAATCGGAGTTTTCCATCTGATAACGCTAGAAGAAACTAATCACACTTCACTGGCATCAACAAAATAATTCCAAAATTCTGAATTTACTGAATTTACTAGTTTGATTGGTTTCTGGCATCTTAACAATAGGGTTGCTCACTCTTTCTTCCACATCCTGAAATTCAGCTGTTTGTTCCAGATTATTAAAACCATGCAAACGGTAGCATCCGAGCACTTCCGTTGTACTCCATCATCTACTCAAATTACATTAGATTAAATGATTGTGTGACAACCCGGATAACCAACCAATATGTTCCCCCGAAAAATTTCAGAAAGAACAAATGACTAAGGGGACAAAAGAAAATTGAACCATTAAATCACTAAATCTGCCAAATGTGTATCCATTAAAGTCTTCTCCTTCCTTCTGGGTGGGAATACTAGATAGCCAGCTGCCATGCTCCACCCTTTAAGAGCCAAACCAGACAAAGCGCCTGGAAAATCTGCAATCAGATTTCCAGTGAGTTTCTTCTATTTCAACAGCAGCCAGGTTTTGAAGCCCAGCTTTGGACTGTGATGTTGGAGGGCCTCCCCCCTCCCCACTTTTGGGTCTCAGTACTCATGTAAGAAATTGGAAAAAAATAAAGTGGAATCACAGTAAGTTCTTCATCTGATGGATTTTTCTTGGCTTTGCATTTTCCCTGGTAGAATATATTCCCCCAAATCAAATATGAGGTCACCTGTCAGTCTTGCCTCCCCCCCCCCCACTTCAGGATAACTTCATCTATTTTTGAAAAAAAGCATCACAAGTATATATCTTCATAAGGTAAAGGTAAAGGTTTTCCTTGCTCGAAAGCCAGTTGAATATGACTCTAGGCCAGTCGAATACGACTTTCCAAGCCGAAAAGCCAGTGCTGTCTGAAGACGTCTCCATGGTCATATGGCCGGCATGACTAAACGGCGAGGTGCATGGAACACTGTTACCTTCCCACCAAAGTGGTGCCTATTTATCTACTTGCAATTTCTTGCTTTCAAACTGCTAGGTTGGCAGGAGCTGGGACCAAAGATGGGAGCTCGCTCCGTCATGCAGCATTCAGGTCTTGAACTGCTGAACTACCAACTTTCCAGTCTGCAGTTCAGCATCTTAACCACTTGAGCCACTGCAGCCCCCCATATATGCCATCCTTAATCCTAATGCACCCTAACAAGACAAAGTGAGAACACAGTATGCAGATACTGGCAAAATAGGAAACCGTGTATGTAGTCTTATTACGTGTGCCAACAACTAATAAAGATGAATTAATAACCAATGTGTTTATTAATAAGTATTATAAGATAGCTCTCGCAGCTCCACTTATCAGCAATATTTTCAAAATTTTAGAAATCTGAAGAGTGTTATGCTCTTGGTTTGAGATTGTGAGCTATATCTGAAAGTTTGTATATTCATTTCAGAATTGTGGCTGATTGCTGTGGAGTGCTGCTGGATTGAGAGAAGCAGTTCCGCCTTTTGAAGAAGCTTTGTGGCTAATTTTAGCTAGCTTGCCTGTCAAGTCGGGAGTGCGTTTTGCAACTAAAAGAATCTTATTTACAAACTACAGAATCTTATTTGGAAGTTTGAAGTGGAGTGTGTCTGTTACTGAGAACGCCATTGTTTTGGGTTCAAGAATTGTCTCTGTTTTCATCCATTGCACAGCCTTGGGATTTATTAATGAGTATGGAATTTACAAAACACTGAGAAACATTTTCTATGGACTGCTTTTGAAAACATTGCTGATAGCTGAGTTGGTTTTTATGGACTGGTTTTGAAAATATTGCTGAGAAGTGGAGCCGTGAGAGTTATCTTATTCTACTTATTAATAAACACACATTGTATATTTGGTTATCAGTCCATCTTTATTGGTTGTTGGCACATGTAATAAGATTACATACATAGTTTTCTCAGTATCCTTAATTTATTTGCAATTTTCCAAATGCCTGTTGAGGTCTTGGGAGAAGGGAACTGTGGTAAAGTCTTGGGGACTAGGCATCTGCCAGGGATTTTTAGAACTATGGATAGGAGATTTGGTTGGATAATTGTTTGGGTGGGCCCATGGCACACTGGTAGAACATCTGCTTTGCATTCAGATGATCCCAAGTACAATTCCCAGCATCTCCATTTAAAAGGAACAGGCAGTAGGTAATGTGAAAGATCTTTGTCTGAGACTTAAGAGAGCAACTGTCGACTGGAGAAGACAGTACTAACCTTAACAGACTGATGATTCGACTCACTTCATGCATTCATCTTTTGGGTACTTTACAGTACCAGGACACATTCTTTCTCTGAGGTTTCTTCCAGAGCAACCCTAGCAATATTATTCTTGACATAAACGTCACTTTGTTTTTCTCATTCACATTCCCTCCTCCTTGAAGCTGTCCTTCCTTCCTTTGCATGGACCAGTAAACAAGTTTTGACCAGTTACCACAACAAAGGCAGACAGCAGAGCAAGCAGGGCTGAACTTGATCTAATCACACTTACCAAAGAAAGTATCCATTCCAGAGAAAAACCAAGGCTTCCCTAAGTATCAGATTATTCGCTCAATAATCAAGGCCTCTTGGTGAATAATTAGTACTTTTATTAGTACAAAAGGATCTGCCATTTAGCATTTTACTAGGAAAAGGACTGTGCCCATCCCAGCATTTCCCACAAACAGGTCAAAAGTCTTCAATTAGACTGACTGAATTGCCCACAAAATATCATGTTACTGATCGAACTAAGACTCCCACAAAGCATGCCCCTTTCCCACCTGGGTAATGCCCCCCTGTTTCTTTGTTTGGAAACATTCCCAACTCCCAGGGCTTCTCCTTCGTTCCCTTTGACTATGGCATTGGCCCACCTTGCCCTCCTTTTCCAAGCAGGGAAAGAAAAGAACCTTTTATTTTTGACCCAGACCTCTTGCCCTATAACTGAAGTCAGAATCTGAGTCTGTCGCCAAAGTTTGCTGCACTTCTGGCTGGCTGCAAACCAGCCTAACTGTGTGGCTGCTGAGACACACATTCTAGACATGTGTGATGTCTCTCTGTTTTTCTTTCCCCTTGGAATTACTTTTGGATGACTTGGTATCTAAACACCTGAGCCTGTTCATTAGGAACAGGGCTTCTGCGTAGACCCCCTGCTTCACTCTCTCTGCCTCTTGCCTTCTTGCATCCTTCTCTGGAGAGCTGCATGTTGCACAGTGCATTGGCTCTCTAGTGTTAGAGTGCTTGGTGTTATTTTGACTGCTTGAGTTTACTGACTCTCCAGCCCAGATTTTTGTACTGTTTCCCTTGTTTTTCATCCTATTTGAATTCTTGGTGTCCCTTTGAAGCTTATAAAAGTGCCTTACCACTTTGTCAACAAATCCAGTTGTGTGGATCACTGTCCAGATTGGGGGGCATTCCACTAAACTGAATGTACCAGCTAAAACAGCAGCTCCTTCAGCACAGGAGGGAAAGACAGCAGAAGGAAGTCTGTCTTCCTTGTATTCAGCTTATTTCTGTGTTGATTTTGGATGGAACTGGGAAGTGGTGTCCATGTTCACATAGATATGCATCTACTGGACACACGTATCTCTGACTATACATAGGAAAAGAATGTTTAATGGTGATTTATGACACTTTTTTCTCATTTTACAGATGAGGCACAGCATCTTGCCAAGAGCACACAATAATGAGTCCGTGCCAGAGGTGGAACCGAATCCAGATGAAAATCCAGCTTGCTCTCTTTTTCTGCTCTGAATATATGGATCCAATTCTCAAAAATAGCAGATGCCATTAGAGACCTCAGGACTTTATTAACTGTAAATGTGAGATGTCCTCATTTTCAGATGTCAACATTCTATCATGCTGCTGAGGATTGCTCCAAAATTGCTTTTTCCCCTGATCGCCACTTAAAGTGAGAACACTGTAGACATCTGTAGTTAGAAAACATGACATAGAAACCAAGAACAGAAAAACTTTTTGTTTTTTGAATTTCCTGAATAGGTTTTTTTGTCCATTATTAGTCCAATAATATTTAGTAGTATGAGCTGTTGGACTAGCTTTAGAGAGACCCCAGTCTGCCAGGCAAATTCACTGGGTGGCCTTGAGCCGGGCATTCTCTAACTCACCTCAAAGGACTGCTGTGACAATAAATGTACCCTCAGGAGGGAGGGTGGGATAAAAATGTAAAATTATTTTATATCTGGCAATACATTTTGTTCAAAGGGGCTAATAAAAACAGCATTATTTTAATTTCGTACTGGTATATAGTAGTAAATCAGGAATGTGAAGGCAGTTCTACAGACAAGCAAGACCAAAGCAATTGAACTCTGTTGACTTCAAACCATGACTCTCTTGGTGTAGTGGTTAAGTGCACAGACTCTAATCTGGGAGAACTGGGTTTGATTCCCTACTCTTCCACTTGCAGCTGCTGGATGACCTTGTGCAAGCCATAGTTCTGTCTGATCTGTTCTCTCAAGGACAGTTCTGGAAAGAGCTCTCTCAGTCCCACCTACCTCACAGGGTGTCTGTTGTGGGGAAGGGAAGGGAAAGGAGATTGTAAGCCACTCTGAGACTCTGAGTGAAGGGTGGGGTATAAATCCAATCTCCTCCTCCTCCTCCTCTTCTTCTTTTCTGGAGTGAAGACATGAATCTGCCTCATACTGAGTCACATCCTTGGCCCAGCTACCGAGCATATTTTTATCCTGACTTTTCTCCCAGGACCTTTGGGCATTTTACACAGTTCTGTGCTCCTCATGACAAGGCTGTGAGATAGGTGAGGCTGACAGAATGGCTGCCCCAAGAAGCCTAGTGAGCATCATGGCACAATGGGGATTTGGACTCAAGTCCTTCCGAACAGCAAACACTACACCACACTGCCTCAGTCCAGTCCAGAACTGTCTGGTGGTGGGATTCTAGTGTCTTGGGCAGGGAACTTGGGCAGCTCTGCTGCTTGACATCCTTTTAATGGGAGTTGCCCAGGACTGAACTTGGGCCCTTCCAGTTTGTGAAAGGAATGCTGTGTGCTCCCGACCCATACCTTTCTAGCTATACAACAGTAACTTTTTAAAAAGATGACAATCCTATGAAACGTATCTGGTACTTCTGCTAGGTAGTTGAACAATGTAGCTGTAGCAATGTTCTCGATTGCCATGACACATTATGTCGATTGACTGAAGGAAAACAAGCCTTAAAAAAAGAGATCCCCCCCGCATACCTATACAAACAAAAGCAGAAGGCTGTCCTGTCTTTTCAAAACAAATTCCTCTTTGTGCTGTGTATCTGATTCAAACCATACTGTTGCCAAGGTAAAATGCTGAAAGCATTAAAATTTGTTACCCTGGCAATAGAAAGTTTAAGAACTGGCAACCCTGGGGGAAAGCATACATCAGCTAAGAAATGTTGAACCCTACACCTATTTTGGGGCTTTTAAAATCTGTGGGTCGATGTTCGAATAAACAGCACTACTCTTTTTTTTTTTTGAGATGGAGAACTTCCATTTAAAATCTTAAGAATACGCCACACATTTAATCTTTTAAATAATAACTAAGGCATTGTCACTTGACAATGTAAAGTGTGAACATGTCAGACACATTCACTTAGGCACCATGCAGGTACACTGGTCATGGCATTGCGAACTGCAGTCAGGAAGTCCGGGACACATCTTCAGTTGAGATGCAAAAAAACCCTGATCCCTCCTAATTATTATTTTATGCCAAAATCCAAATAAATGAACCATTAGATGACCTGATCATGTTACCAAGAAACCCACTAAAGAACTTTTCAGTGCAAGACATCGTACGCAACAACCCTAAGCAGATCTACTCAGAAGCAGGGGTCCGTTGGGGCTGGAGCGAGGTGGAGCAAAGCTCCGCCAGCTCAGGATTGGCCACTAGGGCACCCACGGGCTGAATCAGATTCTCTAATCTGATTCAGCCCACTGCCGAAATTGCTGCCGAAATTCGGCGGCAATTTTAAAAGCCACTGGAGGGGAGGGGATTTGATGGAAAGGCTCCAAACTTGCAGGGTAGCTGCTGGGGCCTCTTCTCGAAATACCAAACAGGTTGCCCCCATTCCCTCCATTGTTCTCTATGGGAGGAAAAAAGTTAACATTTTTTTCCCACCATAGAGAACAATGGAGGGGATGGGACAATCTGTTTGGGGGCCCATAGAATTGGACCCCCTGGTCCAATCTTCTTGAAACTTGGTGGGTATTTCTAGGAGAGGACCCAGCAGCTACCCTGCAAGTTTGGAGCCTCTCCCTTAAGCCCCCTTTCCTCCAGCCCCTCATATACCCTATGAGTTTTTGCCATTGATTTCAATGGCCCATAGGGTATAATGGGGCTGAAACTGACATTTCCTTTCTGACACACTTCTGGTGATGTCAGGGGATGTGGCATATGCTAATGAGTTATGCTAATGAGTTATGCTAATGAGTTCCTGAACCTCTTTTTCTACGAAAGGACCCCTGCTCAGAAGTAAGACCCACTTTATCCAATGTGGCTTACTCCCCAGGAAAGTGTTTTTAGAACGAGAGGCTGAATCGTGTTGTGAAACTAACTGGATGAACCACAGTTTTACATCCTGACTTGTCTTGGAGAAGGACATAAAATATTAAAGATAATCAATCACATGGATACAAAGGAAGCCCCCCCCTTTTTTACACCAAATAATTGATTTATTTTTATTTATTAAAACACTTATACCCCACCTTTCCTTGTGCTTCAAGGTGGGTAACAATAATTGTAAAAAACACACATTTCCAGTTAAAACCAGAATAAAATAGCAAATCCCAAATCACACTGGCAGGGTTACATAGAGGGTATATGCCTGAGGCCATGGTCCAAAGTACATTTTCCAGGGGTGCTGGAGGATTTGCATGCTCCCATTGCCACGGCTCAAATTCCACTCCCAACCTTTCTAATCTGAAAGAAACTTTGCGGAACTGAACGGTGGGCCTGCCATTGGTTTAATCAATCAGTCAATCATCCATGGGGCACATGGGCAATTGTCTGAATAATATCCAGAATTTCAATAACTGGAGCTTAGTGTGTGTTCAGTTGTATTTAGACCTATACTTATGGTTGCCAACAACCTGGAGAACAAAAATCTGTCCCTTTAATAGAGACAACATGTGGACATGGCATGAAGTAATTAACATCATATTAAGCATCTCCTGGCAGGCAGTGGCAAACCACCCCTGTATGTTTCTTGCCTTGAAAATTCAATGGAGGGTTGCCCTAAGTCAACTGTGACTTGATGGCACTTTCCACCAGCAAGTCTCTGTTAAACTCGGCAGTTGGCAATGGCAACCCAACCTATACTTCTCTACTCAAAGGGACCTCTACACCCCATCCATTAAAAACACTAATTCCACCTAAAAACCTAAACATTCACAGCCCGATCATAAACATTTTTATTCAGAAGGAAGTCCCATTGCATGTTGTAGGACTTTGCTCAGGTAAGTATACATTCTTAAAGTCAGAGACCCCAATCCAGCTCTAGTTGTCCCTGAAGCTGTGTTATGCATCTTGGAGTGGACCCCATTGAATTACGTGAGATTTACTTCTGAATAAACATACACAAGGGTGGGCTGCCTCACTGAAAATAATGGAATAAGTCATGATCAACTTAAATCAGAGCATGTCTGTGTTGGCAGAGTTTAAATATGCAAAGGAAGTGGAGCACTGACTGTTTAGAGAAAACTAAGTAGGCTTATCTAAAGAAGAACAAACTGTTATAGAACACGGGGGAGAGAGCCTTAACTGTCCAACCTAATTGCTGAAGGAGGAGCGACAAGAAGAAGGGAGCTCTGCAGGAGCAGGAAGTCTCCAAAAGAGCCAATCAGGAGGCAACAAGGACATAATTTGAAATTGTGGGCAGTGCCTAATCTAGCTATACTAACTACCAATCTTTCAGCTGTCCTCCTGTAGGCTGCACTATAGACCTTGCATATTCCAAGAGTCCAGTGCTTCTATGCGTAAGCAAACATAATTGAGCTCAATGACTATCAATAAGCGTGTATCTGAGTGCAGTATTACTTACAACTACATTTATCAGGATCAGGGCCTGAATGCTTACCATTAGAGAGTATTAAACAAAAGGATTAACCCTGCTTTTAAAATCAACATTATGCTTGATTTTGGTCAAAACAGAGCGGTGGCTGAGAGGTTAAGATGCTGATTTTGGCAGTTCAATACCCTAGTGCCGCATGATGGAGTGAGCTCCTGTCTCTGGCTCCAGCTCCCGTCAGCCTAGCAGTTTGAAAGCAAGAAATTGCAAGTAGATCAATAGGTACCACTTCAGTGGGAAGGTAACAGTGTTCCATGCGCCTCGGCATTTAGTCATGCTGGGTACATGACCACGGAAAAGTCTTTGGACAGCACTGGCTCTTCAGCTTGGAAACGGGGATGAGCACTGCAACCCTAGAGTCAGATTTGACTAGCTTTTGAACAAGGGAAACCTTTACCTTTATTTTTTATTAGCAAACCATCCTGTGAATATGCACGAAGAGGAATCATAAGCAAGTCTACTCAGAAGCAAGTCTACTCTCGTTTTGTTCAGTGTAGATTACTTCCAGGAAAGTATTGTTAGGACTGCAATTCAGGCTTTCATGTGGCAGGACAAATTCCAGACATTTTGGTGCCTGAAGCGTAAAATCCACATGGTACTCCTTGGCATAACAAAAATGTACATTAAACAATTAAATAACACATGAAATCAGAAAATGCTTCAAGACATTAACTGTGTCCAGGACGTGCTGCCTGGGGCAGCCACCTCATCCTGCCTAACGGTAGGACCAGACCTGTTCACCACACACAAAATGTACAGACAGCAGGAAACATCTGTAGATCCCAGACTGCTTTCTGCCTACAGCACTACTGCTGCCTTCGTAAGGGAACCTTAAGTGATATCTGTGGTCTCATCAGTTTCTTCTGGAACTGCAGCCAGTTTCCACCGATATGGACACCCACAGTGCTTAGTTTCAAATGGCTGATTTAACTTTGTTTGAAATCTCTCTCTCTCTCTCTTTCTGTGTTTATTTTGAGTATTTATAGACTTCTCCTGCCACAGGCGGGACCAAAGGTGGGTAACCACAACAAAGACCATACAAAAATAATCTACAATGGCATTAAAATGCATAATTAAAACAACTAAGTCGATACAGATAGTTAAAGCAAAAGCCAGATACTGTTTGAGCTCGGGTTGCCAACAGCCTGGAGGGAAAGTATCCTGTCTTTTCAGTAGAGGCTTCACATGATTTTATTTACCAGGTGACATTACTGACTTTCATGCCATGAAAAGCTTTACCAGCACATTTCTGCATACTTAGACTCTGATAAAGGGACAGGACATCCCCCCTCCGGGTTGTTTTTAACCCTATTTTGAGCTGCCCCATAAGCACTTTTAAATCATTCTCGCTTTCTCAGTCTCACCAGAAGGTCCCAAAGGAAGATGTCTTCCTTGCTCCTTCTGGGAGGCTGTTCCACAGCAGAAATGGCTTGAGCTGCTGTAACAGAGCACACTCAAGAGGGTGAGAAGTGCACTTTTTTGGGACAGGTTCCTATTCGGAAAGAGGGTTCTTCAAGGATGAAAGGCTTGAATGGGGAGCACCACTGCCTTGCCCTGACCTGGATAGCTCAGGCTAGCTTGATCTCGTCAGATCTTGGAAACTAAGCAAGGTCAGCCCTGGCCTGGCTAGTGTTTGGATGGGAGACCTCCAAGGAATACCAGGGTTGCTATGCAGAGGCAGGCAATGGCCGACCACCTCTGAACGTCTCTTGCCTTGAAAACCCCACGAGGGGTTGTCATAAGTCAGCTGCGATTTGACAGCCAAAACAACAGCAGCAGCAGCACCTTAAATTGGACTTGGAAGCAAATAGACAGCTAGTGAGGAAGAGAATTCAGGACCAATGCTCAGTGAAATGTTAAAATCTGGTAATATCCACATGCATGAAAAAGAGCTTCACACGTGGCCAGAGCTTTGCTCCCTGGTTTTGCTGCAGCACTTCTGCTGGCCCATGAGAGACAGACCCAAGTGCAGCTTGTCTCTGGTGGCAGTGGGGAGGGGGGGGGGCAAAGCCAGTAGGCAGATCTTTTCTGTCCTGCTTTCACATATTCTTCTTTAAAGCCTGCCCAGCCTGTAAAGATTCTGGAGCTGAGCCCTACTCAGCTTTAGCAACGGTGCAGTCCTAAACACAGTTGTGGGAAGGCGGCATGGTACAGCTCAGTCTCATCAGCTCTTGGAGGCTAAGCAGGGTGGATGCTTGGAAGGAAGACCACCGAGGAAGACTCTGCAGAGGCCAACCACATCTGCTTCTCCCTTGCCTTGGTGGGGTTGCCATGAACTGGCTGTAACTCAGTAGCACTTTACACACACAAACACAGTTGTGCCTTCCTGAGTCCAGAGGGTGTAACTCCACTTAGGACTGCATTGTGAATCATGTAACGCGAGGGGGGGGGGAGTCCTTTTGGTCCCTTCTTTTAAATTAAAGAAACTACACTGGGGATTAATGCCTGCTTTCTTTATCTTCCAGAAAAGCAGCAGATGAAAGCGAGCACTCTAATTTTAGAGAGATCTTATGGCAGAAGCAGGAAGAGGTCATCTGAGATGGCTGGAAAAAATAAACAGAATGCATGAACATTGTTCTATGAAAGTCCCATGGAAGAAGTAGGTGGTGGAAAGTGGCCTCCAGCCACAGCTGATTTATGGCAACCCCTCCTGGGGTTTTCAAGGGAAAAGACAGCAGAGGTAGGTTTGCCATTGCCTGCCTCTTCATAGCACCCCTGGACTTAGTTTCCTGCTTAGTTGCCACGATCTGAGAAGATCTGGCTAGCCTGGGCCAGCCAGGTCAGGGCTGTCAGAAATCAGCCCTAGAATTCGTCAGCAGCACAGCTCAAACCTGCACCATAGGAAGTTAACAAAAGTGCCCATGAGCAGACAGGACGATAAGGCAAAGTGGCTTATTGCTGAGCAAAGAAGTAGCTTATTGCTGAGCAGACTGTCATTTCTTGGGGTGGTCCATCCCACCTGTTATGGATGTTAATCAGTTCAGCTATACTGATGTCCTTGGTTATATCTGCATATCATGCGTCACCCTGTACCAGCGAGACCTATCCTACTTTTCCTGTCTGTCAGCAGCTGGGAGCCCTCCCCCCCCCCCACAAGAAGACTGATAACTCTTTGGATGTGGTATTGTTTTCAACAGTCCAAGTCATTTCTCTCTCTCCTGACCTCCTTCTTGTGGCCTGCAGGGTTTGTTTGGGTGTTTTGTTTCGTTTTAGTATAAACGTGTTTGCCTAATGGATAGTGCTCCATGCATCTGATGATGTGAACCTGACTGACAAAAGCATAGGACGGAATAAACTGCGTTAAGTCTTGAGGGTGCTACTGAACCTCCTGTTTTACACTGAGTAACAAGTGCCATAGCTGTCCCACAACCAAATTTGAAGTTGGGTCTTCTGGACAAAAGGCATGGTTTCCTGATTGGCCTGCACCCCAACACCTCTTATTTTAGAAGGCAAACACCAGTGGGTGTCCCCCCCCCCCACCTTATCCCCGCAAGATTTTTCGATCTTTAATGGTTAGGTGATGGGCAGATATCCATGGGCTACAGCTTTCTCCATCTGTGTAGGAAGTACCTGCTGAAAGCCAGCCTGTCATACAGCTGTGAAAAAGCACAGGACCCCGGCCAGAAACTACCCTGAGAGTAAGCATCTTCACTGGTTTCCAAACCCTTCAAGGTAGTTCAGCAAAACAAAACATGCACAACCCGGTATTTTGTCTTTAACCAACCAGCCAAACGCTGATAAATACGGGGTGGGGTGGGGGGGAGGAGTGAGCAAAACCGCCTTTTAATTAGAGGCTTCGCTGTAGAGCAGAAAGACTCGCGGCTTCCGTTAGATGGCGCTAAAGACTTTACAACGAGTAGTAAAAAAAAAGGGGGGGGGTTATTGTCCGAAAAACGGGAAGGGGGGGGGGCGAGTGACATCTCGAAAGCAGGAAAAACTCTGCCGCTCGCGTAATAAATTTCTGAAAGGAAACTCACACGGGGGGAGGGGAGGCGGACACGACGTCGGCGGAGAGCGGATTTTTCTCAATTGCGTTGCCGCGGCACGTGGCGGACTCTCTACCTGGCGGTCTCCGGCGCGCCTCTTGTGAGACTGATCCGCCCGAGTCGCCGCGGCTTCCGGACCGGAGTGCAATCCTATGCGCGTCTACTCGTAAGTAAGTCCTAATACCCCCCCCCCCCCCACACACACGGGGCTTACTCGCGCAGGTAGGTGAGCAGAGGATTGCAGCCTCGGAGGACCGGGGAAGCGAGGGGAGGCTGGAGGGGCGAGGCGAGGCGGCGGGGTCTCTGCCAGCGCCAAAGTTTCGGGGGAAGTTGGCGCCCGGCTGAAGAGTAACTGTCAGAGCATCGGACCCGGGCAGGAGGAGGCGTCGTCGTCGAAAGCTCCCTGCGGCATCCCCGGGCAGAAAGACGCCTCTCCTCTCCCCTCCCCTCCCCTTTCCCCGCGGGCAGGTGCAAGCTGAGGGAGGGACGCTTCCCCGGGAATCGTCCGCCCCGTCGAGGTGGCTCGAGCAGGATGCTTGCATGTCCTCGAGGGGGCTCCTCGACAGAGAGTCCCGCTGCATTCGGTGGGGCTGACTCGCAGGGAAATGTGCCTAGGAGTGCCGTGCTAGTTCCTTTGAAGGGGCACCGTCCACCGGCGCTGTCCTCAGCGCCAGTTAACCGCAGCTGCTCTCCGCGCGCAGACGGGGCTGGAGCCGGCCGTGATCCCTGAGGAGACCGGCGTCAAAGCACCGACCTCTGACTGGCTCCCCTTCCACCCGCGGGTCTCATTGGCTGGGGAAGGCGAAGGCACTCTGCAGATGCCCAGGAGCCCTCTCTTCCTCCCCCCCCCCCCCGCCCCTGCTTCCGGAGGCTGCCAAGGTGCAAACAGGATCCCGGAGCTGAGCGGCGGCTCCCTGGCGGGGCTGGAGGCCGAGCAGGGGCCTGCGAAGAGCCTCCGTGAGAGACCCCCCTCGGGTCGGTGCGCTTTGCTGGCCAGACCCCCCACCCCCGCTGGAGGGAGTTAGTTGCCTCAACCCCCCCCCCCCCCGGATCTCTGCCCCCCCCCCCGACTCACAGATGGGCCGAAGCCTTCCGGGCCTCCCTGCTGGATCTTTGGGGCCGCCACCAGAGACTCCCGCTTTGGGGGGATCCGGCTCAGACTGTCTGGGGAGTGGGGTCCCTCGGAGTCAGGACGGACTCGGAGTCCCTGCCGAGTTGGTGACCGACCCTCAGCAGCCACTTTCCAGGGCCTCCCCCCTCCCAGGAGTCGGCAGGGGTCTCGGCCAGGCGGGGGGAGCCGCGTCTCACCTTCTTCCCACGTGGGGCCCAGAAGCCGAGGCGGCCTCTGCAGACCTGCGAGGCCTTGCTGCTGCTGCTTGCTGCTGGAGGCAGCTGCTGCTTGCTGCTGGAGGCCTTGCTGCTGCTGCTGCTGAGAACGGGTCCGCGGCGGAGGCCCCGGCGGCTCGAACCCGCTCCTGCATCCCCCGTCAAACAGGCCGCTCTTGGGCTCCAGGGAACGACCCCTGAGCGCCGGAGGAGGGACGGTCCTGCGGGGGGTCTCCCAGACAGACTCCGGCCGGCTCCCTGGTCTGTGCACCACCCCCAACCCCGTTTTGCCTGAATTATTCCGGCTGGAAACCAGAGTGGGAATCCCGATCCGTGAACGGGGAGATCTTGGGGTGGGGGAGCAGCAGACGGGTCGATAAGCAGCAGAAGAGACCTCCCCCGTCAATATTTCCGACGCGACCGAACCAGATTCCGGGACCCGATTTTTCTTTCCCTTTCCTCCCCATGGAGGTGGAGGGCCTCTTAACCCCCTCCCCCCCCGGAGTTCTCATTATGAAGGGGGAAGGAAGCCGTTTTCTTCGCACAGACCAAATAACACACTTTCAGCCCACTTTCACTGCACCTGGTGACTGGGCTTAACTGTGTGGAATGACAAAACCCAGGTGCAAAAGGCTACTGAAGTGGGGTGAAACTGCCCTGGTGAGAGTCCCTGTCCTGAACTAGGGGAGAGAAAGGGTTCCTCAGAGCATCTCCAGGGAGGAAGAGGAGAAGGCCTTCCTTTCCCCAGGTAGACAGCCTGGCCGTAAGGAGTTCCGTTTGGCCTGCGGGTCAGTGCCGGGGGTGTCTGTCCCTGCGTGTGTGTAGACAGAAGCCGCAGTCCAGAGTGTTGGACCGGATGGGCTTCTCTTCTGTTCTTATGTCCCTCGGTGTGCAAGCACGCCCACACAATTTACATCCAGGTACCACACGCCCCAGTATTCCACGGGTGTCCACATACCAATGCGTCTTGGGCGGCCGAGTAGTCTTGTGCAGGTGCCTAATGTGGGGCCGGGCGGGGGCGGGGGCGGGGGCGGGGGGGGGGGGGCAGTGTAAAAGTCTGCCATCCGGATTCCACCAGGAGAGCTCTGTAGGTGTGCCTGCACGGACTCTCTTGGACCCAGCAGGGAGGCATACCTGCTGGGAGGGGGAGTGTCCTTCGGCGCTCGAAAGGGGAGGAGGATGGAAGAAGGCCTCGGCTCCCTCCGTCTACAAGCTCTGTCGCCTACCGGAAGCCTTCGCGTCCCGAATTCTTCCCGTGGGAGAGCGCCTCCCTCCCCCAAAGGGCCCGGAGGGGTTGGGGGGCTTCGGGAAGTGCCCCGCAGTAAGGCCACCCCGCAGTAAGGGTGTGCTCCCGCCTCCCGGTTCCCCTCGTCCTCTTGGCGCTCGCCAAGGCGGGCCGGGCCGTCGGGAAGAAGTCACTGGAGCTACCAAGTCCTGGCAACCAGGCGCCTCCGGGCCCAGCCAGGATGCCGGACAAGATGCAGCGGAGAGATTGCTGGGACGTCATCCTCAGGCTGGGGGTGGGTGGGATGTTTCGTCTTCTCAGATGCAAGAGAAGAAGGGCCCGAGAGGAAATCTTGGTCTGGGGACCAATGCTCCTTCTAAGCTGTGGAGTCTTGTGAGCAAAAATTCTACTTTGTGAGCTACTGGCATTAAAGTTGTGCGCGAGCGATTTGGCTACAGCATAAATTAGTTTGCTCTGGAGCCATCCTTCCTGAGCGAAGACAAAAATGCGTGCGCCAGAGGCTAAAACACTGTGAGCTAGCTCACACCAACTCAGCTTAGAGGGAACATTGTTGGGGTCTACGCGACCTCGTTGGCTTCCTGCTGCCTAACTCCAGAAGCGCCTTTCCCCCAACAGAACCGACCTCCAAGCGCGTGCTTTAGGGACCGCGGCCTGCCAATGGGTGGCGAAGGCAGCGTACCCACCTGGCCTCTAGTTCTGGCCAAGATCTGGCATTCTTCCCACCCTCCGCACAGGAGCAGGGTCGAGTGTGGCTTGCTCAGGAGCATCTCCTGGCTGAGCCTAGGAAAGGGCTGAAGGGTGGAGAAGGCCCGCCTGGGCGGCGAGGGCGGCTGCGGGCAGGCCCGAGGGGCGCCTCATGCTGGCCCGGGCAATTGGCCGAGGAGGCACCGCGGGATGGACGCCTTGGGCAAGGGAGGCAGCCCAGAGAGAGAGAGGGGGGGGGGGAGGAAAGAGACACACAGAGAGAAAACCTTGGTGGACGGGTATGTGTGTGGTGGCGGCGGCGGCTGAAAGCCTGGCTTAGGCGAGAATTAAATTCTTATCTTTAAGATTCCTATTGGAACTTTTTTCTTCTAGGATAATAAGAACACACTCTCTCTATATTATGTGGAGCGCTTTGCACTGCTGAAAGCGTCATACAAATCCGGTGTTGTTGTTATCATGATTAGGCTGGAATAAGATCGGGTGTCCTGTCTTGGGGGAAAATACAGGAGGTGTAGTCTCAACCTTCTTCTGAGACCGGGTCCCCAAATAAAGTCAGCACCCCCCCCCACCCCCCGCGCGCGTAAGAGAATCTACAAGTCGCAGCCAGGCGTGGAAGTCCAGCGCTTCCCGCGTCGGAATCACTGGGGCCAGGTGCTCCAGCAGAGTCTCTGCAGTTAAAGACCGGGGGGGGGGGGGGGGCTGCTGAGGTCACCTCTGGGCAGCAGGTATTTCGCAGGGGCTAAACCGACCCCCCCCTCCCGGTGCGGTGGAGACCCTCTAGGCTCTGGCCCAGGCCCGGAGCTCGGATTTTTTCCCCCCTTGGGGGCATTTAAATTGTCAAGGGGGCTTAAGGGAGTGTTGCCCTATGGAGAAGGACCACTTCCACCTGGCAGAAAGGGCAGGGCCGGCCCTCTCCCTAGAAAGGGCTTGGAGAAAATCGAAAGGGATCTCTGGGTGTCTCTCTGTCTCCCCCCCTTCCCCCACCCCCGGCAGTGGAAGGTCACCCCGGCATAGACTGTAGGGAAACCATGCATTTTGGAAGTGACCCGCGGTCCCGGACAGGGGGCATCAGACTCGCTCGGAGGCGCAAGCGGTTGAAGCGGAGAGAGGGACACTCGTGCGGGAAAGGGGCTCCGCCGGGGGCTTTGCAGGTCCTCCTAGTGACGGGGGCTGTCTTTTTCTTTTCTTTTCTTTGGCTTCAGGAAGGTCTGAAGAGCTGCGAGGGGGCTCTCGCGAAGTGACTCCCGCCGGCGCCCGCCTTGGATCCTCGAGGAGGCCCCCCCGAAACGGGCTGGATTTGCTTCCCGGAAGAAATGGGAAGCGTCGCTGGCATTGCCCGGCGGGTTGTGGGGTGCTCCCAGACATCTCAGCCCCAGGCCAGGACCCAGCCGCAGCCGCCCAACGGGGACCAGAAGTTTGGGGTGGTTTCCGTACCCCACTTGCCCCGCCGGCCACGGTGTCCCCGTAGCAATCCTTTCCTTCGGGCAATTGGGAAAGCCTTCCCTCCTCCTCCTCCTCCTCCTCTTCCTCCTTGGGGGGGGGGGGAGAATCCCTTCCTCGGGGCGTTTAGAAAGGAGAGCAGCTTCGAATAAAACGCCCCGCCCCACCATTTTGGGGAGCCTCCGAAAGAGACGAACGAATACCCGGACGCTTTCATTCCTTGCGGAAACCTGGCCTGCCTTGTCTTCTCTCTCTCTCTCTCTCTCTCTCTCTCTCTCTCTCTGTTTTTCTCTGTTTCTTTCGACCCTCCATTCGCCTCACACTTGAAAACTGTTTTGATACTACGAAACTATGCAGGGCACGACTTTTTTTCTTTTTTTTTTTTAAAGAAGGTTCTTGTAAAAATAAACCTCCTCGTAGGGGGGAAGGCAGGGGAGAGGAGGGAGAGAAAGCAGCCCAGGCCAAGTGGATTGTTTACCGAGCGCGGCGTTTGCTCTGATCAGATCTGGACGGAGATCAGTGGAAGCTGGAACTCCCACCGATCCCCATGGCGTGTCGGGGGCTCAGGAAGCCAGGCCCAGCATTGCGGAGCTGGTGTGAGTGTGCCTGTGTGTGTGGGGGGGGGGGGGGGGGAAGGAACAGCGACCTCAGAAGGGCCGAAGGGAGAGCTGGTCCCTTTTGGCACCACAGGTACAGCCCGCTCCTTGACTCGAGAGTAAAGCTCCGCGGAGTTCTGTAGGCCTGGCTCTATTGCAGGAGTGGAGCCAGATGTCCGAGGCGGCTGGCCCTTGGCCTGGCACTCTCTTTGGACAGAGAGAGGGGCAGGATTGGCTCCCTGCCCGGTCCCCGGCTGTAACCCCCAGGTCTAGCAGAGGGCACAGGAGGCCCCTGCCTGGGTGTGGCCCACGAGATGGAGGCGCTTCGGGGGGCGCCCCTGGATCTTTCCTCGAAAGTAAGTCTCCCTTACTTTGGAGGGAGTGCGCGGTCTCTGGCTGCTTAAATCAACTCGGGGCTTAGTTTTTTTTTTTAAAAATTGTGATTTTTATTTATTTATTTTCCTCTGCACCAAAGATTTCACCAGATAAGATTTCATCCAGGAAATCTGACATTGCCACGCATCTGAAAGAAACTCAGCAACACCCAAAGAGGAAATCTTTGGGGAGGCAGAAAGCAAAGTCTGTGAGCCAAGAACTGACAAAGAGGAGGGAAGCCTGGGCCGCCCCCTTCTCTCCCCGCTGGGGAGATCTAAAAGGGGGGGGGGGGGGAATCCGTCTTCCAGCGAAATCAGAAGCAAAACCAGCATTGACTAAAGTGGGGCTGGAGGGCCGCACACTGGAATTCCCTTGGCCTGGTGGGATCCGGGACAGGCAAAGGGGAGAGGGTCCCGCTCCGAGCACCAAGGCGGCGTGTGTGTGTGTGTGTGTGTGTGTGTGTGTGTGTAAAAGAAGCCCGACTCTCCTGCTCGCAGTCCGCGGGAACCGGAGGA
This sequence comes from Lepidodactylus listeri, assembly GCA_029233225.1. Classification (NCBI taxonomy): domain Eukaryota; kingdom Metazoa; phylum Chordata; class Lepidosauria; order Squamata; family Gekkonidae; genus Lepidodactylus; species Lepidodactylus listeri. The sequence continues at coordinate 59,325,694 of JARCFY010000001.1, forward strand.
CGCCGCGGATTCTGAGTTGGCGCTGGGCCCGGGTGTGGCCTGGCCTGGTGGGATTTTAATGTTCGCTAACAATCTGTTCAGAAAATATTCCTATCAATTCACGGGCTAGGCATCAGCTCTCCTTTCAGATAGTGGCCATAAGGAAATATATGGACTGAATAAAACAAGGGGTTTTAAAACAACAACAACAACAACAGCAGCAGCAACACTCTCTCTCTCTCTCTCAGGCGCAATCTTCTGGTGCGTCCTAGGGTTAGTTGCGCTAAATTCTTCCTGCGAGTCCTTACTGCGCACCAATCACCCACGATCTGAGTTTGTGGAAGCCACCCTTTGGTACTTGCATCCGGGGGGAGCCCTTTTGTACTCTGTCCTCCAGATGCAACTAGTTGCGGATGGAATAAAGAGGATTAAGGGTTGGCATCCAGGCGCAGGCAACCAAGTAGGAAGCGTTTGTTTTCCTTCGGAGGAATTCCAGATGGATGCCCCTGTCTCTCCCCTTAATCTTTTGCAGAGGCTGACCTGGAGCGCGCAGGTACCTCGCGCAAGACACGTCCTGTCTTGAAATTCGGCAAAAGCGGGACTCTGAGCCGGCCTGCGGCCTGCTCAACCAGGTTTGCTGGAGGGGATGGGATGCATAGCTGCCCTCCTTAGGGGCGAGAGCGGCCTCACCGCCTGTGCTGGCGGATCTCGGCTAGTGAAGGCCTCTCCCCAAGGCGACGGCCTGGCCACTGGCTTTGGCGTACGCAAGGGCCTATTTCTAGTGGCTTCCCAGGTGTCTAACCGAGTCCCCCCAGGGCTCAGACTCGGCCCTCGTTCTCCATGCACAATCCTAGGGGCGGGGCTTGGCTGGAAGAATCTTCTCCTCTTGGCTGGCCAGAACCTCAAGGCAGGGCAAGGCGGAGAGCGGGCATGGAAACCCCAAACACCACGGGCAGAACGCTGTCCCACTTTGGGCGGGGGGCGACCCACAATTGGATTCAGAGAGTGAACATCCTGACAAATACAAAAGGCTAGCAAGAACCCAGTAAACACAGAAGTTTGCTCAGACGTATCACTGACTTCAAAGGGGCTGATTCCCAGGTAAGCTGCACTCATGACTTTTATCGACTGCTGAAAACTACATCTCAGTCCTCTTCTATAGCTGCTCCAGCGCTGCTGCTGGCCATCCTGGAGACTTCTCTCCAAAGGAGAGGAACCCCAAGGACGGACGGACAGACAGACAGACAGAGAGACAGACAGACACAGAAACACACACAGAGTGGCCCGCTCGAATCGTTTTCCGACTCCCCGCAAGGATGGCGAGTGGCGGTGGAAACTCTGGCCTAGAAGCTTGACCCACCAGCCAGGGATCGGGCCCTGCCCTGGCCTGCCCTGCCCTGCCCGGGGCTCTCCCCAAAGGGGAAACAGAAAGCGCATGCCAGACCTCAACTCCATTTCCTGCCCGTTAAGCTTTGGCTGGCAAGGCCGTGCCTCTGCTTCTGGAGTCAAATCCCTGCTGCTGTTTTGTGGCCACCCCAGCGTCTAGTCCTGCCCTCTCACTTTCGTTATTGTGTTCCTTCGGGTCTCGGTGGTGCGGCGACGGTCCCCACATTCGGGCGGTTCTCCTTTTCCAACCCACACCAGCCTTTCTTCCCATCTTGCTCGCTCTGCCTAAGAACCCCTCCTCCACGTCTCTCGCACCCCAGGGGCTCCCCGCCAACGCTGTGCCACACTCTCCGGGAGTCCTTCCCTGTCGCCCCCCCCCCCACTCTTCCTGCCCTTGGTCTCTTTAGAAAGCTCCTGCCGGAGGCTGGCAAGTGGAGGGTCCTGCCGCCCTTTGGGATGGGTTAATTCACACACACACACACACAGCCCCGCACGCACGCACGCACGCTGGGATCCAGGCGGCTCACAAGGCCCAGGAAACTGTCCTCCAAGCCAGAGATGGGGGTTCGTCTCAGGGCTTTTGGAGGGCATCATTTATTTCCAAGATCTTTGATGGCTCAGAATCTAAACGAGCAATTTTGGACCGGACTCTTTCAATGGGGTGGGACTGCGCTTCCGAAGAACAGCCCCCCTCCACGCTGTCAAGAAGAGTGGGAGGCGAACCCCCTAACCCATCCCTCGGTTCTACAGGAGATTCTTCTGGAGACGGATGGATTGTCATCCCTTATGGTCTAGGAAGGACCCGAAGGCAAGTTTGCCTTCAACTTCGCGTTAAAGAAAGAAGGTAAAGAGCACCACCCTAGCTCTCTCTGCGCGTAGCGACAGAAATGTGCCTTCACAAAGCTGCCTTCCAAATCAACAGGATATTTCACTTAATCACAGAGTTATGAAAAGTGCTGAGAATGATGAATATGTTTATTAATTTTCTTCCTCCCTTCTGGGTACTGCTGCTGCCGTTTTAATTTGGTGCCTTCTTCCCAAGAATTTCCAATGGCAAAACGTGCTTCGTCGGAGGAAGATCTCACTCTATGGATTATTAAATGTGAGTAAACGCACAGACGTAAGAAAATCCATCACGCAGAGAGAGACGCACACGACCCGCCCCCCTCCTTCCACCCCGGCACCTAGCGCTTCAAGTAAGTCGTGACAGGCCGAGGATGAGGGGGAGGGAAGGGCTGGGGGGGGGGGCACAGAGAAGCAAGGCGGGGGGGGGGGCTTTGTCTGTGTCCAGAGAGCAGTCGACCCGGCCCGCCTCCCTAAAGCCCTGGGGGCTCCCAAGAGATGCGGGGCACTGAAGCCTCAGTCCCACTCAGTCCCCTGGGAAGCGTGCTCCGGCCAACGGCCTGACCCATGGGCAAGACGCAGCCACGCTGCTTCTCCGAAGCGGAGACAAACGTGTTCCCGTCTAAACCCCCTGGCTTAGATCCTCCCGGCCTTTCCAGCAACATTCTGCTCTGGTTCGGAAAGGGAGGAAGACCGAAGGACTTTTCGTTTGTTTCGCTCTTTCCTGCCCCTCAGCTGGAGGGGGAACCGCTTTGCTGAAACCTCAGCACGGCGAGGCCCAGGCGCTTCCTGGACGTTTCTGCCACCGGAGTCCTCCTCCGTGTTTGCGATGATGGCGCTAGCAACGGAGCCCGGACCCATCAGACGGGCAGAAGGGCTGAGGTCGATCAAGTGCGGATGCTCCGTCCCTGGGGCAGGCCAGCGGGGGAGCTCTCTCCTGGGCAAGGGGACAGGGCAATGCTCCCTCTAAGCTGTGGAGTCTTGTGAGCAAAAACTCTGCTTGGTGAGCTACTGGCATTAAAAGTTGTGCGCGAGGGATCTGGCTACTGCATAAACTAGTTTGCTCTGGAGCCCATCCGTCCGGAGCGAAGACAAAAATCGGTGAGCTGGAGGCTAAAAAACGGTGAGCTAGCTCACACTGACCCAGCTTAGAGGGGACTTGGCTTCCCCTCTGCTAGTCTCATTGCAACGGATGGGAGCTGCTTCAGGACCCCCTCCCCTTTCTCTTGCAGCCCCCCCCCCGCATTCCTTTCAGTGAGGCTGGCGCAGGAGAACTTGGCACGCTGGGCAGTGCCCCTTCGACTGGTGTCTGGGACTGGCCTGCAGCCCCGGCTCAACACTCTTCTAAGCAGGAGCCACTACCCGACAACAAAAAGAGAGAGATTGCCTCTGACCTACGGAGCAAGCCAGGGCACTCTGCCGGACCAGACTGGAAGTTCACTCCCCCTCCCCAACCCCTCCGCCGGAGCTGGAGGTGAAGGGGGGCACTCCCGCGCCAACACTCCCCCTTCGCCGCCCGGGGAGAGGAAGGAGGCCAGTGGCTCCCCCGGCAGCAGGCAGCCAGAGACGAAAAGGTGCCTGGGCGTCAAAGGCGCTTCCACCCCAAGAGCCTGGGGGGGGGGGGCACGTCGCCTTGGGGGGGCGCTGCCGTCCCCCCGTCCCTCTCCCCGCTCGCCTCTCCCTCGCAGCCTTTACGGTACTCCATCCCTCCTGGAAAGGTTAGCCCGAGACGCGACAGGAAGAACTTCCCGAGATAGATCCAGAGATATGTCTTAAACACCCCCCCCCCCCGCAAAAAAAAACAGTCCAGATCTGAACCAGTCTGGACCCCACGGGACTGATTTATAGTTTGCATTAAAAGAGAGAGAGAAAGAGAGCACCAGTAGCTCAGCGGTTGGTTTGTTTCTTCTTCAATCGCGTCTCTGAGCTAAACTGTCTGTGAAACGGATTAATTCTGCGGGTGAACTTTGGCTGGACCTCTCCAACACACACACGCACGCACGCACGCACGCACGCACGCACAGACACGCACACGGCACAGCCGCCGGAGACCCGGCTGAAGCAGCCGAGCACTTCAGGTGAAGGGAAAGACACCGCAGAGAGGCTGGCTCCGCCGGGCAAGGCCGGCAGGTCGAGGGAGGCAGTTTCTCAGCCCAGGACTTTGCTGGCCCCCGGGTGCGTGTCAGGATGAAAGGGGGGGGGGACAAAAACAGACAAGGAGCTCTGGCGCCGTGGGGCTTCTCTCCCCTGCCGCTCGCAGCAGGAAGGGAGTGGGGTGGGTGGGTGGAGGCCTTCCCCGTCAGAGGATCGTCGCCTTTTTTGGCCTGTGCGCATTTAAAAGTGGCAACTTTTTGCGGGCACCGTAGGAAAGATCGGACTGTGGTCCTGCTCCGTTTGGCTGCGCGCTCACCGGCGCCTCCAAGTTTTAAACGTATGACTTAAATCTAGTGCTAAACCACAGCGTCCAGTCGACGCTTCGACAGTCTGAGTGACCAGAAGTAGCTCAAGCCACTGGCTGAGGATGTGTGGGTGGGAGGGGGAGGGAAGGGGAGGGAACCAATGGTAACTTTCTGAAAAGTTCTCCTTTTGTTCAGAACTTGCAAATCCTGGATTCAGATCTAAACCTGTATTTAGAAATAATGTTTGTGTGTTTGTTTTCTTCCACTTCAGAGGAAATTACTTCCAATAAAATGTTTAAAATCGGAGAGACTTTTCCAGAGTTGTACCCTTGTTAATTCTCCCTGGCCATTCGCTATTTCAAACGGGAGTTAGAAGATGAACTTTGCGGGAATGGCCCGCACTCCCAACGCATGGCACTTGATTTCGCCCAACTTAATCTCACAAGCAAGTTCTTTCTCTCTGGTCCCCCAGCTAGTGCAGAGGGGACGACATCCGTCTCCCCCGTCCTTCCTCCAGCAGAACTACCAGTGATGCTCTCCTGAAATTCATTAACTGTATTCTTGGTTTTACTGGCTTTCTCCTTAAGGAAAGACGAGCCTCACAGAAGTAGGCGTCTGATATACCTGTAAATAAAGTTGCCTGTAAGATAAAGTTGTACGGGAGGTAGGTTAAGGACCTCTGCAAAAACTCAAGGTTCTCTGAAATGGGTGAGGGTCCTTTCCCTGCTTCTCAAGAAGCGGGCTCTAGTCCAGGAAACCTTGTGCTGGAATAACAGTCTGCTAGTCTTCAGATATCACAAGGCTCCTGGGGAGAAGTGAGTCTCTCTTGACTCTCTTCCCCCTGCCCCCCCCCCCCAAGGTTGCGCGTTGACAAAAAGGGAGAGGGAGGGTTGTATAGCGAAAAGAGAGACGACGTCCACTTGTTTTTACACAGACCAAGCTATAACTGCTGTTAAGGACAGAAAAGGAAAGCAGGCAAAAATGTTCAGCTGGGCGCTTTAAAAAAAATAATCGCCAGAATTAAAACGTTTACAAAGACTTGTTTAAGCAATCAGGAACGCAATTATACGAGGCACAATTACTTAAATCTTGAGAAAACCTCAAACTTCCCACAGCTTGGGGGGGGGGGGGGGGAGAAAGCATTTTTGGCAATTGCTGCAAATCTTTCCAGGTCTGCAAAGTAATCTCTTCTTTTTCGCACTCAGAGGCTGTTTAATCACAGAGAATTCAGATATTCTACTGATTTCTGATTCCAGGAAGTAGAAAACGGGACAGGAGAAGGGCAAGAAACGGGATTTCTTAAAAAAATATGCCTGCAAACAAAAAAGTCGAGTTTTTTTTTTTTTTAAAATCGAGCATAGGCACAAAGATCCAACCTTCTTCAACAAAGTAGACTCAATTGTTCTGGGGGAATAAAACCTCCCTGCCCACGCACGCACATCCCCACACCGGAGCTTTTAGAGGAAGATAAACAAAAACACCCCATTTCAAGCCACTCTGAGCTGTAATTATACAGAGGAGCCGGCTTGTATTCTCCAATGGCTTTTACAGAAGTTGCAGTGATCCAAAGTCAGGTTGCTGTGTCAGAGTGGCTCTTTTATTAATGAGAATACCAAAAAAAAAAAAAGCCTTGCATATTCTTAGCCCGGCTTCAATTTAGTTGCTAAGCAACCCGTGTATGGTAATTCATCCGCGAAATTTAAATCTTGGAGAAAGAAGCCTGCGTTTGGCTGAGTGGCCGCCACGAGGAAAAAAACCCACAACTTGTGGGAGAGGAAGCAGCTGCCGCGTTTGGCCGGCCGGCAGCAGGGGGGAATGGCGGGGGGGGGGGGCGGCCGGATCCCCCTGGCCCTGGGCAGGCGCATCTCCCCGGCCGCAGCCTCGGGGACTCGGGGCCTTCTTCCCGGCCACACCGCGGCGCACCCCGAGGAGCCCCTGACCTGCCTCTGCTCGCTCGCCTCCTGCCCAGCCCCAGCCCCCGCCCAGCCCCCTCGCCTCGCCAAGCCGCCCCCTCCGTCCCCCTCCCAGGACTCAAGCCGCGGAGGGGCCGCCCTCGGCCCAGGCCCCCGGCCTCCCTCGCTCGCAGGCACAGATTTCCACCCCAGCCCCTGGGCGGTTCTGAAATCTGAAGGCCACTCGGGATCCCAAGCCGAGTTGGCGGGAGGCAAAGGAAGCACAGGGAAGCATCTAGAACACAGGCAGGAGCAGTCCAGACCAATGCTCCCTCTAAGCCGCGGAGTCTTGCGAGCAAAAACTCCCCTTGGTGAGCTGCTGGCATCAACGTTGTGAACGAGCTATTTGGCTACTGCATAAATCAGTTTGCTCTGGAGCCCATCCGTCCTGATTTAAGACACAAATGTGTGAGCCAGAGGCTAATAAACTGTGAGCTACCTCCCACTAGCTCAGTTTAGAGGGAACACTGGTCCTGACCTTTTACTGCGCATTAACTAATCTGCTATAACCACGCTCCTCTCCGTCATCAGGAAGGCTTCGTGAATCCCGGAGCACCTAAGAACTGGCCCCCAAGGAAGGAAACTGTGGCTGCGATCACACATACGACATGATCCACTTTCAATGCACTTTCCAACTGGATTTTACTGTGTGACCTGGCAAGATCCAATTCGAAAGTGCATTGAAAGGGGATTGAAAGGGGATTGTTTAATGTGTGTGATCTTCTGCTGCCCTTCCCCTTCCCATCTTGCAGGGCACTGCTCACCACTGCGACTTGGAGGGTTTCCCAGGACGACTCGCCCCTCACGCCCAACACAGAGAAGCCCGCCTGAAGACACCAGCAGCTGTTCTGAACCAGACCAGACTCAGGGAACACGACAGAAGACAGGAGGGCCTGGCGGGATGTGGTCCATGGGGTCGCGAAGAGTCGGACTCGACTGCGCGACTGAACAACAACAACAAGAAGAATCTTGGAAGTATCCATGTAAGCAGATTAAAGTAAGCCTCGCTGCTCTGCCTTAAACGGGGTGTGGATCGGGTTTTAAATAATCCCTTGCCGCCTGCACCTAAGCGTATTTCCTAAATCCCGGGAAGAAACGCACCTCTTTGTAACAGGTTCTGAGGATTCATGAAGGACGTATCCCTTTCCTCCCTCGCTGGGGGTGGGGGTGGGGGTGGGGGCAACAACAACGAGGACCGGGTCCAGATCGCGGGAACAGCATCCCCGCCACATTTCCCCGAGACGCGGGGAGCTCTCCAGCCCGCTGCCGGATGGCGGCTTAGGCGCCGTGACGTCACGGGAGTGACCATCAGGTGGAGGTGCCCACTGCTCCCCCCCCCCCCCCCGTGGCGGGGAAACGCCTCCAGCACCTGCGGAGCTCCACTCCTGGGGGACTGCAGACAGGGCCTGGGCTCCGCTCCGACGGCCTGCAGCTGGATGAAAGGGAGCGCCGGTATTGCACACCCATCTTCCTCCCACCGAGCAGCGTCCGGCCTCCGCACCTATCAGCAGCCCGTGGGAGTCTCGCCATCGACTTTGGCAAGCGGTGGACGGAGTGCCCTTGGAGGTCCCCCCCCCCCACCCCGCCCAGCGCTTGTTAATCTGGCAGGTGAGGAAGGAGGGAGTTGATGCCACTCTAGGTCAAGCTTTCCCAGGGGGGCTGGGCTGGAGACTGTCAGTCATCGCCAGATCTCGCTGCAGCTGGGACATCGACGGCACCACCACCGAGATCTCCCTCTGGCTGCCGGAAACTGGTGCCCACCGACACGTTCCCAAGAGCAGAGGCCAATATTTGTGTAACTCTTTTTCTAACACTCGCCCCCCCCCCCCCCCAGTCCCCTTTGAAACTTCCCATCTCGCCACTGTACACCAATTTCCCCGGCACAGCCAGAGGCTGGGACTTCTTATGAATGGTGGTCCATCTCCCATCCTAAACGATCAGTTCCAGGCCTGGAGCCAGGGCCCAGACTTGTTGCATCCGGGTTAGAGTTTGATTAATCGCCCTGGAACTCCAGGCAAGCTAAACGTCAGGCGGACGCAAGGAGCTCCCGCTTTCTCGCTAAGATCTGCCAGTCAAAGATTTATGCTTCCTGAATTTATACGCAAATTTAGCTATGTTTTAACAGATTATATATGTGTGTCTGTTGATAGATAATATGTTAAGACACATATAGAAGTGTTATTTTGTCATTAGCTCGAAGATGTTGACATTTATTACAAAAATAAAGGAATAAATACAACAATATCTTGTTGCTTTGGACAGGAAGGATTATTTTTTTTACACACAGATTTTTTTTAAAAAAAGAAACAAAATTCTTAAAATTATGGAAAAAAATTAAACTTCCTGACCAGTCTATCAATAGCATAGACTGCATTTCCTATTAGAACCGATTGTTCCCTAAAAGTTCCACTGAAAACCGCTGGTAGAAAAACAAGTCTCTAACACGACACAATGCAAACGCTGCTCGTTACATTAAAGCATAAGAATACCTCTTTTAGAGAAAGATAAAAAGGGGGACGTTACATATCAAAGCTGAGAAGTGGCCGGTAAAAATCGTCGGGGGAGGGAACTGCAAGTCCACAGGGGCGAGGTGACTAGTTTAAATACACTCGGGAATTATTTATTGGATAGATATTTGGATAGGATGAGGAATCAACCGGGCAATTGGAGAGGGGGGAGTTGTAGTGAGTGGCTGCAGTAAAAGAAAATTCAAACTATGGAATTACTCATTCTTCTTAAATACAAACTTTGTAACACATTTTGGCTTTTCCTTCCTTTCCGCTAGGAAGAAGCATGGGAAACTATGGTCAAATTATCAACCGCAGAACGCTAAAATTATAAGGGAATAAAATACCCAGGTTCATTAAGAGAGTTGGTGATGTACAATATACGGTTATTTTCATTATTTACATGTTATAGCAATATAATCAACTCAACCGTCTTATTTACACGCAGTCTCTTCGTGCTTCATGGAGTTTCCTACATACATTCAGAGGATTCGGTTTGGGGAAAGGGGGGGGGGGAGAGGAAATCACCTTGGTGGATTCACCTTTGGGTATCATCACGACACGGCGACGCGCGCATTTTGCAAATATCTGCATTCAGAAACGGCTGGCCTCAAGAACCACTGAGCGGACAGAAATGGCAAGAGGTTGCCACCTTCGAAGAAAAGAGTGTGAAGCCTTTCTGTCGCCACCCAAATCCCGCAGCCAAATAGCAGCCCCTAACTAGACTTCCGTTTATGATAAAGCCACCCCCCACCCCACCCTTTCCTCTAGAGGGAAAAATAGGATTCCGTCTCACGTGCCCAGTGCGCGGCAAAAGCAACGTCATGGTCTCCACTGACAAACCTATTCTCTCATTTCTCTTGCCTGCTATAACAATGATTGGGGAGGGAGGGGGGAGGGAGAAAGAGATTTCCACACACCCCTCCCCAGCCGAGGCGATCTAAAACAACTGAAACTGTTAGCTTCGCTCCTCAACGCCCTCTCCCACCGCTCTTTGGACGCTGCCAATCGACTACGGCAGCAGAGTTCTAGCAGGTCTTGAAGGAAAACAATGCATTCTCAGGACACGGCTCTCCGGTTGGCGTTGATTTAAGAGTAACGCCAGCCGTACTGGGAAAGAATGCATATTATTCTTAGTTCCAGGCCCTCGCTATCGCCTCAAGGCACAGAATGAAGGGCTAACATCCCACTGAAGCCTTAGGTTCACCACAAGGGGAAAAAAATCCTGTATGGGGCGGGGGGGGGCGGCGTTTGGGAAGCTATCACATCGTTTCCTGTGTGGAGTTAAAGCCTCCAAAAATCTTTCCTGGCTTCTCTTTCTCTGTGTACATTTCCACCACTGGAACAATCAGCCTCCTCAATGGGAGCCTACCTTTTAGTGTGTCTTCTGAGATCTACTATATTTACTAATACTAGGAACCTTCAGGTTTGTTATAAAAGGCATTGGCTACTGTGGAGCGAAAAACGAAACTCTCAAGGCCTCTGCGCCCTCTTTCCAGCCCTGCGGAAGATCATTCTGAAACAACCCAAGAACTGCAACCCAGTAGAACCTCTGGCTAGGCACTTTCTTTTCTCTCTCTCTCTCTGTGTACACGCACACACACACACACTCACACACACTTTCCTTCTTTCAAATTATACAGACAAATTACTGTCACACACGGATAGAATGTATCAAAATGATATACAGCGCAGTCCTAAGAACACTTTCCCAGGAGTAAGCCTTACAGAATAAAACGGGACTTGCTCACTTCTCTTTAGGATTGCTCCTTTAATAACCGAACACTGCGCATTGCACGTTGGACAGAAAAGAGAAGCTAAATCGTTGTAGGGATGACCGCTTAGCACCTGGTTCAGAATATCAATTCCGCCAAACTTGCGTCAAATAAAGACCTAAACAAAGGCCTTCCTGTTCTGCCGTCTTGCTGGCCGTCCCATTTCACAGCTTCAATACACTGATTTAAAATTGCCATGGAACCAGATATAGATTGATACCGAATAGACCTTCCTCTAAAAGGCTATCCTGACCAGTAAGGGTGGGTGGGGGTTCCCCTCCCCTGTCCTTAAAAACGCCACAAATAGGCTACGGGAAGCAAGCCGGTTCTAGCTTTGATTCTGTCATTTAGGAGACGTTCAGTTTTGTTCTTACGAAAACTTAACAAGACACAAACGGGGTTTTTTTATGCATCAGACAAAGACTATTTCATTCTAACAAATTTATTTTCTCAATCAGCTCTTACGGAATCACTACTCAAATTAAATTACAATCAAATTATCACATCAAAAGATACCCTTATTACCTAATAGCTGTCCGTATTTTTTTTCATTTATTTTTTTTTTAAATTTGTGCTCGTCTGAAAAAAACACGTAATACAAGATCTGGGGAAAAAATAAATTACCGTTTTGCAACAGTTCATAGGTATTCTGAATAAAATATTAAAAGAAGTCATTTAATGAAAATATAAAGCAAATTTTTTTTTAGATCAACAACGGATCTAAACATTTCTCTATTGCCGTCTTTTTGAAAAGTCTGTTTATTAAAACCTACCAAAAACACTGCGAGGAAACGGCAGTGTTACATTAATCACATCCACAGCACCCATTCAGTCAAGTTGGCAACGGGTTTAGGAGAGACGTTCAGATAAGTGCAGCTGCAGGTCCCCGGTCCCTTTATTTTTTTAAAAAAATCCCTTTTATCTGAATTAGTCCAGAAATAAAAAATATTAATAAAAAAAATTAGCGGTGAATTTTTTGAAATTATTCTTCTTGGATGATTGGCAGCCATCAGGAGCCTACATTTGACAGCCCTGAATTATTCCTTTTATGTAGCTGTTTCCCTTAATTCATGCAAAATCCTTCGACTGAGCTCCAACTTTAAGGACCAACAACCTCGCTCTGCTTCTTCCTGCTTCCCCCCCCTCCCGGGTGGCGGTCCCTCCCCTCCCTTCCTCCAGCCCCCCCCCCTTTCTTTCTCAGGGTCAGCTTTCCATTTGCGCCTGTTTCTTCCTTTCGCTGTTCCTCCTCCCTTCCCCTCTCAGTATAGATATAGATATAGATATATAATTTTTTTTGCTTTCCTATCTTAACCTTTTGTTTTTTGTTTTTAGCGCTGCGTGCATCATTCTCCTTCCCTCCTGCCCAGAGACAGCGACCTCTCCATCCTGCAGAATGGCGTGGGTCCCTCGTCTTCCGAGGTGAATGCCTGATGCACCAAAACACTGTAGTTTGGCCAAGAAAAACTGAAGTTCTGGAACACAGCAAACATCTCCTGGTGATTTTTGCTCCTGTTTCCTCTCCCCCCCAACCCCTTTTGACCGCTTCATTAAAAAAAAGGAGTAAGTGAAGTGAAGTGAAGTATGTGTGTGTGTGTGTGTGTGTGTGAGTGAGTGAGTGAGTGAGAGGCCAGTGTTTGGGGGGGGGGGGCAGAGAAAGTTTCATTGAGTTGCCTGGGACGGCCCTTTTGAAAAAGTGGCTGTGGGGTGGGTATTTGGGGGCGAGGCAAAGGAATGAATGGAAAGAGAGAAGCCCAGAAGTGGGTTACTGTTTTATGGCTGCAACAACGCCACTAGCAACACAACGACAACACCAGGGCATTGTTTGGATTTTGCTATGTTGTTAAAAAGGGTCTGGGGCAACGTGAGGTTTTAATTTTTTTGAGGGGGGAATATTTTGGTTTCTCTTGCTCTCTACAGTCAGGGAGAAACTCCTGCCGCTGGGATGTCTCCTCCACACGAGAGAGACATCGCCAAAAGAAAACCGGCAAGGGAGGGAAGGAGGGAGGAAGGGAAGGGGAACCAGCGCGCGCGTCCGGGGTCTGGACTGTGTGTCGGCGTGGTCGTCTGAGTGTGCCTCCCTTCCTCCTCCTCCCCGCCCCACTTCCCAGCCCGGCTGGCCTCTGCCCCCCTGCCTCCTCTCCTTGCCTCTCCCTGGCTCTCTTGCCCCCCTCCAGTCCCGGTCCCCCTCCCTCTCTCCTTCCCGGCCTCCCTCCTTCCCCGGGTGCCGGACTGGGTCTGCCTGTTCACTGCACGCTGGCCTGGAGTCCGTGGTGGGGGGGCGGCGTGTCGGAGTTGACGTTGCCGACCTGGGAGTAGACGTCGTCGGGCGTCTGCTGCTGGATCCCCGGGGGGGTCATCCGCTTCTCCTTCTGCCGCCGGTTGCAAAACCAAACCCTGACCACCTCCTTCTCCAGCTGCAGGCTGTCCGCGAGGTTCGTAATCTCCTGGGCGGAGGGCTTGGGGCACTTGAGGAAGTGGCTCTCCAGGGCCCCCTTGACACTCACCTCGATGGAGGTCCGCTTCTTGCGCTTGCGGCCCTGCGCGGCGATCTTGTCGATGCTGGTGGGGCTGCCGGTGGAGGAGTCGGCCTCCTCCAGCCACTTGTTCAGCAGGGGCTTCAGCTTGCACATGTTCTTGAAGCTGAGCTGCAGGGCCTCGAAGCGGCAGATGGTGGTCTGCGAGAAGACGTTGCCGTAGAGGGTGCCCAGCGCCAGGCCCACGTCGGCCTGCGTGAAGCCCAGCTTGATGCGCCGCTGCTTGAACTGCTTGGCGAACTGCTCCAGGTCGTCCGAGGTCGGCGTGTCCTCGTCCGAGTGCGGGTCGTGGCTGCTGTTCAGGCCCCCGCCCCCGCCCGGGCCCCCGCCGCCGGGGCCGCCGCCGTGGTGCGGGTGCGGGGCGTGCGGGTGGTGGTGGTGGTGATGGTGGTGGTGGCCCGGATGGTCGCCCAGCTCCGGCGTGTCACCCCGCACCAGGCCCGGGTGCACGAGGCTCTGGCTACCCGGCGGCGGGCTCAGCATGCCGTTGACCGTGAAGCCGCCGGGCTGCGCGTAGAGCAGGGGCTGCTGCTGCTGCTGCTGCTGCTGCTGCTGGGCCGCCATGGTCGGAAGGTGGGCGGCTGCCGCGGCCCCCCAGTGGCCCTGGTGCGGCGGCGGCGGCGGGCCCAGGTGGGGCGGCGGCGGCCGGTGGTGCAGCGCCGCACCGTGCAACTCGTCGCGCCCGCCGCCGCCCTTCACGTCGGGCTGCTGCTGCTGCTGCTGCTGTTGCTGCTGCTGCTGCTGCTGCTGGGGGCTGCCGCTCATGCCCACCGGGCTGCTGGACCAGGGCGAGCCGGCTTCGGCGGCGGCGGCGGCAGCGGCAGCGGCGGCGGCGGCGGCGGCGGCATGGGGCAGGGCGGTGACCCACTGGTGGGCATGGCTCAGCATATGGCCGCCGTTGCTGGCCGCCATGGCGCCCTGCATGAAGTCGCTCTGGACCATCTTCACCGAGGACGGGTCGCCCCGGTAGCCGCCGCCGCCAGACACCGAGGTGACGGCCACGCTGCCCGGCTGCATGCCCGAGTCCGAGTGCACGATGGAGCCGGCCGAGAGGATGCTGTTGCCCGGCAGGTAAGGGTTCGACGCCGCCGTGGCCATGGCCGCGGCCTCCCCGGCGGGAAGGCTCCGCCACCCACGCCTGCCGCTGGCCTCCTCTCCGCACCCACCCGCGGCCGCCGCTGCGTCGCCGCCCTCGAGGCCGCCTCTAGTGCGCTTCACCTGTTAGCGGCGGCGGCGACATGGCCGGGAAAGGCGGCGCGGGGGGGAAGGGCAGGAAGGGGCGGCCGGGCCAGTTCCCGCGCGCGCGGTGGCCCCCCTTCACTCCCGGCTGCGGAGCATCTCCTCGCCCTCGGCCGGGCCCGCCTGGTCGCCTCCTCCAGGCGCGGAGAAACTTTCTCTTCCGCCGCCCCCCCTCCCGCCCCCGCTCTTCGCCTTCTCCTCCTCCTCCTCCTCGGCCGTCGTCTTCCCCCGGCCCCCTCCGGGAAGGCTTTGTGTGTGTGGCGAAGGAGTGCGGGTGGGCGCCTTTCTTTCTCCCCTCACGCACACCGTCTCTCTCTCTCTCTCTCTTTTCCTCGCGCGCCCGCTGGCTTGCTCTCTCTCTCTCTCTCCCCCACCTCCCCCCACCCCCTTCTCGCTCGCTCGCTCGCTCCCTCTCTGTGTCTCTCGGGCGCTGCCTCGGTTCGGCTCCTGGATCTCGGTCGCCTCCTCCTGCGCTTTCCCTCGCGCTCTCGCTCTCTCGCTCGCGTCTCTGGCGCGCAAGTTTTGTGGAGGTCCTAAGAAAACTTCTGGCGGCGGAGGCGGCGGCGGCGGGGCTGGGCACGGCCAGGCTGCATCGCGCTCAAAGTGGAGCTCTGGTCGAAGCGCCCGGCTCGCGGGGAAAGCAGAGTCCTTTGGCAACCTTCTGGCCGCAGCCGGGCGAAGACATGGCGGGGGAGGGGGCGGAGGGGCCGCGGGGTTCCTTGTCTTTTTTTTCTTTTTAAAGTTTCCTCTCAGGCTGCCGCTTTCGCCTCACATGATAAGGAAGGGAAGAAGTTGGGGGAGTCAACAAAAGACGCGCGCGGCTCTCCTCTTCCCCAGGCAAGTTTTTTTTAAAAAAATAAATATTGTTCTTTCGAGCGCCTCCAGACTTCCACAGGAGCCCCCAAACAAAAGAAGAAGATCCACAGCGGTCGGTGTCTGAGGGAGGAGGCGGCAGTCACCCGGCCGGCGCTTTTGCGCGCCCTGGTGGGTATCCTTTTCTGCCGCTAACTCCAGTGGGGAAGTTGGCTGCCAGGCTCGCCAAGCGTGCTCTGCTCTGCCGGCGCAGGAGTTACAGCAGCTCGGCTCTGCTGCGCTCTTCCCTCGCTGCTGCTGCTGCTGCTGCCGACGCCTCCCCCTCCTGGCTTTCTCTTTCTCTCTCTCCCTCTGACAGTTCTCTTTCTGTCCCTCCCTCACAGAGCAGGGACTGTCGAATGTTTACCCTCCGCCGAGAGCGCGCGCACCACCACCACCACACTTTCCCAAATACAAGGAAGTCGAGCGCGAGGGCCCCCGCTGATTGGCTACCCGCTGGGTGATTGGCAGGCCCGGAATGACTGGCTCAGGACGCGAGGCCCCCCTTCCGGCCGTTCCGATTGGTTGCTTTTTAATTTAGGCAAAGTGTCGTGGAGGCTGGAAAACTGCCCTACCCCCCGTCACTCCTCCCTCGGTTTCTCTGTCCCTTCCTTCCTCCCCCCCCCCCGCGCTTCTCCACCACATCTTAACTCTTCCAGCCCAGCGAATAAATCTGAGTCCTCCCGGAACGGAGCCGAGGAGAGGGGAGGCCGGCGGGAGGTGGAGAAAGACTGGAGAAGCGAAGCCCCCCTTCCCCCCCGCCAGCGCTCGAATGCCGCACTTGTGTCACGGGCATGTCCGGGATCCCTGGTCAGGGCACCTAATCCCACATCTCTGTCCGCAGCCCGTGGCTGGCCCGGGGAGGCCGCCTGCATAGGGTTCCCCACATCCCACGCCGCCAGACAGAGCAGGGGCGCCCTCCGGATCCCGGGCGAAGTTGCTCTCCGCCGGGCCTCTCTCGTGGTGTGCAGCTGTCCTCTCGGAGGCGCCCCTCCCCCGGGTCTGTGGCCGGCGAGCCGCAGGAGCTCCTTCCTTGCCCGCCACCGCCTACCCCCCCGCCCCAGGCGTCTTTGTTTGGCGCGCCCGGTGGCTCCCCCCCCCCCCCGCGTGTCTCCCGAGGCCTTGTCCAGCCGCAGACACACCGCTCTCTCTCTCTCTCTTTCTCTCTCTCTCTCTCGCCTACCTGGGAGAAGAGGGAGGCCAGAGCCAGGCTGCCGAGCGGCGTCTGCTGAAGAGGAGGAGGCCGGTTCGCCAGGCTGGGGGGGGGGGGGGATGTGGCGGGGAGGGTTCGAACGAACACAGGGGCAGCAGCAGTGCCGTTCAGATCGGCGGACTGACATTGTGGCGGATCCCTGGATGCCAGAGATCTGGGCGGGGGGGCACCTGCACGCCGTTCCGGGACATTTTAGGAGAGACACCTGGCCATAGGAAACATTTTTATGGTTGCCGGTCCAGCCGAAAGAGTTAAGGTGGGCGGGAGAGAGAGGGAGAGAGAGGGGAAGGGGGGGGGGGAAGAGAGCGAGCGAGCGATGCGGCCAAGCGGAAACCCGGCGCACAGGCAACCTCAGTGAACCAAGAAAAAAGAGAAAGTGGTAACCAAAACAAGGGCAAATTGAACCCTCCTCGGGGATTTCCGATGCAATAACGCCCTTCGGACGTTCAGGAGCTGCGTCCTGGCCGGGGGGGGGGGGGGAGTGTGTGTGTTGGTGTTGCGGTGTTGTGTGTGTGTGTGCGCGCGTACGGCGCTGCGAGCTCCTGGCAAGAGGCTCATGACCATCCAGAACATGGCTCTCTCTCCTCGTTTGTGAGTGCAACTGTGGGCTCACTCGCTCGCTCTCCCTCCCGAGGTAAAATAAAAAATAAAAAAGAAGCCCCAACGCAGCGGCGTGTTTACATTGAGCCGTGCAACACAACGCCCCCCGTCCCCTCCCTCCCGCTCATAATTTCACTCCCGAAGAAGGCAGCCTAGGTGAATTTCCGTGCACGGCACGCACGGCACACAGCTCCCCCCCCCCCCCCCCCCCCGCCGCCAGCGAGGAAGGTATGCGGCTCTGGCGGGGACGTGGAGATTAGCTGGAAGCGGACAGGATTTGCTTAGGACTCGGTCCAGCTTCTGCTTGTACAGTAAAAGATACCATCTTCGGTGGGGTTTAGAAAAACCATTAGGGGAGTATACAGACTGGAAGAGGCCAGGGTGACCAAACCTTCCCCATAAAGATTTTCTTGGGGGGGGGGGGAGGGAGGCGGTTGTTGTTGTTGTTGTTGTTCACTTGCGTCTCCAGAGGTTTCCTTCCCTTAGATAGATAGACGGGGAGAGAGAGAGAGAGAGAGAGAGATGAAGGGTCCAACACAGATTTCATTGACTAAATCGGAGATCTCCAGGTGCAGTCTTTGGAATAATCCGTGCCAGAACCCCATGTTTTCCTTTCCAGCCGATTTTGCTTGGATCAGGCTCAAAACCCGAGTGAGTCTCGTGGTTTTGTTTACACTGAATGGGGAGGATAGGAACGGTGCCATGGGGCCGTCTTTCATTAATGTACAGTGAGGATTTTGTCTAAATTACTGCTATGAATTTCACAGTACACGCTTTCAAAAGCCGTCTCAGGTGGCCAGATGAAACGTGATAGCGCCTCTGCAGATCGACTTTCTTAATCATAATAATGGTTTTTTTAAGTATGAAAAAAAAATCAGGAGAGAATCCTCCTGAAACGTTGCATACCCGCAGAACCGAAATCTTACTAGTTGAATTTGGCTTTTAATTTTTTAAAAAAAGACAAACTTAAGCTTCCCTCGCCCCCAACAATTCATTCCCCACCCCCCTTCCCTTGTAGAGTGTGATTGCTTTGTCTGGGAAAAAAATCCAAAGTATAACAAGGGGAGAACAGTTAGTGCTGATTTTCATTTGCATAAATTTTCATATATTTTGGTGAAAATAATAGACTAGTGGAGAGCTGGGCTTAGTGGAGTCAGTGCAAAGGAAAATCTTACCCTGGATCATTTGGCTGCAGTTGAGAAAGACGGTTTTTCTTCTCCACTCCACTCCACTCAACAAAACAAAAATGCTTAAAATAAATTCTCAAAAGCTTGGAGCGCCCTTTGGTAAGTTTATCTTTTCTTCTCCTTGTATTTTAATTTTTTGCTCTGGATCTCTTCTGGAAGAGAGTGTGTGCATTTTCTTTCCCTGAGCATGTGTGTGTACAGTGCATAGCATAAGACTGAGGGTGTGTATGTGTGTGTGTATATACAGAGTGTATAGTATAAGACTGAGGACCCGAATAAACTCTCCGAAAGGAAGAATACTTGAGGCAGGGGAGGGAGAGATCTCAGTGGAAGATTAACTAGGTAACATAAGGAAGGCTTTTCCTGAATGCTAACCGCTACTGCCCTTTTGGGGACACCAGGGTTTGTCTCTCTCTCTCTCTCTGTGGGGGTGGGGGTGGGTGATGCTTAAGAGGAAGAGGATAGCTGCCAAATGCATTAATATTTACCATTTGCCAATGATCTAAAGATTTCCCCCCCTTCCGAAACATGGACGAGAGGGGTGGTGGTGATCAACTTTGAACGCTAGTTTTGATTACCGAAGGGTCAAGGCAAGCCGGAAAGGAGCCAGCACCTGCCGGGACCTCTAAGGACCGAAAGAAGCCCGTTTGGAGTTGGGTGGCAAGGCCGGCTCTGGCGTGCACACAGGGTTAACATTGTAACTAGGGAACAGACGGTTAAGCACAACGTGTAGAGCTCTGTAGTGAAAGTCCACCAGAAAGAGTATAATCAATCAAAACTAACCAGGGCATCCCTTCATTTTATTCTCCAAGGAGGCTGGGGCTGCGGCGTTATTAGAAAGCAGCCTTCACGTGGTCTCTCCTGCCCAGATGCGCACTCCTGAACCGTCTCTTCCCGGGCCTAAATGCTGCCCAACCTCCCCAGACCCTCTAGACTCCTGCACGGTTTGCATTTTTTTTTTTTTAAAAAAAAGCCAAGATGGGCAACAGCAAGTGAGGGGGGGGGATGGGGGAGGCAGGCCTTGGGGGGGGGATATTCCAGGGAACTTGACCATGATTTCCAGATGCAAAGCCGTAGCTGCTGCTTCGCCACTCTGGTCCCTTGCCCAGGGTTTTCATTTATTATCGAGATCTGCCATTCTGAATCCTGGTTTCTTTTCACGTCTTGGGGCCCCAGATTCCAGCCTCCTTCTCCCGCCCCCCCCCCGCCCCCCCAATCGGTCATATTTCTTTTAAAAAGTGGCGCAAATGCCGGTGGCAAATCGATGAGACGGCTTGTAAAACCGGGGAGGTGTCGGTTTCAGCTGGAGGTGGCGAAGACCCGCTCCTCCCCCCCCCCCCGCGCTTCTTGTTGACGCGCTCAGCTTCCCTTTTGACTGGGGTTAACTCTGTGTGCTCCATTGGAACAGATGCCGTATAAAGCTGCTCCCTCAAGATCATTTGTTTCCTTGATGGGGGGACATTTCTGAGCGGAACATATTGGTTGCCATAGAGAAAGAAATAAAGGAAGAACACTAGTCACATTAAGCTATATGTTTGTGCACTGGGCTTTAGATAAAAGGGCCTTGGTCCAGCCCTGGAGGAAGGAAGCCAAAGTAGAGCGCTCCGAGCTTCACTGAAACCCCACTTTATTTTGCGTCGGACTTTTACAGTCGTAACAGATACGCAAATTTTTATTGGGAGTCGTTTGGTTTTAAGAGATACGGTTTGCTGAGCAGAACAAAACTTTCCGAAGTGTTCGGGCAGAGCGCCGATGCTGGTCGGCAGGGGGCGCTCTGACGCGGCTCTCCACCGGGGGAGTCAAATGCACTGTCCCCCCCAGCAGCATTTGTGTTCTTCCCAAAAGTTGTTAGGGAGGAAAGGGGGGAGGAGCGCTCCCCCTTCCTTTGTGCATGCCTGTACTATATATTTATACAGAGCCACAGAGGAGTATGGTTTGTGGACAGATGAGGCTAGCGAGAACGTCTTTCCTAAACAACACAAACTTTAAAGAGGTCCGAAAGAGCTCTCCATATCCTCCCAGTAATGGGAAACACAGGAACGGCAGCCGTCATGGGAAACTTGTGGGAAAGTTCTCAGAGCCATCACTCACCCTATAGAAGGTAGTGCTTTTGGAGCATGCTGTTAAACAGTTATCTCGGTTGCATCCTCAAACAGATGAAATCAATTCAGCC
The DNA here is from genome assembly GCA_029233225.1 of Lepidodactylus listeri. Taxonomy (NCBI): domain Eukaryota; kingdom Metazoa; phylum Chordata; class Lepidosauria; order Squamata; family Gekkonidae; genus Lepidodactylus; species Lepidodactylus listeri. The sequence continues at coordinate 59,346,333 of JARCFY010000001.1, forward strand.
TTTAAAAAGAAAAGAAGGGTGGCATTGTGGGCCATCGCGTTGGACCAGACAGATGAAGCTCGAGAGGCCGATGGAGATCTAAAGAAAGGCACTTGGGGTCTCTTTACATCATTTAATATTTAATTGCTACTCTAAACCTCGAGAAACCTCATCAATATCCCCCCCCCCCCAAATAAAGTAGGTACTGGGAGTTTTCTGCAGTTTTTTTTTTTTAAAGCATTGCTAGATTAAATCAGCGATGTATCCACAGAAACGACCCCCCTTCCCCACAGTAGCGGAGGGAGGGGAGTGACGACCCTTCATTTCTTCTTCGTGCTGAGCCCTTTTGTCGATTTGCAAGAGTCGATCCTGAGCAAGGGGTGGGCAGTTTCAGTGGAGAGACTTCCATATCATGCACTCGAGCCCGGAGTGAAAGCATATTGTCCACTTGCTAATTCCTTTAAGTTGCTCTTCCAGTGCCTTGAATGAGGATAGACGATAAGAAAACCGCTCTTGTGATTTTACCCGTAACCAGATAGGGGCTATTGTTATCTTCGTATTTCGATCCGACTTTCTGCACGTTAACTTTCTTATAGCCTGTTTTCAGGCACCTGCAACGCTCAAGGGACGGCAGAGTTTATCCTGGGAAACTGTAATGTCTGATATACACATACACAGAGAACTCTGGAGAGGGGCAAACAACTTCATAACCCCCCCACCTCCCTCCCTTCCCCCCTCCCCCCCTCCCCGAACGTGATCTTTGAAATCTTCAATCCACTTGCGCAACCAAAATGCTGCTATGCTTTTAGAAATATTTTTGCACATTCCACCCTCTGTCCCACGTTAGAAACCTCCTCAGGACAGAGGGAAATGAACAATGCAGGACAAAGTAAGATCCCAAGCCTGCCTCCAAAGTTTAGAACGATCCAGTCTCAAGTTTAAGAATGTTTAAATGGGCATGCTGGGGGGGGGGGGGGAAATCTTTGGGATAGTTACACAAATCAGAGTTTCCTTACTGACCTGCCTGGCAATGGAAATGCTGACAATAGCCCCAGACTTTTATGGAAGGTTTCCAGAGCACAATCCCCCCCCTCCCACAATCTTTCATTTGCCATTGTGAATTATGCAGTGTATGAACACCCCCGGAGCGTGCCATTTTGAGTTTTGACCGAGCAGCAGCTTTTAATATCTTCGCTCAAGAAAGTAGTGCCCTTTCCGTCCTCCCCACCCCCTCCTTCTACCCCTGTCCCAACTTAGCCATTGATCTGTCGTCGTCCCGTCCCCCCCCCCCCCCTCCTCTCCTTTGCCCTTCAGGAGAAACTTTCATTTATATTTTAGGGAGGCGGCCCATAGCACCTCAGCCTGATTCTGGGTAAGTTCCTGGCTACCAACATCAAAGTGAGCAAAGGCAAATAGAGAAGGCGGATGCAAGACCGAGCAACAAGTTAATTTGACAAGAGTTACTTCTTCTCCTGCGACTGCGAGCTGTGCGTGTTGCGTGTGTGCGCGCGCGCGTTTAACTTTATTTAGATGTGATCGTCTCGTTGTTGCTTTAACGATCCCGGGAAGGGGAACAGTGCTACAAAGGGCTTTGTTAATTGTTTGCTCCGGGATGAACGCCGTTCGTTGCCACAGACATAAATGAAGAAGAACACTGCCGAGGTCTTCTTATTAGTAGAGGGATGCCAAGCGGGCGTTTGCTGTATTTCAGTAGTCTTCATTTCCTTGTGCGGGAACTGATTAGGTGTGCAGGGATATCAGCGTGGAGAGGCGAGTTCCTCATTAGCATTCACAAATTGAAATGTTCCGTTGCGTAAAAAGACGTCCTGCAGCCACAGAGTTTTCGCGAAAGGGTCTCCTCGGGCTCGGCTGGCGCGGGAGAGGGCAGAGGCGCGCTCGTTCCCGGCTGGGCCTTCCCAACTTGCACTTCCCACTTTCTCGCCCAAGCTGGCTGAGCCGGGCTCCCATCGCCAGGGCCGCCACTGTGCAGAGAACCGGGGGGGGGGGGGGGGGGGGAAGGCGCTCTGCCCCCCCCCCCCCTGCAGCCCCGCTGAAAGGGTGTCAGGCACCAGAAGCGAGCGCCAGTGGGGCAAGCCCGGTCTTTTTTCTCCATGCCTCTCATTGTGAGGGCCCCAGGCCGAGCTTTGTTTATTGTTTGGAGGCTAACAAAAGGCTTTCGGGTCGTGTAATAAATTAGGAGGAGCAAGGCAGGAGCTGAGCAGGCCACGAATGGGGTTGGGAAAGGAGAGAAAAGGGCACCTTTTTGGGGAAGAGGGGAGAAGGGCGGCTGGGGGGGGACGGACGCTGACGCAATGGCCATTGTGCTGGATGCGGGGGAGGGGGCTGCAGGGGGGGGGGTGCGCCTTCCGCATGATCCCCGGCGCAATGGGAAAGTTAGCGAGGGAACGGGGCATGTGGCCTTCCTTCCCTGGCCTGGCCTGGGAAGGTCGGCGCATTTGCCTGCCCGGCCGGCGGCCCACTCCCACCTGGAAGCCCCAGCCAAGGGACGTGGTCGCGCGGGGATAGTTTTGATCGCTCCGATCATACAAACAAGGATTCCCCCGTATCGGTGGCATGGGTGGGAGTGGATCTGTTGTGAGCTGCGTGCTTGCCATCTTAATGGCTTCTCCACGTTCGAGAAGGCGAGATGCACAGGCTTTTGGGCTTTATTATTAAAGGGACAGAGCGCCAGCAGTTTCGAAAAAACGGCGGTGTGGCCGTGCGTATTTCAGTGGGGCATCAGAACACAGATTACCCAGGCTTGCTCTATTATATGACTAGATTTTTTTTAATTTGACATTTGAACTTGCCCATTGTCTGAGGAGCTCAGTGCCGATTGCAATAGGTCAAGCTATAAAGCTGCTCTTTTCGGAATTTCGCACCAGCGCGCCCAGGCCGCCCGCTCGCCTTCCGTGGAGGCGGGAGTGGCTTCAGTGAGGCAGTGGTCTGTTTGATGGGGTGCCCAATTTCCCTCCACCCCCTGTCGAAGATATAAAGTTGCTGCCATTTCTCATGATGCCGCGTGATTCCTCTCTCCTCCCACCCCCCAATTCCACTTCTTTTTATAGCCACTTCTAAAAGGGTTTTTTTTTGGCGCGGGGGGGGGGGGGGGGGGCTCAAAACCCTGCAGGCCGCAACAACATTTACGGTGAACTTCACCAGGACTCCTATAAACAAACACACACACATTACGATCGAAGAATAATTTGTGAATCCCTCCCTTCCCTCTCACTGAAACATCCGGAGACCCTATGTCCCCAGTATAGCTTCTAGATGGGCAGCTGAAGAAAGGTAATTCCAGATGTTCGTCGGAATAAGCAAAATAAACCACTGGCAACTCTGTTATGGCAGTGTAAACTTTCATCGGATGCGCTGAAGAATGGCTAGACGATCTCGCTTGCGTGATCGAACATTCCCAAGAAATACTTCTGTTGAACGATTTACCGCCCCCCTCCCCCCTGTGCGATTCAAGCGCAATATATCGACATGGTAGGGCCGAGCTGCACTCGGGCCCCTGCCAAAATGAACGAGAGCCAAAGCTTTTTCTTTCCGCGCTGTACAGTTAGCTGCGCAGAAAGGTTTCAGGCCTAGGACTTTCCTCGCTGGTTCCTCCCGGCCCCCTCGAGACAACACCCGTTTCCCTCTTTTGACCAGCACTTTTTACCTCCAGCAAGCACCCAGGCGTGCCAAAGCGCGCTCCTGGGTGGGTCTGAAGACGAACAGAGTCCTCGGAAGGGAACAGGATGAGGCGGGGAAGAGCCACGAAGGAGAGGAGGTAAGAACCCGCCACCCCAAGAAAGCACAAGCGCTGAGTCACTGCAAGAGGTCAGGGAGGCAATCTGCGCGCGGCAGGCGCTCCCGGCGTGGGATCGATGAGCCCCAGGGGCCTCGATGGCGTCTCCCACGGCCAGATCACTTGGTACCCGGAAAAATCTGCAGCCAGAGAGCTCTTTCCTTTGTGAGGTGGATCTCTTCCTCAGCCCCCGAGACCCGCTTTGTTATGGCGGAGCGAAGGCAAACAATAACTTGCCATTTCAGCTAGCCATAACAGTCCCTTTTTAGGGTGGGGAGGAGGCCCCGCGGCTCCAGACAAAGGGCGAGAGCTGATTTCCTTACCGAGATGTGATGTGGCAGCGTTTTTACAGGAGAAATGTCCAGTTGAAGGTCTTCCCTCCTTTTTTTTTAAATGAGGGGGAGCTGTTGCCGGTTCCTCAGTTTACTGAAAACTGCTTGCTCTCCCCCACCCTCGGATACTCTAGTAACCTGCGTGGGATGCCTGCTGGGTCAGGGCTGTGGGCCATGGCTGGTTTCTGGAGTGGTGCTAGAAGAGGATATCGGCAATGGATTTGCTGCACTTGAAATGGCGGGGGGGGGGGAACCCCCAAATTATAGGGAGAAGGAGAGAGGGAAGACGCATCCAAAGAGCCAGGCGAGGAAATACTCAAGACAGGAAAGATAAAATGAGAGGAAAGAGGAACCCAGAGAGCTGCTGTCAAAGCGGGCTTACAGTTCTTGGGGTTGCCGCCTGGGCGCGCTGATGGGCGGGCGCGCCACGGAGAGGCCACTGTTCTTTCTAAAATGCTACTATTGTGTTTGAGGAGGTGCCTTCTTTCTCTCTCTCTCTCCTCCCCCCCCCCCCCTTTGAAAGGTGAGTGTAGATTGCAATAGTTGCTGCTGGCTGGGGTTTTGGGGGGGGGGGAAGGGAGCTTTGTTTTGTTTTTGTTTGTCAAACAGGAAGACTTCTCCTGGGAGCAAGGCATGTGTGGCGGATCCCAGCCTAGGATTACATTAATCAAGGCATTATTTCCCCAGGGATCCGCAGCAGAAATTATAGTAAATCCGAATAAAATTGGATCGCCGACAAACTGAACGCTTAACGTAATCTACTCCGCCTGCCTTTTCTATTGTTGGTTTGGGTTTTTTTTTTAAAGTCAACCGAAACCTTCCAGAATATTTTGCTTCCCCCGTTAAATGCCCACACCCGAGGACGGCGACCCACGGAGCTCCTCTGCCCCACTGTTCACAAAGGCCACGGGGGCACTGCGTTTCTCCGTGCCACGAATCGCAGACGCCCCCCAGATACTCAGGCCTGAGCGCCCCCCCCCCCCCATAGTCCTAAAGGGGCTCGGAAAGAACAGGCGGCAGCAGCGGCGAGGCCACCGTTTCCGGCTCTGTTCCGCCACCCTGTCGAGCGTCCCAGGGCCTTCAAGGGGAAGACTGGGTGGAGGGGGAGACGGGGCCATAGAAGTGGGGGCGCTTGGAGGGCTGCGGCGGAAGGCGGCGAAGAGGCAAGCCACCGCCCCGTCGGCTGAGACCCTCGAGGCTTCCAAGATCAGCTGGGACTCTCCTCTCTTGCCAAGTCTCGACGGAGGGGACCAGGAACCCGCTGGCAGGTTCAAAGAGACGGGTTCACCAAAGCAGCAGCAGCAGGACGCCGCTCTCGCAGTTAGGCGCGGTGGAGGGAAAGGGAACTGTACTGCGTCTTCCTGCTCTAGACTCCTTTTGGGGGGGGGGGGCTCAAGAGAAGCACACCGCACATGGTCTTCTGCAGCACGGCGCTGCATCTCGGCTTTCTCTCTCCCCCCCCCCCCCCCCCCCGCATCCAGGGAGGGATTCCTGCCTTACCCCAGGGAGCTGGCAGCAGCCAGCCCTCCTCGGAGGACGCCGAGAGCGGCAGATGCACCTTTAATTGCTTTCCCGGGCTCTGCCTGACCCTCGCTGGGGAAGCGGGGGGGGGGGGGGGAGGCGGCGTGGAGGCAGACTCAGGTCCGCCGAGCTAAAGCCCCTTCCGAGGGACGGAGCAGCCAGGTAGCACCTCCCTCCCTCCTCTCCGTTTGCCCCTGCCAGGTTGCCAATGCAGCCCCCCCCTCTGGTCGCCTCCCCTCCCGCCCCAACCGACGCAACCAATTGGCCAGGCGAAAAGCTCCCGTGCGGGGCGGCGGCGGTTGTACTTTGCAGAGTTCAGCTCCTTTTCCCTTTCCCCTCGCCGCCTGCCACGCGCGCGCGCTTCCTCTGCCTTCCTCCCACCCCACCCGCCGCCCCTTCTCTCTGCCCAGAGCTCTCCCGGCTCCTGGGGGGGGGGGGGTTTGCTCGTGTGTGCGTCGTGCAGCGGGAAGCAGCTGGAGGGGGGGTGCGTGCGTGCGTGTGTGTGAGTGGGGAGGGGGGAACTAAGAAGAGGGGAGGAAGGGAGGAACACACACACACATACACCCCCCCGCCCGCCCGCACACGCGGAAAGCTGTTCGCGCCGTCCCCTCCCGGCAGCTTAGCAGCCAAAGGACAGACGGACGGGCTCTTCAGGCAGGCAGGCGAACTGGCTGCCCGCCTCCGCCGCCACTCTGCAGCCGGCTCCCCTTTGCCTCAGCCGCTGCCCTGCTCCGAGGAGGAGGTGTGCTACTGCCGCCGCCTCCAGGGCCCCTCGGACGCCTGGGCCAGCGGGCGGGTCGAGCCGGGCTGAAGCCGGGCAGAGGGATCCCTCGGCTCGCCGGCAGTCGCTGGGCCCTCCAGTTGCGCGGGGAGGGGGGTTGGCGCGGCGAGGGAGGGATGGGTGTGCGCGCGGGGCTGAGGACGCCTGGGATTGGGGGAGCGCGAGGCGGGAAACCCTCTCTTGCTTTTAAAAAAAGAAGTCACCCCCACCCCGTCTGGGACCCAACTTTGATCGCACTCTTTCTTCAGCCCCCCCCCCCCTTTCTCCCTCCTCCTCCTCTCTCGCTCCCCAACTGCGCGGATCACCAATATCAAAGGAGATTTCATTTGTCTCCCCTTGACAGGGCTGATCAGTTAACCCGGGAACACTTAGAAGGCTGGTATCATGGTGGAAGAAAAGCCTGTGCGCTCAGTAAGTTTTTTTTTTAAAGACCCTCTAACCAGTTTTTCCTATCTTGATGTTCTTTGCTGTGTTTGTCATATTTTTTAAAAATTAAACTGAGAATTTGATTGGGTGTGGGTACGTTGAAGTTGATGTTAATTTGAATGTGCGAATACATTGTAAAGTTCTGGCATTGAAAGACTTGCGTATGTGGACAACATTTTGTTTCTTGTATGATTACGGTAGTATTGGGTTCCCTTGTCATTTATCAAGAAATCTGTACTTTGATAACATATAAAAGGTTGCATGTGATTTTATTTCCACATCTGTATCTTTAATCTGAATGATTTGGATCAAGGTGGCTTTTTAAAAAAAGAATTTGCATGGAAGATAAGGAAAAAAAGCTCTTATTAAATATTTTGAAACAGGCCATAGATATCGGCGCTTGTCATCATATTTGTGTAATATTTTAAAATATTAAAAATTATTTATATTGTATAGTTTTAATTTTTTTAAAAAATGTAACACTATTTAGAAACGTCAGAGCATATATTAATCCAATTTTGCCACCATCACATGTAATTTCTGCTAAACTGAAGACAGTCCTCATTGGTTAACATCATTTTCCAGCGTTTTCAGGTATATTTCCACCTGTATCCAAGCGTGGGGAATTATGCCTCACAGTTTATACAAGCTTCCTTTTAAAGTCAGCCTTCATCAGTTTCTTCAGAAATTATGATCACTCTTTATCTTTGGGCATCTAGAAGAAAGGTCTTACCCAAGTTGCTAGTTATATATGAAAGATCTTCCCTACTTTTCAGTTATATATTTAAAGCCCCAACAACAATTTCTCATAATAAAAGAAAGAATTCCCTAATGAATATGTTTATTTGACAAATTTTGTGCAAATGAGACTAGTATATCATCAGGTATAAGCAAGTGACTGGTTTACATTCAACTGTTGTGCTATGGAAAGGGCTCTCTCTCACTCTCTCTCTCTCTCTGTGTGTGTCCATCAACCTTTATGCACCCAAATATATATAAAATTCTAAATTTATATAATAAGATTAATAATACATTTGAAAGGGGGGGCAAGGCTGTGCATGGTAATGTAAACTTTCAGGTACTGCTAAATTTGGTATAGTTGTTGGCACATTCAGTTCAGTGCAATTCTATTTGCTTGAACTACAAAGATATTACAAAATGAAGTAACAGAACATTTGTACTGGGTACAATAACATTTTTTCTTTTGAAGTGCAGCTAACTAGAAATGACACATGGAAGCCAGTGAATAAAACATGGGTGTGATTAATATTTGAAATGCATTTTAAATTAATCTGAACTTCATTTTTGTCTCAGCTACCTTTGCTTATCTGTAAGTACCTCATTCTAGCTTCAAGTGTTCAGTTCCACATTTTGCCAATATTATTACTATCATTATTATTTTTTACAAATTTGAAGCCATACATTGGCATTGTGATCCTAACACTTCTACTTGGAAGCCGCTTCTATTGATTCTGTTGTGCCTGTGGCCTAGTATCATACTCTGAAACATTAAAACCACAAATAAACACACACTTGAAACTAAAATGAAGTAAGAAAGAAAAGTGAACACTGTTCTAGAAGCCATAAAACACTGGACCCAATCCAGCACACTGTTCATTGCTCTGACTTCCACTGAACCTGGGTTGCTATAAGCATGCCCAGCTGTGTAGTTTTATTTTACACTTCACTAGAAGCAAAATAATTTCAAACAATTGTTTACTGAGGTGAAGTAAATGAATTCACTCTTGCCATTATTGTATGATGCATAATGTAACAAATATGATCTAATGCCCTGAAGATACATTATAGAAAGAGTGAGCATATTAAATTCTATAATTATATACATAGATTTAATTTATTTCACTTCTATAATATTGTGTGTGTATTCCCTCTCTGCAATGGGACTGTAGCTCATTCTGTGGTGTTTGTGGCACATCCCACGCTGAAGCCCATTGAAATCAAGCCTTGGATAACAGTGGCCTACCAAATCTTACACTATAGTATGTATGTATGTACGTATGTATGTATGTATGTTATAATAGATTACACCAGCTACAACATCAGACACCATGGAAACTACATTTTTATTAATGTAGTTTACACCAGATTTGAGACTGTGGTATGGAATTTAAAATAGTGACTGCACTGCATGGTTTTAGAGTTATACAGTGATGATCATAGAAAGAGCTGCTAGCCAGGCTGTACAAAGATTAAATTCTTCACACTGACTGCCAAATGGTAACCTGAATGAGAGTCTTGCCATAGATTTCTGTAGGATGATAAGGCCTTGGGTATTAATGTAAGTGTAATTAGTATTTGTGACGATGCTTTCTGGACCTTGGTCTAACAGAATTTGAACTTGACTCTTCTGTGTATGTGTTCATTAGCCCAGCATCAGAGCTGTCTTGATTTAATCACTAAATGCAACACTATACTTATTGGAACAGAGGAAGAACTTTTGATTCCTTTCGGCACGCTAGGGTCACAGTTGGGCTTTGTTTTCATAGTACTGAAGTCTACAAGGACTTTACCTGATAGCCTTGCTGTTCAGATTTGAACTTATTTTGAAAGAAAGCAACACTGATTTTAATGCAGTATATTTCTGAGGAACAGCTTTTAACATGGGATATCCCATTCACCAATAAGTGTGTTTTGGGCAAATGTTGAAATCTTATTGCCCTATTAAGTCCACAGGAGATTTGCAAGATTCTGCTTACATGATACATAATAGGTAATGAACATGTCATAATATCCAGGTAATGGTGTCATTTAGTAACTAAGCAAAACTGGAAATAGTAAGGAGAAGTTAGACAACGATCTGCCACTGGAAGAAGTTGTACATATATGTATTGGACCATAAATCTGTGTCACGTGTTGTGCCACTGCAATGTGAAATTTTTTTACTTCTTTAAAATGCTCAAAACATTCTTGGGTTTCATTTATACCACAAAATTACATGTTTTGTGATATAGTGATATTTTATATTTCAGGCTGCTAAAAGCAAAAACCTGGTCTGCAGCCTAGTTAACATAAAAACTAATTACATCCGATTGATCTGAATGGGACTTGTTTGTAGGTTGAGATGGAAATATTTCTTCCCTTTATTATTGAGTAGTTTTACTTTTTTTGGTTTTCAAATGCGGACTTATTTACTATATATACTTTTAAAAATGATGTTGAACTCTTGTGTCTATACACAGAATACAAGCATACTGTATTTAAACATTTCTTGACTCTGTCAAAGAATATTCCTGACATGTTAACTTATCATGTTAACCAGGTTTGGAATTAAAGTAGTGTGGTATCAGATTTTTATATATTTTTATAAATAGATATAGATATGGCACTATAAATTAGGTCTTTCTGTCTGTCTGTCTGTCTGTCTGTCTGTCTGTCTGTCTATCTATCTATCTATCTATCCTCAAGATGTAACATCTAATTTACATTGCCATCTCTATATCTATTTATATCTGCTTGTAAAGAACAATGAGTTGAGTATTGATTTTTAATTTGTGATTCTGCATATGTACTTCAATTCTACACAAATAAAAAATTATATTGAATATTGTATTCAGGGGAAACTGCTTTTGGGAAGTATAAAAGAATGTTTTCTGCCAAGTCAGTTGCTGAAAAGAGGAGACAAATTATATGACTACCATATTAAAAAATATAAATACAGTTAAATTAAGCAGTTGATATATACATCTGGAATAACAAACCAATAACAACAACAATAATAAACAACTACACAAAAATACCTACTTTTATAATTCTAGTAAGAAAAGTACTTTTCAAATTATAATTAGTGTGAAAAGGCATTATTTTGAACTGAGCACAAATGCATACTTCTGTCGATTTGTTTATCTGTTGAGAAAAATGGTTAAGTAAAGCCTATTCTATTTTTTTATGTTAATATACTAACACATCAGTTTACATGAGGTTTGCAAGCTTTTGGTTTTAACCCATAAAGGTATATATATGCCTTTCCCTCTATTCCTGACCATTGAGATTTTAAAGGAAGACTGTTCCAAACCATTTCATGGTAATAAATATGGAAGTGTGTGGATGAATTCCCATTCTACAGTGGCCCAAGGTCCTTGGATTCCTTTACATGGAATACTTGCAGCCCAATGCTATCAATATACAAAAAAAGAGTATTTTAAAAAAATATATGAAAAGGCATATAGTGGTTTGTTAAGTTTTTACATTTTTACTATTTTGTCTTTATGTCATTGTAACAATGTATACATTTCCCTTGTCACTTTAGGATTTTAGGGTAGAAAGACAGATATGTAGTTATTGTGTTGCAAACTTCAAGTTTTCCAGTTACTGATAATTTAAGTTTTTTGAATCCCCTAAAAATGAAATGTAGCAAGAGTACTGGGTTGATGTGGGTAGTTTGTTTGTTGTTTTCTTTAGTTTGGACCCCACATTTCCCAACTCACATGAGCAATTTAATTAGATCAAATCACAATCCATATAATGCTTTAGCACTTAACCTGCTTTATTTTGGTCCCTATGGAAGGAACAAAATAATTTTAAATCCAGATGGTTTGAGTGCAAGTATTCCTTTTAAGGATCAATTCATTATCTTGTCCATTTAAAAAAAAATCCCAAGGAATTCCCTTAGAAGATTTGATATTTCTTTAATGGATTTATGCAATTCAGTCTTCTGCTTGTTTACTCCAAAGTAAGCTTCATGAGCTCAATGGAACTTATCACTAAGTAAATTACAGTGCATCCTAAAGACACTTTTCCTGGGATTAAACCCTATTGAGTAGGATTCCGAGTAGACCTGCTTAGAATTGCATTGTAGGTTTGCAGACATTGGGGGTTTAAGGGTGCTGACCCTCCCGCCAATCTAATATACTAAAGTTTACATCTTAAAAATGCATCAAAAAACCCTGCCCCCCATTTCAACATTTACATGGACACACACATATAGGATCTCAACAGAACCTGTTTCCAAGAAGGAGCCCAGCAGCTGCTGTTGAGCATATGACCTTTCAAGTAACTTCCGAGTAAATGTGTTTAGGACAGGCATGCCAGTTTGTTCAGAGCAATTTCAGGGGGAAAAATGAACTTTACAATTAATGAAGGAGTTATGTTAATAACAGCCCATCTCTTAAAATACTCAGCCAGAAGGTCAAGCCTTGTTGCTGTGATGTCAGAGACAAAACGTGCCACCGTAGACAGAACAGTTGGAGGTTTAATTCTATTTTCATGAGGAATAAGCGCATTAAAAGTTCCATTAAAATAGCTCCTTGAATATCAACAACAAGTTCATTTATGGGCGCTTTAAAAAAACCTAAATCAGGTAGGCTGTTAGAAAAAAGCAGACTGGGGATGGTTGGTTGGACAATGTTTAAAATACTCTTTTCTTTATGTTGTTCATATTTACAAATTACTTTTTATGTGTTAAGATGCTGTAAAACTATTCTGTTTATCTGTGTCTAAACTGTTAATCTAAGTTGTTTTAAATCTGAAGGGTTTTTTTTAAGCTTTTGTTTTGGGTGGCAAATATTATTGATTCAGGCTACAATCCTGGACACATTTAGGATGGATAGTTAAATCCTTCTAAGCTCAATTGTAGCTGTGGTCTGTCTTCTTATTTCAGCTAGCAGCTTCAACTTTGTTGGTGTGTGTGTGAGTGTGTGAGTGTGTGCGTGTGTGCGTGTGTGTGAGAGAGAGAGAGAGAGAGAGAAAGAGCAAGAGCACTGTAATAAACAAGAATGAGAAAAAGAAGGTATTGTCACATGCAATATGGTTGTACTTAATCACCTAGTATTCAAATGCTGACATTATGGAATTTTGTTTAGCTTGCTGAATACATTAAAAAAAAACCCTAAAGGGAAGTTGAAATTCCAGACTTTCATCACCATTAAAAAAATGTGAGAGAAATATATAAAAAAGTTCCATTAACAGTCCTTTTCCAGAATTGCATCTGAATTGTAGTCTACAGGCCCTGATCAAAATATTGTAAAAGCATTTTAGTTCGTCTAAAACTAAACAATGAAAGTGACTCCCCAGTTGCTCTATACTGCTGATCTATATTCTTAGAAAAATATTACTATTTGTCTTCCTCGAAAACACTAATATTGGAATTAGAGCTACCTTTGCATGTGCTGAAGGGCTTGCCCAGTAGGATCTATGATTATTTTCCTTTGAATAGCAGAGCACCATGCTATTGTAATCAGGATAGGGAGCATTAACCTTGAGAGCTAAATGTAAGGTCAATGTTCAGAAGTAGTGGGGAGAGATGTTGGTCTGGGGAGAGATGTCGGTCTGAAGCCCTGTTTACAAGAAGCATTTGGTTGGACACTGCTGCAAAGAGAATGTGGGACTAGATAGACATTTGGATCAGTCCAGTAGGAGTCTTCTTACATTCTCATCATTCTCTTCTGACACTCTGGGTCCTTTCTGAAAAGGGTTTATAATTCTTTCTCTCTCTCTGTCTCTGTAGCTGCCTGAGGAATACAAACCAAAATTCCCTTGTGCTCACAAGAGTAGTTACACCGTTCTTTGGACCAACTGTTAGTGTTGCCTGGGACATTATTAACTGATAATTTCATCAGCTAAGTCACCAATACTAAATGCATTTACTAGAAAGTAAGTCCCAGTAACTTAGTTAAGGGAATTTCGTTCCATATAAATGCATTTAAGATTAGAGCTGGAGTATAAGAATGAGCTGAATTCAGTCTACAGCATACTGCAAATTACAAAGATTCTCAAGAAATTTCATGAAGTTCAAAAGGAAAGCACTTAACTTTTTTTGGGGGGGGGGTCCTCTGTGTTTGTATTTTGAAAGATTTGCATTCAGAAGCAGGGGAAAGTGAATGACTAGTCAGGTGAAACTTCCGTTATGACCCACTCAGTGTAAACAAGTTGAATCAGGCCTAGAATGGTTCCCCGCTCCCTGGTCCTGAACACTTTTGGTTAAAGAAGTCTTAGTTGTTACTAGTTACAACAGTGGGTTAAAAATTAGACAGAAATGTAATTTTTAAGTTAGTTGTTCTTTACATTGTGCTTGAAGAAGAGTCTCTTAAAATAAGACATGGTACATTGTTCTCTGTGTTATTGGTATAAATGCAAATGTCAAGAGCTGGCTGCACACCAGAAGAATCAGAGAAGGTGCTTCAGTACTGGTATTGGTGTTAGAGTTATTCTTTTCCTTTGGACAATTTGTGTTAAAGCAACTGATAATCCGGTAGCTTGTTGCATACTTTAATTCCTTCTTATTCCCCTTTCGTTGCTCATTATGATTAATAATTTAACTAGCACTTTCGATAAGCAAAATCATGATAGTCACCGCCTCATTCATCCTAAGTCTGTGAGAGAGGTTTTTCCCCTCACACTTGCGTGTAGACTCTATGCACATGTGCCCATGAACAGGCATAAACTAGGGGCAGATCTTGATGCTGTGTCCTTGGACCTTCTCTATGCAGATTCATGATTGTGCTTAGAATCACCAGCAAAGGCTATGCTAGCCACACTGATTTCATTCCTTCCTGATAAGATGTAGTAATATAATCCAGAGCTGTCACACAAAAGCTGTCTTTCAAGCACAGAGTAACATAATAATTTAGAACCCAATTTGACGAACAGAGTTCTCAAAATATGAACAAAATTATTTTCAGTGTAATGTTTAGAAATAAGCAGATCTGTAGATGCATTTCTCTTATAGTTCCTATGTATGTTTTCTTGAAAGAAAGTTCTACTTAGTTTTTCACAAGTAAACATACTTACTGGCTCTATCATAGTGGGACCTATGTCCAAATAAGCATTCATAGATAAGGCAGACTGAAGGACTGCAATTCTGTGACAATAAGCAATTGTACAATTCCAAACTGTGAGGATCCAGTGATCCAGTTAGTGGAAGTTCAGAAGCACAAATGATCATTACATGCCCTTTTAGAAGATAACTTTTCTCTGCAGCACATGGTCTTGACTAGGCCTCAAGGGCTATAATCCTATACCTGTTTGCTTGGAAATAAGCTCTGCTGAATACAGTGGGATTTATTTTCAAGTAAATATGTTTAGGATTGGGTGGAAGAATTCCTACCTCTACTCCATACATTATTTAGAAGGTAACCCTGGATTAGAGCTGCACTGTAAAGAATGGGAACCATCTTTACACACCAAGTGTGCCAGATTATTTTGCTGCAGATTCATAGCATTCCCCAGTCCAGTGACCTAGGATGGGATCCAGATTAAATTTTCTGCTCAACGAAGGGATGGGGTAATTTTTGCTAATTCCCTTTTCCTGCTGCAGATGCCCAGTTTAGTTCTCATGCTGTTCCTGAGAGTCCCTTGTCTTCAAGGAGCAGCATTTCAGGGAGATCAGTAGACAGCAGTGTATGTGTGCGTGCATGGGGGGGGGGCACTGGCAAAAGTGCCTTGCAAGAACAGGAAACATAGCCTGGATCCATAATCTGTGAAATGGAGATACATTTCATATATGAGTGGGGAAAATGTTATGTGGGTCCTTCATTCCACTGACATGTACTACTTACAGCATTAGATTAGACAATTTAAAATCCCTTGTCCATGAAAGCCACTGGGGGAACACATGAATCTGCTTTATATTGAACCAGTCCATCGGTCCATCATGTTCAATATTGTCTAAAGCCTGGAAGTGGCTTTCCGGGGCTTTGAGTTAAGGTCTTTCGTATCACCTATTACTTGATCTTTTTTACTGGAGGTGCTGGGGACTGAACCTCGGACCTTCTGCACAAACCATGCCCCCCTTGCCCTTTGGGTGATTTTGAGATTATTGCTCTCTTAGCCAAATTTACCACTGAAGAAAAAATGGAAGAGAGGAGAACTACATATACCACCCTGAGCTAATGGGAAGGGCAGGATAAAATGGGATAGAGACATAAATAACTTCTAGGGTTTTGGAGTGTTGTGTGTTGCTCCTGGTGCACCACAGATAACTGAAACATACATACCTACTTTTTTATCTGTCACCTGCAGATTACTGGCTGTATTTAACTTCCCCCCAAATAAGTTATTCCAGAGAATTGCCTTCAGCAAATGCTTTCCACAGCATTAGTGCAGAACTAGGCTACAAAAGAATATTAATCTAATACATTCCAAAATTCAAATCCATGTGATTAATAAGTATTATCTATAAATAAGGCCCTAATGATTCTTTGGCAATGTTGTAAACACAAGAATCAGAGGCAATTATTGTCATTATTGTTCGGCAAGTACTTTCTGTGAATACCAAATGGATGTTGCTGTCCAGCTACTTGGCAAATGTATATCTTGTAACGAAACAGATGTCAGGCAGCCTGTTCTGCCTTCAATTACACTTGCCCAGTACACAGGGTGTGTAAAGGCAGAGGGAATCAATTTATTGAAGGCAAATAACCTGCTGGTTGAAACTGTCTCCCGGTCCTTATTAACCCACTTAAAACATAAGTTTTACAGTAGTGCCAGAAAAGTCATTTTCATCACCCTGTGAAGCAAACTGGATGTGCAACAACCATGATTATTAGTACACAGTTAGATGGATGGACAAATACACACCAGCAACATTTACTTTTTGTCTTATGCAATACCCACAAAGGAAAACTGTAATGAAAAATTTATACAGTTTTATAAAGTGCTAGTTTAACATCTTATTGTGTGGTTTGAGAACTCATTCTTTGTTCCAAAAATAAATGTCTAAAAACGCAGCCAATGAGTGCATAAACTACTTCCCTCACAGATGTTGGTCTGACTTCACCCTTAGAAGTTACAGCATTTTAGAGATACCAATAAAAATGAATTATCTTTATCACAGTATTTGAAATATCAATTCTCATGTTAAAATCTATTGCAGGAACTCTGACTTTTAATATCTCTAATGATTAGTCTTAAAAATGTCAGTCAAAAATTAATCTAGAAACTCCCTTAATTTGCTTGGAGGAAAATAAACTGTAACATCACCATGACAATGAGCTGAAGGCTGAGAAAAAAACCCCTAAACTTAGGTTTTGCAGGTTGAAACCCAAGACTCTGTGCTAGTGGGAGGCAATTACATTTCATAAAGATCTAAAAAAAATGTGCTTTTTCAAAACCTGTATAGTCTACATATCTGTTCTCAGTTGTGCAAGTTTACCAGGCTACCCTGATCTGTTCTTCAGTGTACACTGAAAAATACAAAGTCTGCCTGGCAAATAGAAAACCTTTGGGGAGTACTTCTTCAGTTTATAACTAGTTGGAACCAATGCTTCCTCTAAGCTGTGGATTCTTGTGAGCAAAAATTCTACTTGGTGAGCTATTGGCACTAAAGCTGTGAGTGAGCAATTTGGCTGCTGTATAAATTAGTTTGTTCTGCAGCGATCCTTCCTGAGCTAAGACAAAAATGGGTGAGCCAGAGGTGAAAAAACTGTGAGCTAGCTCACACTAACTCAGCTTAGAAGGAACACTGGTTGGAACAGTTGTCTGGATGTTCTAAACATAAGCATGTTGGGATATCATGATGTGGAAAAGGTTGTCAACTTAGAACTTGATTTTTCTCTCACTTGATATTTTGGGCATATAGTACAAGTTAAATTATCGTTTGTTGCTTTCGTACCTCTACTTGTTTTGTAGTGTAAAACTGAAACTCTGGTCCTTGGAAAGTAAGCTTTCCATCACAACAGGGGCAAGTCACTTATACAGCCCTTCTGTTTCATCTTACTGCCTCCCATTACCTGGTGAACATATACATTTTGACTTCTTAGAGGTGGTAGGTTCTACAAGCTGTTCTGCTGGCAAAAGAAGGAAGGAGTGGCTGCTTTTGTTCAACAAAAAGTTTATGCTGGGGAACATGGTGGGAGAAAGCCACATGGGACAGGAGCTGTAGTGAAAGGGGGAAATTGGGTGAGATTGAGCAAAAAAGGCTAATAGGATCCAACCCAGTGTAATTTCAGTATATTATAGATCATTTTATTGCATTTTAATTCCACTGTAAACTGTCTTAAGAGCCCTGAGAGCTGGTGAGATACCGCATTCTAAACAAATATGTTTATAAAACACCTTGACCTGGATAGCTCAGGCAAGCTTGATCTAATCAGATCTTGGAAGTTAAGCAGGGCTGACCCTGGCAAGTATTTGGATGAGAGACCTCTAGAGAATACCAGGGCCGGAAGGCCAGAGGCAGGCTATGAAGCCATTTCTCTGAACTTTTGCTGTGCCCCAGTAGGAGTCACCAGAGGTCACCATGACTTCTAGGCATGGGCACACACCCATGCGTGCACACACACATGTGTACACACACACACACACACACACACACACACACACACACACACACAAAAAAAAAATACCAAAAAAAGAGCATGTTTATAAAACAGTGCTGCAAGGTTCAAATAAAGTAGGACAGGAAGTGAAGAAAGATCTTTGAAATCAGGACAGAAGACTGAAAATTATAAGTAGAGAAGATTTAAGATTATTTTATACTTATTCTTATAAATTGGGTTACTTCCTGTTCAGTCCATTAACAGCTGTATAATCCCTATGGACAGATTTCAATTTCTCCATAGACATTATACTTAGTAGTAGAGTTGAGTAGCTAGTGCTACTATTCAGCAATACCAGGGCTCGGATGGGTAGGCACATCCTTGGCAGACAAAACTGCACTGTTTGCAAGCTGCCAGCAGGCTGTGTGAATGCCCAGAGTCATCTGCAATGGGTCAAGGTGTGAACACATGAAGCTGCCTTGTATTGCATCAGTATAGTCTACTCAGATTGGCAGCAGGTCTCCAAAATCTCAGGTAGCAGTCTTTTGTGTCTTTTAATGTGATCCTTTTTAACTGGAGATGCTGGGGATTTAACCTGGGACCTTCTGCATGCTAAACAGAAGCTCTACCACTAAGTCATGGCCCTCTGCAGGTGCAGTACCAGCCTGGATAAATGGATTAATTGTGTCTCTCCTGTCCAGTACCCAGAAAATTATATTAGGGCTGGAGCCTTACTACTAAGTCAGAAGAACCTCTCCTGAGCCAGAGCCCAATAGTGGCAATAAGTGTCTAAGCAGGGTCAGGTCAGGGCCCTTGATGATGGGCTCCTGCCCACAAAAAGTTGGATCTAGTCCAGCTTTCCATCACATCAAGGAAGATGTATGGCTGGGTCCAATCAGCTCTTCTGCTGATGAGAAAAAGGAATGAGGGGGTGGTCCCTTTGATCACCCCAAAGGTTTGTGCTGGGGATCATGGGACCTGGATCAGGGTTGCCAGCTGTGGGGTGGGAAATACCTGAAGATTTTGGGGGTAGAACTTGCAGAGGGCAGAGTTTGGTGAGGGGAGGGACCTCAGATAGATAGAATCCACCCTCAAAACAGAATTGTGTCCTGGGGAACTGATCTTGGTCATCTAGAGATCAAGTGTAATAGCAGGAGATCTCCAGGTGCTACCTGGAAGATGGCAACTGTGGAACTAGATTAACAAAAGTCAGAGACTGCATGCAAGTGCCCTATAATGCCTTCCAGCTCACATAGTGCACCTTGGATTGTTTTTCTCCCTGTGTAAAGTAAAATTGGCATACATCCTGAATTTGCAATCTAAAGTATATGAGTGAAAAATGCAATACCTGCACCACTGCAGATCTTATTACAGGAAGTGCAAAGGAGATGAAGCTTTTATTTCTGCAACTAGAACAAAAGATGTGTGCATTTTGTGATTACAGCAAATACATGGAATACTTAGGAGGAACAATGATCTTCTTGTTCATTTTCATAACATAACATTCCTCTGCATAGTATATCTTTCCTTCTCAGCTATCTTGCTAATTTTCTTACATTTGATGTTTAAAAAAAAATTGAGTCCTTGTTTCTTATCTTTAGATGATATAATTAAAATTTCAGTAGTTTTATCTTCGTACTTGGGTACATTTAACTATAAGAAATAAGCTACATTTTGCTGGTCTGAACTATAACAAACCCAACTCATCCAAATACAACCTTAGCTTTCCTCCAGAAGTTCAGTTCAACTGCACACCAATCTTGAAAAGCTGGGTTAGACTGAAAGAGAAGTGTACTGCTAAGGCCACTGACAGAACCACCAACGGTAGTTGCTCTAAGGCAACAAAACTCCAGGAGTTCTCTGGAGATCTTTGAAGTCAGGCATGTGATGTGATTTATTCTCATATGATGCTTCAGTTGATTTTAGGTTATAATCTTTGTCTGGGGCCTGTAGAGGTTGTCAGTCTCTGGCCACTGAGCAAGTTTTGTGGCTAAATAGTGATTTAAACCTGAATTTAAAAAATCTGTCACTTGTAGCTCCTGTGCAACATTGGCTGGGCTGTCACACTATATTTCTGAATAATGATATTGTTGATTTCAAAGGCTGAATGCTGGAGGAATAGATGAACGAAAAACTTGTCCTAGAAGCCACACTTGTCAAGTGTTGTTACTGGCCAGGTATATCTGTTAGAACAGCTGTTATTAGAACAGCTTTTTGTTTAAACAGCACCCTAAGTTCCTCTTGGGTTCTGGTATTGAGAAATATTCCACGAAGGGAGAAACTACTGTTTGTAAAGGGTGAAGCTGGAGTATTAATTCATAATTAATCTGTGCAATATATTTAGGTGGGCCAGTAGATAGATGATATAGAGATAGGTAGGTAGGTAGATAGGTAGCTAGATAAGCAAAATTAGCTAAAGCACTGATGGAGAGTGCAAGATGTTCTTTAACATGCCAATTATTGACTCAATAGATTGTTACAGCTTCCCAGCTATTAGGGTCTGCTGTGTCAATGTGTACTTGGGGACTATTTAATATGCAGACAGATTATACAACAGGCCACAACTATTATTGTCTATCAATCAGTAAAACTACATGCATGCACACTTTACATACCTGCTAATGCTGTTTTGTGTGCCCATAACAGTTATTAAGGTATTTTAAAAAAGAAAAGCTCCTACATTAATTGTGGATTTCTTTTTGGTCCCCCCAATAAAAATCCTTTTTTGGGGGGGGGGGAGGGGGAGAGAAGGGATTTGGAATGCAATTAGTGGGCTAGACAGTAATCCTGGGCATTCGGCACCTGTCAAATCTTGCAAAATTTGTGATTCTATTTGTGCATGTGTATTAGAGATCAGGATTGTGCTGTCTCTTGTACAGTAAAAGAAAAGATTTGTCTTTTTTTTAAAGAGTAAAAGAGAACATCAACTCCTCATTTTACCTATGATCTTCTTCAGTAGCAATTAAATAAGCCTATACCACCTAAGAGAACTGTTAATATAAGATAAGTGGCATGACAGGGTTTTTTTGGGGAGGGAGTGGAGTAAGTATTGGATTATTTACTATGTTGTGATATCTGCTGCTTGCTTGCAAAAGGCTAAGGAAGGAAGGAACATGAAAGGTTCATTTGATCATCATAAGGAAAAGAATCACGACTTATGCGTTGCTTTTCAACAACCTATTTTTTATTAAAGCAGGCAGAATCAACTGATGTGTTTCATAAGATACATTCTTGTGATTTGCATGAAAATGTAAAAAAAACAGTGTGAAACAGAGTGAAGAAACTCTCTACGTCAGTTGTCGAAAACGTCTTTGAAGGATGTGTATATCTAAAAATGGTGATATATAGTACTGCATCTACTAGATTCATCATCATCATCATCTCCCCCCATCCTTATCCTCATAATATTTCTCTTAATGTCTATATCTGTATAAATACCCATCTTTATACCTGTAATTCTATGCACTATTTTGTGAAGGTTAGCAGAGAAAAGACAGGAGGAAGATTTCAGGATTCTGATTGTTGAAGCAGTGTTCTCTTACAGGATATGACCCCTTCTTTCCACATGTGTTTCTCTGCTGTACTGTTTAGCAATAAAGTTTATGGGGCAAATACAACCAAAGGACTAGAGTGATCTTTAGGGAACTCTGGGAAGGCTGGGATTCTCTCTCTGATAGTAAATGCCAAAAGCTGAACTTGAATCTGTTCCTAAAGTATCAGAAATAATAAGGAAAGTGCTTGTAAATACTACAGAATGTCCAAATGGCCAAAGTGTATCTATCTATGCTTGAATTTAAGAGTAATGCTTCTAGGGCAAACAGAATTGCTTCTAAGACCATTTTAGGCCTCACTGCCTCAGATTAAACACACTGTCTGAATTATTCAGTGCTCAAGGAATTGCATTCTGCATAAGCTCAGAGGAAACTTCTGTTTTATTTGAAATATTGTCAGCATTTGAGAAAAACGTTGGGTACATCCCTTGGAATCCATGTCTCAAAAGTAAGTCCAAAGTAAACATAAACCCAGAATATTTGAGGAATGAAAAACAGGAAAGGATTCAGGAAAACATCACGAATGCCATAAAAGACCTGAAAGGGAAGTGATGTGAAAAAAATGGAAGGAATTAAAACAAAAAAAGAAAGATGATTAAAGGGGAATATGCTGGAAGTTTTCAAATACTTAAAATATGTTACAAAGAGAGGCAGAAAAATATCCCACATCTTCTGAATTTAGGGTAAAAAGCAATGTGTTTAAATGATATGGAGACAAATTTTAGATTACAAAACTTTCTGAATTCCAAGAGTGCTTTTGAAAGTGGTGGTTTATGGGTGTTCAGTTCTCTGCATATGAGTGTTGTTTATCTGCAATCCACAGATTCCTCTAGGTGCTGAATACTACAAGTGAAATGGAGCGAGATAATCGGGGGGGGGGGGGGCGCAGAAGTGAGGCTATTTGCTCCAGAGTAATTTGACCTGCAGTTGCGCGATCACACAGTTCTGTGAAGCTGTGGGCACAGCCCGCCACTGTGTGATCAGACGCAATCGCGGGTGAGTCGGAGGTGGGGTTTTTTTTGCCTTCCCCCCCCCCCCCCGATGCACTTAAACAGGGGAACGATGGCCCCGATCACACGCAGAATTAGCCACGCAATAGGCATGACTCCCAGCCGGATTTTAAGGGTGCAATCACACGAGCACATCTTTTTTTTTTTTTATAAATTTTTACTGATTTTTCCTATATCTACAACTAATACGCTACAATCTAAGCTACATATACCTTATACAGAGAGTACTTTATCATTTGCTTAATACTACCATGTTACATAATATAATTATGAAGCATTTAGAACCTTGGATAAATTTCAATTATTTTGTTACTGCTACTATAAAAATTATCAAAACTGTTTGGCAGGCACGCCCACCTAGAGAAATACGGTTAATTAAACAATTTATAATACATAGGTGCAATGCTTAATAAAACAGTTTAATCACTATTTCTTCTTTCGTCCTCTTCTTGTCTTAACAGTCTCATCTACTTTTGGAGCTGCTGCTCCTTTTTCTGAGTCAGACACTTCTTCTTCACTCTTTGAGCTATCAAATCCATACATGCTTTCTTGCGAGGCCAGTGAACCATCTGAGTCTCTCCCAGTTTTCTTTTCTTTGCTTTTTTCCAGAAATTTTTTCGCTTGTTGAACAGAGTCAATCTTATACTTCTTATCTTTGATGCTGAAGCATAGTCCTTCTGGAGTATTCCAGCGATAGATGATAGACTCAGACTGGAGCCAAGATGTCAATTTTCCATAGGCTTTCCTTCTTTTCCTTATTTCAAATGGGATATCCTTCATCACTTTTACTTCTTCTCCCAGGATCTTCAGAGCTGCTTTGTTTGTGATCCTAAGCACCACGTCTCTTGTAGATTTTTTGGAGAACCTTATCATAATTTCACCAGGCAGGCTTTTCTTTTTAGTATAATCTGGATAGGTTCTGTAAACCATATCCATATAGCTTTTTATATCCGCTGCTTTCATGCCTGTCACTGGTTCAAGTGCTTCACTTAGCAAATTTTTAAGGTCTTCTCCTGTGTTTTCTGGCACATTCTGAAGTCTTAGGAAAAAATTCGATCTTTCCATTTGTAATTTCAAAAGCTGATCATGGTGGAAGGCCTTTTCCTTCTCTGCCTTTTGTAGTCTTGAGTCTTGGTTTTTTACTGAAGTTTTTACTTCCAGAAGTTCTCGCTGCAGCTTCTCTGTGGTTTTATTCGACTCTTTTAGTTCTAACTGCATTTTGTCCATCTTCACGTTGAGAGCTGTCATTTGGTCCACTAGAGGTCGCAATAACGAGGAGAACACCGCGCTCATCTCTGTGGTATCAACCTTTGCACTCGGAGCTGTACTTCCTAGTTTGGGGGAAGGTTTCGGTTTCTCCGCCATTGTTGAGGCTGCGCTCTTTGTTTATAGATAGATAAGATGAACGAAAGGAGCAAATTTTCGAACAGCACTTATGTCCTTTTAAAGTTTATATCTCCAAGTGAGCGATGCTGCCATCTAGCAAGGCGGATGGGCTTTTATTCATGCAGTAATGCCACGTGAAGAGTCTGGTAAGTACGCCAGTCCTGGAGAGGGGGGTGGGTGGGTTTCACTCCTTCTGCCGTCTTCCCGCTGTATTCTGCTTTTCTTACTTCAGACTCACGTTTTCTCCATGCGTAACTGTCAGTTCCAGCCTCATTGCTTCGCACTCTCTGCTGCTTCACGGATTTGCGCTTTCAGCCATACGGCTCCCACGGCGGGGGAACCTATGGGGGTGATGGAAAGGGATCTCGATCCCTCGGTCGCCACCGTAGGGAGAGATCCCCTTCGTGCCACCCCAGGCAGAGCCCCCTCACTGGGGTCTCTGGGGGCTCGGCACCAGTCCAGAGCCCCTTCTTCCCGCCGGGTACGGATCGCGCTCCCCGCAGTTGCGGAGGAGCATGTCCGCCATTATCGCAAGTCTTGCCGGAAGTCCACACGAGCACATCTGTGAAGCGTCCCGCACCTGTTGGCAAGCCGTTTTGCTTCACCGGAGAAGCAGAGTAAAAAAAAACACTGGGGAAACTCCAGTATCAAACGGGTTGCTGCAGGCCACAGACACAGTTTCCCCATGTAATCGCTCCAGGGCAGACTTGTGGCGTCGGTGCTGTTGTTTTTCCCCCGTCTCAGTATGCGCATCACCGTATACTGTCATTGGAAGCCATCAGGGTGAAGATGCGATTCATCAATCCCGCATTTAAGCGAATCGGTAACAAACGACAAACACCTCCCCCCCCCCAACTCACCCGTGGTTGCATCTGATCATGCAGTGGCAAGTTGCACCTACAGCTTCGCAGAACTGTGTGATCGTGCAACTGCGGGTCAAATTGCTCCAGGGCAAAGAGCCTCACTTCCCCCCTCCACTTTATCTCGCATGTGTGGCTGGGGTCGATGAATCTCATCTCCACCCCGAGGGCTTCCTATGGCAGTATGTGATGATGCGCATACTGAGAAGGGGGAAAATGGGCATGGTGTCGGGATAGTCTGATTAGACTATCCCCGATGCCATGAGTGTGCGCTGGAGCTATCACATGGGAAAAGTCCATCTGTGGCCCGTAGCAAACGTGTTTCATACTGGGCTTTCCCTAGTATCTTTTAACTCCACTTCTTCAGCGGGGAGAAACGGGTTGCCGACGGGTGTGGGACACTTGCCAGATGTTCTGGTGTGATCGCACCCTTAAAATCCACATGGCATTTGTGCCTATCATGTGGCTAATTCTGTGTGTGATCGGGGCCAAAGTATCTTTTCTGATACCTCTTGGGTTAGCAGTGCCTGAGAATAAAAAAGAACAAAAAGAGTTGTGTAATATGCTAATTATAATCTAAACTGCATAATAAACATATGACAATGTAAAAATACAAATACAAAAGTCCAAAACAAGTGAATATTTTCAGGTAAGTGACAAGGTTCTCTGGAATACAGTCTCGTTTCGTGAACAAACTTCATCCGAACAGGAATAATATTATCTTATAAAAGGAAGAAGGATACATATGTATAGTTCTGAAATACATATAGATACATTGTATAGAGGCATCCAAATTTATACAATGTATCTATATGTATTTCAGATGTGTAGTACTATGTGACTGATTTTTGACCTGATGAAATTAATGTTCTACTTTTTTGTATGTGTCACACAACTTTACATGTATATATGTATACCTTATGGTAAATTTTTCTATATTCCTGTACTCCCTTGTTTCCGTGTTGTAACTATATATACATATGCTTCTTCCTTTTATAAGATAATATTATTCCTGTTTGGATGAAGTTTGTCCACGAAACGAGATGGTATTCTGGAGAACCTCGTCACTTTCCTGAAAATATTCACCTGTTTTGGACTTATGTATTTGTATTTGTACATTGTCATATGTTTATTATGCAATTTAGATTATAATTAGCGTATTACACAACTCTTTCTGTTCTTTTTTCTCATGGTTTTTGGGGTTGTGGTTCTCTTGTTATCTCTCATGATATCTGAGAATGGCATCTGGAAGTGACTTAAAAATAGTTTAGCCATCAAACAGTCTGCTTAGGAAGATGGTAGAAGCTTCTGTTCTTTGTTAAATAAAGGATATTATGCCTTAAGGTACAGAACTGGATCTCAGTTTTACTGTTCTATTGTTCCAAGGCCTTACCTATTGGAACTATGCTCTGTTTTAACTAGGGATGCTGCAAACTTGGCAAAATAATGCAAACATCATTCAAACTTGCCGTGACTGATCTGAGCAGTTTACATGTGGGTTGAACAGGTCCCTCATTGAATCACCACAACCTGAAATGTGCTGCATCGAATTAAATAAACTGAACTGAATTGAATCACCACAACATTTTGCTTGAAATCTGAACTGGAAACCATGTTGAGCAACTTTGTGTCTGCACAGTAGCCACTTCTGCCCGCTTTTTTGCATCACTTGCTTTGTATGCTAGGGGTCTTGTGCAGGTCATACTTTGTAAACAAACTACATTTGTAGATTATGCGTTGCAGCTGTGGTAACTTTTGCATCTCTGTGTGTACATCCTTCTGGAAGGTGAGAGCATATACCAAAATCACGGTTGGGTCATTAGAGAGATCTATTTTTTAAGCATAGGTCATTTGCAGTTTTCCTACTCTTTGCCCTTGCTCAGTCAAGATACATAATTTAAATGATCCACATTGTATCACAATTGGCGGGTGGTAGGAGTGTGTGCTTCAAAAAATTTTTTGTAGTAATTTCAGTTCTGGATTCCAGGGAGGAAACACAGCACCACTTGTTCAATTGGGCTGATTTGTGGACATGTAATGAACCAAGCCAGAGGATAACCCTGGTTTCAGCTCACGATAATTTAACATCACTATCCAAGCCACTATGAGAGTGGCATGCAACATTCAAAATTCTACTTATAGAAAATATATTAGACAATTCCTTCAGGAGGATGAGGAGAAGGCAATCATAGAATTAGAAAAAAAAACTGATTGCATGTAACGGCATTTGCTATTCTGAACATGAGGCTTAGTGCTCAAGAATGGTAGAGCAGTTTGACTTTTATTCAAGAGAACGTTTGTGGTACAATTATAAAAGTAAAAATGCAGTCAATACAAACAAGTCCTGGAAACACAGGTGCATGCGGCGAATACAAGGTATCAACAATGAATACATAAGAGAATATTTTGGCATGAATTTTCCTTCTGGTGACATAGATGATTTTTGAGAGTTCCTAGTGAAATAGTCTATGGGTGGGAGAGTAGAACTAGGCTCTGTCCATGGCGGCCAGTGATGCCTGGCCAGTCTTCCTCACTGCTTGAGGTGTCCAGGTGTGGGTCCTAGATGTCATGGGAGTCTTCTCTGGGCAGAGGGGATCCTCCTCAGGTGGTTGCGGTGGGGTCGCTGGCTCCTCTGGTCTACTACAAGTGGTCAAGTCCTGGTTTCCTGGATCTCAAGCCTATGGCATGGGATCATAAGAGCAGGCTGTGAGTGCTGCTGCACTAGTCTACAACTGTGATTTAAAAAGGTAAATGTGTCTCAAAAGAGAGTATATTGTAGAGATCCATCCCCCATGAGGGTGAAATGTGTTTTTATCAATGCGATCGGTGTATTCCTATGCAGAGTTATACCAGCCTGGTGTAGCATGGACTCTGATCTGGGACAACCGGGTTTGATTCCGCACTCCTCCGCTTGCACCTGCTGGATGACCTTGGGCAAGCCATAGTTCTGGCGCAGCTGTTCTTGAAAAAGAGCAGTTTTTGTCAGAGCTCTCTCAGCCCCACCTACCTCACAGGGTGTCTGTTGTGGGGAAGAGAAGGGAAAAGAGTTTGTAAAAGCCACTCTGAGACTCCCTTGGGTACTGAAGGGTGGGGTACAAATCCAATGTCGTCTTCTTCTTTGAAATAAATGGGCTTTAACTGGAGAAACTAGGCATAGGATTGCACTGTCAGTGTCCAGGACGTCTTGCACAGCTAAGGAGTTACCATGTCAGGAAGGCAGGCTGACCACTCACTGTGGTACATTTCCAAAGTGCTCAACATTATTATCCTCATATGACCAAATGGCATCCATTCACTCATAAGGCAAAAAGTAAATGGGAGCACCACTGGTGTGGGGCTAAACATTTCTCCTGCATGTTTGAGTGAGGGTGAGGTTTTGCTCCTTCTCCATGGTTTTCCCAACTGAAACACCACCAAGAAAAAAAAGGGGCAGAGATTGTGATTCAGATAGTCAGTTAAATACAACAGCTGAACAAGGGGAGGGGCTATGTGGCTCAGTGGTAGAACATCTGCTTGGCATGCAGGAGGTCCCAGGTTCAATCTCCAGCAGCTCCAGTTAAATAATTTGGCAGTAGGTAATGTGAAAGAACTCTGCATAAGACTGTGGAGAGTTGCTGCCCATCTGAGTAGACAATACTGACCTTGATGGACTGATGGTCTGATTCAGTATAAGGCAGCTTCATGTGATATTTCAATCTACACTACGTGTTGTAAACTTAATACATATTATGTTCAGGCATGGATTTTTTTTTTTTTAAAAAAGCAGTTTTCTCCCCCTTCTTTTCCCTAAAGACATTCAGAACTTGAAATAAATAAGGAAATCACATTTTAATTAGTAACAACAGATCGAGGCAGGAAACTCACAGTTAAACAGAGAATTTTCTGTTCCTGTACACCCGGCTTAAGCATATTGCATCAGACTTTATTTGGATTTGTAGGCACCCAAATGAATCTGACCTAATAGCTAATGAGAGCTAGTATACTTTTTAAAAACCCATCATCTGGGTACTAAAATAATGAAAGCCAAAAAAAAAAAAAATCAGCCTGAAGCATTGTGTGTTTCCTTACTTCCCTGTGCTGCTTAAACATGGATGGATTTTTAATAATTTATTTCTGTGCTTCATCTCCAGGGAATAGTTGCCAAAGGCTTTTCATTTTGTGTTCGATGCTTGCATTAGAAGCTTACAAAAGATACACACCCCGTTTACGAACATGCAGAATGGCACACAAAGAAATGTGGAATCTGCATACCCAAATCTGGGTTTAGAGCAGGCAATAGGGATAGAAAAATAATAATGCTGGGACTGTAAATGCTTGACTTGATAGGACGTTCCACAGAGACAAATGGGACTCGCTTCCATCTAATGTGCCTGGGTGTTAATCTGTGTAGTCTGCTGATGTAGATCTGGGTGTTTATCTGCGTTGTGAGTGGCTTTCAACTTAAGCCTGCAAATTGCACTGGCAGGCTCCCTCGCAGCTCTGTACGGCTGCTCCAAGGTTAGAGTCATTAGCCAGGAGCCTGATCCTGAACCTTTAATTTATGCACACCACCGGTGAAGGGATTGATAATAAATCTCCACTCTTACTGATGCCATCAGAGACAATAATTCCTGGAAAAGGCCACTGTTTTTTTTTAAATATAATCAAACAGAAGACTGACATTGCTAACAATGTTGTAGGCATTTCATGAGGCCTATATAACCCCCCCCCCCAGCACAGTGGCTTGTAAGCAAAAAAAAAAAAGCTACAATAAGTTGGTTTTATTCAAACCACATGAGTGTGCTTTGCATGTGTGTGTGTGTGTGTGTGAGGGGGGGGTGTTTGCCATTTTGAGTGAGCTTTTTGTAGTTGGTAGTGAGATGGGGTCCTTTTTTAAAGGCCTTGTCATGTCAACATTCTGAACTATATAAATTTCTCTTAAATTCTAGCCCAGCTCAGTCCTTTTTCTGCTTATTTTTTCGTAGGCACTGGAGAATTAATCCACTATGCTGATTTATATACACAGCATAAGATTGGGAGGAAGCTGTTAGCTGGGTGTAAGACACTCACAACTACTGTTAGATAAATAAAATGTAAAACCTTGTGTGGGATGAAATGAGATAAGTAAATAGGAAGTTACAGAGGTATCATTGAAGCAATTAATATCTGTAAGGGGGTGGATATGCAAAACATTAGCACCTATGTATAAATTGGCCTGATGGATTTATATTCCTATGTACCTACCTGGTAAAGTTAATTCAGATTTACAAAAGCTTATGGTGGAATTCCATTTTTTAGTCTTTAAGGTCACATGACTCCTGCTTTATTCTGCTGCTACAGACTGGGATGCTTCTCCATATGGAATAAGCCCTGACATGTTTACTTCTTCAATGAGAACTAGACTTTCAGTGATGAAACTCTAATTTCTCAGTATTCAGAACTCTTCTGTATACTTTTTAGTTTGGGGATCAGTTGCAGGGAGAATAAGGATTTCACATGACCAGTTGTAGATGCTGTTGGCTTCATAAAAGCCAAGTTATAAAAGTAATGGATTTGGAGAGGTGATGGTAAACAATTTTCATTGTCGTCAACTAAAACAAGTTTTTTTTAAAAAAAACCCCCAAGCATTCTTATTGAATTTCAAAACATAAATTCAAAAATTCAAATTAGAAATCTGATATTTTACTGAATTTCAAGACTGTGACATTTCATTTTGACTCGAGTGAAAAGTAATGCATGCAATATGAACAGGGGATTTCTGAGCGGTGCACAGCTCAAGTTCACTGAGTAACTCTGCATAGGGCTGCACTGAATCTGCCCTAAACTGAGATCTATCTCTGCCTATTCTAGTTTCAGTTTCTTTTCTCTCATCCCTGTTACTTTAGATCCATACCAGGATTATACCTGAGATGTTCTACTAGCACACCATGTGTTCCACCACTGAGTTATATTCCCTGCTCACCTTATTGTTGCCTCTGTGGGACAGCTGATCAGTCATCTTAGTGCAGCTTTTTAAAATTATGTCTGAATAGAAGCAGCCAGCATAGCCCCCCCTTTCTGTAACAGCAATATTTGTTCAAGAAGCAAAAACCTTTTCCCTAAAGGCTTCATCAAGTCCATGGCCCTCTGTATGCAAGGATTCAAATGCATCTTTGCAGATAACAGCTAAGCATGTACTATGTATGCTGGGGGAAAATATATTTCTATCTGACTTCTGTGGATCAAAATGTGTTCCTTACTTTTTGAGACCACATGCTGTTTTACTGTAGGGGCTTCCAAGAATATCATATGCAATTCTCCCCTATTATGGAGTCATCACTTGTCAAGTTGAATTTTCTGTAAATGCATACGCACAAGAAAAAGTACCTTCAGTCAACAAAAACAACTCCATGTTTGTCTGTCTTCAAAATTGTTTGATGATTTTTTTGGCTTAAAAATAGAATGAAAAAGTCTGGATTGACAGTTTTTGTAGCTAAAGTTTCAATGAAGAACAGATTCCTTTACTGCTGAGATGTAATAGGTTGTTTGAAAAGAGGCCCTTAACTTCAGTGCTATAGTAAAAACCAAAAAACCCCAACCAGTTTTTACACCCTACACTGCATCACTGGTTAAGCAATTAAGTTACTGATAGGCTTTTTACATTATTTACCATGATAGAAAGATATGTTTACTCAACCTGAGTAGAAATCAACAGGAGGAGGCAGGAGTTCAGAGTACATTTGACTAATGATGTTGTGTTTTCATCCTTGGAAGTAAAAGGTGGGGGGAAAAAAAGCATTCCTGCTTTTGATGCTATTTCATCTCCGCTGGAAGGGATCCGAAATGATCCAAGCTGTCATGTGAGAGCTCAGCGAAG
This sequence comes from Lepidodactylus listeri, assembly GCA_029233225.1. Lineage (NCBI taxonomy): Eukaryota > Metazoa > Chordata > Lepidosauria > Squamata > Gekkonidae > Lepidodactylus > Lepidodactylus listeri. The sequence goes on from JARCFY010000001.1 coordinate 59,378,020, forward strand.
CTGAGATCTCTTTCGATGGTTGCCTCTCTCATCTGCATCTGCCTCCCAAACAGGGGTACAACAGACAACACTTCAGGATGTTGGTTAAACTGTACTTTTCACTTTTCAGATATGTTTCTCATGTTTAAATTGTTAAGCAAACGATAGCCAAAAAGGGTTTCTCTCTATAAAATATGCTAACGAGGCCTTATTCAGGAAACCAAACCCTCTTTTACTACGACATTTGAACTGCAAAATGAATGGTTGTTTTTTTCTCTCATAACAATTTTTATTTCTGACCAAAGCTTTTAGAAACATAATTTTCTGGCAAGTGTGTCTCCAGGTTTTCTAGTTGTGGACTATCAGTTTCAGAATTCCTGTGTATCCAAGTTATCCGCTGTCAGCATCTTTGGTGATGGGATCCTTTTTGCATTATCATCTTCATCTCTCTCTATGACATATTCTTGTTCAAGGCTTTCTTTTTAAATATCAGGCTGCTAGATAGGTGGGGGAGTACCTGAATTTGTCACACAGGACTCTTTTACATTTATGACACGGCCTTCGTATTCTGTCAGATAGCAGTTGCTGGGCTGCTAATAAACAGGCAGCTAAGTTTACCTTCCCTGTGTTACTGGAGGCCTGGTCACATGATACAGTGAATGCATGTACACACATGTTTATAAGAACCACCAACATACATTCACTTTGCAAATGAAACCAAGGACTAGTACCTGGATAAATATGGAGTTCAAATCACAAAGTCCGCTGAACATGCATTGAATGTAATATGAGAATTACTCAATGCACATACAAAGAGTCCACTGTAAACAGTGGTGGCATGCGTTCATTATAACTTCTGTGAACAGGACTTCTGTGGGGTCAGGAACATAAGTACCTTAAAGTTCAATCATAAGCAAAGTTGCATCTTTTAAAGTCTGTTGAAGTCAATGGGCTTAGAAGGGTATAACTCTGCTAAGGATGGCATTGTTAGACATATGTCCCAGAGAATGTGGCTCGCTTTCCAGTTGGAGTCCATACCAAATAGCCCATTATGAGTAAGCAGCTAGCCTTGTCTGGAGAGTTGTGAACATGGATATTAACACTAGTAGTACCCAGAGCAATGATTTACAGGGCAATTTGGATAATGAGATTATGAACAGCAGGAACTTGGAAGAAAAACTAAAAACCCAAAACAGGATGAAAATCAGAAATACAGTCTCTTGAAGAAGAACACATCAAAACAGGAAAATTAGTTATCTGCTGCCTTATTTTCTTGACTGCAGTTTGGAAAACAGCTTTTCAGTGAAAAAAAAGTCAAGCATAAGGGGAAAGACCGATGAACTTGCCATAATTTGGCCATCAGCAGGCTTAGCAATACAGCAATTTATATTTCAAAGGTAAAAATGAGCAATCCTAAAACCAAATTTTGTAAGTAAATCTCAATGGCCAGAATTTTGTTCAGATCTAGGTAGGCTGAACTTAGACTGTATAACTCTATGAAGCATATGAAAATGAAGAAAATGTAGTGCCTTGTTACATTCTGAGAACCAGTGGACTTTTTGGACTACCTGCATAGAAGAACAGAGAAAGAAAGGTTGCCTAAGTAAATGAAGATTTAATAATTGCTGTGCCTTTGAAAAGCAAATTAGATTTCCATTTATGTACTATTAAAATCTTAAGAGTATAGAAAACATAGTTTTATTATAATTTGAACAGGATAATTTATTCTTAAATTGCTCTATAATATGTATGCTTCATTTTTTAAAAAGTGCTGTGCCTTCTGGGAAAGCTAGATTTGATTCCAACTATCTGTCTTAAGTACATCCAAGAAATGTTTGCATGAAGCTGGATGCCGGAAGCCAGAAGGCCTTTCATAGGCACACTTGTGTGATGAGTCGTCTCTTCCTTGTCAGAGTTGCATCATTCTTGGCTATGACCTAAGTATTTTTGGATGGTAGAATTAAGAAGAAATAATTGGCCAATTCTGAATTTTAGCCAAGAGTTCTGAACTCCTACTTAACTCTTGTCTGTCTTCGTATTCATCATTTCAGTTTGCCAGTATCCCAAGTCTTCCAGACTAGAGTCTTCTTATGCAGCTCAATATAGTACTTCATTTGTGGCAACACCCCAAATTTGTTTTGGAAAGGGGTATGGAAAATCCAGCATAGGTCACATTGTTTACAAGTAGGTGTGCAAACATTTCAGAATGGCTAAGTTTTCCAGTGTTCAAGAAACCTTTAATAATCAGAGATGGCTTGACCTTAGAAACACCACACGAACTAGGGTTCTCCAGGATGTTCTGGGTTTCTCTTCTCCAAGCTCAATATATTATTTTTATACTGTCTTCCATGACATTGTGATAGTGCACATGATACTGGAATAGGGCAACTGAATGGATCAAGTGGAAAACTGGTTCTATCTCAGGGGGGCAGATAAGTCAACCAGGAGAATGAACATCATATTTAAGTAGATATTTATACACAACTTTATCCCCAATACTGACCAAAAATAGCTTACAACATCATACCCCATTTTATCCTCACCACACCCCTGAAATGTAGGTTAAGTTGACAGACCTACACCTAGCAAGTTTCCATGGCAGTGGGGATTCAAATCCGGGTCTCCCAGACAACTGTAACCACACTACCCTGCTAGCTGTCCACTCATTAAAATAGCAGCAATGATACTAAATCTATCAGCAGCCTTAAAGCTATCACAGCAATTAAAATGATAAAAGAATGCCGACAGTCTATCTGGTGGTAGCGTCCCACTCTTCTGGAGAACTGTGTCGTGCAGAGCGTGTGCCAGCTAGCACCCACCTAGGTAGCCTTAGGACTTTACCAGCTTCTTCAGCACCACCAGCATTCACCAGCTTTCACTGCTGTGTAAAATCCTCATAGTAACCACACAATACTCAGTCCAGTGGTGAACTATGTACAAGGATTTATTTATAATATTTACAGCAGTCCGACAAAAGCTCCCGCCAGCAACCATATAATACAGAGAAGGTACAATGGAAGCTACACAATTGCATATATACACAGCTCAGCCAATCACCTTCTTGCTGAGTCACTGTGACTGCACTTGCTCCAGTGCCAGTCATAACCGGTGTGGACTTGTACTGTCCAGTCCCACACAGCTACCAGCTGTCAGCTAGATCTCCATGATCTGAATGCTGAAGCTTAACTGTCAACAAACTGTGCTGCATAAGAAGGGTAGGGAGCAGATCCTGCTGAAAACGTGGTGCCACGATTTTGTACAAACAGTTCAGCAGACATGGCTCCAGAATCTGCCTGATCTGTGGTCTGGCAAGGGTAAGCACAGTCGCTACGTGGCTTGTGGGGAACCAGATGCCTTGGAAGTATCAAGTCCAGCCCAAATCCTGCGTGAATCTAGCATCATTTGAGAAAAGTGTACTGGAAAAGGGTGTAGTACAAGCCATCCCTCAACAGAGATGTGTTTAAAAGAACATAGTTGCTTAGCATGCCAGAGTGGGAATTCAAGCAATGCAAAAGACATGATATGTATTACTATATGCATTTTTTACATTCTTAATTAAGATGGGGCACAAGTGGTGCATAACAAGGTTGCAAAATAAACCTTGAAAGTGAGAACCTTGACAGCTGTCAGTTATTGGCTTTGCAACACACTATGTTGTTCATAGAATCTAATTAGTTGAACTTGGCTCAGTGGGACTGAATCAGAAGGCCCATGTGCACTGTTGCTGCTTACCAAAATAATAAATTATCATCGTAAGTTTCAACAGTCTTCCTCTGACTGCACGTCTGAATTATAGCGCAGGATTTTCTACTAGCGTTCCCTCTACTTATGCTTGATATTCAAAAGACTATTAATTACAATTTAGTGCACATGGGGATATAGGATTATGATGATGAAAATACTGGATTTGGGTGGAACATTTTTTGTGTGTGTGTGAAAATAAAGGATATTCAGTTGTTTGCAATTGCTGCAGTTCCACCGCATTTCATTATTTTGTACAGCAGTGTTGGTGACAGGCACAGTTTTGGAAAATCAAAACATCAGGTAATAGAAGATTTGTAAGTCCTGACAAAGCCACTGACTCCTCAGTAATAAAGATATATTATAACTATTATCAGTTGTGGTATACTCTGACCCTCAAGTTTCTGGAATTTATCAAAGACAGAGACTCTTCCCTTTTCTAACATTACAACCTTGCCTAGCTGAAGAAGAATAAAACGGCTCAGACTAGTGGTGAGTCTGTAGGATGAATGGCATGATGATCCATGGTAATTTTTCCTCTCAAGTACTATCTATGAACAGTTGCCCAGAGAACTTAATGTGTGAGAACATTCAAACAAATAACCATCCACATTCATTTTGAAGTGGTACAGTTCCTCATGCTGTTGCTGAATGTTTGAATTAGCTCTTATGCATGAACATATATGGAGTAGCCGCCTACTGAACTGGACCATTGGTATAGTCAGTATAGTGTGCCCTGGAAGCCGCTGACCAGGTTTCAGCAGAGGTCTGTCACATCACCTGCTGACTAATCCTTTGGACTCGACAACTGGGTTCTTTTTTTAACCCTCTTTCCCTGTCATCCCCTTCATCAGCTGCGGCTGAGTTTCCTTTCCCAGTCATGAAGGCTGCTCAGGCAGTGTGGGCCTGGGGCCTGGACAAATTAAGGGGCTGATCCAGGACAAACCAATAGTAGATCCCACATAGCCCCTTCGAAAATTTCCCCTCATTCCAGCAACAGAATCCCAAGTCCCCACTGAATGATTGGTGAAGGGTGGGTGTTTTATAAATGTTTGGTTGCAAGTGGTCATTAAGGCCCAAGGTAATTATTGAGATGGGTGGGTAACTCACTGAATGAAGTTTCCTGGTAGGTCTGTGTAGCGCAGTTCTGATTTCTGAGGTGATTTGTACTTCATCCCTCTCCCTTTGGACTCACACAGACATCTTTTTTTTTAAAAAAAACACAATGTTTATTGTCTCTTCCACAGAAGGGTTAAAAGGCTTGTTTTGGTTGGCAAGTAAGATTTTCACAGCCGAGCTGGGTCGCCGTTCCCTGAAGACTAGTGAAGTGTCACACACTCCCACAGGGTCTCAGAACTGACAGGCTGTTTCTCCTGGTGAGAGACGTGGATTGATTTTATCTGGGGAAGATTCACAAAACGCTGAGATATCTGGTCCCTTCTCTACTGCTTTTAACATACTGATAGAAATACTTGCAGTGTGGACTTCACGTATTCAGTCTCCACACTTCCTCGGTCCAGTCATCCTTTGACTCAGACGATAAGGACAGCTGTTTTTCAGATCGTGTCTTGATGCATGAATTTCCAACCTATTATCTCCCTGAAAATGACTACCCTGCCTAGCACAGGATACTTAGTCCTATCCCTATTTCCGTCCCTGGCTGAGTCCCATCTGAGAAGCGGACCATCTTTCTCTCCCTCTTATTCCTTTTGCCCCCCCCCCCCCGAGGATTTGCATCCTCTCATTGGCTGGAGTCTCTAGGAATTTGCATATATGCCCTGGGACCAGGAATTGGATACAATGCCTGGATGGTGGAACTGGAAGCTGGAGATACTGGGGACTGAATCTGGGACCTTCTGCATGACATGCCCCCTCCCTGTAACTGAACAAAAGAACATGATATTGTTCCTTCATCATGCCTTTATTCCCACATTATGCTGCTTGCCCTTTTCTTGGGTATTTATTTACTTGTGGTGTCTGAATCTTGGAAATGAACTAGATTATATGAGCTGTTCTGGTTTTGTCTGTTTTTGTTTGTACTAAATTTGATCTGCCAAGGATTTCCCACAAAGAACCCTGATTGTTCCTCAATGGAAGTAAGAGGAACTCTTTAACAGTCTTGCAGTAATCCCATGTTTCCTTGAGGTAGACTCTGAGAATTTCAAAGGTGTAAATTTGTCTATTTGTTTGCTTCATTTACTTCCCTCCAATGGGGACCCAAAGTATTTTGGATCATTCTCCATTTTCTGTCAGGCCTATGGTTGAGTTGGCAGTAAACCATATACGTTGGCCTCCCCTGCCCTGCTCCATCTATTGTTCCATCTCTTGTGGCCAACTTCCTTGCATGTGTTATTCCATCCATGGCACACATAGATTGGGCTGAGATCTGTTAACTGTGTTAATTCAGCATCTGATGTCATGGGTTTCAATGACTTATTCTGTTTTTATGCTCTTTCCATTTTAACTGATTGTCCACGCCTATATTTGTTGCACCCTGCTCTGAGCCTGCTGTGCAGGGACAGTGGGCTAGAAATTGAATGAAATAAATACATTTTGTCTCCACAGCAACCCTTAGGCTAAGAGTGGGTGACTGGCCCCAAGTCACCCAGAAAGGTTCCATGGCAGAGTGGAGACTCAAACCTAGGTCTCTCAGAGCCTAGTCTGACACTACCCTAAACGTTCTCATATTTACTTCTCAATTTATTATTCAAAAGTTATCTCTATTAGCCCCAGGTACACGTCAAGTAAATCAAATCATTTTTTTACTTGGAAAACCGTGATATGGAAAGATTTGAAAGTGCTTACTTTCCCCCCCCCCCCAATAATGTACAACATGGGGCACATTTTTTTTAAACTCTGTCTTTTTTTTTTTGTCCTAAGCAAACCAAAAATTGCGATGCTGCTGCGGCTGCGGCTGCTGTTGTTTTTTGTACCCAACAGGGCATGATTCACATATGGGTTCTAACAGTCAGTTGAAAAAAAAATCATAGTTCTAGATCACATCAAGGAATTCTCTGAAACATGTCAGGGCTCTGCAGTTCCTTAGTAAACAAATCCATCTGGAATGGATTTCTCTGATGGTATAAGACTTGAGAAGCCCTGTTCTGTGACACTGATATGGATATGTGATATTAAGAAAAGAGTGACTTGCCATGGCCAATAGCTGGTTATCTGGCCCCATAAACACTGTATGGCTGGGAAGAAATATATGTAGCTATATTCTCAAAGAACTACTAATTTGATTACTGTTGTTGATTATAACTAGCAGTTAAAAGAAGGACAGTGCGATATTCCTTTTTCCAACATATCAAGCTAATAAATTCTCTTTACTGTACACTTTCCCAAGAACTAAGGTAAACATCAGTCTCACTTTACTGATCTGGTATGTTAGGAAAAAAAAGTATCTCAATTAGCAATACTTATCTATGCTTTTTGAGGTAAATGCAATCAGAGGATATTGCTCATCCCAGCAATTTGTAGACAAAAGTAAATTAAATCACTCCATGTCTTTTTTTAAAGTTAAAAGTAATCATAAAGGAAAATATACCGTTTCGGTTGGTTTGTAATATGTGTTAATGATCAGTGGTAAAAATTTCTGATAACATGCTACAATTCCCAGAGGGGAAAGCTTGTGAATAAGTGGATTTTTAAAAATGTCTACAATGTCATTAGCTAGTGATTTCTTTGAAGTAAAAAGCTGTTGAAGAATAAAACGCATATGTATACAGTGAACAGGACAATAATTTTTTTTAATGACTAATGTGAGTTGCCACTATGCATTGTGTCCTCCAAGGAAACCGTTCTAAGCCCAGAGTGATAAAACAATTACCCATGTGTATAGTATATGTTTTATCCATGTTTTAAACCGGGAGGTCCCCAACAATGATGCCTGTTGACACCTTTTGGGGTTTCCGGCAAATGTTTTTAGAAATTGGGTAGGGCCAAATAGGGCTTTTGCCCAGCAAGGCTTTTGAATGGCCATTAGAGATTTCACTGGTTGTGCAGATTTTTAACGATGTTGCTTTGGCAGCAGCTGTCAGCACAGCACAAGGATCTTCATTGTGTGACTGAAAGTAAGCTGCAACAGCCATGTTATGGCCAGCTCCATCTCCTGTGGCAGCCATTTTGTGGTAATCAGCTTGTGGCTGTGCTTGTCACAGTGTGTCAAAATTCCAAAGGCATCCAAAGGTTCAAAAAGGTTTGGGACTCCTGTTCCAAACAGCCTGCCTGCCTGCCTGCCTGCCTTCCTTCCTCCTTTTTTCTTATTTGTGCAGTGGTTTGTATCCTTTGTTCACAATTCACAACATATCTAAATGCACTTAGTATGAAGGCTGATGTAGACTGTAAAGTGCAAAGTGTGGTAAAAGTGGTTTGTTACACATTTCCAGGAAATTTCTTTTGAGGATTTGTATCCTACCTAAAAGTTCCATGTGTGCAATGGGAGGGGAGATTGTAACCAACTTCTGTTTCCTGCAGCAGACTCCCAACCCTCCCGGCTGGGGCTCTCCTGTCTCCCCGGAGCAGCCTTTCGGTCTGCAGTGGAAGAGGGTGAGAGGGAAGTCACGCTTCATGGATGAAAATCCTCCTTGACTTCCATATCTGTGAAAGTGGTGGGGTGGAAAAAAGTCTCTGTTGGCTAAATTGTTCATACCTATTTCAGACAGTCCTTTTACAAAACCCCAAACCCTGAAACTGTTCAGGTTTTCTTTATGAATAAGGTGCTCAAACTTCTTGTTCCCTAAGCTTCCCTTTTCTGTTTGTTCCCTACTTCTAGTCTTGAGATGGGTTAACCAGGGCTGTATGATTATATAGATTGATTAAAGACATTATTACACTTGTTTTACTTTCAACCCCTTTCCCAATAGCTTTGCTTTTCATGACCACAGCCATGTGCTTGGTGAGTTTCCTCATACCATCCTCATTCCTTTCTTGTTGGAGTATGGGGTGCTCTGGAATCAAAGACAATGAACAGGAAGACCAGGTGTAATTGGTTAATTTACAAAATAATATTTTTCCTCATATGCCTGTTGTGTCATTTCCTAGGATTGCCAATCTCCAGGTGGCACCTGGAGATCTCTCACTCTTCCAGATGACAGAGATCAGTTCCCCTGGAGAAAATGGCTGCTTTGGTGGGTAGAGTCTGTGGCATTATACCCTGCTGAGGTCCCTTCTGTCCCCAAACCCTGCCCTCCCCAGGCTCCACCCCCAAATCTCCAGATATTTCCCAACCCAGAACTTGCAACCCTAATTGGGAACCTTACTTGTGACCTGGTTTTGCTGCTATCATGGTAACCAGCCACTTCACTATTACATCTAGTGATGTTTAAAATTTTCTTGATTTTTCTGAAAAAGTAAATCACCCATCCTAAACAAAACTGCTTAGGATGGATGATTAGAACATGTGACTGACTACTTAGGGTGCTTCTGAGGGTAAATAAAGTCAACTTGATTCTTCTATCCTTGCAAGTGCAGGATGTAATAGCAGCATGAGCTCTTCAAATATATCTTCCTGCAGCAAAAAGGACATACACAGGACTGCAGAAGGTTTTGTGTGCATGCATTTTAAATCTCAGTGATTGCCAGATCTGAAGACTCAGCAACAGAGGAAGTGTCATTCTATAATTATTCCATTACCAGTGCTCTTTGTGTGGCATATACAATATTGGCCAGTGAACTTGGCACTGGCCATTGATTTGACCCAGCAGGGCCAGTTCTGATGTTTTAACAGCGAAAGAACCCAAGACTTCAAGCAAGTCTAAAGCAAGACTTAATAGGATAGTATGAGAGCAATTTAATACTGATACACAGTTAAACAAACACCACATTTTAATTCCTTCAGTGATAATACTGTACTATATTCAGAGTCCTGTTTTTACACATTAACTTGGAAGTGAGTTCTATTGACTTTAACATAATTTAATTTAAAACCAATGATCATAATTTGGAGGCTCCATTGCACCCATGGATCTTTCTTGCCCTACAAGGGCTTTCTATGCAAGAACAGAGTCCAGTAGAAGCAAAGGGATGAGAGCACGGGACCCCCCTTTGCTTGATGTGAATGGAGAAATCAGAAGCTCAGTGTGTGTGCCCTAGCACACAAACAGTTCTGCATCAGAATGGACAAGTTTAGGATAGGAGTATAAGTGAGTCTGAATATCAAACACATGGGACTGTTGGCCAACCTAGGGCAGTACAGTCTACTATGACTTGCAGGTGATCTTTGAGGGATCAGGTAGAGGCTTTTCACTCTTCTACTATCCAGTGTTCTTTTCATGGGAGTGGTACATCTTGAAACTGGGACCTTTGAAACTGTGCTCCTTCCTTCATCACAAGATCTTTCCATCTTGGTGATGTGTGGGAATGGTGATATGGACACAGGGTGGCCAGACCAACACTTGCAGCCCCAGTGGGAGCAAGGCCTCTTTTTACCACAATTGGTGGGAATGCCCCACTCATTGCCAAATTTTGGGAACAAATTGTACAGCAGATAGAGAGATTAACAGGATATGCCTTACCTTTCGATCCAACGATGCTGCTCCTGCATCTATGGCCGCCAGACGGTACACCTGAAAAAACAAAGCAATTAATAAACATGTTAATAATAGGAGCAAAGGTAACAATAGCTCAGCAGTGGAAAACTACCATTCCCCCTACAATCCAACAATGGCTGCACAAGATATGGGAATATTTTCTGTTAGAGAAATACAATATGATTACTACGACAGATCCAGCTTAAAGAGAAACATGAGTACTAATGGATAAATGGTACCCGATTCTAGAAAAACTAGATATAGACAAGCGTGAATGGGAATCCATAACAGAGACAAAATTTAAGCTTCTAGCTTTAGGTTAACATACCGGTTGGTCACTAATTTAGCTATAAAAAGTCACCAAGCCTGTTCCCTGTAGCTGAACCCCCCCCCCCCCATGTGACTAAATTTAAAAAAAACTTGCAGCTCCAAGGGATATCTGGAGTAGGGCTGTGTGTGACTCTGGAATCTTCTAGTCAATGCTGTAGGCACCTCCCAAATCTCTGTGATAAAACTGTTGCCTGAGTGTGACATCACTTCCAGGGCCAGATACCATTTCCTGCCCCCTTTCCCCCCTGTTGTGCCTGTGACTATCAGCAGCAGTGGGCAAGTGAGTGTGGCAATTGGCAAGCGTACCTGGACAAACAATGGCTGCAGTCACACACAATAAATAATCCACTTTCAATCCACTTTCAGTGCATTTTCGAATTGGATTTTGCCAGTTCACACAGTAAAAATCCAGTTGGAAAGTGCATTGAAAGTGGATTGAAAGTGGATTATTTAGTGTGTGTGACCACAGCCAATGTATACACACTTTAGTAGTTTGATACAGGCAAGGAGACACTCAAGGCAGGAATACTGAGTTTTTATTCTGTCCTTCTTACAGTCCCTCCCTGTTCTACTTTCTCCTACATCTTTCTTTTCTCCCCGTCCTCTCCTTTTTGGTATACAGGGCTCTAATCTGCCCAGCAACAGACTACAGTCTGTCCAATGGTACAGATTTCAAAACATCAACAATGAAACAAAGTACCACTATTAAACAATCACACACCCCTCACTTCATTTTAAGAACTTCTGAAAAGTCCTTCTGCATCAGATCAGAGGCCCATCTCACCCAACATCCTGTTTCACACAATGGCCAACCAGTTGTCCTGGAAGGCTAACAAAAAGGGCACAGAGGCCAAGACATTCCCTGATATTGCATCTTAGCATTGGTATTCAGAGGTTTACAGAGGTTTAGTCATATAATTTTACTACTATTACACGTAAAATCTTAATAGTCTTCATTTACAGGACTTTGCTTCCTCTTATAGCCCTGGACCTCATCAGTTGCTAAGAATGCCCTTTTTAATGATTTTGCTTTAATTGTTGAAATATACCAGTGGATAATAACACATCCCAGGCATAGAGAACTTTTAGAAAACGCTTTTATATCCTGTCCATTCATTTTTGACTGTTGTTGAGAGAGTTCTGATTTGTTTTGTCTTGTTATGAAATTCTCATCCACTTTTGTTGATTTTGTATGTGTGTGCATAATGGTGGGAGGTAAAGCAGGAGACATGCACATTCATTTTATGAAAATTCTCAGCTTTTGGTGCTTTATGGCACAATCTGAAATAACTACTGAACATATTGTCTTGTCTATTAAATAAATATAAACAGTGCTGCCATGGTGTGCTGCAAAAAGTAATTATATTGCTAGTCAACAGCCTAACAGTTCACTTCAGGCAATAAATCCTGATCAACAAACAATACTTCTTCAGTGCTAAATTGGATCTTGGTTGTAATTGAATGTCCTTAACTTAGTATTCTTTTGGATTGGAGGAATATCATTTTCATGTACTCTCTTTAAATTTTCATTAAGGAAAGCTCCAGCTACCTGCTGCCTCATCTGGTCATGTTTAACGATATTCTCCAACTCCTTCTTTGTATCAGCAGGAGCTCCTTTAAATTGGCCAAGTGGGTGGAACATTGTTTTCGTGCATTTAGTACACCTGGAATCAGACTTATAAAAATAATGATATCAAATGAGATAATATCACACACACACACACATACACACTGGCTGTTTAGTCCATATGTCAAAACATCTTCATTATGTTGTATGCTAATTTGTTGTTCACCTATGTAGAGGCATCTGCCTATATATATATTTTTTATATATATATAACAACTGTTGACTTCCATTTCAATGTATCTCAGGAAGTATGTGTACACACAAAAGCTCAAACCTTTAATGTTTCATTTTATGTTGCCAAGAGGTCTGGAGAAAGCTGTCCTGTCCCTTTTATAAGACTTCCTGTATGGATATGTGCAGTGGAAACTTTTCATGGCATGGAAGTATTGGACATTTTGTTCCTGGTCATTTGGCAACCCTAGTTTCATTGCTTAGCCCAACTATCCAGAGGATTTTTACCACTAGTGTTTTCAAGAAGAGGGTAATTGATTTGGACAGTGTTAATACACAGTCACGTGCAACGCATGTATGCTCTATGTACCCTATAGGGATTTCTCCTTTTTCAGCCCTTCCTTTGTAGTTAAATTTCGTTATGGTCCCAAATCACAGGTGCGCTTTTATGTTTGCCAGACTGAATGTTTTGCCAGCTGTAGAATTCAGGGGGCACTTCGGTAAAACCCCATTCTCAGATTGTTTTCACTGTTGTGAGTCTGGTTCAATAGAAGCAACAGACCATCTCATGTTATTTTGAGATCAATCGGCTGTACTCAAAGGTCTCTATATTATGCCTGTCTTGACCAAATATCAGCTTCCTGATGAATCCTAGGTAACTTCTCCCTTGGCAGATTCCAATTCAGTAATAACTCAGTCTTTGCCATATTTTTTGGTAATAGTGGATTTCCTTAGGGTGCTACTGAAATGGGTTTTAATTTGTTAATGTGAAAATTGTTAATATGAAAATTGTATTTGAGTATTGTAATTTTTCATTCTGTCATGTATTTTACTGTTTATTATATTGATTCTTATGCTTAAGACCTCTAGTCAAAATAACAATAATAAAAGGAAAGTAAATGGGCTATCACAGTTTAGTGCTACCAACATTTTGTATTGAACATTTTTAAATATATAAGCATGAATATCTAAATGTTCTATAACATTTGGATATCTAAATATTATTTTATTGTTACTGCTTTAGAGTATCAGACTAGGATACGGGAGATCCAGATACAAATCCTCATTGTTTCATAAAACTTAACTGGGTGACTTTTGGCCATTTGCTTTCTCTCAGAAGGTTGTTGTGACCTGCCTCACAAGGTTGTTGTGAGTATAAAATGGAGAACTTAGCCCTCAAAGGGTTAGCAACCTGCCTTACAGGGTTGTAAGGGTAAAATGGAGGAAGGGAGAGCCATGCAGGATGCCCTAAGGTCTATAGAGGAAGCAGGTGGCATAAACATGTACCAAATAAAATACATAATAAACATTTTTTGTTGGCGTTTTCGTTCTTGTTTTGTGGCTGCTGGTGTTTTTTTTTTAATTTTATGTTTTATATTTACAGCTTGGTTTTATTTGTATGCTGTCCGGAGTGCCTCAGTAGAAAGATGATTCCCTGTTCTACAGATGGAGGCAGGATGTGTGTGTATGTGTGTGTATGAAAGCCTCCATAACGGAAAGAAATCTGTTGTTGCTTGGCTCTTCTCTGTATACACATTGGATGTGGAGAATTCTGTGCTCTTGGGGCAATTTTTTGCATGTGCAGAGGGGGAAAGGGTTTTTTTGGATATCTTTAGTCCCTGTCCTTACATGGTTGACTGTACAATGTGCTGGACTAGGATGCCCCAGAGATCATCACAAAGCTTTTGAATAGGTCAGATGACAAGGATGTTGATATAACTTCGAGGTTAAATGAAAATCTTACCTCATCTTTGCCACTGAGAGCGATGCAGGAATTCCTGTGCCAAGGGCACTTGGCACAGGAAACTGAAACATGGCCTTTATACAGAACGAAGTCTCTGTGGAGGAAGTTATACAGTAACTTGAGAAACTCAAGTGCCATAAATCACCACATGGTGTTTTTCCCTGAGAGTTCTGAGGGAAATAAAGTGTGAAAAAGTCGAGCTACTGACAAGGACATGTAGCATTTCCTTAAAAGTAGCAGCTGCTCCAGTTGAGGAAAAGTAAATACCCACCAAAACCTCTCTTTTTCCAGAAAGAAAAATCTGGAACTCCTTGGAAATTATAACTGCTCCTCTGCAGGGCTGGCCCAAGATTTTATAGCCTCTGACTGACTTGGTCACTCTCAAATTGTGATGGGCCCAACACATGATAAAGGCTATCTCTTAGATTTGATCTTTTGCTCTGAAACTCTGAAGGGAGGTCTTATTTCAGGGTCGGAGATCACCACTGTCTAGCAACTACGACACAAAAACCCCACAAAAGGGGGAGGGGGCCCAGATCTGCTCATGGAGGCTAATGGATCCTTCTGTATTCCAAAATGCGCTGGGAATTTTTGGGGTTCCAAACACTTGCCCTGTTGAGTCTGCAATGGAAACTTGGAGCATGAAGTTCCTAAATGCCATTGACAAGTTTGCTCCTCATCAACCTCTCTTGCCTTTAGGGAGAAAGCCAACCCTGTGGTTTACTGTGGAGGTGGGTGACCTAGAGATGTCTGGAAGATGTCTGGAATGATGGTGAAAAAAACACACTGAATCCAATGGAGTGCAATACAGAGCCCACTGGAAAACTTATGAGCCAGTAGTGATGGCAGCAAAGAAATGTTATTTCACTGCATCCATTGCATTATTTAACTCAGGATTCTCCCAACCATTTAAGATATCCTATGATCTGCTCTCCTAAATTGAAATGTTTACTGTCTCAGGAACTGACAATTAGCTGTAACCAGGGGTCCTTTCGTAGAAAAAGAAGTGCAGGAGCTCATTAGCATAACTCATTAGCATATGCCACGTCCCCTGACATCACCAGAAGTGTGTCAGAAAGGGAATGTCAGTTTCAGCCCCATTATATCCTATGGGCCATTGAAATAAATGGCAAAAACTCATAGGGCATATGAGGGGCTGGAGGAAAGGGGGTTTGAGGGAAAGGCTCCAAACTTGCAGGGTAGCTGCTGGGGTCTCTCCTCGAAATACCCATTAAGTTTCAAGAAGATTGGACCACGGGGTCCAATTCTACAGGCCCCCAAACAGATTGTCCCATCCCCTCCATTGTAGAGAACAATGGAGGGAATGGGGCAACCTGTTTGGGGGCCTGTAGAATTGGACCCCCTGGTCCAATCTTCTTGAAACTTGGTGGGTATTTCGAGGAGAGACCCCAGCAGCTACCCTGCAAGTTTGGAGCCTCTCCCTCAACCCCCCTCCCCTCCAGTGGCTTTTAAAGTTGCCGCTGAATTTCGGCGACAATTCGGCAGCGAGCTGAATCAGGTTAGAGAATCTGATTCAGCCCGTGGCTGCCCTACTGGCCAATCCTCCGGCCCCAACGGACCCCTGGCTGTAACACCTTTGTGAGGTTCTTTGCTGTCAAAATAACATGAACACACTCTGACCTGGATGTCAGTAGTAAGATATGGCTGGTAGATGAAATGTCCAATACATCATATGGACCATTTTGACCTGATTACTGTGATAGATGTTGACAGGATCCCAGGATTGGTGAAGGCCACAAGACGCTCAATGGATCCTTGCCTATCCTGGCTGCTAAAATTATGCAAAAACCATCTAAACGAGCCCTTGATGACTATCACAAATCAGTCACTAACCCAGGGCACTTTCCCTCAAGCACTCAAACAGGTGGTTATCGGTCCACTACGCAAGTAACTATCCCTAGATAAAAATGATATTGCTAATGATTTCTCAGTCTCTAATCTCCCCTTTCTAGGCAAAGTGACTGAGAGAGCAGTAGCGGACCAACTCTGGGTCTTTTTTGGATAGCTCACAGGCTCTAGATCCTTCCCAGTCTTGTTTCAGGCTGGGCTACAGGACTGAGACAGCTCTAGTGGCTTTAGCTGAATACCCCCACCTGAATGTAGACAAAGGTCAAGCTTCTCTGCTGCTCTTTCTGGATCTGTCCGCAGCCTTAGACACAGTAGGATACCATCCTGTTGAGGCATTTGGAAATAGGTAGGGGATGTGCCTTGAACTGGTTTAAATCATTCCTCATAAACTGGACTCAAAGGGTTGCTACTGGAGACCAGCTATCTTCAGTCTGGAAGTTATCTTGTGTGAGTTCCTCAGGGTGCAGTGTTATCCCACATGTTATTCAGCCTCTCTGTAAATCCTTTAGGAGAAATCACTCATAGCTTTGGAATTGGATGTTATCAGTAATGAGATATACCTTGAATAAAACTTTGTTGGTCATAAAGGTGCCACTGGACTCAAACTTTGTTCTACTGCTTCAGACCAATATGGCTACCCACCTGGATCTATGCAAAATGGAATTATTAAAGAGGGCTTTTGGCATCGGTAAACAGAATTGTACTGTGATGAAATGGTAAGAAAACTGCATTGGTAAAGGGATAGGGACTATGACCTACACCGCTGTATCTGAAGAAGTGAGCAGTGACTCATGAAAGCTCATACCCTACCACAAATTTTAAGTCTTTAAGGTGCTACTGGACCTCCTCTTTTGTATTGCTACCTAACACTAAGTATGCTTCAGACTAGGTAGTTTATATGCCACTTAATGCATCCTGTTTAAAAGCACATGCTGTTTTCTGATTTCTGTTTGTTTTCTGATTTCTGTCGCCCAAACTCTATTGCATTGCTCACTGGATGTCCCATCCTGTTGATTGTACTTGACTTACACTATGTGTAATCTGCCTGAGTCTCAGCAAGAAAGGCAGACTATAAATAACCTAAATAAAAAAAATAACTGGATATCAGCAGGCTCAGACAACATTTGAGGCAATTTAGTTCAAATTGTAACAGAGTTGCTTTAGCAAACGTAGTTTCTTATTGGGGATGAAAAACGAACAGTCATTCTCAAAACTCCTCTAGTTCTCTGAAGAAAAACAAACACTACCATGATGATGCAAGAAAGGTACCTTCAGTTTATTTATTTGAAACCATTGGTTACCACGAACGCATTACTTCTTATTATTTTAAAAAGATCTTAAATGAGAGCCCTCTTCAGTATTACAGAGTAGCATAATAAGCAAAGTGATGAAGACAATCAGTTACCATGAGGGAAGGGATGAGCTAATAAAGGATCAATGAAGTCTGCCACTTAAAACAAACAAGCAAACAATAAAGAATGTCTGGTGCTGTTTCTAAAATTTCTTGCATGCCCATTTCTACTGTACAAACTTTGGCCCATTTAAAAAAAAATCCTTCAGTGCTTTGATCTCTTGTTCCACGGCCATTCCTAGTCATGTTGCTATTATTTTTACATTAGCATTAGCTATTACTATGCAAACCCTGAGTACTTGTTAGTTAAATTCATGCAAGCAAATGGTATCATTGCGACTGCATGGAGGCTGCTCCTGGTAGGGAAATGAAC
Organism: Lepidodactylus listeri; assembly: GCA_029233225.1. Lineage (NCBI taxonomy): Eukaryota > Metazoa > Chordata > Lepidosauria > Squamata > Gekkonidae > Lepidodactylus > Lepidodactylus listeri. The sequence goes on from JARCFY010000001.1 coordinate 59,395,735, forward strand.
CAGGAAAAACAGAGCTGCATTAGAAACTGACCACATGTTTAACCCTTCACTGATTTCGCCTGATGGTTGTGGATTCAGTACATTACAAAAAAGACTTCAAAATTCTCTGGTTTAACTTCCTCTTCCTCCTGCAAAGATTGGAAAAATTGACATTCAAAGTATACAAAGTTACTTATTATGGTCTAAATCAGTTGTTGTTCATGCTTTATCTCAAATCTTTGAGACACTGATGCATCTTCTGAGGGACAAAAGGTATTTCTGTGAGTATCTTCTAAGGGACAAAAGGTCCATTTACACTTAGTCCAACTCTCTCTCTTTTTACCCCACCCCAATCCTGCATGATTGCTGATAGAAAATAGGCATGTGATAAGCATCATTCGCATTAAAACCTCAGCTGGTTTGGGTTCTTTTTTTTGGAACAGATAATCCAGTAGATATCCAGACTACAGTTCCCCTGGAGAAAAGGGCAGCTTTGCAGCACAGACTCTCTGGCATCATAGTCCCACTAAGCTCCCTCCCCTCTCCGAACTTGACCCTCCCCAGGCTCCACCCTCAAGGTTCTAGGAATTTCCCATCCCAGAATAGGCAGTCCTAGACAGAAAGGTAACTAAAGACAGACGATGGTGCTCTGATGGGACTATAATAAAGAGAGTATGGACTGTTTGTTTATTTTCTTATTTATATCCCACCTCCCCTCATATCTAAAGTGGTTTACAAATTAGAAACATACAAGTGGAGACCCGCAAGAAACTTGTGGGATGGTTATCCCATTCCTCACACTTTTGCTTCCTCCCTTCTCCCCCTACCTCTCTCACACTCTTTCTCCCTTCTGCCCCCCCTTTCTTAAACTCTCTCTCTCTCCTCCTCTATGTATGTTACTTCCTCTCTCTTTCTGACCTGTCATCATTCTCTTTGTTTTTCTGCCTCCCCATTTCATCACTCTTTCTCTCTCTTTCTGCCTCCCAAGGTCAGCACTCAGCCATCAATTGTAGAAGAACAAAATGGATGGAACAGAAGAACAAAGTTTGAGTCCAGTGGCATCTTTAAGACCAGCAAAGTTTTATTCAAGGTATAAGCTTTCATGTGCATGCACACTTCCTCACTTCTTCGCGTACACACAAAAGCTTATACCTTGCATAACACTTTGTTGGTCTTAAAGGTGCTGCTGGACAGAACTTTGTTCTGCTGCTTCAGACTGACACACCTACCCACCTGAATCTATCTTGATGGAACAGAAGAAAGTCTAGCTAGCTATATTAGAAGGACACTGGAGTAAGAGAGAGGATGTGGATGAGAGCCAAGTAACATTTAATGCCAAATTCAACCATTTGTACTATTTTTACTACAATGTGGGATTTCATCAAAAGGTAGGGGCCTTTTATTTGAAAAGATCCTGTTCAGAAGTAGGGGTATGTACAACAATATTCTAGAGACAAAGATATCCATGGAAATTGCTGGTTTTGGTTGGTACCAGTGTTAGTGTGTTTGTGTGACCTAGCTCACAATTTTTTAGCCTCTGGCTCACACATTTTTGTCTTTGCTCAGGAAGGATGGGCTCCAGAGCAAACTGATTTATGCAGTAGCCAAATTGCTCGCTCACAACTTTAATGCCAGTAGCTCACAAAGTAGAATTTTTGCTCACAGGACTCCATAGCTTAGAGGGAGCATTGGTTGGTAAAGTGATTTTCCAGAATAATAATACAAATCTGGGATTGTTGGTATAATGAAACCCCCTTCCCTGAAACAATCCATAACCCCCCCACCCAATGTTCAGGTGCTTACCAGTAATACAGGATGTGCTCATCTATTTCTTTGATCCCATGGGTTTCCTGGGCAATGGCATTTCTCCCTTCCAGTCAGACCCTTGCAAGGGAGGCGAACAGGGCACTCCCAGCCAATCACCTTCCTCCTTCATTTGTGTGGGGGGCTCTTTCTCCCCCTGCAAGTAGGATGGCTGGGAGGCCTTGTCTGAGGACCTGTAGAATTGGAACCGTTGGTCCAATTCACTTGAAACTTGGGTGATCTTGAGTGGACAGGTAGTCCCCACGCCCCTGCAACTCTGGTGTCACTTAGTTGAAAAACAGCCTCTTCTGCCTCCACTGAGAAAAATCCCCCATAGGGAATGATGGAAAAGCTGCTGATCTCCTTCCTCACTTTGTGAAACAGACCAAAACAAGGACACATGGCAAATGCAGAATTTTCAGCAGAAAGGTTTTTTTGTTTAATTGCCAGTCAGTCACTGTAAGAGTAGGATTTCAACTGAATACAAACATTCTTTTTAAAATGCTTGTGGCCATCATCCCCCCCCCCCCCAATAGGAATCAGTGCAGAGAACTGAGCCTGTTCCAAGTGGCATCTGCTTCAGGGGTCTGCAAAATCAAAAGCCTTGGTCCAATTCACTTGAAACTCAGGTGTAGTATGATCCAAGCAAATTTGGTGCCATTACTTTAATAAACAGTAGATTTCCCATTGAAAGTGATGGTCCCAAAGCTCCAGAACCCAAAAAACCATACAGATTCGAAACCTGAAATGCTAATATCCTACATGAACATAAGGAATTATGTGGGGAAATTCCCCATGAACCTTGGATACAAAAGCGTAATGAATTTTTTTCTTGGTGCACATGCCTATTAAGAAGAAAACAGGGATGCAGGTTGTTATATCATACCAAATGACATTAGGTCCAGTTCCCTGATGCTGTTTAGTACCACAGCACATAGCACAAGTGCCAGATTTATGGCAGACATAGTGAATGAGGTCAGGAATGAGAAAGTGCTGGTGATGTTGAAGCCTTATCATTGTGGATTAACATTATCTCCAAAGGACAACGTGAGAATATTCCCCCCCCCCCCCGCCTATCAATCAGCTAGATTCAGGGCAACTATAGGGAGTGAAATTCTAGCTGAGCTGACAGTCTCAGAAGAAACATTATTTTCAGAACTGCCATAGACCTATTATTGGGCTAACACATGAGTTAATGTATGATATTAGTGAAAATATCCTTTCTTTGTAATATAGTAGTAGGGCTTTCTTTGTAATATAGTAGCCCAAATAGGGTTCCCAAGGTGGCAAATGTCAAAACATTAAAGCATTTCAACTTTAAAAAGATTTTTAAAATAAATAAATAATTCAATAAAAACCTATAAACATAAAACACCAAAACAAGGGAGGAGGTCTGTGACGTCCTTGTTATTGGGGAGACTGTTTCTCCTTTAAAACTTGGTAGATTTCTGCTGCCACCAGGAATTAAAAATTCCAACTCTCTCTATTTTGGTAGAGTGACCCAGTGTCTGGGCACTTCAGAGGACTATGTGGCCCTGACGAAGATTGATCAGATTGCTGGGATAAATTTAAACAAATAAGGATTTATTTAAACAAGAACAAATAGGTTTCTGGGTATTTTTGAACTGTTGTTGAAGAAAGACCATATAACTGACAAAGCTTGGTGTCACACCCAGTCACTCAAACACCAAAACGCAATTGTGACTGGCTTATATCTCTCTTTTTCATATAGCCACACAGGCTCAACTTTCTTGTTCATATATATTGTATGCCATTAAAGGTTGTATATTGTATTGTATTGTATTGTATTCATATATATAGTCACACAGGCTGAACTGTTTGTCTTATTCACACAGAATAGACTCAAACTACTTCTTCTACCATACAGACTCTATCAAAAAACTCTACACTCTTTAAGAATACTGAGCACTGAATCACCTCAGAGACATCTCTCCTCCCACACTCTCAGTCATCAGCCAATCACATCACATTCCTCTCCCTCTATCATACTTCTTATATTACTGCAGTCAAGCTAAACATTTAAAGAAACACACACACCAAAACATGAAGTCATTACAAGGGCCAATAACAGTTACTGGTGGTATGCCATACAAAACAAAAAAGTCATCACCTGCTGGCAGAAGATAATGATCGATGGAGACAGATAATCTCCCTAGGGAGGAAGTTCCACAGTTTTGATGCCCAGGAACGCCCTTTTTCTGTTTGCCACTCATCTAGTCTCAGATGGCTTGAGCAACCAAAGCAGAGCCTCTGAAGATGACTAGAGTTGATGGGTTGGTTCATGTGGGAGAAGGCAGTCCTTAAAGGATGCTGCCCCCACGCTGTGTAGGGCTTTAAAAGTCAATATCAGCACCTTGAATTGAGCCCAAGAGCAAACTGGGAGTCACTGTTGATGGAGAAAGACTGGAATGTTAACCCTACAACACACTGCAGTGAACAGTCTGGCCATGGCATTTTGTACCAACTGTGGCTTCTGGACAGTCTTCAAGGGCAGCCCCACATAAAGTGCATTGCAATAATCTAAAGTAGATGATATCAGAGTGTACACCACTGTAGCAAGTCCTTTCCTGTCCAAGAAGAGCCACAACTGGCTCACTGGATTAACTTTCAATTTGTTAGCCCTCATCCATTCCAAAACTGCTTCCAAGCACCTGTTCATGGTTTCTACAGCTTCCCTGGACCTGCTAGAAGTGCAAGGTAGAGCTGAGTGTCATCCGTATATTAGTGGCAATTCAGCCCATATCTCCAGATGACCTCTCCCAGAGGCTTTATATAGATGTTGAAAAGCATGGGGGACAAGATAGAACCTTGGGAGACCCTGTAGGCTAGAGGTAAAGGACAAAGCAGCAGTACCCCCAGGTTCCTCTGAAACCTACATTCAAGGTAGGACTGAAGCCACCACAGACCAGTACCTCCCAGTTCCAACCCCAAAAGCCAGTCTGGAAGAACAGATTCCATGATCGATGGTATCTAAAGCAGCTGAGAGTTCCAGGAGAATTAACAGGGCCGGACTCCCCCAGTCCATCTCCCAGCACAGGTCATCCACCAGGACAACCAAGGCCATTTCAGTCCCATAACAAGGCCTGAAACCATACTGAAATGGATCCAAACTATCAGGAATCCCTAAAATTGCCCAGCCTTGACTCATTCAGTCCCCCTGCTCAAGGCCAGTATATTTGAGACTGGATGACAGTTATTCAGCTTTCCTGGGTCCAGAGTGGATTTCTTTAGGAGTGGACCACTACCCACTTCAAGGCAGAGACAACCCCCTCTCTGGAAGGTATTTACTGTCTCCCAGACCCAGTCTGCCAGCCTCCCCCACTCAGTAGATTTAAGGAGCCAGGAGTAGCAAGGGTCATAAACATAGGTCTCAGAGTTCCAAGTATCCTGTCCACATCCTCAGACTGAACAAGCTGATAGGCATCCCACACAACTGGACAAATCGGCACTCTGGGACCTGATATATCATCTTGTTGCTCTTGCAACAGTCTTACAAAGTAGGTCAGTGACAGCAGGAGTGGCAGGACTGGTCCTTTTCCCATTTGCCTGCCCCTCCGAATTTCGTCAGAGTTCGAGTTGAGGCAATTTAAGTCCAGGGCAAAAAACAGCATCCAAATAACCCGGGGCAACAGCAGACTGAAACTGGGCTGACCACTGAAGGGAAGCAATGTAATGCAGAATAGGGGGAAACCCAGAATAAAAAGAAGGTTGAATTCGATTTTAGTGCAGAATGGGAAAAAAACTGGATTAAAAAGAAGGTTGAATTTGATTTTAGGGCATACTTGCCTGGGGGACATCACGGTGAACATGGATTATAAAAAGGAGTGCAGAAAGGGCCACTGAGGCTTCTAAAAAGTCACCTGGTAAATTCGTGATAGAGGGGACCTGGGAACTGAGGTCTTCCTGATGTGTACTTTTCAGTGAAACCCAATGTAGAATTGATCTAAATGGGCTTAGACGTGGGTAACTCTGCATATATTGTGTTTGGGATACAAATCACTGGCTTGTGATACATTGGTACTGAGTTTAGTTTTGGGAGATTCAGAATTTTAGCTCCATATGATGGGAACTGAAAATATTTTTGGAGGTTAGGAAGAAAAATATCTGGAAATGAAAAACATCTGGAAATGATATCTGGAAAAAATACATAGCAGCATTGCCATTTATCTCTGCCCCTCCAAGTTCAGTAATAAATCAGGTCATGAATGCGGCTAAACGTATTGCCAACCGATCTTTGATTAAATCCAAAACTACCAACGAATGAATCTTAATGTACCAGCATTCAGGGCTGTTGTAATCACCCCATGCAAGAAGCAGTAGAATCATTCTCAGATATATTTTACAACCCTACATCCTATCTAAATATCTGCAACATTTTTATTCTGACTGGTACTTGAAGATTGCTTTGGGGTTTCTGTGGCCAGCAAAAGTCCCAGATGTGATCTCTGCTTCCTCCGTATAGATGCCCTGATGAAGTCCCTGTGGGAAGTAGGAAAAGGCAATTGCCAAGTGTACTTGAAAAATTTTGGTGGGGAAAATAATTGTGTGGAATCACTGGAAAATGATTGGTTGGATGGTAACCTGGAAGTGAATTAATTGCAGGCTGAAACAGTAGAAGAATCTGGAGAAAAAGGAAGTGATTTAATTTTGTAAGGCAAAGAAATATTCAATTTATTAATCTGTTTTCTTCATTTGTACTCTGCCTTTCTCTCCAACTGGGGCCCAAACTAGCATAGATCATTCTCCTCTCCTTCATTTTATCCTCACAATAACCCTGTGAGTTAGGTTAGGTTGAGAGTATGTCACTGGCTCAAGGTGTCCCAGCAAACTTCCATAGCAGAGAGGGAAATAAGTGAATAAAAATAATGTATGGTATCCAACCAGAAGAATTGCAGCAGGTGTATTGCAGTGAAACAGCGATAGTCAAGATTCTCATTCTGCTTTCAGTGAAAAGGGGTTAAATGTTTAAGACCATAAGGAGAGCCCTGCTGGATCAGACCAGTGGTTTATCTAGTCAAGAATCCTGTCTCACACAGTGGCCATCCAGTTCCTCTGGAATCCCAACAACAGGGCATAGAGGCTGAGGCCTTCCCCTAATGTTGCCTCCTGGCTCTGGGATTCAGAGGATTAATGCCTCAGAATGTGGAGGTTCCCCTCAGTCACCATGACTAGCAGCCACTGATAGACTTATCCTTCAGGAATCTATCTAATCCCCCTTTAAAACTGTTTATTCACAGTTAGCCTTGATTTTCACCCTTTTGAATAATTTTGTCTCATCTGCAAACTTGGCCACTACACTACTCAGCCCTAGTTCCAGATAATTTATGAATAAATGAAATAATACTGGCCCCAATACCAGTCCTTGTGGGATCCCGCAGCTTACCTCCCTTCATTGTGAGAACTGTCCACTGATGCCTACTTTTGTTTCCTGTCATTTAACCAGTTTCTTATTTCATAAGAGAACCTGTCCTCTTATCCCATAACTGCTAAGTTTACCCAGGAGTCTTTGGTGAGGTACCTTGTCAAAAGCCTTTTGAAAGTCCAAGTATATAATGTCTATCAGGTCACCGTTGTCTACATGCTTGTTCACTTTCTCAAAGAACTGAAAGTTTGGCCATTGTGGCCTGTTCATGTGAACAGCCTTGTGTCTTCCATGAGTACATATGGAGCAGAAGTCCATCAGTGGCTATTAGCCACAAAGTATAGATAGGAACTCTCAGTCTGGGGCAAGTGATGCTCTGTATTCTTGGTGCTTGGGGGGGGGGGGGGAACAGTGGAGGGCTTCTAGTGTCCTGGCCCCACTGCTGGACCTCCTGAGGGCACCTGGTGTTTTTGGCCACTGTGTGACAGAGTGTTGGACTAGATGGGCCATTGGCCTGATCCAACATTGGCTTCTCTTATGTTCTTATGTAATATCTTACTCTGGTAATATGCGTATCATTCACATAAATACGCCTTAACAGCTAAATTAGGGTTGCCAGCCCCCAGGTGGGAGTGGGGGTCCCCTGATTTGGTGGGCTTCTGCCTGCTGTTGGCCAGCTGGCTGGTGTGGAAAGTCCTACCCCCAACAGCCATCACCCATCACATATCTGGTGTGATGATATCACACAGACGTGACATCATCTCACTGGCAATGCTGCATGGTGATGCTCTGGTATTTTGGGCAAAACTTTATGTTAACAATAGTTTTGCCCAAAATACTAGAGTGTCACAACATGGCATCCCTGGCATGATGATGTCACTTCTGATTGATATCATCATCATGCTAGGGATGTCATGCGCAGTTATGTTGCCCTGCCATTCCACTCCCAGAGAGCTCCTTCCCACCCCCTGCCAGTGAGAGAAGAGGACCCATGAACCCTAAGCTAAAGCCACAAAAATAATGAATGACTCACCTCTTAAATTCCGCCTACTTCTCATGTGTAATCTATTGTCACTGAAGAGCAATGATCTGGAAGTTTTTTGTCAATCAAGTACAGAACAACACGTGAAGACATATTTATCACCCACTTTCCATGGTTATCTCCCTTTAGCAGTTTTCAGGGTGCATTCAGTCAACTAGGTGATGTATGATGGGCACTTACCATGTAGTTCTTGTAACTGCATGGGGAAGCAGCCATTTGTAGTCAGGTGATTAAGTCCCCTTCAGTTCCACAAATGTTTGAGTATATTTTGGGGGCTAAAAAAACACTGGTCTTGAATGAGTCCTCAGGGATTTCAAACACTGCCTTCCCATATTGTGCAGGCGTTATGCTGTCAGCTTTAAAGTGCCCATGGGTTATCTGAATCTATATATGGCATCTTCCCAGGAGTGTTTTGCTGGGCACACACCTTTTTTGAAAAATAACAACCCAATTTTAAAAATGAATGCTAAATTCATATGCTACTTTTAAGATGGTTTTTGCTTCCCTGGGCCACTGAGAACAAAGAAGTTTCAAAGTTCAGTCTTTTTTCTCCCATGTGTTTTGATTTTTATTTGTACTCATGCAACTACCTTTTGTAGACTCAAGACTAATACTTTCTGTACTCACTCTCTCCCAATGGCATCTAAAGTGGTCAGCAAAGTCAAAAATAATCCAGTTTTCTTTCTGGATTTCAGAAATGTCTGCAGTGAATTTTGTTTAAACTGGATTCTGGTCAACCCAGAATGCTTAGCTTCTCTGAAATGAAATCTGGATCAACCATTAGGTCTTGGCACAAACTAGGGTTGCCAAGTCACTTGTCCTGTTCCGGGAGCCGCACGTGCGCAGCAGCATGATGCCTCCCTGTACCACCCCTGCCTTTCCCAGCTTGCTCGCCTGGCAAACGAGCTAGGAAAGGCGGCCCGGGGGGGGGGGAGAGCCTCTGCTGGGCTTCTTCTCGCCCGCTTTGGCAAGTGGGCAGAGGAAGCCAGAGGGTGGCATTGAAATGCCTCCCTCCACCCCCACCCCCCCATGCCTTTCCTTGCTCGCTTTCCTGACAAACGAACTAGGAAAGGTGGGGGAGAGCCTCTGTCTGGCTTCTTCTACTCGTCCGCTTCTGCAAGCAGACAGAGGAAGCCAGAGGGAGGCATTTCAATGCCTTCCTTCACCCCCCCATGCCGGATCGGGCTGCTTCGGGGGTGGGATCCCCCCGTTGGCCAAATCCGGACTGGCGGATTGGGCACCTCTTTAGCGGGGGATTCCCCACTCCCCGGGGGGTCTTGGCAGCCCTAGCACAAACTGATACTATTACTGAAATGTGCTCTTGGAGGACTGGGTGGAGTTATGAAGACTAGGCTTCTGGGAGACTGAGGTGGAGACCATTCTCTAAGGAGCCTTCCTCCAAGGGAAGAGTTGGAAGAAGACTTCTGAGGCTGGAGAATGCTTCAGACTTTCCTCAGAGGAGTGGTAGGATAGGAGCAGAATTCACCTGAATGAACGTATCAAACATAAACAACAGTACCAAGGATCTCAGAGAACATTCCATAAAAGACATAACATTACACTGGCCATCCTCTCTGCTCTGGTCAGTAATGCATAGTCAATATTGGTAAGAAGGATCTCATTCACATAATAAAGGGAGTGGCAGCTTTGGTAACCTGAAGACTCTGTGCATTCTGATGATGTCATCACTTCCAGCCATGTTCTAAATTCTTCTGCACAAGAACGACACTGTTAAGAAGCCCATATCCAGAGTTCATACTACCTTTCTAGTAGACATTCAGAAATTAATCTGGCTATTTAAGACTATTTTCAGCATGCAGTATGCTAAATTTGCCTCTTTGTAATCACACCATATCACAATACTTTCTAAAATTCAGATGATTACTATTAAACACAGTATCTTATTTCAGTGCACAATTTACTGGGATATTCTTTAAAAGGCTTGTGCTCTAGCACCCAGAAGCACACTGTCGTATATTACTTTTGGTGCACCATCACTGCTAATCGTGACTCTGCAATATATGATCTCCCACACACAGAATCATGCTCAGCAGTGAGTTTGTGTCAGTAACTAATATAGAAAAGTATATATTTGTCGGTGTTTTCCTTTGTGACAATGGAATGAAAGTCCAGTAAGGACAACAAACAGTTAAATGAACACCATCCCTTCCTTTGAGCACTCCTCTGTGTCTACTTCTCCTTCACCCCTGGCCTACATTTATCCTGAGAAAGAAATACTTGAAAGTGGGCATGCTATTTATTATGTGTTGGGAATGGAAAGTGAAGAATATTACTTTATATTTATATATATATATATATATATATATATATATATATATATATTTAAAAATCCAAAATTTATGAGAGATTGAAAAGCAATTTCCTTTTAAGGTGTAAATTCCTCATTTTCCACATAAAAGTTCAGGAATTAAGTGCTAAATCCTACTTTACCAGTTGGACCCCTGAAAAGAAGTGTGAAAAATAGAGTTACTGTTTGGTTTCTTTCTATTCATGCTTCCTGAAAGCTCTCATATGCAAAATTACACCGCAATGGCCCTGAGTTTTTCCCCCCCAAAGCCATCCTGCTGTTTGGGCTGACTTTTAAAAATGAGCCCTTGTCTGGCTTTATTTGCGTGGGTGGTTCATATTTTGTTCTGCCTGCTCTGTATCATTTTTCTTCTCCCACCATTAATCTTCAGTGACTATTCCACAGGGCAGTTGCCCCTTTTCTGCATGTACAGCTCCAAGTAAAATTTGTGGGCTGAAGGATGAACGTGCTCCCCTGTGTCAGCTTTACTCCAAATAAGGCTGCTATTTTGAATCAGCATGGCAGGGGTGTGTTGTTTTGTTATTCTTAAGAAACGCTCAGTGGCTGTATAAGGCGGTAAAGCAGAATTGTACATTTGTACACATTAAAAATAGGTGGTTTATTTCTCTCAGGATAGTAGTGCAAAGGTGTAGGGGAAAGTCAGTGCTGGGAACTGAAATGAATAGGAGGATCCCCCCCCCTTTTTAAAGCACTGAGGGCAAAAATGGTGGGCTTCCATACACAGAAGTTTGTATATAGCATTAAGGGCATGTGGGAATGACTCTGATTTAGGTTTAATGCCCTCTAGAGGCCCACACAGAAGCTTATTCTGTTTCGTAACAGTGAAGCCTTTGATCAATTAAAGAGCGCATTGAAAATAATCTTTAAATGGGTTCCTAGAAATGCTTCAAGGAAAGACGGTGCCTTCGGTGAGAAGCCTTGAAGTGGTAAGGAATCAAATTAAATACGCTGAAGTATCTAACTAAAGTGGAATGAGCATACTATATTTAAACACACTACAGAAAGGTAATACACAGCAAAAAATATTCCTAAACAGTACAGTGTGTGTGTGTTTTAATAAAGAAAACATTGGCAGTTAAACTTAAGGGAGGAGAAATGGTAACGCTTAAAGCGTTTAGCTGAAATTAATTTTTTTATCTTGCCATACATTTAAAAATACAGAAATGTATGTTATGGATTTTTGATCATCTGTTCATTTCATATCATTATTTAATAATTATCATTTGGTCCCAAAATACTATGAATGTACTCTCTGCAGCTTTCTGCACTCCTACCCAAAAGTCAGTCCTGAGGGTCATGAAACCTTCAGGAATGACACAGGGATGTAGCATGTTTGGGGGGTGGGGGAAGAGAAGAGGCATTTTCATAGGGAACTGGCAGAAATGGCTCCTTAGCCTTGCATGGAATGCTAACTCAAGAGCAGCGGGAAGGGAACTTCTGCTTCCTGCTGCATCCCTAGGGGTGCCAGGTCCCCCCCCCCCCAGCCACCAACAGGGGATGGGGGGGAGTAGGGTTGCCAGATCCAGGTTGGGAAACTCCTGGAGATTTGGGGATGGGGCCTGGGGAGGACAGGAACTTCAATGGGATACAATACTGCCCTCCAAAGCATCCGTTTTCTCCAGGGGAACTGATCTCTGTAATCTGGAGATGTACTATAATTCTGGGGGTCCCCAAGTCCCACTTGGAGGCTGGCATCCCTGTTAAGACTAGCTGACCAATGTGTTATATACCACAATGTTCCTGAGATCCCCTCCCAAGAGCTTTCTGGATGGCTTTTCAGAAGAGCCCTTTGGGTGGGAAGGGAGGATCACCAAAGATCCCTTCTGTGAACACTGGTGGCACTTTGTAAGCAACAACAAAGCCAGACTCTGAAAATACACTTCTCTATAGCTTGAGCAGTAATCCATACAATTGCTGCAGGAGTTCAAACAGAGCCCAAGTCCTGGCAGAGGACAGGAAGTGCTGAAATCACTGGGGCTTTTTCAGGGCAGGACAGGGACAGAGCCTGGGTGGGGGATATAGAAGCATCTAAATGGCTGCTCATCAGCTCTGGAGCCAAGAACGGTGGCGCAAGATGAACTACTGTTTGTGCTGTAACAGCTAAAGCCAATTTATAAGATCAGGCTGCCAGACTGCTTTGCTGCCAACATACTAATTTCCTGCTGTTTGCTTCTTAGGACACTTTGTTCGGCGGACCACTGGGCTATTCCCAGACAACTGCAGCAAATGAAAAATCCTCTTGGAAGACAGACCCTCAATTTCTAGTGCACTGTTTAAAGCCAACCTGAATCATTTGTGACCCACCAAGCTGAACACAGCCTATGAGCCAAGCACTGCAGCTTCCCAGGTGCTGGACCATTGCTCTATTTGTGTGATTTCAAGCAGGCAGCAAAAAAGAGCAGGGATTTCACCAGGCCTGTAAAGAACCACCTGACACAGCCATGTTCTGTTGTGATCGCCTGGTTTAAAACTTGTAAAATTGTCAATGTTTTTAGGAATTGATTCATTTAAAAAAAACACCCTTTGGATTCATTCCCTATAATCTAAATACTTAAAGAGGTAAGGAAAAGATACACCAGCACATGGTCTTTTGTTATTTTTCATGCTTTAGTGTTGAATCTATTAAACTTTGGAGAGCTCTAAATATTTCTCCATCCTGACCTGGAGATTTTGTCAGATCTCAAAACCCAAGTAGGATCAGCCTGGTTATTTTGGATGGGATTCCTCCCAGGATTACAAGGGTTGTGACATGGAAGCAGGCAATGGCAAACAACCTCTGAATGTCTCTTGCCTTGAAAGCCCTACTGGGTTGCCATAAGACCGCTGTGACTTGATGGCCCTCTTCACCACCAAATCTTTCTTCATCACATTGGCTGCCCTCATTTTCTACCAGGGGACTTTTGGGGTTTAATCATCACAACAAAGTTAAGATGAGATATGCCAGAGACAGCCTAGCGAGTTTCACAGCTGAGTGTGAATCAGAATCCACCTCTCTCCAGTAGAAATGCAATATTGTATTATACCCCACAGGCTATTTTGAGGCTCATGTTTGTCTTCAAGAATAATGAGGGGTTAGTACATCTGAGTAGACTTTTCCATTTGTGTTTCTAGCTTTGGAGTATGCCCCCATCTCTCTCTCTCTCTGTATATATGTATACACCCCCACACCCCCACACACAAGTGTGTGTAAAAATGTTCCTAAGTATTAGAAATGTTGCAGTGAGCTGGATCTGACACTGATCGCTGCAGAATTGTTTTAAGATTAGCCTTGTCAGATTTGTTTAAATGGACCAGGCAAATACATACAAATAATTCAGTTATAGGCAAAATTAACTAATGCTCTTTTTCATGGTGAGCTGCTGTAATGATTTTATATAGCAGTCAAACTATTTAAATACTAATGTTGCCTTCATGCTGCAATCACCATTCCAGTCAGATGTCATTTTGAGCAGCCTATAGGGAATTCTGTCCCTTAATTATTCTTCAATACACAAACCAAGCATTCTTTAATTGGTGTAAATTGAACAGCGTTCCAATGCAAACAAGGAGAGGACAAACTAATCAATGATTCTCTGCATGTCTATTGGAAAGCTATTGCCATTAGATCAAGTAACAAATCTTCAACTCCATGGCCTTCACTGGCTAAACTTGTGCTACTTCTTGCTATGGGTCACAACAAGGAATTGTGTCTCAAGCCTTGTGTGCAAATGTATTTAATTTTGGCTTATTTTTGTTTCCCAGATTCCATGTGCTGTTGTTTCATTTTTTAAATCCATTTCCTGCAACAGGAACCACATTTCTGGAAACAACATCTTTGCATCACATTCTGTTTAGATCATAGTCTCGGAGACCGTACTGCTCACCCAAAGGGCTCTTCCTTCCAAATTTCAAGCAGATAGGAGAGAGAGCAATTAATGCTTCACTTGCGCAGCCGGCAGACATTTAACTCCCAAAGGTGGCAAGGAGAGCAGAGTGGGCAGACAGAAGTGTTTGGCATCTCAAGAAAGGCAAGCTGTAAGGTAAAAGAACTTCTTGCTGTTAGTATGGTGGAAAATTACATGGGACTGGTATATAAACCATGATGAAATGAATGCTCCCTTTGGATGACAGGATTTTCTTGAAGCTAATTGCCACGAGTACTAAAAGCCTTTCCCAGTTCCATGTGCATGAACCAGTCAGATAATTTTGAGTGAGACTTATGTTAAAGGCAAATCACAACACATGGGAATATCCCATGTTTGACCTCTATAAAGCACAAGTTCCTGAAGTATTCTGTTCTGAAACCCCCCCATCTCTGTATATAACACTGAATGTTCAGTAATTTGCTAGGAAAAACGTCTTGTACTCTCTGTTGGCTCCTTATACAAATGTATTGGAATGATAGCCTGTCTTTGGAAATTTGCCAAGCTGTGTGAAATCCATCTATTCTACATATTTATTCCCCAGCAAAAGATAGAATGATTGTTCTATTTTCTTAATTTGATCTGGAACAAAGGTCTGTGGTTTAAGAAATGCATGCACAATCCATTTTACAAATATGTCATATTCATTTTTCATTCTTTTCATTGTTTTAATTGATTCTTTAACCTGATTACTGAATGCTAAAGAGGGAAGAGGATACAGAGAACAGTTCCTACTCTGCACACCGACATGGTGCCTTTTCTGTCTCTTCCTTCACGTCCCTCATCAAAATCCATCTCTCCGGGAATACTCTCTGGCTAAGAACCTTACTCCACAGCCTAAGTACATGTAATTGCATTTGCAATCACCCCATTACACTTCCATTTCTTGTTTCCTTTATGGCCAAGTGTAATGGTAAATTTCTTGGAGCAAAGATCTGTACTTTTTTTAAACCATTTTTTGCCATCAAGTCACAGCTGGGTTCTGGCGACTCTGTAGGGTTTTCAAGGCAAGAGACTTCAGAGGTGGTTTGCCATTGCCTGCCCCTGTCTGCATTATCACCCTGATATTCCTTCGTGGTCTCCCATCCAAATACTAACCAGGGCCAACCCTGCTTAGCTTCCAAGATCTGACAAGATCGGCCTAACCCAGGCTATCCAGTTCAGGGCTGGGTTTTTTTTATATAAAAAACCCAACATATATTCCTCTGGAAAACTTCAAACAGTGACAGTGTTGTTTTTATTATTATTACCCTACATGATCCACATAGATGTGATAGGTATTAAATTGAAATGGGAAGAAGTATAATGGCCATACATGTTTGTTTTGCTTTGATATTGCAAGCAGGGCTGACTTATCTATTAGGCACAGTAGGCACAGTGCCAAGGGCTCACAATACTTTCAGGATCCCACAAAAATGGTTCCATTTCTTTCAAAATCAGAAGAAGAAGAAAAGAACCTTTAGGGTCAAAGAAAGTGTTTTAATTGTTTTTCTCACATCAGAAAAAAAAATTAAAATGGTTAGGGCTTATGAAAATTTATCAAATTTTACCTGAAACAGAAAAAATAAAATAAAATGTTTACGTATTTAAAGTTATATCAAAAATAATTTTTAATATTGATATTATTATGGTGGGAGGGGCTCATGAAGGCAATAGTGCCTAGGGACCACGAAAGTCATAATGCAGCCCTGATTGCAAGGGAGAAAACAGGAAATAAATGGAATTATTTATTTATTTGTTTGTTTGTTTGTTTCACTTATATCCCGCCTTGTCAGTTTTACAACTGACTCAAGGAGACTTACAACATATAAAAGCATAAAAACAGATTTACAGATTAAAACATTTAACATTTAAACATTTAAAACAACACTAAAATTAATTACCACAAGATGGCGACTTCCTAGCGCTCCGGTGGATAACTGCAGCAGGGTGTGAACAGCAGGGCCAGGGAGATGGTATAATCGGCTTTCTCCCCGGCGGCGGCCCCTATTTGAAAGCCTGGCGGAAGAGCTCCGTCTTACAGGCCCTGCGGAACTGCAACAAATCCCGCAGGGCCCTGATGTTATCCGGGAGCTCATTCCACCAGTAAGGGGCCACCACCGAGAAAGCCCTGGCCCTAGTACAAGACAACCGGGCCTCCTTTGGACTGGGGTGAGTCAGGCGATTTTGGGTGCCCGACCTCAGTAACCTCTGGGGCCTATATGGGGAAAGGCGGTCTCTCAAGTAGGCGGGCCCCTGACCATAAAGGGCTTTAACGGTTAAAACCAGCACCTTGAACCTGATCCGGTATGCTATAGGCAGCCAGTGCAGTCGCTGCCGCACAGGCCAGATGTGGTCCCGCAAAGAGAGATCCATCAAAAGCCTGGCCGCAGCATTCTGCACCAGCTGCAGCCTCCGGATCTGGGACAAGGGCAGCCCCAAGTAGAGAGCGTTACAGTGATCAAGACGTGAGGTGACCATAGCATGGATCACTGTAGCTAGGTCTTCGTGTTCGAGGAAGGGGGCCGACTGCCTAGTCAGCCGCAGATGGAAAAAGGCTGCTTTGGCAGTGGCTGCTACCTGGGCCTCCATCGTCAAAGAGGAGTCCAGGAGCACACCCAAACTCCTGACCCTCGGAGCTGCCACCAATGGTGCCCCACCGAAGGACGGAACTGGGTGCCCTAACCCCGATCCGGTCCGACTCAAGCACAGGACCTCCATCTTCAGAGGATTCAATTTCAGTCGACTCAGTCTAAGCCAGCCCGCAAGCTCCTGCAGCGCTCGTTCCAGGTCATCTGGGGAGGAGCCGGACTGGCCGCCCAACAACAGATAGAGCTGGGTGTCATCAGCATATTGATGACACCCCAGCCCATGCCTCCGGACAATCTGGGCAAGGGAGCGCATATAGATGTTAAATAACATCGGGGATAGGATCGCCCCTTGAGGAACACCACACACCAGTGGGTGCCTCTGGGAGGTCTGTTCCCCGAGCGCAACCCTCTGTCCCCGATCTTGCAGAAAGGAGGCAAGCCATTGTAAAGCGAGCCCCCGTATCCCAGCATCGGCGAGGTGGTGGATCAACAACTGGTGGTCGATGACATCAAATGCCGCCGACAGATCTAACAACACCAGTGCCGCCGTTCCGCCTCGATCCAGATGTCTTCGGAGGTCATCCGTGAGGGCGACCAGAACCGACTCCGTCCCATGACCCGGTCGGAACCCGGACTGAAATGGGTCCAGCATGGAGGTGTCATCCATGAAGCTCTGTAACTGAATCGCCACCGCCCTCTCCAAGACCTTACCCAAATAGGGTAGGTTGGACACCGGCCGATAGTTGGCCAAAAAAGCCGGGTCCAGAGATGGTTTTTTAAGGAGAGGGTGGACCATCGCAACCTTGAGTGCCTCCAGGAACAGTCCTTCTGAGAAGGACTTGTTGATAATCTCCTAGAGCGCATCACGCAACCCCTCATGGCAAGCTTTTATAAGCCACGAGGGGCACGGATCAAGGCTGCTCGAGGTTGGACGTACAGTCAAGAGCAACCTGTCAACTTCCTCAAGACTGAGAGGACTGAAATGATCCAAGATTAAACCTGAAGATGTGCATGGAGCCTCAAGTTCACACACTGTCTCAACTGTGGCCGTGAGTTCGCAGCGGAGTAGCAAGATTTTATCTGCAAAATAGCTCACAAAAGCCTCACAGCCAATTTCCGATTCCCTATCATTTAAAGTGCTCTGTGGCACTTGCGTTAACAACCTAATTGTTCTAAATAATTGGGCCGGGTGAGAGCTAGCAGATGCAACCTCAGCTGCAAAGAATTGTTTCTTAGCAGCCTTGATTGCCACCTCATAGGATCTCATAAACGTCCTATAAGATGTTCTTGATGCTTTGTCGCGAAAGCGCCGCCACCGTCTCTCTAGCCATCTGAGACCCTGTTTCATCAGCCTCAGCTCCCCGGTAAACCAGGGAGCCAGCTTCGAGCGAGGGCGCAGAGGGCATCGGGGAGCAATCTCATTGATGGCCACCGAGAGCCGGCCATGCCAGTCCTCGACCAGTCCATCTAATGAGTCGCTGGGAGGCCTGGGTTCCCACAGAGCCGCCAGAAACCACTGAGGGTCCATCAGGCTCCGCGGGCGAGCTAAAATTCGCTCGTTGCCCAAACGGAGTTGGGGTGACACCATCAGATGAGCCTTCAGGGCATAGTGATCAGACCATGGCACTGCCGTAGCAGTCAACTGACCCACCGTAACTCCTGCCGCGAAGATCAGGTCAAGCGTATGTCCGGCCTGGTGCATAGGAGCTGTTACAAATTGGGAGAGCCCTAGTGTCGCCATGGAAGACACCAGGTCCCTCGCCGGACCAGAGGCCGCATCGTCGGCGTGGACATTGAAGTCACCCAGGACTATCAGCCTTGGGTGCTCCAACGCCCAGCCCAACACCGCCTCCACCAGCGAGGACAGGCTGCTGGCTGGTGCGTTGGGCGACTGGTACACCAGCCAGATAGCCACCTCTCCCCAGCTTCCCACACCAGACCCGCACATTCTATGCCCACCAGCTTCAACAGCGGGAGTGCCCTGTAGGAGTAAGCCTCCCGAATGATCAGTGCCACTCCTCCTCCCCGGCCATCAGTCCGTGATTGGTGGAGGACCGAGAACCCGGGTGAAGCCAATTGGGAGAGAGCCACTGTCTCCCCCTCTCGCACCCAAGTCTCGGTCACGCACGCCAGGTCAGCACCTTGTTCCAGCAGAAATTCCTGCAAGGTGGCGGTCTTATTATTAATAGACCTGGCGTTACACAACATCAATGATGGAGGATGGTCTTTCCAAGCCTCCTTGCCCGTCACTCTCGGGATGGGCCGCAGGCTGGAAGGGGGCCGAGCTTCTCCATTTCTCTGCCTCCTTCCCTTTACTACCTGCCTGCTCCCACCGCTATATTTCCCCTGCCCCAGAAGCACTGGAATGCCCAGTCCAGAAGTCATCAGTGCCGATGGCCTTCACTCAGCTCACTGCTGGTCACAGGCCAAATCAGCGCCGTCAGCTGCCCGGAGGAAGGTTCCACCCCAGTGCTGTCCACACCAACCCAAGCCACTCCCTCCTAAAAATATATCCCCAATTCCCAATTCCAGTAGGTTAAAATATAGTATAGAATAATACTACCTAATTCTCAAAATATTACCCACCCTGACCTCCCTTCATTACTGCCCAATAGTTAAGGGCAGCAAGATTAAAATTATACTCCTAGCTATAAGCTAATTTAAATTGAAACATAGAGTGGCCTAATACTAAACTAAATAACCCTATCTATACCTAATCTAAACTTTCGTATAACCTGCTGGTTAGAAAGAAGCCAGTCCTCCCACGGGGTCCTAAGACTGCTGGTGTTAAAGTCCCAAATGGGCACGGTGTATCCCGATCTTCACTTCCTTCCGTCGGTGAATTCCCAGCCCTGCCTCCGTCGCCTCTCCGTTCCCCGGTATGGCCTATCTTTGGCCCCGGCATTATTCGTGCCGGGCCCAACCGTCCCGGACAGTCCAGAATTGGATGTTACACTCACCCACAGGGCCCAGGCACCTCCTGCCACCAGACGCCCCTAGTCCTGGGTGCTTCTTCCTTCAGATCTTCCTTCAATTCTGGACAGTCCAGAATTGGATGTTACACTCACCCACAGGGCCCAGGTGCCTCCTGCCACCAGACGCCCCTAGTCCTGGGTGTTTCTTCCTTCAACTCAGTGCACTGGAGCTGGCCCCGGTACGCCTCCTGCCACCAGTCGTCCCGAAGCCCACTCACAGTGCCTAGCCTCACTTCGGGCTCAACACCTTAGTTGGAAATGAGAGTCCCTACTGCCTGCGCGGCATCCAGATCACTCCCAGCTCGCGCGGCCTCTAAATCACTCCCAGGCCTTCCAAGCTGCTCCAAGTCCTTCCAGGCCCCCCACGATCTTCCAAGTTCCCTCCAGGCCTTCCGAGCCTTAGACGTAACAGCAGTGAATACATAGGAGTACATAGGAGTTAGCTCGGATCATTTTATTAAGATGTCCAGGGATACAGGCACTGACAGCCAGGACCTCTCACCTCACCTCGCCATCTTCTTCCTGATGAATCATAACCCCTTTGTCTGGTGGGGAGAGGTAGCTTCCACACAGGAGCCACCTACAATGCTGTTGGCTGTATGATATCTTCCACATCAAAGCCCTCAGTCCCATTCTGGAGCCCTTCCTGCAATGTCTGACTTCTCCCATCTTAGCTGCATCTTAGCCTTTCTCATTCTTTTACCTGTGGTGGTCTTTCCCCACATCTACACTGGCTTTTCTGCTGAAGCTGTGATGAAAGAAGAAACTCTTAATTAGCCAAGTGCCAAATGCAGACAATTAGCATTGCCTCCTGAGACTGCCCCAGGAAAAAAAAAAAGAAAACAGAAACAAATCAGCTCTGTAGCCTGTTAGGAAAATATAGTAAACTTCTACCCAGTTCTCTTAAAGAGTGAATAGACAAAGTCCACTGTGTTTCTTGTTTTGGCACTGAAGTGGGTCGGTACTGTGAATTAAGAAACTAAGGGATTTAGAAAGGTTTGAAGAAAAGGTTTTGGAGGCTAAGCTAAACATACAGATTCCCTGGTTTTGATATTTTCAATTTAGGAGTTTGATTGGGCAATCTACAATTAAGGAACAACTACTTAAACCATTAACAGATTTTTTTTTTAAATAAATTTTTATTGATTTTCCCTATATCTACAACTAATACGCTACAATCTAAGCTACATATACCTTATACAGAGAGTACTTTATCATTTGCTTAATACTACCATGTTACATAATATAATTATGAAGCATTTAGAACCTTGGATAAATTTCAATTATTTTGTTACTGCTACTATAAAAATTATCAAAACTATTTGGCAGGCACGCCCACCTAGAGAAATACGGTTAATTAAACAATTTATAATACATAGGTGCAATGCTTAATAAAACAGTTTAATCACTATTTCTTCTTTCGTCCTCTTCTTGTCTTAACAGTCTCATCTACTTTTGGAGCTGCTGCTCCTTTTTCCGAGTCAGACACTTCTTCTTCACTCTTTGAGCTATCAAATCCATACATGCTTTCTTGCGAGGCCAGTGAACCATCTGAGTCTCTCCCAGTTTTCTTTTCTTTGCTTTTTTCCAGAAATTTTTTCGTTTGTTGAACAGAGTCAATCTTATACTTCTTATCTTTGATGCTGAAGCATAGTCCTTCTGGAGTATTCCAACGATAGATGATAGACTCAGACTGGAGCCAAGATGTCAATTTTCCATAGGCTTTCCTTCTTTTCCTTATTTCAAATGGGATATCCTTCATCACTTTTACTTCTTCTCCCAGGATCTTCAGAGCTGCTTTGTTTGTGGTCCTAAGCACCACGTCTCTTGTAGATTTTTTGGAGAACCTTATCATAATTTCACCAGGCAGGCTTTTCTTTTTAGTATAATCTGGATAGGTTCTGAAAACCATATCCATATAGCTTTTTATATCCGCTGCTTTCATGCCTGTCACTGGTTCAAGTGCTTCACTTAGCAAATTTTTAAGGTCTTCTCCTGTGTTTTCTGGCACATTCTGAAGTCTTAGGAAAAAATTCGATCTTTCCATTTGTAATTTCAAAAGCTGATCATGGTGGAAGGCCTTTTCCTTCTCTGCCTTTTGTAGTCTTGAGTCTTGGTTTTTTACTGAAGTTTTTACTTCCAGAAGTTCTCGCTGCAGCTTCTCTGTGGTTTTATTCGACTCTTTTAGTTCTAACTGCATTTTGTCCATCTTCACGTTGAGAGCTGTCATTTGGTCCACTAGAGGTCGCAATAACGAGGAGAACACCGCGCTCATCTCTGTGGTATCAACCTTTGCACTCGGAGCTGTACTTCCTAGTTTGGGGGAAGGTTTCGGTTTCCCCGCCATTGTTGAGGCTGCGCTCTTTGTTTATAGATAGATAAGATGAACGAAAGGAGCAAATTTTCGAACAGCACTTATGTCCTTTTAAAGTTTATATCTCCAAGTGAGCGATGCTGCCATCTAGCAAGGCGGATGGGCTTTTATTCATGCAGTAACGCCACGTGAAGAGTCTGGTAAGTACGCCTGTCCCGGAGGGGGGTGGGTGGGTTTCACTCCTCCCGCCGTCTTCCCACTGTATTCTGCTTTTCTTACTTCAGACTCACGTTTTCTCCATGCGTAACTGTCAGTTCCAGCCTCATTGCTTCGCACTCTCTGCTGCTTCACGGATTTGCGCTTTCAGCCATACGGCTCCCACGGCGGGGGAACCTATGGGGGTGATGAAAAGGGATCTCGCTCCCTCGATCGCCACCGTAGGGAGAGATCCCCTTCGTGCCACCCCAGGCAGAGCCCCCTCACTGGGGTCTCTGGGGGCTCGGCACCAGTCCAGAGCCCCTTCTTCCCGCCGGGTACGGATCGCGCTCCCCGCAGTTGCGGAGGAGCATGTCCGCCATTATCGCAAGTCTTGCCGGAAGACAAACCATTAACAGATTTTGATAAAAATGTTGAAAATGTCTCTGCATAGTGATGAAGGATTATATTCAAAAACATATAAAATTCTTTTGAACATCTCTAATAACAAACCACCATCAAACATTAAATCTCGGCATAGAGATCTTGGTATTACGCTCTCTTCTGATCAGTGGCTGAAAAATTGGCAATCTAATACTATCACATCCATGTCTAGTACTATGAGGACTCAAGCATTCAAAACACCCAAAAGATGGTATTCAGGGCTTTTTTTGTAGAAAAAGCCCAGCAGGAACTCATTAGCATAATAGGCCTCTCCCAACAGCAGAAACATATTAGCATATTAGACCACACCCCTGACAGCGCAGCTCCCTCCCAGATCGGCTTCCCTAGTGCCCCGCGGCTTGCGGGACGCATGGGGAACCTGAGAGAAGAAAGGTAGTTTTTGGATCGGTGGGGTGCCTGGCGAACCTGAGGAGGAGAGGCAGTTTAAACTGCCTTCCCTCCCTGGATTGGCTTGGCTTCTCCAGGCGCCCCGCGGCTTGTGAGGCACCTGGGGAGCCTGGGGGGAGGGTGTAGGCGTGGCCAACTCAGAAGCCAGCCGGAACTCCATTCCTGTGTGTTCCTGCCCCAAAATAGCCCCGATGGTACTTAACTCCAGTAAAGGTCCATCATATGAAGCCTATTCAGCACTCTAATTGTTGGAGACAGTGTGGAGATTGAAGTTCTTATTTTCACACTTGGTGGTCATGTAGATATGTACAATCTTTTTGCCAATGTGTGCAATATCAAATTTATAATATTACTAATTATCTGTTTCCCTAAGACCAGAAATAATGTTGTTGAATCTTTGGAACAACAAAGATACCATTAATATGGCGCATCCTGATTGCGATATTATGTTCTGCTGCTTGTTTGTTCATTGCAAGGTCATGGACAAGTAACAAACCTCCTTTGATACGAGATTGTTTTTTTTAAAATATGGGATATATTTGTCATGGGAAAAATATTAGACCAGCAATCCCAGGTTGATTCAGTATGTTTCCTCTTTCATTGAAATGTGATACCCATTAGTTGAATTTACCGCCATTAGTTGAATTTACCTCAAACAATCAAACAGTTTTTTCATTTCTCTCATCCTAAAGACATATTATTTCTTTGATTTTATTTTATAGACAGTTGTTGATATTTTATTGCTGATTGTAGGGATTATTACTTCAAGTTTGTTGTGGTTGTGTTTAGAGGCATTATGAATGGTTTTATTGTTGTAATAGTTTCATATTCTATGTAAACGTAATGGTAATATTGTATTTCTCTTTGTTGTTAACAATAAATAAAAGAAATTAAAAAAAGAAATTAAGAGATAAAATGAAATGAAATGAAAAAGCCAGTTGTCGTTAATACTGTTAGTAGAGGTAATCTACATTTTAAAATGAGTGAAATATGTTCCTATTGGTTGATGTTAGGATCTGTTTATTATTATGGTGCCTCCCTGTTTGGCTTAGAGTGCATGAAAGTTAGAGACATGAGGAGAAAAAGGGTGGGGTGAGGAGATAATATGATTGACATGCAAGGCCTCCTCTTCTCTGTGTTTACTTCTGTGGGTTAGTACACACAGTAGCCCTTATTAGCCTGAAATGCACAATAAGTGGGTGAGCTGGAGAAGGAAAAGGGAAAATTGAAATGCAGTCAATGAACAAATGAATGAAAATAATATGCTTTGTAAAATACAAATGAAAAATTAGTTGTGTGCCCCCCCCCAGTCACATGATAAGAAAAATTTCACATGTCAAATTTCTGTGTGTTCAGAGGAAGTCTAACAGGAAAGGCGACAATCCGAAGAAGGTTTATGAGCCAGCATCATGTCACTAGGGCAGGGAAAATGAACTGAAAGGTAGTAGAGAGGTGAGATATTTAACACAGGGTTGGAGTGAAATAGATAGAATGATTGCTTTCCTTCTCTCCTTTTGCTAGAGATTATGCTGCTTCCAGAGGTCTCTCTCAGCAACTGAACCGGGAAGTGCCACAGGATGTTCTGTAAGGAAACTTGACTTTAAAACCTTAGTTCTCAAGCAGTAGAAGTAACTGCAACCTTGGTAAGCCATAACAGAAGAAATAAGAATACTTGTTTATTGATTTCCTTTCTATCTTGCCCTTCTTCCAAAGAGCTCTCACTGGCATTTGTGGATGTTTTCCATTTTATCCTCACAGCCATTTTTGATGAAGTTTAGGTTGAATAAAAGTGGCCAGCCCAAGGTTACCAAATGGGCTTCATGTACATTTTAAAAAGCATTTGCCCTGGTTTGTATCCAGCATTCTGTTCATTATACCACACTAGCCATTAAACAAGATCCTGCAGTCAAATTCAGAAGTCCAGAGGGGACCCAGGTTCAAACCCCCACCATCTGAAGAAGAAGAAGAAGAAGAAGAAGAGATTGGATTTATACCCCGCTCTTCACTACCCAAGGGAGTCTCAGAGGGGCTTACAAACTCCTTTCCTTTCCCCTCCCCACAACAGACACCCTGTGAGATGGGTGGGGCTGAGAGAGCTCTGAGACAACTGTCCTTGAGAGAACAGCTGGTACAGAGCTATGGCTTGCCCAAGGTCATCCAGCAGGAGCAAATGGAGGCGTGGGGAATCAAACCCAGTTCTCCTAGATTAGAGTCTGCGCACTTAACCACTACACCAAACTGGCTCTCCTATGGAATCTTTCTGGATGACATTGGACCAGTCACATGCTCTCAGCTTAACATAACTCACAGAGTTGTTGTGAAGATACAATGGAAGAGAAAGATGTAAGTTGCTTTGGATCCCTATTGTGAAAAACTGTGAGGTACAAATAAAATAACAAATGTAACTGAAGATGGGAGCCAAATTAAAGATTGGTAGGTGGGAAGGAGAGACAGAAACAAGAAAAAGTGAAGATGTGCAGTTGCCAGGAAGGGAGAACGGGGAACTATCATGGAGAATGGGATACAAGGGGAAATGAGGTGCACCCTGAAAGCCCTTGCAGACTCCCCACTATGTAACTGGACCCAGTTTGGTGGCTGGCACCATGCAACTGGCCATAGTTTTCCCAGGTAGAGGCTGCCAGGGGGCAGAAGTCTGGAAACTTTCAGGGAAATGAAAGAGGAAATAGTAGGGGAGGGGGAAATAAAATGCTACCAAAAGTCCTTGTGGGTCCCTTGCTTGTCTTCTTTAATCTCCAACACATTTCCCCACAAAACACTACAATGAAAGCCAGCTATACCAGGGTGAGGTACCCATTATAAATAAGTAATTATTAACAAACTGCTATTATAATATTTCCCCCCCAGTATAAGATCGCGGCCACACGAGCGAGATAATCCGGATGGGAATCGACACAAATTTGCGCTGGTGCAATTTGCGCCGCATTTGCATGATCACACAGGTCCATGGACCTGTGAGGGCAAACCACCGCTGCGTGATCACACACTACTGTGGGCAAGTTGGTTTTTTCCCCCCAGCCGTTTTTGATTCGCTTATTTGCTTAAACAAGGGATTGATGAATTGCTTCACCACCCTGGGGGTCGTCCAATGATGTGAATACTGGGGGGGGGGGGGGGGGGGGGGGGAGAAAAAGCCTGATCCCCGGTGCCACACGTTTGTGCTGGTGCGAACACACAGGGAAAGTCTGGCTCCAGGCTGTCGCAAACCATTTGCTACTGCCTTTTCACTGGTAGCTTTTTACGCTGATTCCCTGCCAGGTCAAAGTGGCTTGCGATAGTTTGACAACACTTGTGGGATGCTTCCCAGATGTGCTGGTGTGATTGCGCCACTTTGAGCAGGCGGGGAATCGTCCCTCTCACATTGCAAATGGGTGTGTATGATCGTGCCCCAAATGCTGCTATTTGGTCTTCTGGGATATCTGAATGTTGTTGTGATAGATTGATAATATGCTTACATATGGACAACCGTGCTCTTGAACACTCTCTTTTCTTGAATGAATGTAGACTTTTTGGAGATGCAAAGAAGTCCCATAAAGGTTTGCTAGACCTCTCTGCTGCAAGGGCTTTCTCACGTACTTGACTCTGACCCATCAATGTAGATAAATATTTTACAGGCAAGAATAGCAAAAATCAAATCTTAAAATGGCACTACACCACTCCATTCTTTTATTTCATTAAATTCTTCTCCACATGATCCTGAACAAACATTTGCTGTCAATATTTGATAAAAAGTCCAACTCAATCAAGTAAATAAAGCATTAGAAAACATAATTTCCTTCCTTCACTAGACTAAATCCATTAAGACTTTTAACAGAAGTATGAATAGAAGACAAAGGGTACATACTTCTCAAGACATGAAGGCCTGTAGCACATTTGCATTTTAAAATTAATTGCTGACCTAATTATTTGTCAGTAGAGGCATAAATTAAACAAATACAACTTACAGTAAAGCTTCGAGACACTCTTCAGATTTCTTTCCCAAGAGTAAATTGTTGTAACGGTCCAGTTTGACAATCCATTTGTGCTGTTATCTCATGACCGAAGGAAGAATTGCTGCGAAACTGTACCATATGGAGACATGAGAGAGAATGACGTACTTAGATCTCCCCTACAAAGGGATGATAAGCTAGAAATCACTAGAGAGAGTCAAGAGAGACAGCTTTGATTTAAGAAAGTGAGAGTAAAGTCTCCTATATCTCCTTAGATATAGTCACAGCATGCAGTTTTGACTAAAATGCCCTGTTAGGTCATTTATCTGTCCTGCATTTTTCAGACCTCCCCCAAACAATAAAAATCCTGAGGGAAAAACCAATCCATTTCCAAAATATGTTGAATTGAAAGCCTCACTTTAAAACAGGAAAATGAAAGGTTAAGTTGTAACCCCACTCAGAGGATATGCAAGTACCACTTATATGAAAAGGAAGGGAAAAATAGTTTCTTGGGTTTTTGTTTTAGTTGCACTGTCCTCCATGTGCCCCCGGACATCTCAATTCAGTATCCTATTAATGAAACCAAATGTGTACTGTTTTCGTTTTCATGTACCTGCTGACGTATGTTTGTCTGGCAGTTCTGTGCAGAATTACGTAGCCTAGATCCTTTCCCTGAAATGAACAGCATTAAAGTTCCCCAACAGTGTGCAGCATTGCCGCCATCATGCTAAACATTAGTCCTAAAGAAAAGATATGGACCTGACATTGCTTTTCTTTAAATTCTAGGGGAGCAACTGGAAACAGTCTGTTACAGTCATCATTTGCTGTTGACACAAAGCTAAAAACCTACTGTTGAATATCAAGAGATGACACAAGAACAAAACTCGTGCATTCCATGACCAAGGCAGTGCCTTCAAAGGGTCCACTTGTAAGAAGAGGAGAGCATTCCCCTCTCATCCTGTCGCAATGTGAACTACTTTGTGGCTTCTCTCGTTCCACGGCGGCTCTACCTTGTCAACAGCTGGCATTGGCAACCCAGCATATAGGCTGTTTTTCTGATCTTTTTGCACTCATTAAATACAGCTGTCACAATAGCGAGCACTAAAATGTGCGCCAAACTTTTTATGCCACGTCAAAATAAAGCAGAAACATTTTTTTTTTAAAAAAAAGATCTAAAACCTTTGAGCTTTTCCTTGAGAAATACTGAAATCCTTTTTATGTTGTTGTTTTCAACACTCTAAATTGTTCCATGGCAACACACATTAAGTCTCACTGCAGAACAAAACATCACCCATCAGAATTATTTAAAAAGTGAGAAACAAACAAATAAATGAAAACTACAAAGCTAAGCTGATGTCTTGGTAGTATGAAGAGATTGGCTCCCGAGGACTTGAAATTGCCACGAGACTTCTGGGGTTGGATGAAAACTGCAGTGGGAGAAGCATGTATCTCTTGATAGCATTGTCATGAAATGCCAGGTCCATTCTACGGCTTGAAAAATATCAACTATGGAAAGATCCAATTTTGCAATGAAAAGCACTGCAGGGGTTTCGAAAACATCAGTACGTCTATTAAAGGCACATTGGCTTTTATTTATTTCGGTTTCATAATAAAGCCACAGTTCCCATCATGCCAACACATTTATTTCCATCAGAAATAAATGCACTTTTGGATTCTCTCATCTCTCCACTTCTTTTCATCACAATCCTATGTGGCTTTAAGTGATCTGACACTCTGCTGTGCTCGATAGCTTTCCAGATGGTTAGTACAGCAGGGACCAGTGAGCGACCTATAATAGCCAGCTTCCTCCCCTTCCATATTGCTCGCCTTTGTGGCTGCCATGGGTGGGTTGCACGGTTATGCTTTAACAGATATTATATCAGGAGCCAGGGGACGGAGTGGAATAGATGGCAGGGAAAGTGTGTGCAAAAAGTTTGATGTTATAAAGCATACCAGGAAGGATACCGACTTTCCCAAATATGATTCCATGAAAGAGAAGTATTCCGAGTCAGCTTTCAAAGGTGGCAGAGATTTCTTTAGATATATAGCTCCAGCTTGGAACTGGGGCATCCTTTGTGCCTGGGTGGGGGAAAGGAAACAAGGATGACTTTGCGGGATTGGGCCCAGCACTGGCTGTCAGTCAGCAATTGAGAAGCTACCTGTAGCCATCTCCCAGACGTTAGCCCATTGCAAGACAAGTGGGGCACACTGACCTGTGGGCTGCAGGCTTCTTGTGGCATATTTATTGTATATATGTAATGGTACAGTCTGCTCCCCCCACCCCCGATATCTGTGTGATTTAGTTTGGTCTTATTGGGTGGAGCAGGCTCAAGAAGCACTGGGCATTCAGCAACTCTCTCTCGGCAAAGAGAGGGTCTCATTCAGACCCGCTGCTAAAACAGAGGGCAAAGGTGCAGTCTGCCAGCAGCATCTCTGCCATTTGTTGCTTCTGGCTGCCACCACTGTCTCCACTGACACCAGGGGGAGAGGAAATGCAGAGCACGAGGCACCCACAAAACTAAGCATCCCGAGATAGGACAGAAGTTGATATGCATGGGTGGTTGGGAGGAATTTTGTTGCATTGGCTAGCAAATAAAGCCCTGGGGTTAGGGCATTGAGGCAATGGCTGGGGAACATAGTGCAGGTAGCACAGGGTAGCACATAGTGCAGGTAGCACTTTTGCATTACCAAAAGTGTGTGTGTGGGGTCACCTTAAGGGGCCCTGTGAGGGCAGGGTGTGCATGACAGCAAACCTTGGGGCTGACGCATTGACCATGCCCTCAGGAGGATAGTGGTGGGAAGGGATAGTGGTTTTCACCATTTCCAGCCTTAATACCAGCTTTCTTCCCTTGGTTACTGCAGCAAATGAGTTGGGAAAGGTGCTGGCAGCTTTTGGGCTGTCAACTGCACCCTCTGTTCCCAGTAGGGATGCCAGCCTCCAGGTGGGACCTGGGGATCCCTTGGATTTACAGTTGATCTCCAGACTACAGAGATCAGTTCCTCTGGAGAAAATGGATATTTTGGAGGGTGGACTAGGGTGGCCAGCTTCGGGTTGGGAAATACCTGGAAATTTTGGGGGTGGAGCCTGAGTTGGATGGGGTTTGGTGAGGGGAGGGACTTAAATGGGGTGTAATGCTATAGAGTCTCCCTCTAAAGCAGCTGTTTTCTTCAGGGGAACCAATCTCTGTCACCTGAAGGTCAGTTGTAGTCCCAGGAGATCTCCAGCCACCACCTGGAGACTGGCAACCCTCAGCTGGACTCTGGCATTGTAGCCCACTGATTTCCTTCTTCTCTCCAGACTCCATCCCCAAATCTCTAGGAATTTCCCAACCTGTTGTTTGGCCATCCCCAGGCAATGCTGCTCCAAGACTTGAGGATCCTGTACTCAATACATTTCTGGTCAATTCTTTCCAGCACGGTGTGTCTGTGTCATCCTCCCCCCCTGCCATGAGCTGGTACCCACTCCAGGTACAACTGTCAAGGTCTGATGACCACTTCCAGCAACCAAATTGAAATTCTGGAACAGCTTTGGGTATTTCTTTCCTTCTGGACAAAGTGTAGGCAGAAGAAAATAGACTTTGATCAGCCAGTGGATTGCCAGTCAACTTCCAGAGAACCACCCACAATCTGATTGTTTTTGACTCTTGCATATAATGCTGGCATATGTCGACATTGGTCTAATCTTGCAAGGCATTTTCTATGTTCTTAAGCAAGGTTGCATGTTAAACACAACTTTGTTATACTTTAACTGTTAAATGATCAGAGTATAAATCTCTGACTATATGATATTCACTGGTGGACCATATTTTAAAAAGAAGACCATGCAACAATGATGTCACCTGCCTTACC
This sequence comes from Lepidodactylus listeri, assembly GCA_029233225.1. Lineage (NCBI taxonomy): Eukaryota > Metazoa > Chordata > Lepidosauria > Squamata > Gekkonidae > Lepidodactylus > Lepidodactylus listeri. Next base: position 59,426,875 of record JARCFY010000001.1, read on the forward strand.
TCTTCTGTAATTTACACATAGTTTACTCTGGAGACTCCGGTACATACATAGAACTCTGTACGTGCACTAGTTTCATTTTTGGTTCTGTGATCACAAATATTCTTTACATGTATGGAGCTTCCCCATTCCACAGGGATGTTGGCTGCCTCTCCTGACCAAAACTGGGCTGCTGGTTTCTGTGACCTATCTGTTGGCAAAGTTTAAATATGCAAGTAAGTGGAGCACTGACTGTTTAGAGGAAAGTAAGTAGATTTATTTAAAGAGAACAAACTGTTATAGAACATAGAAGAGGGAGAACCTTAACCATCTAGCCTAACTGCTGAAGGAGGAACAAGAAGAAGAAGAAAGCTCTGCAAGAACAGGAAGTCTCCAGAAGAGCCAATCAGGAGACAGAAAGGACATAGTCTGAAAAAGTGGGAAGTCCCTAGTCTAGCTATGCTAACTACAAGTCCTTCAGCTGCCCCCGCTGTAGGATGATCTTCAGATCTTCTTCATAAGGCTTAGGGTTGCTGGTCCCCAGGTGGGGGATCCCCCGATTTCACGGGCTTCAGCTGGTAGGTGGGGGGAAGCCCTGCCCACAAAAACAACCACTGGTGGCCATCCCTCCCCATCCCCTCCTGCAAGATTTAAAGGGCCCTCCAGCTAATCAGTGGGAGCACGTGGCCCCCTGGCCCCCTGGAGAGGGCTTTTAAAATCTTGCTGAAGGGGAGGGGGAGGGGTAGCCACCGGTGAGGGCAGCCTCTGCTTGCAAAACACCATTTAAAGAGAAGCTGAGGCAAGGTGTGCAGTGCCTGGCCCTGCTTGTAAAACACCATTAGAAGGGTACCTTCCCTTTAAATGGTGTTTTGCAAGCGGGCGCTGCTGGCACCTTCAAAGGGGCTGCATCCCCAGTGTGATGAGGTCACTTCTGTGTGGTGTTAACATGTCGGGGATGTCCCCTCCCTTTCCAGAAATACCCCCAAAGCCCCACCCCCCCGGGGCAGCCAGGTAGGACCTGGCAACCCTAATAAGGCTGCACTATAGACCTTGCATATCCCAGCACTATCTGGTGCAATGCCTGTTATATTGGCATTTAAAAGCTGCTTTTAAGATAATTTTTAATCCCCCCCTTTAGTTTTTTTGTGTTTTTGTCTTTGGATAGAAGTGCACTGTGTTACAATTTGGATTTCTTTGTTAAGTCACCCTAAGAACCTACTTAGTTGAGGGACAGAGCAGAAAGGTTTAAAAATGATAAATAATAAATATTCATTCTTTAGTCTCTATTTTTATCTCATTGTTACAGGGAAGGCTGTCTTTAATATTTTTCATTTTTGACCACAGCAGCACCTCACAACCAAAATAACTAATTAAAATGTGCCTTTAATGTGTCCTTGTCAATTAAATGTGCCCTTGTCAATTAAAAGTGGCTCCTAGTGATCAACTGGTAGTTGATTAATCTATCAATTATACCAATTAAGAGAGAAATATTAAGCAGGTTTACTCAGAATCCTACATAAAGTCTATTCAGTCCCACAGAAATGTTCTTAGAATTGCACTGTTAAAGCTTCCAATACATGTTTTAATCTTTGTGGAGGGGAAATCAAGTGCCTTTTGACGTGTACCCAAATAAAACAGAGATTCCATAATGTTCTGTACTATGAATGTTTTCCTTCTCTACGGCGGAGGACAGACTGGCAGAATGAAGCACAAGGGAAGCGGGGCAGAAAGACCTGGGCCAAGTTGTCACGGGGCTTTCCAGTCGCACTGCATGGACTGATACAGGACCATACCGGGGAGGAGGCAGAATGGAGCATTCACACTGCAGGGCAGCCCCTGGTGGCGGCACCCTGGTTGCACACAGCTTTGGTCCATTTCGCCAAACTGCGCATAGGTGCATGGGTGCATAGGCTCAGCAGCAGTTGGGGCAGGATTAGAAATGTGAAGGCCCAGAAAAAAACTGGAAAAATTCTGGGAAAAAAACAGTTTTTTCTCATTTTTTTCTTGAAGTCTTTTTTGTTTTTTTCTAAAAAATTGAAAAAATTGAAAAAAGAAAAGAAAAAAAATTGATTATGGAACATTTTATTTTAACATGATGAATAAAATATTTTAAGACAAGATGTTCAAATATTTTCCAAATCATTTCTAAAAAATATGTATGGTATCAGATTAATCTGATTTCTGTGCATTGAGGACAAGCAAGTCCTAGGTTACAAACTGAACTCTCCAATGCAAGAACAAGATGCATTTCTTCCTTTAGGAGGTGCTATTGTCACAAGAAAAGAAAAAGGTTTCTGTTTTGTTTTTGCATGTGGGTAGATATACTGGCACTCAGGCTTCACTAGGCCTCAAAGCATTGGAAGAAAATACAGAGCAACAAAAAGGACCTGAAAATATAGTTTTTAGAGGTCCATAATAACTGTGATAATGACAGACACAACAGAGTAGCTGTAGAAGCAGAGACTGAAACTGATAAATTGATAATTATAGCTCAGAAAATGATTCTGATTAAATTTCATGCCCATTCATTGAAACTTAGTCCCACACTCCCTTCTCTTACTCCCTTAGTCCCACACTTCCCCCCTTCAATTCTTTTTATGAGAATGGTTTTTTTATTTTTATTTAATACTGTGGAGAGGAAATATGAATAATTGCTATTTCTGGATTTTTAAAAATTGTTTTGTGGAGGGTTTTTTGTCTGTTCCACATAAACTAGTAAACAGTTCAGGAGAGTGATGCTCCATTTGTTACAATTACAAATAAATATTAGTTAAAAAGTAAATTCTGTTTGTAATAATTGTTTGGATACATTATATTTTTAATATGCTAGTTGTGATAATTTCATGCCAAGTAAAATTGTCAATAGTCATATTTATGTTCTTAAAGTAACAGAATGACTTTCAATCTGGAAAAGAAAAGAGAAGTGCTAATGTAGCATTTTTTTCAATTTTTCCAAAGATTTCTGTTTTTTTTCCAAAAACACCCTAGGTTTTTTTCTGAGCTTCAAAATTTCCAGAAATTTTACATCTCTAGGCAGGATCCTATGGCTGGGAGCTTTAACTCCGCGAGCCGGAAGCGTCCCTGTGGGTGGTTGTGCGCTCAAGCGCACAGCACACATGGGTGATTATGCGGGATCAGTGGGTTCACATTACTGGCGCTGCTTGATTGTGGTTTATTTGCGTACACACTTCCAGGAAGCGGGATCAATGCACACCCAAATGGCTTGTCACAGCTTTCACCTGGTACTTTTAAAAAGTGGGATCAAAACGCTTCAGGATGGGGTGAGTACAGCAGGGAACACCAGACAGCTGTGTGAACCTGCTGCTTAATCCCCTTGAGAAACATGCCTATATCAGGCCAAACTGCCAGCCTGAACTCAGCCCCTATCTCTCTTTCTCTCTCTGTTGTTGCTGTTCATTCATCCAAGGCACTTTCTCTCTTGAGCACAAGTTCACATTTCACAAGGTGCAAGGTCTCCCTTATAAGTTATTTCTGTAGGTTAAAAACAATGCAGAGTGAATGCCACAGTCATTTGCACCCTTGGCAGGAAGCTGTGACTGGTTGCAGCTCCTTACAGAGCGTATACTTGATGAACTTAAGTTTGCCTTTGTTTCATGGCCCTTCCTCACCAATCTGAAGATGCAAGGGGTATACAAAGACATTTCCAGCTACGTATTGTTGCATTTTAATATATTTTTTTAAAACCCAGACTTTTCCAGCTGTCGCCTAACCTTCCAAGTGAATCCTGAATTATATGCTCTGTTATTTCACTACATTATCACCCACAACTGAATCCCTCCTGCAGAAAAATGCAATTCCAGTTCACTGACAAGTGTAAGATACTTTCAGTCCATGTGTAGAGTAGATGATCATTACTTAAACTAAGGCATGGCTAAAGTTACTTGGCCAAGTTCAGAGTCAAGTGTGAAACTAAACTCCGATATACCAAACCCAAGCCAGTTCCCGTGAATGACAGTGGCTTTCCCTCTTGCACATTTAATGCTATTGAGAAGAAATTATTTTGACTCTAGATCTGAAAAGGCTCACAAGGTTTGAGTCTATGTTTACTGCAAATATGTGTTCATTTCACATTCTCTTTACTAGGTTGCTCTTTTACTTTTCCCTGCCACTGAAATATATGGGAGTAACCTGTACATCAAACGCATGAAAGGTTTTGACTTTTTATTCTTATCATGTATTTTGGTGAAAGGAATTAAATGTCAAAACAAAGAAGTGATTATACTTCTAATGGTATAAAAATATAATCATAATCAGTGGATTTTTTTAAAAAAAACGTCCAAATTGCAGGGATTGCAATAAAAGGGCAAAGGGGTCTTACTTTGACATTATATGAAATGGAAAGTCACATCTGTATGCCTTCGTGCCTTTTAAAAAACTCCAGTTTCTATAATCAGACCTATTCATTGTGTAGCAAGAGATCATGCTTTGGATTTCTAGAGTAGATATAAGAATATTGACACAAATATTGAGTACAAATACAATATGATATATGACGTCAGTAATGGGTAAACCTAATTATTCCTTGTGGCTGATCATCCCCAGGCATCTTGCTATGCCTTGAAACTTTAGATCAGGAAAGGTAGAAATGGGCAAATGGCCACTGCTCTCCCAGAGTGTTTCTGAGGAAAGTTTTAGGTCTCATTGTAGTGACACTGTTCAATGGAGAGCAGCCAGATTCTATGCAAGCTTCAAAGCAAATCCCAGTCAGCATGTTTGCCTACCACTGTTCTAGCCATAATGTGAACACTTTCTGCTGGTGTACAAAAATGGACTTTCTCATTGTGGCGTACTTTGCTTGATAGGGACACAGTCACCACTGAGAAATGGAGTGGTCCCATGTTGCAAGCTAGACTCCTTAGGAGCTTTTGTCTAGCTCATTGGTTCTATACAGGGAATGACAAGGCATCCCCTGGGCCAGTCTGATCCCTTGGAAAAATGTTTTACAGATAGCTGCCTTGAGAGCTTGCTTTGCTTGGTTAAGATAAATTAAATCAAATCTGGCAATTTCTACACAGAGCTTTGGCATCCATGTGGCAGTGGAGCTACTTCGGAGCATCCACACGACATCAACCTCTAACTGTCCAAATTTTACCTTGCTTTGCTCTGATCTTCCCAACACCTGGTTTTAGAAGACCTTGTCAAAACAATTATAATCAAAGTACATTTCCACACCGTGTGGGTGGGAAGGTGCACATTTATGAAGGCCCTGTACATACCGGCATAATTTCCCTTTTCTCAGCCCCTTGTGGTTGCCGTTTCCCATTCCCCAGGGCTTTTGGGAAGGGCTTTAAAAATCAGAAAGTGCTACATTGTTATGGTCAGTGAATGGCAGCCACTGGGGGCTGAGGCAAAGGAAAGGGCACAGAAAACTGCTGTGTGGACACTTCGTAGCCCAGAGAGAGCTATATGGAGAATCATCATTATGCAGATGCAGCCCCTGCACATTATATGCACATCAGTGGCACAAATCCCTTTTCTGTTCTGTGTTGCTAAAATTGCTGTGGTCATTATGAGGTACGAGAGGGGGCGGGGAAGAGGATTACATGGTATTTAAAATGCATTGCCTTTTTTTTTGGCAATTTAACATAAATATACAAGAATCCTTATTGAACCTTGTCTCTGCCACTAAAGACCTTTCTCTCCCGCACCCCCATTAAAAATTCCGGAATGGGTTTACCTTGAGCAGGGAACTGCTGCATGATGGGGGAAAGCACTTGCTCTGAAAGGTCATTGCTAGTAATGTAGCTTTGTCAAAGAGCAGACATGAACTGGAAGAAAGCCATTCAAGTATGTGGCACACAGGAGGTGTTGGAAAAATAACAAAAGCTCAGTAGCAATTCCTTGGCTTCTTACTAATTTTACAGAAGATTAGGAGGCTAGTGATTGGGGAGACGCAAGCTCATATCTTCACTCGGCTATGAAGTTCACCGTGTGACCTTGGGCCAAGGACTCTCTCTCTCTCTCTCTCACTCACTCACTCTCTCTCTCTCTCTCTCTCTCTCTCTCCCCCTAACCAATCAATGCTGCTGTCTTCTTGAATCCTGGTGGTAAAAACTGCCATCAAATTGCAGCCCACTTATGGTGACTCTGTAGAGTATTCAAGGCAAGAGATGAACAGAGATGGTTTGCCATTGCCTGCCTCTGTGTAGTAGAAGAGTTGGTTTTTATACCTTGGTTTTCTCTGCCCTAAGGATTCTCAAAGCATTTTACAATCTCCTTCTCTTTGTCTCCCTACATCAGGCACCTTGTGAGGCAGGTGGGGCTGAGTTCTGAGTAAATTGTGCTCAAGGTCACCCAGCAGGCTTCATGCGGAGGAGGGGGGGAATCAAACCTGGTTCTCCAGATAAGAGTCTGCCATTCTTAACCACTACACCAGCCTGGCTCTCCTGGTAGCCGGCCTCCCATCCAAGTACTAACGAGAGCTAATCCTGTTTAGCTTCCAAGATCTAGTGAAATCAGGCTAGCCTGGGCTATCCAGGCAAGGGCCCTTGAATCCTACATTTCTTTAATTGGAAGGTTGTATAAGGGACTCCGTGGGTTGCAGTGGCTCAGAGGTTAAGACGCTGAGCTGCAGACCAGAAGGTTGGTAGCTCGGCAGTTCAAGACCCGAATGCTGTGTGATGGAGTGAGCTCCCGTCTCTGGCCCCAGCTCCTGCCAACCTAGCAGTTCGAAAGCAAGAAACTGCAAGTAGATAAATAGGTACTGTTTCAGTGGGAAGGTAACAGCATTCCATGCTCCTCGGCATTTAGTCATGCTGGCCACATGACCATGGAAATGTCTTCGGAGAGCGCTGGCTCTTTGGCTTGGAAATGGAGATGAGCACCGCCCACTAGAGTTGGATTTGACTGGCTTTCGAGCAAGGGAAACCTTTACCTTTTTATAAGGGACTCCAGGGCATGGAGCAGGAGCCTCATAGGCTGAGGAAAGGCATGGAGAGCCGATGTGGTACATTGGTAAAGTGGCAGACTAGGACTGGGGAGACCAAGGCTCAAATCTTCACTCAGCCATAAAGTTCATTGGGTGACCTTGGTCCAATCTCTCTTTCTTTTCTCAGCCTCACATGGGTTGTTGTAAAGACAAAATGGAAAGAAGGAAAACGACGCTTGTTGCCTTGCTCCCTATGTAGTGATATGTGTGATAGTGTAATAGTTTAATGAAATGCCTGGCACTGTGGGAGCTCAGTTGCTAGTGCCCTCTTTGAGCACAATGGAGGTGCACAACAGTGGCCCTTGCAAAGGGCAGACCGCATGACGCTTCTGGAGTGGCTTCATATGGATACTGGTGTTTTGACCTGTTATTGTCTCGACAGAGCAATGCCATGTAGATGTTGCCTCCAGCATCCAGTCCAAGCATTGTACTCCAGAGCTACAGAGTTGGGGGATGCCCCCTCCCCATCTTGATTTGTGTACGGCTGCCCACAGTCCCAACCCACCCCTGCAAGCAAGCCCCACCGATTTAAACGGAACTGTCTCCCGAGCGAGTGTGTTTGGAAAGAACTGCTTCTTTGTCACATCTCTGCAGTACAGAATTTGGATCAATGCCTAGTTAGTTCAGCTCTATTTCTAGCTTGCTGAATAAAAAGAGCAGCGCCGATAGCAGAGTTTGATAAGTAAAAGGTGTCTCACTCACCTGCGCGCACTCCGGATTGTCATCGTCCCCCTTTGTTCCTTTGCAAGGCACTGTTGTCAGTTTCTGAGTCACAGAACCATTTGCAGGAATGACTCTAGAGATTTTGGAAAGAAAAGAAGAGGGAGAGAGAGAAAAATAAAAGATGCAGCATTCTTTTTTTAAAAAGAGGGGAAGGAAAAAAAGAAAGGAGAACATAAAGAAATGGAGGGTGCTTTCGCGCATGTAGCCTGCAGCCTTGTCAGGTAACATTTCTTTAGATGATGTTCTCTCTTTTTCTCCACCCCAAGATCTCTCTTCATCATTTTTTTAAAAACATCTCTTCTGGGACAGGGACATGAAAGCAAGCCGTGGGTCAAAGGCAGGTATTAGGGGTTTCTGGGGCTGCTATCTGATGGCTTTGTTTCATCTTTGTGTCCAAGCTTTTGCCAGTCAGCAGGTACGGCAGGTTATCCATTCCAGTTACATCATTTTCTGCCTAATGACAAGCATCACACCTTCATCCATCACATTTACATTTCAAACTGCCACTCGGCTGCCGATTGATTAATTATTTAGCAGCCATTGCCCACTCGTGAGCATTTCTGATCTTGCGCTTCGCGTAGAAGGGGCTCGTCTTTTCTTTCTTCCCTTCTTTAACCTCAGTCGGTTTTTTATTCCTCTCATGGCACACATGTAGTTCCGTTTTAAAACAGAATGGATCTAGATGTATACCGTGTCGTGTGCACAAATGCATATCTGTTTAAATATCTCTCCTCATATACCTGCAAAGCAAGTAACAAGGGACTGCTATTCAAAAAACCCAGATTACGACTGAGGGGTTCCAAGCAGGGTCGGGCTGGCATTACCTGTAATGGAAGTTGTGGTTCAGGAACATGGAGGCTCAGATAACCGATTTGAATGGAAAGATTTCAGTGGCACATGACTGACTTATAGGTTAGGAATAATGCTCCTTCTAAGCTGTGGAGTTTTGTGAGCAAAAATTCTACTTCGTGAGCCACTGGTGTTCAAGTTGTGAGCGAGCGAGTTGGCTACTGCATAAATTAGTTTGCTCTGGAGTCATCCTTCCTGCGCTAAGGCAAAAATCTGTGAGCTGGAGGCTAAAACTGTGAGCTAGCTCACACTAACTCAGCTTAGAGGGAACACTGAAGCCCAGCAAGCTAACATCTGCCTTAACTGCTCCAGTGTCCAACTCAGGAACTTGCCTCCCTGTACTCTACAGTGCTAACTTGTGTGTTTTGATTGCTGGGCAGAAGAAGAAGAAGAAGAAGAAGAAGAAGAGATTGGATTTATATCCCGCCCTTCACTCACTTAAGAGTCTCAGAGCGGCTTACAAACTCCTTTTCCCTTCCCCTCCCCACAACAGACACCCTGTGAGGTAGGTGGGGCTGAGAGAGTGCTATCCCAAGCTGTCCTTGAGGGAACAGCTGGTACAGAGCTATGGCTTGCCCAAGGTCATCCAGCCAGGTGCAAGTGGAGGAGTGGGGAATCAAACCCGGTTCTCCCAGATTAGAGTCCGCGCACTTAACCACTACACCAGACTGGCTCTCAGAGATGGATGAGAAGTTTAGACTGGTCACATGATGGAGCCCAGAAGATCAACAGGAAGAAAAAATAACTCTTTTCTAACCCAGCTCAAATATACCTGATTTATTCCTGAAAATAACAAAACACCAAAGTGGGGGGGGGGGGGGGGGGGAGAGAGAGCCTAAACAGGCAAGTAATATGCAAGAGACAGTTGGCAACTCTGCCTGGGTTTCTAAGCTTGGACCCTGAGCAGCATGAGCATAGTTGCACTTGGGGAAGGCCTGAGTGAGTGGTGCGGGGGCAAACTGAAGCCTGCAGCAGGAGCGGGGGGAATCCACTCACCCACTAATGGAAAAGCTGTTCCACTGGAGGAGCTGTGGGGCGCTGAATAGGATTACCAACCTGATTTGGCCTGGTGAGGGCTGTCAACCTCCAGGTGGGGCCTGAAGAACTGGAATGACGATCTCCTGATCTCCTGATTACATATCCCCTGGAGAAAATGGCTGCTATGGACTGGATGTCATTATACCCCACTGAGGTCCCTCCTCAGGCCCCACCCCAAAATGTTCCCAAATCCCCCAACCTGGAGGTGGTAACCAGTGTTCCCTCTAAGCTGAGATAGTGTGAGCTAGCTCACATTTTTTTAGCCTCCAGTTCAGACATATTTGTCTTCGCTCAGGAAGGATGGCTCCAGAGTGAACTAATTTATGCAGTAGCTAAATCACTTGCTTACAACTTTAATGCCAGTAGCTCACAAAGTAGGATTTTTGCTCACAAGACTCTGCAGCTTAGAGGGAGCATTGGTGGCAACCAGAGGCCTGCTTGGGCCTGGAGTTCTCCAGGAATTACAGCTTATCTCCAGATAACAGAGATCAGTTCCCCTGGAACACATGTCACCTTCAGAGGGTGGACTCTATAGCCCCACATTCCTAGTGAGCTCCCTCCCCTCCCTGAGTGCCACCCTTTCCAGGCACTGTCCCCAAATCTCCTAAACCAGGTTGAGAACCCTAGCACCAATGGAATGGTCCCGTAAAATCCAAGCCCCAGTGCCCATAGACAGATCCTGCCATACATAAACAGTTATACTTATGCATTATGCTGAGTTTTATTCAAAGATCAAAAATAATCTGTTTCATCTCCTATTTTAACAGTTTCAGGGACTGACTAAACTGCAGAATGGTACTGTAGAGCCAGTTTGGTGTAGTGGTTAAGTGCGTGGACTGTAATCTGGGAGAACTGGGTTTGATTCCCCTCTCCTTCACTTGCAGCTGCGGGATGACCTTGGGCAAGACATAGTTCTGTCATAGCTGTTCTTCAAAAAGAGCAGTTCCTGTCAGAGCTCTCTCAGCTCCACCTACCTCACAGGGTGTCTGTTGTGGGAAGGGGAAGGGAAAGGAGTTTGTAAGCTGCTCTGAGACTCTGAATGAAGGGTGGGGTATAAATCCAGTCTCTTCTCTTCTTCTTCTATAGACGGGCTGTCCTTTTCTCCTACTTTCTGCAGCTGAGTAGTACTGACCTAGCCCCTCTCATCTTCCAACGCTGCCTTGTGATGAATGCCAGCCCCTCCACTCCATAGCCACAGCTCAGTGGGGCTGGCATTCTCTTCTTACCTACCAGATCAGCTCACCAGCTGCCTCCAGCCCTGCTTTTGCATGAGGAACTCCTGCTCTCTACATCACTGTAAGCTTGCAGGGAGTAAACAGCGAGGTAACCCAGGGCAAAACCTCTGGCACCTCCCCCCATCATGCTGTCAGCAGATAACATAGTTAAGTACATGGAATATCAGCACAAGAGATGTACAATACAGTTTAGTATGTAGTATTTATTAGTGATAACTGCATTAGTAACTATTCATGATTACTCACTAGATGGGCAGACAAAGGGTGCGATCAGACAGGCAGCTAATCCTGCCATTGCCCCGGCTCTAATGGGATCCCAGTCTTTTTTATCCAGTGTTGCATGGCCAGACAGCTCCCCTGTGAATTGCCTTACCGCACGTGGACTCTATGGTGGATTGTCTAGATGGCATCCACCGAAAGAAGCCGTATGGTTGGGTTTTTTTTGTTTTTTTTAAAATTCTGTTTGTGCATGCGCATATGTGCCTCACAGTGTACTTGTTTTTCCGTGCATGCACAGACTTGAATGGTAAAAACACCGCCAGTGGTACCTTTCTCTAGGTACCATTTCAATTAACGAAGTTCATAAATTTCATGGATCATTTAGGAACATGAAATTGTCCAAAACGTTTGAGCAGAGCTCTGCGGCATGTTTATGTGTCTATGTGCATATCACTAAGAATTTTTTTAAATGGCAGCTGTTTGGGATGGTCTGGAGTCAGACCATCCCAACGGGCTGATTGCGTGCTGGAACAATCAGATGGGCCATTGGCCCATCAGCAAGCATTAGACTGGACTTTCACCGGAATCTTTAAAGTATGGCTCCCTGGCGGAGCTCGACAGGTTGATCACAGAAGAAGAAGATATTGGATTTATACCCCACCACTACCCAAGGGAGTCTCAGAGTGGCTTACAAACTCCTTTCCCTTCCCCTCCCCACAACAGACACCCTGTGAGGTAGGTGGGGCTGAGAGAACTCTTTCCCAAGCTGTCCTTGAGGGAACAGCTGGTACAGAGCTATGGCTTGCCCAAGGTCATCCAGCCAGGTGCAAGTGGAGGAGTGGGGAATCAAACCCGGTTCTCCCAGATTAGAGTCCATGCACTTAACCACTACACCAAACTGGCTCACCTGTCCAGATGTCGCTGTCTGGACATTCCCTTTAAATCCACCTGGCACTCGTGCCTGGGTTGGATCTAAAGAGCCATCTGATCACGACCAAGGTTCCAGTTTGACTCTGTAAGCCACTGTCCTGATGGTCGAAATGGCAAGGTTAGAAGGTTAGACAGGCACAGCCTTGTTTCCCCCCTCCCCCCGCCACTAACCCTGGGCAATGTGTTGGGGCTCTTCAGCCTTGTGAGGCCTTGGGACAGCCTGCCCCTTCCACTCTGCTCCTTGTTCATTAGGACAGCCTTCAGAAAGGGAGTGACTGAGAAAACAGAGCAAACAAGCACCTTTCCCCCTTTATGCATCAGATATGCATATGACTCTGGCCATAATTCTGCCCTACTTTATTGACCTCCTCTGAGTAGGGTTTTCCTATGGCTGGCAAGGTACGCTCAAAGGGCCTTTTATGTTGATGGAACTCTTTCTGCACATTTGGGGCTCTGCATCATCATCTATATGGTTGCACAGAACCACAAAGAGTTTTGGTGCTTTTATTATTGATTCTTTCTGCTTACTACATCTTTTCATATTCACAGTTAACAAGCTTGCTCAGCACAGGAAAAAAAAAATCAAACCAAAGCAATTAGTTCATCATAGGTATGCCTAATGTGTATTGTCACAAATAAAAAGCAAAAATGCCACTTAATCTTTTTATCTGTGCTTAATGGGATCAGGAAGCTATTTTCATAATTGAGTAGATTTCCTCCCCCTAAAAAAAAAATCCATCTAAAATTAGTGACACCAGCATAATATAGGTACTTCACATGAATGCTACTGCAAAAATAAACACAAATCATACAAGAAACAATTAGATTACGGACGGACCCATTAATTTATTAACAAATATAAATACACATAATAATTCAAGGTAATTTAAAAGATTACACTCATTGAGTGCATGGTCTGTAAGTAATGGATAGGGGTATCAACTAGTAGCAATAGAAACAAATATCCTGTGAGTAGTTTCTTCCTCAGTGTATCATTGCTGTAACTCCCAAGAGTAGGGTGACATTTAGTTGCTGCATCAGTGAACTGCATTAGTTTAGGGAGAGCTGAGGTAGCTCTCAGTTATAGATCAGTGGATCCCTTTCTTCTTCCTATTCTGGATTGCCCTGCCTTTCTTCTTTGGTTCTGTCCTTCTCTTCAGCTCTTCCTATCTTTCACTCTCTTTTGCTGATCAGTTCTATCCTTGCCTGTTTATCTGTTTCAGAGGGTAGTGGGGTTGGTCTGCAGTAGAACAGCTAGATTTGAATCCAGGAGCATCTTGGAGGCCAACAAGGTGTTCAGGGTGTAACCTTTTGAGACAGAAAACCCCCTTTGTTCTCTGTTGGACTTGTTTCCTATTTCTTAGATAGTTTCTCTGGTTCTGTTCTGGGCAGAACTTTTTGGTGGTCTTATCCCAGTTCTGCATGTATTCTCTACACACCCACAGGGAATCTAGCCCTTGAAGTCTATACTGGGAACCTGGCAGGCCTGTAGCTACAGTGGGGCATTTTGGGGCCCAGCCCCTGACTTTCCGCTAGGGCCCCCCAACTTACCACCCTGGCCAGGCCCCCCAATTTATTTCTTGCACCCACCACCACCAGAGGCAGCAGCAAGCCTTGCGCTGCCCTTTCTCCCCCCCTCCCAGCAGCTCTCTGTATGTCTTCTCAGCTACTTGTTTTAAATGGGGGGGGGGGGAGGCTAGTGCATGTCTGCACTCCAAGCCATGAATTCATAGCTTGGAGTGCAGGCACTTGGACCCCACTTTTCCCTCGAAGTATTTAAACTTTAAATGCTTTGAGGGAGAAGTGGGGGGGGGGGGGGAGGCTAGTGCATACCTACACTCAAATTTGTGACTTGGGGCACAGGCACACAGCCCCTGCTTCTCCCCCAAAGCATTTAAAGGGAGAAGCAGGGGCTGCATGCGAATTTCAGAGCCCCTCACTTTTTAAAAGGCCCCCCAATTAAAAAATCCTGGCTACGGGCCTGCAACCTGGCATCTGACCACAGGGGATCCCACCACCAGTTCCGCAGGATTCTTTCATGCCACATTGTTCATGCGTCAGAGAACATTTCTTGAAAAGTGCAACTTGTCATGAAAGGGCGTAGAAAGTTTCCCCTGCTTACAAAGTGAAATGGATATGGCCTACAGAACATATTCTTAATTTATCAAGAAAAATAATCTTCCTGGTGAAGTTTTTGTGAAATTCTCCAAAAGATACTTCAGAGACCATATACTTAAAGCGGCAAACGGGACTACCATAAGAATCAAAGGCAAGGAAATAAAAGTTTTAAAGGACATTCCATTTCAAATTAGAAAGAAGAGGAGACAATACAGAACCTTGGTTCTATTTCTACAAAAAGCCTCCACACCCTACAGATGGCTCCTACCAGAAGGCCTCACCTTCAAATATAAAGAAAAGAAAATCAAAATTGACTCTGTTACTAAGGCCAAAGAATTTTTGCAGCAGCTCCAGGAGAATGTGGGGACAGGGGGCCCAGCAGAGGACGACAATGCAACAGACCATAGCAATGTGGGAAACAAAGAAGACTCATCATTGGAATCCAATGGAGAAGAATCAGAATCTGAACTTGGGGCAGCTGCTCCAAGAACTCCCAAGACCAGAAGAGAATATGAACTTAGAAATAAAAAAGACTAATTTTAAGCTAGTTATTTCTATGGCTTGATTTTCAGCAAATCGAAACTGAACTCTTGGACACGCTCTTTGGCTAAAATATCTGCTTTATTATAATATTGATACAATTTAAAGTTCGCTTCATCATACTTAAGCTAATGTAATCAAAACAATAACCTAAGCAATTCTTTATGTATATGACCACTGCTACTTGGGGTTTTAGTGGTTTTCTTTTCTTTCTCCCATAGATATTAGTACCCTCCCTGCTGATTTCTATAGGTTTTTTAGAATAAAAGTAATTAAAAAAATTAAAAAGAAAGAAAGATTTCTCTGCCACAGAGCCTCCTCTTCTGCTTAACTATGAAAGTTCCAGGAATGTCGTCCTTTTTGCATACTGGAAACATAAGAAAAACAGGCAAGCTAGTAGCAAAGGAGAACGTTCCTGCTTGAAGAGGGAAGTTAAAAGTTCAATCTATATTCTAATTCCGAGAGGTTTTTTTTTGTGTGTGGATACTTATATCTGCCAAAAGAGAGCTCAGTCTCCCCCAACAGCTTTTCCTACATAGTCAGGGGCCTTTCTTGGTTTGCAGAAAAATCCAAAAAGTTAAAAAAAACCTTCAGGGACTGTTGAATTCCCCCCAATACCTTTTGAAATGGCCTTCACAGGGATCTCTAACTCCAGGCATCAACTGTGAGAGATTAGAATGTTCGGGGGAGGTTCTAACTGTTTCTATCAATAAAAGGCAGGGGGAGGGGGAAGGGCCCTTTCCAGTTTTATTTTGGCCTTTCAGGGAGAGAGCCTTGGGGCCAGGCTGAGTTTGGGGAAGGGAGAGGCCTCCCCTGGGTATAATGCCACAGAGGCCACCCTCCAAAGCAGCCATTTTGTCCTGGGAGCCAGATCTCTGCTGTCTGGAGTTCAGTTGTAATTTGGGGGGGGGGTTCTCCAGGCCCACTTGGAGGTTGGCAACCCTAGGCCTGGCAGCAGCACCCTATGGGTGACTTGATACCTCCTGATTTGCATGACTCAGTTAGGCCCAGTTGCTTTGCTACTGTTCATCAGCAGCCACCCTATGAAAGCCACTGTGGTGTAACAGTTCGAGCTTCAGATTGGGATCTGCAAGACCCAGGTTCAGAGCCCCATCTTGCGGTGGAAACTGACTGGGAGATTTTGGACCAGTCACATACTTTCAGCCTACCCAAACTCACAGGGTTGTTGTGCAGATAACAAGAAGGAAATAATAATGTAAGCTGCTTTAGTCCCCACTGTGGAGAAAGACTGTAATTTTCCTAGGTAGAGGCTGTGGGGGAGGGGGATGGAGATGGAAAGCTGAAGACAGATAAAGGTAGGCTGGCTGTTGGGTGGGAAGGAAACAGGGTTACCAACTCCAGGTTGGAAAATTCCTGGACATTTGAGGGATGGAGCCTGGGGAGGGTGGGATTTGAGGAGGGACTACAGACCAGTATAATGCCATAGACTCCACCCTGCAAACTAGCCATTTCCTTCACTTGAACTACCATTGCCAGCCTCCTGACAAGGGCTGGAGAGCACCCAGAATTACAACTGTTGTCCAGGTGACAGAGATCAGTTCCCCTGGATAAAATGTCTGATTTGGAGGGTTAAGTCTATGGCATTATACCCTGCTGAGGCTGCTTGCCTCCCCAATCCTCACTGTCTCAAGGCTCCACCCCCAAATCTCCAGGAATTTCCCAACCTGGAGCTGGCAGCCCAAGGTGAATAGATCTCTGCAGCTGAAAGATCTATTGTGATTCCCAGAGGACTGCCATTGCTGCTGTGGGGGGAGAGGAAGCAGGCAGGAGGCTGGGAGAGTCATGGGGGCAGAAAGAGAGAGGGATGGAGTGGGGGGCAGAAAAAGAGAGAAAGGGTGATGAGGTGGGGAGGCAGAAAAACAAAGAGAATGATGACGGGTCAGAAAGAGAGAGGAAGTAACATACATGGAGGAGAGAGAGAGAGTAAGAAAGGGGGGGCAGAAGGGAGAAAGAGTGTGAGAGAGGTAGGGGGAGAAGGGAGGAAGCGAAGGTGTGAGGAATGGGATATCCATCCCGCAAGTTTCTTGCAGGTCTCCACTTGTATAATATATTCTAGAACAATTTTGTTCTGTAGACTAGTCATTGAGATTCTTGTGCTTTGAAGTTTCTGGCATGCCTGTGTTGCAGTTGGAGCATGGGCAGAGCCAGCTTCCAAAATCATCATGACAGGGCCAAAGTGCGTGGTCATGTAGAGGACTCACAAACCAAGCAGGAATGTCTTGCTCATCCATTCCCACCAGAGAATTAAAGGTTGCCCAGAGACTTTTGTGAGATTGCTGATTTTTCAGTACTTGATGAGGGGACACATGGGAAAGGCAGCAGAAGATGGTTCTCTTATGCAAGGTTTATGGGCGTCAATCCCTCCATGTACTTTTCCCAAGCAGAATATGGGAGACTTCTGTAGCCTCCAGGACAATATTCCACAATCCACAACCTGTGGTTCACTCCTCATGTGGTTTCCTACTTTCTGGTTGGAGATGTACTAATAGGAGTGGTTACTCTTTGTGGCTGTTTAAAAGCAAACCCAGATATATAGGCAGGTAGAAAATGGGTGTTTGTGTCTGTATTTGCATATAAGAAGGGCAGATGGAGGAGGGTGGAGGTATTTTCAGAGAGAGGAGTACTAGTGGGCAATGCTCCAAGTCTTGTGGAGTCTTGTGAGCAAAAATTCTTCTTTGTGAGTACTGGTATTAAAGTTGTGAGCGAGCAATTTGGCTACTGCATAAATTAGTCTGCTCTGGAGCCATCCTTCCAGAGCTAAGACAAATATGTGTGAGCTGGAGGCTAAACAACTGTGAGCTAGCTCACACTAACTCAGCTTAGAGGGAACACCGCTAGCGGGCATCTTGCCTGCAGACCTTCAAACCTAGAGAAGAAGAGATTGGATTTATATCCAGCCTTTCATTTGGAGTCTCAGAGCGGCTTACAATCTCCTTCCCTTCCCCTCCCCACAACAGATACCCTGTGAGGTAGATGGGGCTGAGAGAGAGCTCTTTCGAGGACTGCTCTTGAGAGAACAGCTCTGAGAGAACTTGTGACTGACCCAAGGTCACACCAGCAGCTGCATGTGAAGGAGTGGGGACTCAAACCCCGTTCTCCCAGACTGGAGTCCACACTCCTAACCATTACACCAAACTGGCTCTCTCTAGAGCAGTCCCTAGGTACAGGTCAGTGTCTGTAAAGAAAGCTGTCATATTGCTTTTCAATGAACCTATCAATCCTGGCAAAATAAAACTGGACTCTATTCATTCAGATCAGGCCTGTTGTTGCCAACAGACTGTTGCCTCGAGAGGCATAAGACCTGTCCAGTGGAGGCTCCCTCCCTTCATTACTTGTCAAGCATTAAGCAAGTGAAATCCCAGTCTGTGAAGAAAAAGCAATTAGATATTTTAAGGAGTGATAAAAACACAACAAATAATCAATTTCTATGGCATCAGCCAGCTACCAGGTCCAGGAAAAGTCTATAAGAGTGAGAATTTATTGCAGAACTCCAGCTGGCTTAAAAAGCATTGATCTTTAGCAGTATGCAGAGATGGCCAAATTTAAGAAGAAATTCCTAATTATTCTTATTTTTCAGTTTTGTTTTTTTAAAAAAAGATTACCCCAGGAAAATATCTAGCAAGGTCTCTACAAAGACAAAACTATACCGAAATGGCTGTTTGATGCTTGTTAAACCGTATTTGTTTACTTTTCATAAGCAACCCACCAGCAAATTGTTTGGAGGCAATTAGATGTAATCTGATGCATGGAACCTCATAAAAGGGGGGCAGCTAATTGCAGTAATAACACATTGCTTTTTAGAAACATTTATTATCCTTATTTTTGAATGTTTTACACACCTGGAGAGGAAAAAAAAGAACAGGTACAGAAATACATTTCTGTATGCAGTGGAAACCCAGAGCTGCTTCTTTTAAAACACATTCGTCCCCTCTTTATGAAAAGTTAATGCCATATGGTACTTAAATTCATATTAACCTTTCCAATACTATTTATTTATGTTAAATAATCCCACATTAGACTCTTGCTCACACCACACAAAATGAAAATGGGATGAATAACACTCATTAGAAAGACTAATTCATCCACTTAACTTAAAGACATAGCCGACTAGCTTTGAAAATTGAATATAGAATTAAATGTTCCAAGACATATTCAGGAAAGACCCCCCAAAATGGCAACTGACGTCTCACAATGCAATGCAAAGTTTGGCAGGGCTCTGAGTGCTACAGAGTTTCAGTATGTGTAACCTTCCCAACATTTTAAATCAATAGGGAAGATATTTCTTATGTGAGCAGGGCCGGCTCGTCACAGAGCGGATCAAGGCAGTTGCCTTGAGCGCTGCCTCCAGAGTATGCTGGCCTGCTGAGGAATACCCCCATCTTGCCCCTCCCTCGCCGCAGTGGCATGCTGCCGCCTCCCTGGGGTCTTCATGCTGGGGAGAGGGAGAAGGGCGCCTAATTCTCATTGGGGGTGGGGCGTTCTCCCTGAGCTCCAGGGAGGCCGGCTTCATGCTGCCTTTCCTGCTGGCCCCAATGAATAGGTGCCCCTCACCCTCCCCTTCACAGCCAGAGGGGAGGGTCTCTATTTACAAAGAGAACAGCTCTATCTCTTTACAAGGCACAAAGCTGGGGAGGTAGGGAGGGGAGTGCACAAGGTCCAGCCCGCTTCCCGGCTGCCTGAGGGGCGACATGCATTGGCCGGGCAGAGGCTTCTCCAGGCTCTGGTCTGCCTGCACCCCTTTGTGTTTTGAGGCGCACCTGGATTACCATGTGGACAAAGGTCCTGCCTGGCTGGCCCAGAGGCTGGGCAGGTGGGAGGAGAACGAGGAGGACCCACGGTGCTGCCCCCAGCGAGCCCGTCTGGAAAGGCCCTGGGCAGTGGGAGAGGAACTTGTGGGGCTTCATGGCGCCCCTCCAGCAGTCACCGCCTTGGCAAGCATGGTAAAGGGCACACTCTGTCTCTTGCAGCTGAGGAAAGAAGGGCAAAGTCACTGGAGAATGTGGCCAGAGAGCATTTTCTTAGGCATTTGGAGAAAAGGACAAGTGGGGAATCACTTGGAGCCAACCAGCAAGATGGGGCTTGTCTTGCGGAGCCTAAGGAAAGGTCCTTTTGCTCCACTCCACAGGGAGGGAGTTTCAGAGGGTCGTTCTCTTGGCCTGCAGTACAACAGGATAATCCAGGCCAACCTGATTTTGCCAGATCTCACAACCTAAGCAGGGTCAGTCCTTGCTAGTCCTTGGAGGAGGGACCCCCTAGGAAGTCCAGGGTTGCTGTGCAGAGGCAGGCAATGCCAAACCACCTCCAAACATCACTTGCCTTGAAAACCCTGCAGGGCTACCATAAGTCAGCAAAATGCCCCCCCCCCCTCAAATTTAACTGTCCCACAAAGGGATCTCAAAGTTAGGGTTGCTAACCTCCAGGTGGTGGCTGGCAAACTCCTGGGATTGCAACTGCTCTCCAGATAACTGAGATAAGTTCACCTGGAGAAAATGGCTGCGTCGGAAGGAGGACACAACGGCACTATACCTCATTGAAGTCCTCCCTTAAACCCCACCATCCACATGTTCCACCCCCCCCCCCCTGCCATATCTCCTGGTATTTCCCAAGCCAGAGCTGGCAACCCTGCTTAAAGTGCCATGGAAGCCTGTCCTGTAGGAGAAGAACCTCTTAGGCAGAGGTAGGCAAATGGCAGCCCGTGACCAGCAGCTGGCCAAGAAGATGTCAAACAGCTTGTCAGGGGGGTTCAGCTTGCTGAGCTGCAGCACTGGCCTCATCTCCTGGTCCAGCATGTGCTATTGATGGCTCCAGGATGGATGTGGGTGATTCTTGTGTACAACAGTGGAAATGGGAGGAGGTGGCCTTCTACTTAGAGCCCTCAAAGTGGGTGGAGACCTAGCTGTGGCTCTCAGGCTCCCAAATTTGCCCCCTCCTCCTTGAAAGGAAGGCTCACTTCCCCAAACTGGCATGCTTTCTAAAAGGACAGGATAGGAAGCAGAGTGGTATGGACCATGGCTCAGGGGAAGAGCTTCTGCTTTGCATGCAGATGGTCCCAGGTTCAATCCCCAGCATCTCTAGTTAAAGGAATCAGGCAGTAGGAGATATGAAAGAGCCAGTTTGGTGTAGTGGTTAAGAGCGCAGACTCTAATCTGGAAGAATCGGGTTTGATTCCCTACTCTTTCACGTGCAGCTGCTGGTGTGACCTTGGGTCAGACACAAGTTCTCTCAGAGCTGTTCTCTCAAGAGCAGTTCTCTCAGAGCTCTTTCAGTCCCACCTACCTCACAAGCAGTGTTCCCTCTAAGCTGAGTTAGTGTGAGCCAGCTCACAGATCTTTAGCCTCCGGCTCACACATTTTTGTCTTAGCTCAGGAAGGATGGCTCCAGAGCAAGCTAATTCATGCAGTCACCAAATTGCTTGTTCACAGCTTTAATGCCAGTAGCTCACAAAGAAGAATTTTTTGCTCACAAGATTCCACAGTTTAGACTTCCAGTTTTGGGGGCTCAAAGGATGGGCGTGTCTCCTTGGCACTCCGAGGGACACAACCCATGTTGTGGCAGCAGGGAGGGGTCTCGGAACAATCTGGACCCTCCAGAGTCCTTGTAGGGGGCTCCCAGCCATGGAGCTTGAAGGGTGCCTCTCCCAAGGCTGACAGCCAAGGGATTGAGGTTCTCCTTTGCTCCAAAGGTCCGGCCATCACAAACCAGCATTGGTGCCAGAGATGCACACCAGGGCAAGCGGGCAGATGGTCAGGCGCTTTTCCTTACCTTGCAGAAGATAATTGATGAACTGTGAGTTCTGATGAGTTGAAAAACAAGACAAACATGCAAGCATTTAAGTGATTATGTTCCCTTTAAAAGCGAAGCAAGGGGGGGTGGAGCCCACCAATGCAAAAGAAAAAAGCCTTTTAAACTTTCAATGAAGAAGGGACAGAAAGCTAAATTTTAAGGACAGACAGTAATCCAGAATCTCCTAGCTGACTACGCAAGTCATAGAGACTTTTCTACCTTTTACTCAAAAGTAAATAATCGTATAAACGGCTGGG
This sequence comes from Lepidodactylus listeri, assembly GCA_029233225.1. Classification (NCBI taxonomy): domain Eukaryota; kingdom Metazoa; phylum Chordata; class Lepidosauria; order Squamata; family Gekkonidae; genus Lepidodactylus; species Lepidodactylus listeri. The sequence goes on from JARCFY010000001.1 coordinate 59,448,513, forward strand.
AGAAAAGTTCTTCCCAAAACAAAACCTTCAGGAAGTGCTAGCCCAGCTTCTGCGGTCGTGTGACTGGAAGCAGCTACAGACTTTCCTAACATAATAGCAGCAGCACTGTGCCCTTTGCTGGACCAGATGACTACACTCAATGACAACTTCGAGACTTTCCAACGTCAGCTAAAAGAGACTAATCTTAAGACAGAGCAAACTTCAGAATCATTAAGAAAGGTGACGCCAAAACAAGCTTAAAAAACGACTGGAGACTGTGGAAAAAGAGATCCTCAGATGAATATCAACTGCTTCAACTGCAAATAAAAAAGTCAACTTATGTTTTAAGATTTCAAGGGCTCCCAGAGAAGGAGGAGAAAATCTCAAAGTAACTTTAAGCAATGCTTTAGAACTGGTAGCAGATATAAAAGCGGATCTTGTACAAAGTGAGATGGATATGGTCTATAGAACCTATCCAGAATATATTAAGAAGAATAATCTGCCCAGTGAAATTTTTGTGAGATTCTCTAAAAGAGACCAGATACTTAAAGCAACAAACGAGACTACCCTAAAAATTGATGACAAAGAAATACAAATCTTAAAGGACATTCCATTTGAGATAAGAAAAAAGAGGAGAAACCTCCAAAAATCTGATTTTATTTCTACAGAAAAATTCCATAATCTACAGATGGCTAATATCAGAAGGCATCATCTTCAAATACAAGGATAAAAAAAGAAAAAAATAGACTCTGTTACTAAACCAAAAGCTTTATTGGAACAGCTTCAAAACTGGCACCTCTACTATAAAGCAGCAGCCCTGACATGGATGAAAGACTGGGCTACTTTGGAAAATCCAAGACTGACAAAGCTGGAAGGTCATGACCTGAAATTGGGTTGGCATGCCTTTGTACGGTATGAGAAGAGTAACATCCATAATTACTTTAATCAACATGTCCTAAGAAAGTCATTATTAAAGGTGTGGGAAGAGACTAAGGCTGAGGACAGACTGGCAATCTAAAGCAGAGGCAAAGCAGAGGGAACTGGTGCGGGGGAAAAACCCCACGGAGCTGGCCGTTCACACTGGCCAGAGCAATGCGGACCAGCGGCGATACGGAGCGTTCAGACTGCCGCCTCCGGATGCTTCCCGCTTCTTCCGGTTCACACTGTTTGGAAGCGGGAGGCATGCGGAGGACGGCCCCTGAACACCGGTTTTACCCGGTGTCCTGGTAAAGCAGAAGGAAAGCGACTGGGAGACGGGTAAGTACAAAACGGAGCTGACGGACAGATGCACATGTCTGAACGTGCTCCTTTCTTCCGTTTCCGAAGCGTGCCTGCCCCGCTTTAGATTGCCAGTCTGTCCTCGGCCTAAGAAAGATTTCTATACAAAAATATCCAAATTGATCTCACCCTTGGAGGCTTTTATTTATCTCACATTATTTACTAAAGATCAGTTTTGTTCAAGACACTCTCCAAAGACAAAGTGTAAATTTAAATTGGTGGGAAAGAGCTCAACTTGATTCTAGATATGCTAAGGACAAACAAATCGGCTTTTGCGATAAGCCTATAGATTTGGATAAAATATTGTTGATGAATGATGTAAAGCATATAAAAGCATTCTATGCTATGTTACCAGAGGTGAAAATGCAGGTTGAAATAGTAAAAAATGCAATGATAAATTGGGCTCAAAACATAGGCCCAATATTCAGTTAGACCAATGGTTGAAAGTATGGAAAACAAATATAAAATTTACTAAATGTATGGCATTTAAAGAAAATATTTATAAGATGTTTTATAGATGGTATATGACACCAGACAACTTAGCCAAATAGTACCCAAACATGTCAAATATATGTTGGAAGTGTAAACAGAATACTGGTTCCTTTTTCCATATGTGGTGGACTTGTAGTGTAACAAAAAAAAATTGGGTTCGGATTCATGATATATTGCAACAAATAATAAGCTTGACTATACCGTTTGTTCCAGAACTATTTTTATTGAACATTATCCCAGAGACATTTAAAAACCAGTTAAATATATGATTGTACATGTAATTGCTATGGCTAGAATCCTATATGCAAAATATTGGAAAGGAGAAGATGTCCCATCTAAAGAAGAAACAATCTACAAATTACTGGAAACTGCAGAAACAGACAAACTAACTTTGCAACTTTCAGATAAAAAAGAAGAAATTTTCAAAAACAATTGGACAAGATTTTACAAATGGTTGGAAAATTATTTTAAATAAATGGTAAATAAATCTATATTAAACATGTAAGCTCTAAGTAGAACTTATAAACTATTGCAGGTAAAATGTAAAATGATTCTAGTTAGGAAAATTTATTTAAATACTTAGTACAGTCTCCATACATGTTGTATGATTGTTTTTTCTCTTTTGTTCTGTTTGTGTTTTTTTTCCTTTTCTCTGAAAACTAATAAAAAATCTCTAAAAAAAAGTTGAAAAAGCCCCAAAAACAGGAGAAGAAGATGGAGTGGCAGAGGACTGCAGCGAGGCGGAAAGTAAGGGAAGCGCAACTTCTACATTCTCTGAAGAAGAGTCTGATTCAGAACTGGGAGCGGCAGCAGCCACTCCCAAAACTCCCAAAGCAAGAAGAGACTATCAACTCAGGAACAGAAAACAGAAACATTAAGCCATATCTCTATGTCTTGAACTTTGCTAAAACTATTTGAATACTGGTTTACTCTCATCATGGTTAAACTTTACTAGTTATACTCTTGTGATAACCCTCTTTTTTTCCTCCCTCCTTTCATCATAAGATAATTATTGTAAGTGAAATAGTATTGCAAGCATTCGTAAAATCTAATGACCACTGCTACTTGGGATTTTAGTGGTTTTCTTTTCTTTCTCCATTAGAATTAGGTCCCCCCTAATGATTTCTGTGTAGATTTTAGAATAAAAGCAATAAAAAAGTCAACCCCCACACAAGACTCCACAGCTTAGAGGGAGCATTGCTCACAGGGTGTCTGTTGTGAGGAGGGGAAGGAGACTGTAAACTGCTCTGAGACTCCTTTGGGCAATGCAGGCTGGGGTATAAATCCAATCTCCTGCTTCATTCTGAAACCCTGGAGAGCTGCTGCCAGCCTGAGTAGGCAATACTGACATTAATGGATCAAGGCTCTGTTTCTTGTCCCCTTTTGCAGATGACAGTGGTTGAAAAGGCAGGGGTGGGGGGCTCAAAGCAAGTTAATCATTGATCTGCCTGAGGTCAAACCCCTGCTTCAAATAGTAGTTCCTGGCACAGTAGTTTGTGGAGCAGCTGAGACCTGCTTAAATTAGACTCATAGAATTGGAAGGGACATCCAAGGTCATCTAGTCCAACCCCCTGCACAATGCAGGAAATTCACAAATACCTCCCCCGCCACACAAATACCTCCACAATGCATTTATGTTTGAAAATTGGTCAGCGCATGGGGGGGCGCATCAGAAGGTAGCCTCACCTAGTGTGCAAAAAACCTGGCACCGGCCCTGTATGTGAAGTTCGATGTGTGCATCAATGTGGACAATTTACAGTGTAATCCTAAACAGAAATATACCCTTCTTAGTCCATTGAATTTGGCAGTCTTAGAAGGAGCTCCGTGGAACTCAGAAGACTTAGAAGGGTATAACTCTTCATAGGACTGCACTGCTGTGTTACTTTTGTATGCAAATATATGGAGACCTGATACTGTATCTTTCTGTTTTTCTCAGATACTTGATAGACCAGAGGTGTCAAGCTCATTTGTTAAGAGGGCCAGATTTGACACAAACGTCACTTTGTCGGGCTGGGCCATGTGTGCCATGAAACATAATGTCAGGCACCAGAAATATAAACTTTACAAAGGACACAGGCAAACCCAATTAACAATATTATTTTTTTACTCAAAATACAAACAAAAGCAATTGACTCCTAGCATTGAAAGCAATTGATTTACTGGGGAACCCACAAAAGCCTCAATAAATGTATTTAATCATTTTTCCCCAAGGGATACCATAAAAGGGGGAGTACCTTACATTTCCATATATACCAGTTGTTTGCGGGACAGGCAAGAGCCCTGGACGGGCCTGTTCCGGCCCCCAGGCCGTATGTTTGACACTTCTGTGATAGATATTATGTATATACACATAATCAAACATAAAGAGTATATTGGTTGTGACAGATGTTTCTTGAAAAACCTGAAAAGTTATAATTTAACAAGAGTTGGACCACCACTTCTAAGGCTGAGGACAGACTGGCAGTCTCCGCCGCTCTGCCTCCGCTTCAAAAGCGGAGGCAGAGCTGCGGTTCAGATGGCCGCATCTGCCTGGAGGAGGCATCCGGCGCCGCGCTCCTCCCACACCAGCCGAGCACCACTTCAAAATGGTGCTCGGCTGCTGCGGCGCACCCCGTGCGTGCGTTCCACCCGCCGGAGCGGGTGTGAATGCGCGTGGGCAGGGGCAGCTGCGCGGCGTCCACCCGCCGCTGCAGGAAGCCGCCCGCAGTCTGAACGCTGTGGCCGGCTTCCTTCCGGTGGCGTGTGAACGCCGCGCCACGGGGAAAACTCCCCCCGCCCCAGTCTGCCGTGCCGCGGAGGCTCGGCAGACTGGCAATCTGTCTTCGGCCTAAGTCTTTACAAAGACATACTATTCTATACTCTCTACTTTTGTGTCTTTTGGGGGGATGCATACCAGAATACAAGACCAGTAAAGTCAGAATTGGGGAGGGAACAGAATCAAACATGGCTCTTTACCATTCTTTTCTTTTTATATCTAACAGTGTGGCCCCATCTGCAGGTATCTAAATACAAGGATTGGGGCCACACAGAGAGAAAACAAATACCCCCAGTTTTGCAGAAAAATCAGAAAACGTTTAAAAATACACTGGGGGGGAGACTCTAAATCCCCCAGACTAAAGCATTGTTTGCACATGAGCAGACAATGCACTTACCTCCTCCTCCAGATGTTGTAAGTGTTGTTGGAAATGGTGTGTGTTTGGGGGGTGGCCAGGAGCTGTGGTGGCTCAGGGGACAGCAGCGGCCATGGGAGGAGAGAAGAAACTGTGGTGGGCCTGGCAGCAAGGCTGGGATGTACACCAGGCCCAACTGTGATGTCAGCAGTGGTGGCAGGGTGGTAGTAGGGCTGCCCCCAGGGGGCGGGGGATCCCCCGCTATAGGGGTTCCTGATTTGGCCGGCGGGGGGAACCCTACCCCCGAAGTCGTCCAGGCTGGACGACTTCCCCAGCGTAGTGACATCGCCCTGGCAATGCCCCCAACATGGTGACGTCACTTCCGGGTGACGTCATCGGGTGCGCGTGCTTTGCGCGCGCACCAGGGAGGCTCCCGGGTGGCTCCCAGATGGTGAAGGACTCCCCCCCGCCAGTGCGTGAGTACGACTTAGCAGCCCTAGGTGGTAGCCAGGAGCAGCAGTGATGGGGGGGGAGAAGCTGTAGTGGGCCTGGTGCCAAGGCCAAGAAGCCTGCTGGACCTGGCTCTATTGTTGGTAATGGTGGGGTGGTCTTAGCCAGGAGCCATGGTGAGGGGTGGGCAGGCTTGGTGTCAAGCCCAGGAGGTGCACCCGACCTGACTCCATTGTTGGTGATGGTGGTGGTGGTGAGGTTGGCTGGGAGATGTGGTGGCCCTAGGGATGGCAGTGAGAATGGGGGAGGGAGAAGAGGCTGTAGTGGGCTTCTTGGCCTCGCTGGGACTGTTGGTGGTGTTGACAATGGTGGGGAGGTGTCTGGGAACCATGGTGTCCTTGAGAACTGCAGCACTGGGTTGGGGGGGGGGAGAAGCCCTGCCAGGTCATGGGTAATGGTGGCAGGAATTTTTTTTCTGGGGGACATGCTGGAATGGAGTTACAGAAACTTTTTGACAAAGTTCATGAGTTTTCAGTACACAGATTGAAAACTTAATTCCCTCTTGAGAGTTCTAGCACCCTCCCCCTTTAAAAAAAGGCCCTGAATGGTGGTCAGAGTTTTGAGCCGTGTCTGCCCCAGCAGCAGACACTGCTGCTATTATATGAATATATTGTATCTTTTGTACAGAATTTGGATGTCATTAGTTTCTGAAAACCACCTCACTTCCCTTTTATAAACTGTGCTTCCTTATTGGTTAATTCTGGATACTGTGCCTGGATGAGCCTATTAGTCATTCTGTGACTGGCAGTTCTGACAGGAAATCAGAAAGATTTTTTGATTATTTGTTGCGGGGCTGGATAAAGGCTAGAGAAATTCCTCTTTGGTTTCCCTTTTCCACTTTTTCATCTGAGAAACTGAGGATGACAAATAATGTTTCAAATATAACGTCAGTAGTATCAAAGCTGTGCTAAAGCTGCCTTAACCCCCCTCAAATAATTAGATTAGCCCAAGACAGTACAGCAGATGACCCCCGTCAGCCAAGCACTGCCTATTGTGCTTGTAGTTGGCTTGCCTGGGTAGAGGCCAGGTTCCCCTGAGTCCTGTGGCTAAACTACACAATATACACAGCCCTCAGGTCAGGTCCAGAGATTCACCATGAGGCAGACATGCTCTTCCAAATTCCCCATTGTGTACTCAGTTTCCAGGTGTGACGGACCAAATTTGGATTGGGACAGCGAAACATGGGGTGGGAAATCTTATGCTTTGCCCCTGCGCTATTTTCCTAACCTGAAATGGCTCCAGGAAAGTGCTATCTTCCCTGTTAGTGAAACCTTCATGTACCCTATCACTCAATATATGTTCATTCCCTCATTGGGGCAAATACCCCTGGTAGGGTTGCCAGGTCCCTACCTGCTGCCAGCAGGGGGACGGAGCTTCCTTTACGGGATCTTCTGGCACACATGCATAGCACATGCCATGATGACATCACCCAGAAGTGATGTCATAGCACTAGGCACTTCACCAGGGGGTGCTCTAGCATTCAGCCAGAAACTTCATGCATCCCCCGGCAACATGCCTGGTGCGATTACGTCACCTCTGGGTGACGTTATCATGCTGGGTACATTGGTGCGATCCCAGCACTTTGAGGACGGGGCTCCCCTTGCTGACTGGATCTGGGTTGGCAGATTGGGTCCCCCTCAATTGGGCAACCCCCCATTCCCCCAGGGGAATGGCAAGCCTAACCCTTAGGGCCATTTCAGGTCAGGAAAATGGCATGGAGGCTGAAGCCCCCTCTTTCATATGCCACACCCATGATCCCAGTTGTGCCCTGTGCTCCTGTGAATTTAGGTTCCAGTTGGAAACCTGCAAGTGCATATGCATTGCATGGCCCTGGGGGAAAAATGTAACATGTAGTTAGCCCCTTGTAGTTAGCCTCTAATGTGAAGTTAGCCCCTGGGCATGGGCGTCAACTACGGGGGGGCTCAAGGGCTCGAGCCCCCCCCGGGAAAATGGAGCGCCCGGTGGCCAGTCAGCCGGTCGCCGCCTCTCCTTCCCCCCCACCCCCGGCCTGCCCTCCTGCCTCCCTAGGGTGGGGGAGGAGGCATCTGCGCCATCCCCGCATGCCCCGAGCGCGAGGCGGAGCGGGAGCCGGGGGCCCGCAAGGGCGACGCGCCGGCCGCCGGCGCCTGAGGTGAGCAGGGAAATGGAAGGAGGGGGGGAGTGCGGCGGGCGGGCGGGCGGGCACGGCCCGGGGGAGGGAAGCGGCGGTGATGGCTCCCGGGGGGGGGGAGCGGCGGGGACATGGTCCCAAGCGCGCGCGCACGAGGGAGCCCCGCCCCCCCCGGGGATTTAAAAAGTCTACGCCCCTGCCCCTGGGAGTTCAGAAGTGGTACTGATAGTGTGAGATAGAGTGGAACTTTATAGGTTTGTGGGTGGCACCTATCATATCAGGGGGCAGAGCTTTAGCCATTCCCATCAGCCAAAATTGCATGTTTTGAAAGCAGCACTGTAAGATTAATAGTACAAGAATGGGTAAGCCCTTGGCTCTTGGAAGATACTTGTTCCTGATGTGTGCTATGTGTGTTCCAAAGGCTGAAATCACCCAGAATATGAAGACACAGCAAGAACTTGTTCTCACAGTTGCACTGCAGTAGGGCACTTCCCTGTGATACTCTCTGTAACAGGGGAATGACTATTACAGTTCATGAGGTGAATGAGGGACTGGTCTACCCTCACCTGTGGCTGCCTGTCCTGGCGGCCTAGGACTTGTGCTGCCTGCTTCCAGGGGCCAAGACAAGCAACACCTTGCCTTCCCTTGGCAGAGAGAGGCAAGCAGTCCTTGTCCTCCTCTCCCAGGCAGATGTTGGGACTCATCACAAGAGGTGCTTGTCTTGGCTGTTGGAAGCAGGAATCCTGCTGTCTCTTTCCAGAAGCCATGACAGCTCTCTCCCCACATCGCTTGTCCAGGGTGGTGGGAAAAAGCAAATGGCTGGGTCAGACCACTTGTGAGGTGACTGAATGCTAAAGGTCCCAAATGCTGGAAGGTAGGAAAATGCGAATCCCTCTATAGAAAGGAAAACAAATACAAAAAGCCATCAACTTCATTAAAGAAGGGAACTGTTGAGCAGTGCTGTTGATCAAAAAAATAACAACCCAGCCCTCTTTGCAGAATGCCACTCAGACAGTGAAAACCCTGTTTGGATTATGGCATTTATTCAGTCTGTACATTTGCTGTAGACTCGTGCATGTGGGCACTCATATATACTCACATAGCACCAGAGTGGAACCTGACAACTACACTTGGCATGTGATCATAATATTCTCTGGCACACTTTTAGAATGCCATGTGGAGCTATTTGTACAGTTAGGCAGAGACCCCTGCAGCACAGGAAATACCATCGGAAGTACCGCTGACCCTCTATGGCCTTCAGTTCCATGCTGCTTCCCTACTTATCACTGGCCTGAATTCAAGCACAATTCCCTGGAGAAAGCAAATCAATTGAACACATGTTTGGTCTGAAAAATGCCATTTTTTGGAAGATCTGGAGATATTTCCTTACACCAGATCCTTTTCTTTGCCCTGAAGATTTGTCAAGTGCAATTGAATGCACACACATCACAACGCATGCGGGTGCCAAAAGAAAATAATTTCAATGTGTCCTTTAGTGCTTCGATAAAATACAGGCAGTCAGTGTTGAAACAAGATGCCCCGTGAATGTCCCAAACACTTCAGCATTCGGCATTTCTTCCAGGAACTTGGAATTAAAAAAAAGCAAACAACATTTGGAGAGGACCAAATCAACAGGTTTTGGGTCAGAAACAAGAGAGCAACTGCAGCAACCTCTTCTCTGGTTTCCTAGACGGTTGTTTTTAAGCAGAATAATTGATGTGCTTCTCTCTCTCTCTCTCTCTCTCTCTCACACACACACACACATAGAGAGAGAAATAATGGAAAAAAATCTTTATAGCTACGGTTATTGTACATGGTTTAAGTAGATCAGTCTTAGCATGAATAAAATATGTTGCAAATATACCCATTAATTAATTTCAGTTTCTGTAACAGTATGCTTGAGAGGGCTGTGTTTTTCCAAAACATTTTACAAATGTATCCAGGATTAATTATTGGCACACACACACAATTTTTAGGGCTTAGTTCTTGGAGCTGGCCACTTTCCATATTCCTGGACTGGGTGTCTGTTTTTCTTAGGCTGGTCTCGGCAACAGAATTTCCTACTGAGGATCACTTGGGTTGGAAAATGTTTGAACTTTTCAAGAAGCTGGCCCCTCCCAGTTCGCACTAGGTCAGCGCTGTGTGGATTGTTTTGAATGGATAAGGTTTCCCTCAGTTCTGACCACCATTGCTGAAAGTAAACTCATACTGTGAAGGTCAAACTCCCTACCTCTTTCATTGAAAAGATACAGAATCGGATTCAGATATTACTACTGAAGCAAGAGCTGTCTGACAAATCTGGGTGGGGGAAATTGGGACATTTTAGTCATTAAAAACATTTTCTGTAGGATATAAGACACCGAGGGAGGTAGTAGCAGTAGGGGTAG